>OY992530.1:273090602-273825163 GCA_963921185.1 Dasysyrphus tricinctus | reverse complement strand
CTTATCCGCCACATCTGGCACGGAAAATAGAACGAAGACCTTCCACTTCCAGCTTTATGGCAAGAGAAATTGCGGTTAAAAGTGGATCGAATTGGTTGACGAGGAGTGAGGTGGCAGGCAGTAGCTGTAGCGGGCGGGTAGATGATAAAGGCCGGGTTGTGTGGTTTTGTTTATAGTAGAAGAACGGCGAAGTAGTAAAGTGGTTCTTTTTCTTGGCTCTGGTGGTTGGACATGGTAATAGTCAGCCAACCGAGGAACGAAGGAAACCACATTGTGAAGCCCTTCCAACGTCGCAACACCATAACCACTACCACCATCACCACCACCACCAGCACCACTACCTATCCTGCCGACACCACTGGTGCTGCTTTGAACTCCAGAGAAAAGCCACAACTAACCCGCCAAGGACTCTATACGACGACAACGACGAGAACTACTACCCAAACCCAAAACCAAACCAACTCAAACCCAACTGACTAAATGCATTCAAATTGAGAGGGTGATTGGGTGGGGAGGAGGGCAGGGGGTGGAGACGCGGTTAGGTGAAAGAAGGATAAGCTAGTGGCGGTGATGGTGAGAGCAGTAGTAGTAGTTGTTGGTTCGGTTGTTGGGGGGATACTGTACGGTATACGGATGCTGTTAGAAGGTAGCAGCGAGTTGGGATTGGAATTGGGTTTGGCGTAGCTTTGGGGTTATATGGTTTCGGATGAGTTTGACAAAGGAACTTTTACTCTTGGGGGTTTTGTGGTAAGGACGAAAATTCTATCCACTGGTTTTTGGCTAAAATTTCATAGTCGCTCTCGATTTACACTGAAAGAAAATTTTATTCAAGAAAACGTGTAAAAAAACGTATCCAAGACTTGAATCAATCTTTACATTGAGGTGATGGAGAAGTGGAGGAAAGTGGTTTTCATCCATTAATCGTCGTTATACTGTTCGACCGTGAATTTTTGTATCCATGAATCTGGGTGTAGTAGCTCGCGGCATAATGGTAAGGGCGCAGGGACTGTCATCCCGAAGATCCGGGTTCGATTTCTAGCCGCTACGACCTAAAAACAGAAATATTTTTTCCGAGGTACTGCCTCTTGCGAAGAACTGACAATCCTCCAAGAGTATCTCTTGTCATGAGTATAAGTGCTTCTCATCTAGCGGTTCAGACTCGTAAAAAAATTGTAGGCCCCCTCTATTCCTGCCAAAAACACTTTCGCAGGAATGGTTAAGAGTTGTAAGTCACTAGGCCCCGGTTCTCCACGATCTGTAGTCTGAGAGAGCAACATTTCAAACTACAGGTAGAAATAGTTGACGCCACTTAATCATATTCTGAGATAGCTTACATGACTTAATGTTAGCCTGAGACAGTAGACGTCACTAAATCACAAGTTTTAGATGGCAGACGTCACTTAATCGTAGTCCAAGCAAATATCACTCAATGACTATCTGAGTTACCAGACTTCATTTAATCACAATCCGAGACAGCAATGGTTCTTCTTCTTAGAAAGCATTTATTTATTGTGGGCGCTAACGATGTGTAGTTCTGAAACCTCGAGATTGGATGCAAGCTTGAAGGTTTCTCCCAAAAATCCAAACTACATATCCGCGCTCAGGTTGTATGTGAAGCGAAACGCCTTTTGACTATTTTCCACTATTCTTCGGGGTTGGTGAAGCTTCCAGTCAACTCGGGAACCCTGTCAGGATCACCATCGGTTTTGAAAATGTAGCATTTCTGGATGAAGTTGGTTTCGTTGAAATATTTGCCAAATACCTTCGCTTTATCCTAAGCCTTCGTGGCGTCGGATCTTGGTTTCATTGTTTATAGACCTTGTTTGGAGCTGGTTATTTGTAGAAATGTTGAAAAGCATTCCTTAACATAATTTACTTACATTCCAGTTCACTCTTCATTATTTGGTTGCTTATGCTTATGTTCCTTCTTCTGGAAGATGCTGGGATCTGTCCCTTAAGGTCTTCGATCCCTTCTGCTCTTTCTGGGCGTTGTTTATGGAGCGCTCCATTTCTTTGATTGTTTCCCCAATTTCGATATCTAGCCGGTTGTAATTAATGCACTCCACATTTTGTGGATCTGTTGTAATGTTCTACTGGGCAAGTTTGATGTGAAGTTCAATTTGATCGTGGTCCGCATCTCAAGTAAGAGTCCTAACTGAGTAATTGTGCAACTCGTGAACGATTTTGATAAGTCCAGTCTGGATGATGTCAAAGAATTGTTACACTTTGGCTGGAATCAGATTCCTGCCTGCTCTTTGGAGTTGGTTCAGGGCTAAATCCGTTGTTCTCCCTTGGACTAGCCTTGGGCTGGAATCAGATTCCTACCGTTGTTCTCCCTGCTGCTCTTTGGAGTTAGTTCAGGGCTAAATCCGTTTAGACAAGCTTTGGGCTGGAATCAGATTCCTACCGTTGTTCTCCCTGCCTGCTCTTTGGAGTTGGTTCAGGGCTAAATCCGTTGTACTCCCTTAGACAAGCTTTGGGCTGGAATCAGATTCCTACCGTTGTTCTCCCTGCCTGCTCTTTGGAGTTGGTTCAGGGCTAAATCCGTTGTTCTTCCTTGGACTAGCCTTGGGCTGGAATCAGATTCCTACCGTTGTTCTCCCTGCCTGTTCTTTGGAGTTGGTTCAGGGCTAAGTGGAAGTGCTGTTGTTCGCTGATGGGGTTTCGGAATTGGGTTATGATATAAGTGCATTGGACTGTCATACCGAAGGTGTGGGTTCGATTCCCAGCCGTACCACAGAAATGTGAGGAACTGTCGAATCCTCCAAGAGTATACTTGTCATGAATAAGTGCTTCTCATCTAGCGGTTCGGACTCGGCAAAAGGCTGTAGGTTCCTTCTATTCCTGCCAACAAAACGCACACAGGAATGGTTGAGAGTTGTAACGCACTAGGCCCTGGCTCGCCGCTAGCTGTTGCACCACCTAATTTATTTATTTATAATGCTATTAACGGGGCTAGTGCTTGGCCATATCTACCACCTTGGCCATAGCTGCAAAAACTCTCCGAGGGCGTGTCAAGGTGCAACTTGGTTTGACCTTGAATTTTTACTGAGGTTTCTTCTGCAATTGCTCCTTTTTCTTCTCTTCCTTCTTCGCCAGCAGAACCTTACACCCAAAGTAGTTTGCTAGGTGGCCCAACTCCTAAGACTGCGCAGCAGACTCCTTTGTTCTCTTCCTTTCGCTTGCACACCCCTGGATATAAATATTTCGCTTCAAACTAGTTGTGAACTATAATTTCACAGAAAAACTCGTCGATATTCCATTCTGCACTACACCAGGGGGGTCTTCTGTAGTAAGGACATCGACATAGGGGGTGCGTAAGTGAGATTGCTTGAATGCAATTAAATGAACGCTGTCCGCATGGTATAGATGTATTGTTTGATTACAAATTTTCCCTCCGTTAACACCCCACAGTAAATAAATAATATTTCTTACAGTGTTGTAAATGTTTGTGTGGCAAAAAACCTTTCTCAGCATTGTATGAATATTTGTGCGGTTTACGATGCTTCTCCGCACTAAAAAAAAAATATATGAACAAGAAAACCTAACCTAACCAAACGAAACCAAACCAACGATCCTACAGTGCCAGACTTGAGCATAGTGACTTTGTTAGAAGTTCACTATGAGTTTCCTCTGGGTTTTCCGTTTTTGTTTTTCCTTACACTCCTTGCTTACAGTCCTTACCACATTCACCCCCTACCCCCAGTTCTATCAGCTCCACAACTATTTAGTACCTCAACCAAGAGAAGAGGAAAACTTGGAACTGAATGAAATGGTGGCTCCTCATACCTCTGACAAGAGTGCTTGTTGCAAGCAAGGGTCTCTGTTGGCGTAAATGTGCTGATTGCTCGGATTTGTTTGCGCTATTTTAAATGGCAGCGAGCAGGAGGAGCAGTAGTGTTGTTCTGCAAAGGACAAAAGAGAAGCTATGTGAGGAGTCGAAACCGGAACGGTTTTCATTACATCCTTGGCTTTTTGCTGGCAAAAAGAGCCGTGGGCGTAGTGGCAGTGGCAGTGGCAGTTGTGGAGAATGACGGTGGTGATATGGTGATGGTGATTGAGGAGTTCGTGGGACTTGGGGTTTTGTTTTAGTTTTCTGTGGATCCGGTCGCAAGGAATTTATTTTCTTCGGCTCTAATTACAGGATTAAAGGAGGGTAGGTCGCATCGTCGTCGTCATCATCGTCGTCAGCGGTGATAGTGGTGGTGGTTGTTGTAAAGTTGTTGGTGTGGTGTTCCTTGGAAGTTTTTGTTTATCCTCTCGTTTACTGAGGGTGTTAAGTACCGTTGCGCCAGCATAGATGTTTAAAAGGATTAAGAATTCTGTTGGGGGTATAATACCACTGCCACAACTAGAACTAGTACGAGTAGTTACCTGCAAAAATATGCTATGGAATTCCTGATAATTGTCTCGAAGAGAAGAAAGACTCTTCTCTATGTAAGTGGGCCGCAAAATTTTAATTGGGCTGCTGTTCATTCTAGGTATTAAATGGGCAACCAACTTACACCCGCCGCGCCAATGGATGTCTATAATGATGACGACACATCCATTGAGGGGCCATTTTCCAAATGAAGTACAATCACTCAACTATGTAGATGTGTATAAAGATGGAGAGCCCTATGAGAAAATACTTTATGCCAAAAATCATTGCCTTCCTTGTGTTAGCTTAAGTGGTGATGGTTAATAGTGTGGTCGGTGGTAGTGGTGATGGTGGTACATGATGATGATTTGTGGCTTATTCAAAAGAACCACAAGACGACCCGGTCGGTTTCTTGGGTCGCTCACAATCTCTTTCTATGTTTAGTTGGTGGTTTTGTGATTGTTATGCATATGTATGTATGGTATACCTAGTCTTCCATAAATCCACATTGGCAGCAGCCAAAGCTTTGAACTTAGAGAAGAAGTTTTGGGCAAACCACAAACACATTTTGTTGTGGCTGCTAATGGAGTTGGGAATAAAGTTTTGAAGCCCCTTTAATATTTCGACTTTTGTGTGAGGTGTTTTTTTTTGTTTTACATATGTGTGTTCCTTTTTCGTTGTTGTTTTACTAAGGTCAGAACAACTTCAACCGCAGAAAGGGATAGTGGTTAGTACCAGTATTTCCTAATAAACTTTATAAAAACATAAAAACTGGTTTGCCGAAAAGGTTTCGAGATTGTAGGAGATGATGCCGAAATGGGATATTGTTGATATCCTTCTTTTTTAACAAGGATTAAGGTTCCATTTTTGATATTCAATAACTGAAATTTTTGAGGGAACATTGAACTTGTTATCAATTAAAACCTGTTCCTCAGATTGACCCAATGTTGCAATTTATTCAGCTTTTTTTAACGCCAAAACTAAGGTGAAGCTGAAAAAGGCTCGGAATGCACTTGCGATTGTGACTTTCCATCGCCTTAACCAACAAGCTTCTTCCAGTCGAGAGAGGGCTTTGCTTCTGAATTGCCTTCTTAGACCAAAGAAATGGCTATTGGCAAGAGTAATTCTTCGTTTGATCTCAGCACTGGTATCGTTCGCTGAGTTGATAGCGGAGCCTAGGTAGACAAAGTTTCTGACTACCTCAAAATTATAGCTGTCTATAGTGAGTTTTTCCTTTTTTTATTGACAGTTCAAGATGGCCACCTCATCGTCGCAACTCAATTGGCTGATTATCTGAAACAACAATTCTTTCTTGTTGAAGAAGACTGATGTCAATTAACAATTAACCCTTCAGCACTGAGCCAAACAACCTCACGAATATGAGCTCGTACAGGTACAGTGGCTTGGTACACAAAAAAACCTTGGGAGTCGTTCCAGCCAAGAAGGGTTTCACTGTTGTAATGAAGAAAGGTAAACACTAAAACCGCCCATCAAAGAGCACCGTTCGTGTGACCATGAAGGCCGGACCCAGGCGTTCTCTGAAGAAGTTGAGGAACCTCCTCACCGGAAGCAAGTACCGTTCCGATCTGAAGAAAGCTGCTCTCCGCAAAGCTTCAGCTATCTTTAAGGCACAAAACCTAGCTCAAGTCAAGAAGGCAAAAAAGGCCGAATAAGTTCGAGAGGCAGTTTTATGATAAAGAGAAATACATTTTATAAAAGCATATACATACTTGGTCTTGCCTTCATTCACCGTTAAACCCATCTTCTTGGCTTCCCTCTCAATACGCTTTGCTCGTCTAATTATGTCAATATCGTCAGTGGCGAAAGCGAGTAATTGGATTGACTTTTGGAAGATTGTGCCTCTAGTGTTGATGTGAGAGTTTTGCATTATTCTTTCAAGAACGATGTTGAAGAAGTCGCATGATAGTGCGTCGCCTTGTCTAAAACTTTTTTTGGCATCAAAGGAGTCGGTGAGGTCTTTGCCAACCTTGATGAAGCTGCGTGCATTCTCCATCGCCATCCTGCACAAACGGACGGGTTTGGGAGGGATGCATAAGCTAGATATTGCTATATATAGCTCGTCTCTATAGATGCTGTCACACTGGGCCTTGAAATTGATGAAAAAGTGGTGGGTATCGATTTAAAACTCATGGGTTTCTTCCAAGATCTGCCGTAGTGCGAATGTTTGGTCGATGGTAGACTTTCCAGTTCTGTATCCACACTGATATAGACCAATCAGGCTATTGACGAATGGCTTCACGCGTTCACAAAGTACGGCAGAGACTGATGCCTCTGTAGTTGGTGCAGTCCAGAGGATAGCCTTTCTTGAGGATTGGGCAAACAATGCTGAGGTTCCATTCAACGGGCTTGTTTTCCTCTGACAATATTTTTCGGATGACTTGGTGCATACTCCTAACCAATAATTCATCACCAGCTCCTGCAGCTTTATTGGAATTAAGTTAAGAAATAGCTATCTTCACTTCGTCGAGTTCGGGTCGGCGGAAATGCTGGCCTACGTTGCCGAGATTGAATGGTCCAATCTGCATAACAGCAGAATTGAGTTCGTCATCGCCATTATACAATTTTCAGAAATGATTTTACCATATCCTCAGCACCGACTGCGATTTTACTACCATACTCCCCTGATTGTCCTTGCAGGATTCGGTTCTGGCCTTGTAGTTCTTTTATCTTTCTGGTAAAACTTCCGAACTTCATTAATGCAATGGCATCCCTGTAATTCCTCGATCGCGCGCTTCTCATGCTCTTTCTTTTTCCTCCTTAGAAGCTTGTGTTCCTCTCTCCTCTTCTGATCGTAGCAGCTCGCGAGCAGCTCTGGTCCTTGTATGCAGCGCCGCTTTGTAAGCCTGTTGTTTGGCTGCATGTACTTGACAGCATTCTTCGTCGAACCAGGGGTTTTGCTGTGGTGGTTGTGAAGGCCCAGCACGTCAGAGGCGGCATTTTTTATGACTTGTTGGTAACTCTTCCATTGGTATTCGATGCTTGAAGTTGGTGACATAGTACTATTTAAAAGGGTGCAAGAAGCTCGATCGGAGAAGGACCTGGCGATTTCCTACGACTGTAGCCGACGTCGAATTTCCTTACAGTATTTCCCTGCTTCGTTGACTCCTCGGAACGTTCGGACATCCCTGATACTTGAGGAGTCGAACTCAATGTGGTCAATCTGGTTGGCGGTTAATTGACCAGAAATTCGCCATGTCCCCTTGTGTATATCGAGTTGTGGGAACTGCGGACTAGCTACAACAACGTTTCGCCCCGAAGCCAAGTCAATTAACCTGAGTTCGTTATCGGAGGTGGTGTCGTGCAGGCTTTAACTTCCGATTGTGCCATTTAAGACGTTTTCTCTTCCTAGTTTGACATTAAAATCCCCCAACACAACCTTCATGTCATAGCTAGGGCACTGCTCATATGTCTTGTCCTGGAGCTTGAAAAACTCGGCCTTGATGTTATCATATTTCTCCTCTGTGGGGGCATGTGCGCATATGAGACTGGTGTTGGCAAATTTTGCCTTGATACGAATAGTCGTGAGGCCCTCGTTCACATAGATAGTTGAAACTCAAAAAATTCTCCCCTAAGTCTGCCTTTAACGACGAATCCACACCCAAAAAGACGCTGCCCTTACTGTCGGTAACAGTCACCGTGGTAGATATCGCAATCTTTCATTTTCTTTTGCCTGTCCCATTGGCTTCGATGGCGGTGATGTCTGCTTTGTAGCAGTCTAGGGCCCCTGTTAAATGTTCGGCTGCACGTGGTCGAAAGAGAGACAAAACATTCCACGTACATATCTTAAGTACGTTGTCCGTTTTGCGGTTAGTTGGTACATCAACAGTAATTCTGTCCGTATCGGAGGCTTGTTGTTGCTTCGCAACTAAATAGCTTTACGTGGCCGAGAAGTCACCCCGACGGCATGACCCCCAACCTGGAAGACCAGACCATTTGTATAACTCCTAGGGCGGAGAGCTTGATTGACAGCTCCTTATAGGACTGAGCTCTAAACTGGTCTTAGTAGCCAATATAAACTGTTAACTAAGCAGACTGGAACTGTAAACGCCACCGTTGATTCCATCTGAGAAATCTCACTCGGACTCATCAGTGACTAGTAAGGTCCTTTGTCAAGTTCAAGCCATAATGCTTGATCTTTCCGAGAAAGCCTGTAATAAATACCCAAGGTATGACTCGCATTTTCGGACTTTTAAAATCCTCGCAAACTTACGCAAGGATTACACGTTGATTTGATAAAACTTGGCATCTACGTTGTTCTTATTTTTCTACACCGCAATAATCAGACACGCATACACATATTCATTTACCAATGCAACCAAGACCAACCTAGACAGTTCTTCAACAAGACAATTCTTTCTCAACCTTTACTTGTCACTAAACCAAAGCTGAAGCCTACGACAAAGTGTCAATAGTAATCTTGTCAAATCTCCTTGCTCAAAAAAGATTTGTTAGAAGTGATAAAAATCATAAACCTACACATAAAGATTCTTTAAGGGTGCGAATAAAAAAACTACGCGGAACTCTCAGACAGCTCTCGAGACTAAAACTTGCAAGTGAACACAGTCATGAATTTAGTTCACAGAGAAGTAGACAGATATCTGAGAGTCACTCTCGAGCACCTTAAGTTATAGTAACCCTAGGCGTGATGGTTTAGTGCGTTGGACTGTCACGCCGGATCATAGCCAATTCCATCTTAAATATTTTTAGTAATATGTACTGCCTCTTGCGAGGAAGTTACAAGTCCTCCAAGAATATCTCTCTTGTTTTGGTGAAGTGCCTCCCATGTTCGGATTTGAAAGAAAATTTCAGGTATCCTCCATGTCTGTCGGCTAGCAACATACATGAATAATAGTCGCGCCCCGAATTTATTTTCATTCCTCAAATCACATGAAAATTTCGTCCAAATGAGCAATCCTATGACTCTTCATGACTCATAAACCTCTTTATTTTCGTTATTTTAAATACCTGAAACCAATAAAATATGTATGTCTAAAGATGTCTGTCAAAATCTTCCTAAACACTCCTATACATATTTCCAATCACATAAAATAAAAATAAAAAAAGTAACACAATCCCCTCGAATCTGTTTCTTTACCTACCTTACCTACCCACAAAAACGAATCCTTCTCGTTTTCAAATTAATCCCCTTCTAATTGTCTCATTTAAATAAACGATATGTACCTACTTGCTTCAAATACTATTCATCATACAATATACCTGCCTACCTACCCTATCTAACCTAAAAAAAAAAACTCAAACCCAAGTACCATTCTAAGGATTCCATTCAGAGTTCTTTAAACATATTACGCCAATCAAAGAAAATCTTCTCTCGCTCAAAAAGAGCCCCAGAAATTGCACAGAAACAGACACACAAGAAAACCAACAAAACAAGAAATATAACACATACAAAAATGAAAGAAAAAAAAATATCACAAAAAAATATCACAAAAAAAAAAAAACATCACCCCAATGCGATAGACACAAACAAATTCCCACTAAAGCTGTATCTTCCCTTAAAATCAAAAAAAGAAAAAAAAAATCGGAAAAAAGAAGGAATAATCTCTGTTCCCTTTTCCCTTGCCCTCTTCTCCTTTATGCTTTGCGAAGACTGACTCTGACTATGACGAAGCAACCAACTGACGATGACTCCACGTGGAGAGACCAAAATTTACCACACAATTCGTTGTATATGAGATACAAAGGATTTTTTTTTTGCTGTCGTATCACATTGGTGGTGGTAGTGCTATACACACAGACTTTGAAGCAATAACAGATGAGTGTAAAGAGGGCGCATCAGGAAGCAGCAGCAGCAGAAAAAGCCGCCAGGAAGTTGTCACTAGATTAATTAGGAATCGAAATTGAAATGGTCATTGGAAATGGAACACTTTCTATACATTCGAAATTTAGGCCCCTTTCTTCCTAGAATCTCGAAACAATGTTCTCCACATCGAAAAGTTACCACTCACGCCTACAGCCTTCCCTATAAGTTTCGAGTTAATCCGTTCGCTTTTCTGATGAACCCCGCCTTCATCTCATCACAACCATCATCATCATCAACATCCGAAAGAGGAGCTGAAACTCAGTAGTATCTCCCACACCCCTCCCCCCTCGTTCTCTTTTGCAACTTTATTGCTTTTGTTCTCCATTCCAATTTGGAGATACTTCGTTTGGCAACTTAAATACAGAAAGGATCATCGCCATCCCTTCCGACCTTTTGTCCTAATAATCATACCTGCCTATCTCCTCGTGTCAGGAAAGAGGGAAATCCATGAAACCGTATACAAAAGAACGCCCACACATACAGACACACAGATGGAAACAGATAGATAGATAGATACGGATTCCCATCACTCCCTACCGACCGACCCGAACCGAGTCCTGATCCCGACAACGTCGTCATTTTAATCGGAATCAATGGCGATGAAACGCCATTGAGGGTTGATATCCTCTATTACTGTTGTGAACGTGGAACATTCGGATGCGGATGATGATGATGATGCCGATGCGAAGGGATGGAGGATAAAAAGAAGAAGCGAGCAATAAAACGAGAACAAAAAAATTAACCAACCAACGAACGAACGAAAGTCCTCTTTCCCCCTACCCTGCTCTTCCCTCCTTCCGCTCCTGGTTTGAAGAGCTTCAAGGGTACACCAAGTCACTTTGCTTTCGCATCCGTTGTGTTCGCCGGATTACCAACTTCTCCCCATAGCCATTCCCTTTGCCGTTTGCCCCCCCCGTCCCCCCATCGAACAAGAGCCACCACCAACCACCTCACTGTTAATGGCTTCGGAAGGATAGATGTGGGATCCTGAAGTTCGGTTACACTGTCAGAATTTCTGATTTGAAAATGAGCACACACAAGGAGGAGGATTCAGCAGAGTGAATAAAATGACTACGACAGGAGTGGGTTCCAACTGGATGGAGTGCTGAACTGAACGACGAGGAAGTGGAACTGTGTCTCTGGCGATAAATGTGGGAAAAACAGCTTTGTTTTTTTTTTGGGGGAGATTTTTTTGTTCATTTTTGTTGTTGTTGTTGGTGATTTGAGCTATGGTGTGGTATTTTGAGGGGAGTTTTTGGGTTGTAGAAGCTCGGGTTGGGGTTGGGTTTGTTTCCAAGGACTAAATTAACAGAATTAAACGAGTGGGTGAGTGATTTAATGAATGTTTCAGTCGAAAGGGAGTGTTATTTAGTTCAAGGGGTTGTGGAGACTCTTTAAGTGAGATTTTCGAAGGCCAACGGCAAGAAGAAAAAGGAGTAATTCTTTTCTTTTTTTTGAGTTCCTTTTAGTGCTTCCTTTTCCCTTTAAATTGTTTATAGAAATGCAAACTTCAAATGAAGGGACATCTATACATCCATAAATTTAGTGAAACACCAGGTTTTTATGTATTTAAATTTGTTTCAAATTAATACAGAAAAAAAAATGTGTTAATTGATTTGCAATTATTGGAGCGATTATTCACCGAAATAATTTTATTTATTTCGTTCGTTTTTGGGAAGTCTTCCATTGATGGCGTTGATATAATCATTGTTGTGTGGATGAACGATGTCCACTGGCTCTTGAGGAAGATGACGTTGGGAAATATAGTTTCGATTCTTATAACGACAAAGGGATGCAGCTCATGATAGACATTGGTCTCGTTCCAGTATCAGCCAGCTAGCTGTCTAGTTTGGCACAGCTCATAATTGTTTCAAGTGCGATATAATGGAGGCGGGAAACTCCCCTAGTAAGCTTCTGCGAAGGGCTGAGTTTTTGGCGTGGCGTGGTTTTAACTGCCTCGGGTTTTCTTGTACATCATCCTTTCTTAAGATTTAAATTCATAGACGCTCGCTCATTTACACCACATTGCCTTTGTAACGTCGTAGTACCTCGTGGCTTAATGGTTAGTGCGTTTGACTATAATGTCGAAGGACTGGGTTCGACTACCAGCCGCTTCCACCTTAAAACAGAAATGTTTTCTCTTGCGAGGAACTGACAAATCCTCCAAGTGTATACCTGTCATGAATAATTAATCAATCAATCAATAAGTCACTAGGTCCTGGCTCTCCATGAGCTGTTGCACCACCAAATTTGTTTATTTCGTCACGTCGTTCGACGTCCTTTCCAGTTGATTACGTGGATGAAAGGTTCCTGGCCAATACTTGTCATAATATCTTTTGTGCTTAACCAACAAGCTCATCCAGCTCCAGCTAGCTTACTGTATCCAGTTTCGCACGCCCATTTAGTTGGGTTCCTCTTCCAATTTCGTGCGGTGGCCCTCCTCTACTCTGCCGTTGCTAAGATTTTGACCCTGATAGCCATCCACTCTACATGATGCGGCCACCTGAGTCTTTTAAGTTTTACTTTTTTGTTAGGTAAGTATCGCTGTACAGTCCGTAGAGTTCGTAGTTGTATCTACTTCGCTTTTCAAGACAGCTCATAGAGCTCTCATCCATTTTTGCAAAAGGTGCAGTTTCTTAAAAACAATAATTTTCTTTCACCTCCGGATATACCTACCGTAGATCTGTAAGTGTATTTGCTAAGTTCTGTGTTTGCCACTCGCCAGCCTGTTGAAAGTTTCCATTTCTTGATTTCATCGATCTTATCTTGGGCATAGAATATGCAAATGTAAACTTAAAAACCGACCAGCAACCACCGGGCATATGTAAATGCGGAGTTTAATTTTCTGTATCCCATTCTGATTTGAGTACCGACTACACAGTTTCGGTAACCAGTTAGTGAAGGTACAGCTTGGCTACTGACTCACTGGTCGACATGTGTAAAGGCTCCGTCACATTTAAAATCCCAGCGACCGATTAGACACAACATGTTGAGTGTGTGTGAAAATGGCCCAAAGGTGTGCCAGAGGTTTCCTTCCCTGAAAAGGTTTATTCCCCAACTGATGTCCAAACTCCAGGCCAAAGTTTTGTTTCGTTAATATTTTCTTTAAGACTCTCAAATAAAGTAGCCACAAGCTTGCACAAAAAAAAAAACAGACATTACAGGCAAACATACATATTTCCGTATTATCATTAACCACACCAATATTTACCTCCATCGATTGATGTCTGAGTTCATGACTCCCTTACAAATAATTGTCCAACCACAAACGTCATAAAAAGCATTGCCAATCAATCGAAATGCATCGATTCAAAGTGCCACTCAAACACAAAAAAAAAAAAAAAAAAAACAAAGGAAAAACCATCCGCCCTCAATGCTCTCACTTGATGTCAATTCAAATATAATATCGAACCCAGTCCTTAATCCACTTAAATCAACCACTCAGCCACTTCTCACTCGCACCTGTCATTAATAAATGAATTTAAAATGTTCTTTGCATAATAACCCCAGCGAACGACCTCGCCGATATACTTACATAAAAATACAAAATACCCACAGCTACGTACAAATTTATATATGCGAGTACATCCAAATGATGCACACTTCACACAAAAATCCCACCACTCGCACACATGTTATTGTTCTACCAAACTCATTCCGATATAATAATCGGACCAGAAGAGCGAACACAAAAAAAACTCTGAAACAAGCAAATAGCAAAATAAAAAGGAGAAAAAAAAAACATGTGCCTATTTACTCGCGCAAATGAACGAACCAACGAATTCAATTCACTTCACTTCAACCAGCAGCAGATCCATCTCACAACATCACAATCCCAGGAACAGAAAACAGAAAAACAGCACAAGGACACAACGATAAAAACCATCAGGAGCAGCGACTCCTCGAGCATTATTATACCTCTGCAACAACCCACACACCATGAAAATACCAACGACGACGACGTTCAAGCTTGACGACAAACTTTTGGGACTGTG
Organism: Dasysyrphus tricinctus; assembly: GCA_963921185.1. Taxonomy (NCBI): domain Eukaryota; kingdom Metazoa; phylum Arthropoda; class Insecta; order Diptera; family Syrphidae; genus Dasysyrphus; species Dasysyrphus tricinctus. The sequence goes on along the minus strand of OY992530.1, from coordinate 273,810,966 downwards.
CGAAAGTGTGAAGAGAGCAAGAAAAAAAAAAAGAAAAAACAATTTTTATTATTTGCTCTCGATGTATCTTAAGGGTGAAGTCATGTGTTTGCAAAAAATCAGAAGTGGATTAAAATTCAGACTTGACAACGATGACAGACAAGACTTATGCTGGATGTTCTTGTCTGGCAAGTTATTGACGTAATCTCCATTGTTTTTTTTTGTGGCATTCTCTAGGTGCCTCGATGTTAGCTCACTGGTTGAGTCGGGTGTAAAGGATCTGCGTGGCTGCATTCACTGCACTTAAGATGACGCTGGGTGGACCAAAATTTCATCAAACAAGCTTTTTCAGCCAGTACGGTTTTTAAGTGGCTGCCTAGCTGCCTAGTAGGTTGAGGTTTAATTGCACTCATGTGTTCCATCTGAGTTTGGTCTTCCCCTATTTCAGTGGCCCTTTCCAAATGGTGGATGCAAAAGGTTCTCCTGCCGGAGCATTGTTCTCCATCCGTTCTAAATGATTCAGCCATCTCATTCGTTGGACCTTTGCTTTTTGCTCGCTGTAAAGACCAATCCATTCTTTTTTGTTCTTTTTTTTCTTTACTCGTTTTATTTCCGCCTCCACTCACACTGTATATGAAAATGCACCCAAAGTTAACCAAGTTAATTTCTTCTTAAAACATCCTTGTCCATGCCCTCAACTTACAGCACGACTGAAATAATTTGTGTATTGTTCATTTAAATTGATTGCGAGTGGGAACATCTTTAAAGTTATGTCATTTTGTGAGCTTACTTACTTAAGGTGGCGCTAAAGTCCGGGGTGGACCAGAACCTCAGCCAAGAGGCTTCTTCTAGCCGGCTCGGATTCTAGCTAGCTGTCTCTAGTTTTGCACGCCAAGTTGGTTGAGGTCCTCTTCCACTTGCGTGTGCCACCTTTTACGCTGTACACCTCTACTGTGCTGTCCCACGGGGTTGGATTCAAGGACTTTCCGGACCGGAGCAATGGTGTCCATTCGTTCAAGGTGAGCAAGCCATCTCAGTCGTTGGGTTTCACTTTTGTGGCTAGGTCGGTGTCGCTGTACAGCCCGTACAGTTTGTTGTTGTATCTTCTTCATCACTCCCTATATATGCAGACGGGACCAAAAATCAACCGGAGAGTTTTCCTCTCAAAACAGCCTAACGCGTTCTCATCCACCGTTAACAGTGTCCATGCTTCTGCATCATACATCAGGACCGGGATGATACGCGTCTTATACAGGGACAGTTTAGTTGCTCGAGAGAGGGCTTAGCTTTGCAATTGCCTTCTTAGCCCAAAGAAACAGCGATTGGCAAGAGTAATCCTTCGTTTGATCTCAGCACTGGCATCGTTCTGTAAATTTATAGTGGATCCTAGGTAGACAAAGTTTCTGACTCCCTAAAAACTATAGCTGTCTATAGTGACATTCTGCTCGAGACGTCGATGTTGGGTGTGCTTTCTTGTTGACAGCATTTATTTTGTTCTTGCTTTCGTTCACCATTAACCCCATTTTCTTGGCTTCCTTTTCAATAATCAGAAAAGCATCACTGACATCACGCTTTAGTCCGATTATGTCAATAGCGTCGGGTGGCGGCGGAAGCGAGTAATTGGACGGACTTTTGAAAGATTGTGCCTCTATTGTTGACTTGAGAGTTTTGAACTATTCATTCAAGAACGATGTTGAAGAAGTTGCATGACAGCGCGTGTCCTTGCCTTAAGTCTTTTTTCACATCATAAATGTCAGTGAGGTCTTTGCCGACCTTGATGGAGCAGAGTGGGATGCCAAAACTAGATATTGCTCTATAGATGCTGTCATACGCGGTTTTAAAATCGATAAAAAGGTGGTTGGTAACGAATTCCTGGGTTCTTCCAAAATCTGCCGTAGTGCGAAAATTTGGTCTATGGTGGACTTCCCTGGTCTAAAGCCTCACTGATATGGACCTATCAGGTTGGTGCAGCCCCAGAGGACCGCCTTTCTTGAGAATGGGGCAAACAGTGCTGGGGTTCCATTCATCGGGCATGCTTTCCTCCGACCATATTTTGCAGATGAGCAGGTGCATACTCCTTACCAACTCATCGCCAGCCGCTTTAAATAACTCGGCCACAAAGGCAGTAGCTCCTGCAGCTTTATTAGACTTAAGTTTAGATATAGCTATATTTAATTCATCGAGATCGGGTGGACGGAATTGTTGGCCTACGTCATCCAGGTTGAATGGTGCAATCTGCATGGTAGCGGAATTCGGTTCCTCATCGCCGTTATAAAATTTGCAGAAATGATGCGATTTGACCACGATGTTCTCCTGATCATCATTGCAGGCTTAGGTTCGAGCCTTATAACCCTGGGAAGTTCTTTTTACTTTTTGGTTAACCTTCCGAACTTCATTCATTTGCTGCTTGTACTTGCCGGCTTTCTTCGTCGAACCAAGGGTTTTGCTGTGGTAGTCGTGCTAGGCCCAGCACGTCAGAGGCGGCATCTCTGATGACTTTCTGGCAGTTCTTCCACTGGTTCTCGATACTTGCAGTTGGTGTATAGGACTATTTAAGAGGGCGCGCGAGACTCTATTGGAAAATGACCTTAAGATGTCTTGCGAATGTAGTTATCCGACGTCGAACTTCCTCACAGTATTTCCTTGTTGTGACTTTGGTCTGGGTATCCGTAGCACTACCTTGGCTACAACGAGGTGTGGAGTGTTTCGATTCAACCTTGGCTCCTCGGAACGTTCATATATCCTTGATACTGGAGGAGTGCCTTCTATCGATCGCATAGTGATCAAACTTGTTGGCGGTTGATTGACCAGGAATTCGCCATGTCCCCTTATGTATATCGAGATGCGGGAACTGTGTACTAGCCACCACAACATTCCGCCCCGCAGCTAATTTCATTATCCTGAGTCCGTTATCGAAGGTGGTGTCGTGCAGGCTTTATCTTCCGATTGTGCCACCAAAGACGTCTTCTCTTCCTAGTTTGGCATTAAAATCACCCAAGACAATTTCATAGCTAGGGCATCGCTCATTATTTTTTGTCCAGGAGCTCTTAGAACTCGTCCTTGGTGTCGTCATCTTTTTCCTCTGTGGGGGGCATGTGCGCATATGAGGCTAATGTTGACGATTAAGCCTTGATGCGAATTGTCGTGAGGCGCTCGTTCATATAGTTGAAACTCAAGACTTCTTGCCTAAGTCTGCCTCTTCCGACGAATCCACATCCAAAAACACGCTGCCCTTGTGGTCGGTAACAGTCACCGTAGTAGATGTCGCAGTCTTTCAATTTTCGTTTGCCTGGCCCATCGCATCGCACTTGGATGGTGGTGATGGCTGCTTTGGAGCAGTCTAGGGCTTCCGCTAAATGCCCGGCTGCACGTGGTCTAGAGAGAGACAGAACATTCCACGTGCAGTTCCGAAGTTCGTTGTCCTTATTTCGTTTGCTAGGTTCGTCAACAGTAAATCCGTCCGTATCCGAGACTTGTTGTTACTTTGCAACTCAAATCTCTACGTGGCCGGGAACTCACCCCGACGGCATGACCCCCAACCTGGAGGACCAAACCCTTACAATATAACTCCAAGGGCGGGGAGCCGGATAAACCGCTCCTTATGGGCCTGAGTTGCGAATATGTCGTAGTAGCCCGTATAAGGTGTTCACTAAGCAGTTCAACCTAACTGGAACTGTAGACGCCATCGTTGATTCCATCTTGAGAATTCTTCCGCTGCCGCCTGGATAAAGGATAAGTTCCTGAGTAGGAACAATCCTCCCCCCTCTCTCGTTTGCTCGTTTTGTGAGCTTATAGTGGACTGGAAGCTTGGGCATAGCATTCAGATATATGATTCGTTTAGCTGGAATCAGATTCCTTCGCACATTCTCAGCTCGCTTCTTCTGAGTGAGAGATTAGGATAAGTACTTTTCCATAGGGTTAACCTTGTGCTTAAATCAGTTTTCTACCGTATTTTTCCTGCTCGTCCCCTTTCCATTAGGGATAGTCCTAAGTATTTTTCCTCGGTTTGGCTTGGTCTAGAAGCAGGGGCCGAATCACCGCATCAGTTTTCGAGTTTTCAAGCTTCGAGCAATCTAGTGTGCCATTATCTGAAGTTTATTCGATCATTGATTGTACTCACTCCGTTACTGAAGTTGTAATTCAGCCATAGTTTCCTACCATTTTGTCCCCGATCCACTTCTTTTTCCCAAAGCAACCCAGCGTTCAACTTGGCTGGAAACCACTCGAGCACTCTGCTTATAGCTCCGACCTATAACCTTTGGTCCCATCGATGAAGCTCTGGATCTGATCCCTCTTTCATCAAACAAGTCTTGAGTAAGTTCTTACCTACATAAGATGGCTTTTCAGTCCGGTGTGTACCAGGGTTTTAACCAAAAACTTCTTCCAGCCAGCTCGGTTCCAGGCGGTCTAGGTTGGCCTATACTGCACCGTTCATCCCTCGCGGATGAATTCACAAATTTTCCACTAAAGTTTGTGTTTAATTATTGTGTGAGGAAGGTTGTCAAAAAAAATTGCTGTTCCTGTTACCAATTCGAAGAAGTTTTTCAAACTCTGTGATGTTTCCCTTAAAGCAAAGCTGCGCCGTGGATATCAGGTTTTCAACAACTTTACTGACAGCCGAAGTACACACACCAAGGTGCTAGAAATCTCCCGAAAACTCTAAGCAATCACATAATTTAATTATTTATCAGAAAAATATGAAAATAAAGAACAACATGTTCCTGCGACGAAGACGTAAATGAAATGTATACTATTCAAACAATTCAATCCACCATCAGAAAAGTCCTTAACACAAAAACCAGAAACAACACATTCCTTGTGGTGAAAAGTAGGTAAGATGAATACTCAATAGTATCCATTTTTTTTTTTTATAAGCATACAAAATTTGTTGGGTGAATACGGACACGTTTTATGTTACATTCCGAGCTTGTCTTAGAGCTTGACTCCTTACACCGAACCGAACTGACGACGAAGACGACGACGACGACGACAATCCAGGGTGCAAGTATAATTTCCTCTCAAATAAGTTATCGTAAGACATTTCCTGAATACGAAATTTTCCTTCTTCCATCCTTCATCATTTTGCCTGACTGCCTGCCTACTTGTACCACCACATCTCTGCTGTCCAATGAAGGAAACAAAATATACAACCAAAGTGGTTTCGTCGAAAAAGCAAAAAAGAACCTCTATACCTATACAAAGACCTCGATTAGATCCTTCTCCTCAAACCCCCAAAAACACAGAATTCCCAAGTATGGTACCTACAAAAAAAAAATAACCATAAGGTATGGGGGTAATGATAAGGATAAGCTGTTCGGAGGATAACCAAGCCAAGGTTCAAACCACAAGAACATAAAACCCAAAACGGATCCAAAGGGGTGTTTGGGTGCGCGCAGGGCAAAGGGGAGTACGTATTGGAATGAAAAAGAAAATAAAAATCAATCGAGAGGTCCCTTACCGAGCTGAAAATGATTTTATGGTAAAAGCCGCTCCTTGTTGCCTGCCTGCCTGCCTCCCTTCCAGCTTGCCTGCCGGTTGGGAATGAACAAATTAATATCCACCCTTGTGCCTGTCACCATCGTCGTTTCTCATCGTTCCACCTTCTTTCCTACCTTCATTTTGCACACTCCACTCCTCTCTACTTGATCCTTGACGACACCATTATTGTCGTATTGTGTAGTCGTTTTGTGCTGAGTTGTTCAAGTGGGAGTGGATTGGAGTGGTGGAACAGTAATGATGATAATAATAACGCGAAAGTGGTTACAGTAAAAGCCATAGACTTTACTACTCTTACAAACACAAAAAAACACATTTAGCTCGTCCACCTCCTTCATAATCAACCCCGGAAAATCTCCCATTATACGAGAGAAGGAAGGTATAGTTGGATTTCATTGTCATGGCAGGAAATTGATATCATGTATAAAAGCTCTTCATTGTTGTTGTTTTTTTTTTTTTTGTTGAATGGTTTTTGTTACGTTAAGTCATTAGGTGGTAGTGGTTAATTCTCTACCGCAAATCAAACTTAAACTATTTTCAACTTGGTTAAGCTTTTCTCTTTGAAATAAAAAAATAATTCTATCCTTTTCTTTCATTTACACCTTTCTTCTTTTATCGCAAGGATTTCTTCATTTCATTTACTCTTTTGGGTGGTTCTCTTACTTCTTTGGATTGTTCTCTTTGTTTCACATTTTATCTCTTTTTGTGTCTTAGTATTTGTTCTCTTCTCATATATTTGTTTGTTGTTGAGATTTAATGCTCTTTACCTTCATAAAATCATAATCATGCGCGTTGAGCTTTTTGAGCTTTTCTTAAGCTTTTCACAGCCCAATTCTCTCTTAACAAAACAAAACAAAAAGTACCCACTGGTTAATTTATAATAAGGACATCGTTTGGTGCAAAACCAAAAGGTGGTCGTGTTAAGTATTCTGTGGGAAAATAAATAATCTCAACGGATAGTTATGATGATGAATGAGGTTTACATTGCTATAGATAGAATATTGTGTGTAGAGAGCTTCATGCAGAGAGGTTAGTGATAATATCAGAGCAAAATTGGTGCGGTAGAAAGTGAGAGACAGGCAAAATAGGTATGGATGATGATGTCGATTGAGGTTTAGGTGAAGGTATGTGAATTTATAATGGGACACTGAGAAGGGTTCTCACTCTGTGCCATTGCTGTTGAACTGAACTTCTGCGTTTGAGGTTTAGCTTGGCTTGGCTTGGCTTGGCTATTGAATAAATAATTTTTTGTTTACTCAACTACTGCTGCAGCTCCTGTATACCTCATTCGTGTACTATGTTTGCTAGTTTTGTACTGCTATTTATATCTGTGGTGAATTGAGGAATGAATTGGCGGTAGAGGGGAGGGAAGAAGGGGAAGTTGCAAGGACATGGTTTGTTGTATGTTTTTGAATACAAAAATTGGAATGAGATTTACGATTGGTTTGTGGTTTATTTTTGTTTACTTAGAGGACAGAGAAGAGGAGGAGAGTGGAGAGTTTTGAGTAAAAGTCTAACTTTTTACGTTTTGTTTAAATTTTCATGTGGGTTTTTCGGTGAGTGACAGGAATTAAAATGAGGTATACCAATTTTAGAATGCTAACATAAGGGGGGAAATAGTAAATAAACAGAAAAAACTCATGGTATTAAACGAACAAATTCGTTGAGCATTATTATTATTCGGTTACGTACCTACATAGTTCTTTCTTTTTCCCACGAAGTTATGATGTAAAGATTTATTGGTTCATTTATGTTGCGTCGTGAACTTCGACAAAAGTTGTCAACTATCAGTATTGTTGATTGTGATATACAAGAGGGGTATATAACAGTAGGTTTATGGTCTGCCTTCTTTTTCCTTTGAAGTGGAATCAATATGTTAATTGATGCTCGAAATTTCTTCTTTAATCATAACAACCAGTCCCCTTCGATGAATATGGAAAGATAAGTGTTGTAAAAAGCTAAGGTTCCCAAGTGTAACGTATTGAATTCTTAGAAAATAACAAAACTTATTGACTCAATTATTCCTGCAAATTTCAGCTTTTCTAATAATTTTTGTTTTTTTTTTTTTTGCAGGTAAGTTCAAACTATACAAAATATTGCGGCTTGCTATTCGTAAGTACTAGTACCAGTTTGTTATACTAGTCATCGTGACATCAAATTTTAAAAATTGTTACTCGAATGTTGGCAGCCCGTGGAGCCTACTGACTTACAACTCTCAACCATTTCTGGAAATGTGTTGTTAGTCAGCAGGAGTGAAGGGTACACCTAAAAAGTTTTGCCGAGTCCAAATGGTTTAGATATAAGGATTTTGTTGTGACAGGAGATACTCTTGGGGGATGTGTCACTAATATGCTAGATGCGGTACCCCTTCAACATTTTTGTATTGGGATTTCATTCCAGACCTCTGGGGGACAAGTCCAACGCATTACTGTCTGAACGCAATCTAGACGGAGCTGTAGCTGTAATAGCTGTCAAAATGTTGAATACACACAATTTTAGTGGTACGAACACATGACGCAGCTGCAGATAGAGCTGGTCAATTTGGCTAATTTTTAACTTTCGCATGCAGCTTTTTTGACGTTCCAAAATCGGGGGTGCAATACAGTCGAATTTTCACTCGATACGGACTTACATAGGGATTGAAGCGAGCTTAAAATTTAGTTCCTCGTGGCATAATGGTGAGTGCGTTGGACTGTCATGCCAAAGGTCTGGGTTCGATTCCTAGCCGCTGCCACCTAAAAATAAACATTTTTCTTCCCGAGGTATTGGCTTATTGCGAAGAATTGACAAACCGTCCCAGAGTATACTTATCATGAATTAGTGCTTCTCATCAAGCCGTTCGGAAACGGCCTCCTTCCAGCATGACAGTCGGAGGGTTAGTACTCCAAATTTTGTTTTGTGTCTTTAAGAGCCTGAGGAAGCAAAAATGCCAAGTCCAGTCTGTTACAAATGTTTATGGTGTCAAAACCTGGTTTCACTGTAAGAACTCGGTGGGTGGCTTACGAGTTACGGCAGTTGTCCCACCCTCAATTTGATGTCATCCATTTGTGCACGAGATAACTTCGGGCTTCCTAGGCAGGGCAATCATTCCAGCAGCTGCAAGGTCTGTCCCACTTAAGATTGAATGCGAAATGCGCTATAAAGAGTTTTTCTGACTTTCCGGAATAGTTTCTTATCGGCTGTAACTAAGCTGGTTGAAAAAATTCACAACTGCAATTTCTTGCTCTAATACTCTCGTGGTTTGACTAATTCTGGTTGCAAAACATTCTTCTCTGTACTTGGTCTTCCACTTATTGTTAGGTAGTATAGTTTTTGTATTGCTCCCCCTGTCCTTCCATCTCTCCCATCGGTTCTGATGAACGATCCAAATTGCTAGGCGTTAAAATCTTCCCATGATCTCGGTGCTAACCCGTTTCTAGATTAACTTTGTAATTAAAATCTTCCTTGTTGATATGAAAGTCACTGAAAGGGCGGGCCATCTGTTGGTTTCTTTTTTTTTTTTAAGAGTTGCAAGAATACACTGTTCAATATTTTCGAAGACAATTTCGGCCCACAATAAGCTTGATAAGGTTAGGTAAAAGGACTGACGGTTGATTTTTGTAACCGTCACACTTAGATCTATGTAGATCCTTGCAATAAACTAGGATAGTGTATGCTACTTAATGTAAAAACCTATTTGTTCTGTTAGCAGTCAAGCCATTTAGAGGCATTGACGAAGTTCAGAAGGCTATTAGCTGAAGTTCTAGAAAGTTCCTCTAAGTCGTCATAGAAATTACTTCCTAGGTGTTTCTTTCTTAAATGACAGAGTGCTGGACAATGACAAAGGAAGTGTGAGGTATCTTCATGTGCTTCTTCATCGCTGCACCCTCTGCAAAGGTCGTCGGTACTGAGCCCTATTTTCTTTGTGTGTAATCCCAGTAGGTTGTGTCCGGTGATTATGCTGACAAAGGAACGAAGATGTTTCTTGCTCATTTGCATAATTTTTTCTGTCCTCTGCTTATTAAAATTTGGCCTTAACTTTCTAGTTGTGCCACAAGTTTCGAGCAGGTTCCATCTCTCATAATATTATTAATATTAATATTAATATTAATTAATATTTTTTTTCTAATATTTTAATATTTTGTTACCAATATCCTGTTCGCTTTACTTGGTACTTTAATATGTCACTCGGCTTGACTTGAATCAAGTGACGATCCCGTTCTTGCCAGCTCATCAGCTCTTTCGTTTCCCTGTATATCACTGTGACAGGAATCCAGCAGAGTCTAATGTTATGCTGCATGCCAAGAACCCTAAGCTCTTCGTGACAGCAAGTTACAAGCTTCGAGTGTATCTCGGTGGCAGAAATTGCTTTAATTGCTGCTTGGATATCAATAAAGAGGGTGATATCAACTCGTGATATCGCCATCATTGATATTTGCTTAACTACTTTGATCATTACCAAGACCTCAGCTTGGAAGACGCTGAAGGAGCTTGCTAGTTCCACAATAAGCTTGCACAATATTGTTCTTAAGCACTTGTATCGTCTGCGGATTGTTCGCATAGAGTCCTCATTTAATGACATCTTTTAAGAAGAAAGCTCAAGGGCGCGGATTGTTCGCATAGAGTCCTCATTTAATGACATCTTTTAAGAAGAAAGCTCAAGGGCGCGGAGTCAAATTGGAGCTCCGTGCTGGGCAAGCATTATTACTTAAACGACTGACTACACGATTATTGATCTTTTTGGCTTCCTCCAACTTTCACATGCCAAGTTGGTTGAGGACCTCTTTCAATTGCGTGCAGCATCTGAGACGTGATCTTTTTCTACTGATGCCATGTCGATGTCCCTCAGAGGTGAATTCATTGAGTTTGCGGGCCAAAGCATTTGTGCCGATTCGCTCCAAATGATCCAGCTTATTCATTTGTCGTGCAGTTTCTTATTGTATCTTCTCTTCCACTTCCCGCCTTTATCCAAAAAGTTCGTACCATCTTTCACAAGGTTTGACTCTGCAGCACAGAAATGATATGTAGGAGTCTTATAAAGGGACACCCTCGGTTGCTTGTGAGTGGAGCTCTGCTTAGGTTGCCCAAAGAACCAGCGATTCCAGCGATTAGCAACAATAATTCTTTGTTTGATTTCAGCACTGGAATGTCTAGCGGAGCCCCTTAGTACTTCAAAGTAAAGGCTGTCTATGGGAACGCTCTGCCCAGGCGTCAGTAAAGCCAGTCTAATAAATAAGGAACTATCAGGCATGATCGATCTCGTAGACGAATGTTAATGAAACTGGTGCCTCTGTTTTTGGTGCAGTGCAAAATGTCTTCTTTTTTCTAGGACAAACTCTCGGTTATGCTTTCCTGCAACCATATACCTTCCTAACCTTATTAATTGAAAGCCTTCAGCTCCAGGAGCTTTGTTGATCTTAAGTTAAGAAGTGACTATCTTCACTTCATCCAGGTCGAGTGGAGAGAAATGATTCAACCACAATTGTATACTGCATACCCTACTGTGTTTTTTTCGGAATTACTAATTTATTATTCGTTACGTCATTATTCAAAATGCCATATATCATTCAATCCAACATATGTAGGTATATCACAAACAGCTTCCTTTTACTCTTAAATCTCCGTCCCCTGTAAACAATATTCGTTTCTCTGCCAAAGAAGGACATCTACATCATACCATCATCACCCACCCAGCGAATAAACCCAGACCCGAACTCGATTTGCTTTCACTTCCCGGCCTATATGTCAAAGCCCAACCCAATTTAGTCCTTCGTTTCATATTCATACAAAAAAAAAAAGAAAAACGAAAATAAAAAACTTTACATGGATGTACTTCCTTTCTTTCCACATGTTGGCAAATAAAAAAGAAAATACAATAAAAAAAAAATGTTGAAAAAAACACTAAATTGGCATATGTGGTGCTCGCTTGTGCTGTGTTGTGTGGCAAGCAGCACCAGCAAACACTATAGCGTTAAACAAAACACAAACCGATGCCGATGTTGCTGATACCAGCAGCAGTACCGAACCGACCCAAATCATAAAAAACAACTCACGGAGTAAATTCGTTTTATATTCCTCCCACGTACACGGTTCGAAGTCAGTCCCGGTCCCGGACACTCTAGCCTCCCACCATCCCTTTCACTTGCTCACAGAAAAGTAGTATACATAGAAAAAATCTGTTATATGCGGTGTGTTTTTCCTTCCACTGCCACCTTAGGGGCTTTGGAATATATATTTTTTCCACTATTTTTTCGAGGACCCCTTGTCTCTGCTTCTCATGGAACGCGCTCTAGGACCTTCCTGCTCAACTTCCTCTTCTTCGTCGTTCGTCGTTGTCATCATCGAAATTCATGCACACCTTGTGCTCGGTGCTGTGCTGTGCTGTGCATCGCATGTCATAAATAAAATTCTATGCAAATCTCGATGGAGGAGAGCGCAGAACAAAGGTAGGGATGACAAAAAAAAAAAGAAAAAAGAAGCAAATCGTACGCGCGGATGACGGGACATATTCCCAATTCACTAATACACAATGAACAACGGCGAACAAGTGGGGCATGATGATACCGGAGCTGGATGGAGGTGGATGTAATCCCAGACATCATGGCCCTCATATGAAAAACACAGCACATACCAAAAATCGAGAAGAATAAAAAAAAAACAAGACCGATAAAAATAATGGATGATGGAATGAGTGGAAGAACAAGAGAGCTAGATAGAGGCTTATTGGGATTGGGGCTGGGCGCCGGGGACGTAAGGTATGTATATACTCGCATACGGAAAGTTGTTTTGGTATTTTAAATTATTTTTGTTTTGGGTTCCTTCTTTTTATGTTTTTTTTTGTTGGTTCTCGTATCCTGTGCTCCCTGATGCCTGTGCCTGATTCCAGTGTTATATTTTATTTAGTAAACACATTGTCAATGTGACAGGGGTGTCACGCTGCTGTGTGCTATTTTCCGTTTTCTCGTCCCGGTATCATTTTTGTTATTTTTTTTTTACTCCGTGTAGAGTAGCACATGCAGGCAAGATAGATAGGATGATGATTTGCAATCGTTTCAGTTGGGTTCGAGAATTTGTATTGTGTTTTTTTTTTTTGTGTGTAATGACTCTTTATTGCTTTTAAGGTAATAGCTCTGTTGGTAATGATAGAGTGGTCTTATTTGCTTCGTTTCTGATGGATTGGATACTTTGTTTCAGGAGAAAAGAATGCTTCGAAAATAAAAATAAATTGGAAGATATTTTGATCGATGACCATTGACCACTTAACACCTACGAGCCATACCTTTAAACCGTTTAATGGCAATGTTCTTAAGATAGGAAAATCGATCGAGCTCTTGTTTTATTTTCGTTTTACGCCATTTAAGCCAGGCGAGACGAACCAGTGTCAACGGTGTCCATAGCACCACGGAGAAATAGTGCCTATTTAATTCATTTGTGACTATATTAATTCGACAGGAATGGAGGGGACCAATAATTATTTGCTGAGTCCGAACGGCTAAGATAAGAGAAAATAACAAGTGATACTCTTCGAGCATTTGTCGTTTCCTTGTTATATGCATACCCAGGAAAACGGCTTGGAATCGACCAGACCATCGCCTAAGGCCAAGTTTACACGGCAATGCACTGCATGTTTTTTCGCAGTATAGATCTGTGCGATGGAGAACCTTTCACACGACGCGACTTTTGTACGTTTGCCGTTTGGATTTGTATTAATGTTTGGATTTATACTGAAAAAAAAAACGTGCGATGCATTGCCGCGTGAACCTAGGCTAAGGGTACTGCTGTGCTTTTTCATTCTAGGTATATTTCCTGCACCCCTGAATACATCTTCCCATCCTAAAATCTATTGTGGGAAAGGAATACGCCCTCGCGTAGAAACTGCAAACCTCACAAGAAAAGTCTGCCTATAAAAGACGATCGAAGATGAGAGTAAACCAGGGGGCTATACAGAAGAAATGTGCATTATCTGGAAAACACGTTTTCTTCCTACCCCAATCTTCCAAAGACGGCTGCATACACGTGCGTTGCCCTTAAATTTATTACTGCGAAAGAAGTGCAAACCTCAAGCGGGAAGACTTATACGGCGATGGTGATCCTCCATCGATCATTGCATAGTTGCGAGAATGTCCCAATTTTCCGAGAATGCCTTAATATATCTTTCCGTCCTAAACTCTATCTTGGCATTTGGTTATCATGCCATGTACTAAGAAAAGCAATACTCAAACTGCAAGTTGCTATTCGGTGATGGTACACCGCTATAGGGCACTGCATTCCCGCGATCGAAAGTAGCTGGAACAAACGTTCTCTGCCTGTCCCATTCTTCTAAGGGTGCTTGAATTCATCCTCTTGTCCTAAAATTTACTGTTGGAAAAGAATACGAAGGCACGTATGAAGTGCGAAAAGGTAGCTGCTCGCCGATTGTGCTCCCATATCAATCACTACATGTTTACGATTAAAGGCAGCTGGGATACACACTTTCTCCCTTTCCCAATCTTCAGATGATGCCTAAATACAGCTTCGCGTGCAAAAATCTACTTCCAAGAAGGATAACGGTGGTAGGTAGGAAGTGCAAACCTGAAAAAGGGCTGCTGTATGGTGATGGTCCGACTCAAACGATCACTGCCTGTTTGAGATTGAAAGTAGCTGGAGCAAATACCTTCTGTCAATATTTCGACACTTTCGACCGTCTCTCTGAGCTCTATAAGTCTTCAGTATTAGACAAGTTTTTATTTGTGTATTCTTTCATCAAAATGGTAAGCCAAACCATACAACTCCAGTGTGAACCCTTATTATACTCCCATTGAATACCACGAAAAAGAGTTTGATCCAGTTGGATACCTACAAATTTACATACATACAATTTTTATCCTCTTTTGGTCTTTGGGGAAGATGCTCGATTGGTTGAGTAAAATCTCTTTTTCTTTCCATTTGTCCCAACATGTTACGTGCCAAGCCAAGCAATGTTTTAAAATGTGTATTCCTTCATTTTGGTGCAGTTTTGTGTATTTTAAGAATAGTTCCATTTTTTTTTTATCTGGAATTTTTTTTGTTATCCTTCACTTCTGTTTGCCATAATCCTCTCTCTCCAAAATGTATCGCATGAATAAAATTGAAAATATCTTATCCGAAAATGTTCTTCTTTAAACAATTGACAGAGACTTAAAGCTTCACGAATTAACTTCTTCGAAAGATCGCTATAGTGTTCGTTGTGTTCCTGTTCACCTTGTATCCGTGATGGCATTAAAGAGCTTAGATGGGATTGAAAAGTTTTATTTTTAACAGCGATAGGAACTACAGCTATCCATCCATCCAGCACTTCTTAAAATCTGTTGAATCGGTAAAATATTGGGTGGAAATACTTTAAAGACTTCTTTGCCTAAATCTTGATATAGATAAAATATGGCATTGAGTCCACAAAGGCTAATTAGAATCAATAATTCAATTCAATTTTTAAGCAAAAGGTGCATAGTGCATTCAGCACTTGGGGAGATAGATCTTTACATAGTTCTCTTGGAAGAGTGACAAAACAATATTCTTTCACTTAATAATGTCCTTTTGCTTGATTCCACGAAACTCAATAACGTAACAATCCTGGAATGGACATTTACCATGAATTCATTTGACACAAATCAAATGTGAAATTAAACGTTTGTTTTTGCTTTGCAATTCGTTAAGGGTGAACAGTCCTGCAGAATAACTAAGTGTTCCGGCGATTCCGATGTTCTTCCGTCATTGAGGTAATTCAGCTAATGCATAGCGCCAAAAGGCATTTCCTCGAAATCCCAATCACGTGCATTCCATTGCATTGTGATATTTGTTCGATGAACAAAGCATTATTTGGACTACAAATGTAGTTTTTGTCAACCTTAAGGCTGACAAAATCGTAACAACGATCCCTTGACACTTTCCTATAAAATCAAAGAAAAGATATGCATACACAATGCTCTGAACAATGATTCAAGCTATCTATATCGCCTAACCGCCACCGTGCCGTCACAGGAATCTCACGACACGACAGCTTTCTGATTGTTGACACCACGATATAACATCATACACCAACCCACACCGTCTAACTCCCCCCCCCCCCCTATAGTGCCTTGTACAGTCTTTCCCACCTACCTACCTACCTACCACAACTAATTAATCAAAAATGTCCTCCTCTCCAGATCCGGATGCTCGGTAGTGAGTTTGAAAATCTTTCAAAATGGTTGTCATCCTTCATGCATACATATATATTTTGCCACACCATTATATTGTTCTCCAGACAGCAGCGCCACCTATATACCACTCATTTACCGCTAAAACCAGCAGAGCATACACATTCTAGTTGAGTGTCAGACAATGAGCGCAGCCCAGCCAGGCACAGGCAGGTTATAGAAGTAGGGGTTGATTGGTACACTTTACCCCCAACAACAAGCAAGCAAACTACCGCAACTAGCTTCACCTAATACAAGTAATTCACACCGAACATGATCCACCGCAATCGCATTCCGAAAACGAAATACTAGAGCACACGACCGCCCCAATGGACGGACAGAGAGGGAAGGGATTTAGATTGCAGCGAAGAGTTGATGTGGTTTGTGCTAACCCCCTCGAGGACTCCACTTCAAAACTGGCATCATAATACAGGCAAGGATATGGAAACACAAAAACCAATTTTATATTCAACCGCTAACAGCAGCAGCACAAGTAGAATTCATTTAAACCAACCAACGACCAAACGACCGACCGACCGACCAACCTACGACGGCAACGGACCGACTGTGCTCCGAACCCTTTGCTGCCATTGCCCGTATTTCGTTCGGTATTTCCAGAGGAGCTCCCCAATCCCGGGGGAATAAAAATGAAATCGTGTTCAAAGTCGACAGTCATGGAATTGTATAACACACCAGAGGCAAGGGGCTTCAAGTCAACCCAATTTAACCGCACACACACACACACACAGTGCCTCACCATCAACCCTCCTGGCCTCTTTGCCTGCTTTATACATACCTGATGAGATGTAACCAACCAATCAGCCCTTACCACCCATCCGGCCTGAGCCCGCTTTCACCCGGCCCGTGTGATGATTTCACGTTATGTGTCTTGTTCACTCTCTGTTAATTACGCACTCATTTAGCGGTGAAATGTCTTGCGTGACTGCTAATATTTCGAGCTGTAGGTAACGTATACTTATTTTTATAAAGCGGGCTTGGGTTGATTGTCGTTTCTAGTCTGGGTATTATTATTCGTCGTCTTTTTGCCTTCTATTTTTGTTGCGCTAGAACCTAAATGTCATTTACTTATTTACTGCATAATCATCTCGAACCCTCTGCCCTCCTCCTCCCCCTAAATCCTGTTGTGTCGTTTGAAATTGTGTAACCGAAACAAAAGGAAGCAAAAAATAAAAACACCGAACGTTGATGGTCTTGTTGTTCTTGTTTTTGTTGTTGCGCCACACCACGGTAATTCTCATGGCACACCAAAACCGCATACCTACAACACGAAATGTCTAAGCAAATGAAAATGGAAAATAATGTAAACGGGACTGGACGTACATATTTTATATAATACGAGAAGGGATGACTTTTGCAACCCTCGATTGTTCGTATAAAAGCAGCACACAGTGGGGTCGAATTGAAAGTTAAATGTAATAAAAATATGTTTATAATATTCAGGTATTTAAAAAAAATTACAGTTAATTCTGGTGTACCTCAGGGGAGTCCTCTTGGTCCAATATTGTTTGTTCAGGTTTGTATAGAAAATCACCATGGAATGTCGCTGAAGCCATCAAATTGTTTATTTTCAAAGTTTTCTGTTCGAGAAAGGTTTCGGGCACTACAAAAAAAATCTTTATGGAAGAATAGATGTGTGAAAAGAAATTGTCCGATTTGAACCGATACCAATCCACACAAGATACAGCAGCACCAAATATTTCCCGAAAAAGTCACTGTTCGGAAGCAATTTTGTCTGCCCTAGCTATGGAGCTGTACTTGTTCTAGAAAATTCTGGCACTGTCACACCTAGCGACCCATCAAGCTATTTCCATCGTCAGTTGCCTTCATTAATGTGTCGTACACGTTCTTTTGCTGAAGATTCGGCAGTGGGACATCTGTGCGAACTGTTTCTGTCAAAACTCTTAAATCATTAAATGCATTGTGCATCGAGCGATTGGGGGCTTACACTCCCAATTTACGCAGTAGACTGCCGAACATTAGCAGACACATTTCTTCGGTCAATAGCAGTGCCTCTTTGTAGATCTCATCGTTCATTTGCAGTTGAGATTCGATTTCGTTCTTCAAACTTCATGCAAGAAAAAAAAACGTCAGCCATGTTGTGCTAGTATTTGTGCCACAGATTGAGTGCGTTCGTGGAATACATGTCGAGATAATGATGGCGAACAATGAACGAACTTGAGTTGCAGGCAGAGAAACTAGCATTGACGAGTGTTGTGTCCCTATTATTATAGTTGGCAGCAAATTCTTCTGATAGGTTTCTCGAAATGTGGCGAATAGCACACCATCAACAGTCCTCTCGAACAAAGTTGGATCATGTATATTGGCGGATCAAGTACGAGTCTTGATCACTGACGGATCATGTATATTGACGGCACTATATCAAGGCACAACCGTTTTCTATCTAACGTCAATGTGGAAAGATCGAATATACTACTCAGCTTTCAAACGTGAGTCTGAGAACGTAACGCCATCTGTTGGCAGTTACATACTTATGTGGAGAAGAAATTAACTAAATTACGGAATTATCCTTCTGAAAAGCATTCCAAAATATGAATGTATACAGGGTGTTAAATTGCGCGGTAGGAGAAACGCATTGTGAGGCGAGACCAAGTAAACCTTATAGAAACTCAGGCTTGAAAAATTCCTTTCTCAAAAACCACAGGTCATTGCATCAATTTGATTCAAAATTCTTGGTGGCTTCGATTTTTTTCCATGGGGTCTTGGAAAGAAGAAAAATATAAAGTCTGCTCGTTACGACAATTTTACTACTAAGTACTCAAACAAATTACTTCTGTAAAAATAGTCAAGACATTGGTAAGCTACGCTGTGGAGTATGGCATATAAATCGAAGCAACGCTCTTGTTGAACAGACTGTTTTTTCTCAGGAATTTTATTTAGCTTGCCATACAATAGCCAGCCAAATTGCTTTGTGTGATTTGATCCGGCCAAGCCATTTGGATTTTCTGTAATTCATAAATCCACGAACAAAATTGGCTCCGAATCAAAGAATCTGCCACAATTCTCAACATGGCTTACCCTTGGATTCGACATAAATGATAACATTACAACATTGTAAAGAGGGCTAAGCTTCAAACTCTAGCCTGTCGGAAACGCTTTGAGAATATAAGGTTAGGTTAAGTTAGCAGGGGCGTGCACAGCACAGAGGCCGTTGCATACACGGGGGCCTAATGGTTCATTGTGACCTTACAAAAATAAAGCAGAAATGCTCCTAAACTATTGGTTCACATAAACTAGTTCGTTTGCGAACCAGCCTGTACTTTCTATGAATTTCCTCATATTTTCCATTGAGACCTAGATCGTCCAGGTCTCCAACAAACCTGTTTCCAAAATAGCGGAGGCGATTTGTTTCGGTTTCGATTTCTTCGACATCTTGGTAGCTTCTACAGAAATCAGGTGCGAACACCCCCATTCCCCATTGTGCCAATGGTGCAATGAACCGTTAGTACGTACCCCTATCAAGGTTCTTATATTCTTTTTACTCAACGATAAAATATACTGAGTCTTGTTTTCATTAATTCGCCAGCAGCTTAGGTATACATAGATGCATCCTCATGCGAGGCAGGAGGTGGAATCCATATATTAACATGCTGGCAAAGTGGAAGAGCTGTGACGTGAAGAACCTTCAGAGAAGCCCCATCCCACAGTTCGCCATTATTGGTGATTGTGTGAATGAGGAACTCCAGCGATTTCTGGTCCCCACAGCAAACCACTTTTACTCCTTTCCGCCATCCAGCTCCATCAAAGGTGTTGTCATCAGAACTATTATTCTCGAATGTCGCCATCATGGCTTTGAGGATCTTGTTTTCCACAAGTAACCAATTTTTTGCGTTGATTTTCCCATCCGGGTCGTTTCGACTTATTATGGCCACCTGCAGATCGATCTGGGTGGTGTCGAAACTGTTGGTCTAAAGCTTTTTAGAACCTTCAGTTTTGGCTGTTTCCTCCGATCTTGCTTTTTTTTTGGATGAACCTGGCTTCGTCCCAGAAGAGTTGCCTTCCAGTGCTTTCTCATTCCTTTTCAGATTTGATGTAGCATTGGTCTGCTGTTTCTTGCTGGAGGTTGCCAGTTTCGCATTTGAGCCGGTACGAGCCTTAGAGTTATTGCCAGCATGTTCACGGTTTATCTTTTCAGGGATAGACCTAGATGTGGCAGCATTTACTCTTTTGCTGTTTGTCTTTTTAGCGTTCAACTGTTGGGAGGAAACAATGGGGGTAGTGGTGGTTGTTGCCAACGGACGTTCATAATTCTTCACCACCTTTCTATGTTTTTTCAAATGGGCCTTGTCCCTCGAACTGAAATGAGTTGGGTCCTTTTTCTCGGCAGCACTCACGAATCTTTTAGAGGATCTGTAGTTACTGCGTTGCCTCGAAGCTTTGAGGGGTGCAGTAGGCTTCAGCGTAGTCTCTTCTTGACTTGAGCCCAGCAGCAGCTCGTCCTCGGTTTGAATTCCTACTGAGGGAGGTCTGTCCAAGGTCTCC
Source organism: Dasysyrphus tricinctus (assembly GCA_963921185.1). Taxonomy (NCBI): domain Eukaryota; kingdom Metazoa; phylum Arthropoda; class Insecta; order Diptera; family Syrphidae; genus Dasysyrphus; species Dasysyrphus tricinctus. The sequence continues at coordinate 273,790,798 of OY992530.1, read as the reverse complement.
CTGCCGTCAATAGCTAAGCTATCTAAAGCAGGAAGAAGAGCCGCTGTAAGGCTTAGCGAGTTTGTTTGGTTCCTTGTTAACTTTATTTGTCACTCACGACTTAGCTTCTTGCGAAGCCAAGCCCTCCCCGACAGCCGTGACTTTTGCCGAAACTTGAGCGTATATCCCCGCTCGTATTTCATTATTTTGTAAACTTTTATTTTTCATTGGTTTGGATGAACTGTTTTTTGTTGGTTTTGCTTAGTTGTATGTTCCTGCAGCTGGATTGCTGGAGGGTCAAACGCCCTCGCCACCGTCAAGGCCAAAACCGTGAGGGGAAGTCTGTTAAGCCAGGCATCAGTGATCGCAATCGACTGCAGATTTTTGTTTACAAAGGATTGTGATGCTCTGAACTCGAAACTGGCAACATATTTGCTCTAATTTGACACCTCAAGTTTGGTCAGATATTCTAACTTTAAAGTGAAGGAAAACAAAAAAAAACGGTTTTGAAAAATGTTTGGTAATGATGTTCGGACACACATAGACAAAATGGATGCTTTATTTTCAAATTACATTAGAAATGAACCCTGAATTGGTTAGAAGTCCCAAAGGCTTCACAAAGGGCTCCAAGTGATCTTTTGAGTAGGAAGGAAGTGGGCTAGATTCATGTTGATATCACAATAGAGTCGTAAGTGTATGCTGGCAACTAAGTCAACCGAACCGTTCCTAGGAAAACCTAAAAACTTTTTTTTCTATTAGAACATCGGAGTAAATGAGTTACATACGATCTACCCCACTGTCTCAAATACGAATACCAAGGTTTCTCCGGCATTTGATGTCTGCGTTGTTGGTAATACCCGAGCGGGTGGTGGTGGCAATTCTATGATGATGATGACGACGAGCGACGACGACACGATGGTATTGTACTGCTTGTTGGTTTTCCCGATAAGGGTGCGGCAACGGGGTTGGTTGTGGCAGAGGGTGGTAGTGCGGTGTGGTGATGGCATCAGAGGCAACAGCGGCAGCAGCAAATTAACAACAACAGGGCGCGCACATAAAGAGAAAATACAAAACCAGAGGCATCACTTAAAATGCTGCGCACGATAGGGAAGTTTTTCTGCACTTGGGGCGCTGCGCTGTTGAGGTAACAACCACTATAAACATTCGTAAGGGTGGGTGCGGTGGTGTGGAGCTATAGAAACAAGAGTGGCGAAGGGTGTATGGGGCTCGTTCATCGGCTGACGTGACTGTTTGTCGGCGGTGGTCGTTTGGGTAAGCACACACCATCACCATGCCTGGGAGAAGGGGATGAGGCTGGTTATATGGTGCTAGAACTCGTTGGAAACTCCATCTCCCTTTAAGTCTCCTGCCTCATTCCATACACAGAACGGCCACAACATTGTTTTCGCGTGTGCAAAAGAACTTTTTTGACGCCCCCCTGGCCATGGACGGGTCTGCAGCGGTTGTGAACTCAAAGTGAAGTATGTGCGAGCTATGGTGGCATGAAAGAGAAGAATTAAAGGAAACTCTCGCAAAATTAACCGACTGTCGTCCGTTCCTGCCATCGGAAATGGCGGGTCGGGAATGGTGTTTCATGTGAGCTCCACCATATCTCACTCCTCCATTACTCGACGAACAGAAGTGAGCAACGAACTTTTTCAAAAAAAAAAAAACAAAAAAAAAAAAATAACAGTGATGGTTGCGCTCCGGAAGACACCCTGGGTATTTATGGCCCTTCTGGCATAAAGGGAGGGTGATGTAATGTTATGCCATTCCTTATAACCACCACCTTCGCCTGGAAATAATTGTTTAAGTCGGAAATAATAATGCCGTCGGAAGTTTTCCAGCGGCTAAGGAAGAATCGAGGAGTAGTATACGAGTAATAGTAGGGTGCGGGTGACAATAGAAACCGTTGACTGACGAACAACTGACTGCCATTGACTTGAAATGGAGTAGGGTGGGGGCGGAAGAGGGCACAAAAGCTAGATCGTAATAGACTACAAAAGCGCCGGGGGTATGGGTTTAATGTCTGATGGCGTGAACTCGTTTCAAGTCGTCAATTATTCACGACACCCCATGACCTGTTCTTTCTTGTGGTGCGGTAACTGATGTTGGTTGAGTGCCTCCTCATACGCCGCGTTCCCCTCGGAACACACAATCGGGTAGCTATATTTGGAGTAATTGGTGATTTAACGGTAATACGCCGTGTGGATCTACTAAAATTGTTTTTAGTGTGGCCTCGAGGTTTTGAGGGTTGATTTTTGTAATTTTTGTGATGTTTTTGTTGTTTTTTTTTATGTTTAGTGTGTTTCCACCTTTATATCGAGCAGCCTATTAGAGGTTTTTCATCGCTCAAGAATGCCGTAGCGAGGAGAGGGGGTGAGTTGGTAGGGGAGACACGAATGAAGTGAATAAATATTCCGGTCATGCTTTTGGCGTTGCGTTGGTTGGACGACTGACGACAGCGACAACGCCAACGACAACGGCAACGACGGACACACAGTATTTTATTGTGTAAATAAATTAATTCCTTTTGCTTTTGCTATTTGCCTGACGTTTGTTTATGTTTGTTGTTGTTGTTCTTTTTCCTTTGTGTAGGTGGATGTGTTTTTTTTTTTTTTTAATGCGTGTGTGGCATGTTTATGGACACAGGAATACGGTTATAACATTTTTAGATATCAGTTCTGTAGATATATGGTAGGTATAGTCGGTCGTCAGGCGGCTAATGTTTGTCGATTAGGAAACAAAGCGTTTAGGCAATAGGGTCGAGCAGAAAGTTTATTTAATTGATCTTCGTGCTAGTCTGATGGGTATTTTGTAATTTTCTAATTTCGGGGTGATGTTTAATTAGGGGTGGACGCTGGCTGTGGGCAGTGGGCAGTTTGTCAGAAATAAAAAAGGAAGAGAAGATATTGGTAAAGTGCTTTAGCAGGTATTTTGTGTTTTGTGTAACTGACAATTAAGGTACATATGTAGTTGACATGTTATTCAATCAAAAAGATAATTGAAGTATATTTGAAGAAAGTTAAGGTAAATTGCGTAGTTAAAACGTTAGTGAATAATTTTCATGATTTTCTCCACACATTATTTTAGAGTGGTGCCTCCTGTAGTAAACAAAAATTCTAAAATCTTCTAGCCGCGGTGGTAATTTGACGCTGCATTTTCGTAAAATTGAATTGCCTTGTCGTCGCTGATGGAAATAATTCCTTCGTCCAGTAGTGCTGTCAAATACAGGTATCTCAGCTCGAGGTGTCTCACCTCAGTTGTGATGGTTCTCACCAGCTGGTTTGGATGATTGCTGAGGTTGCTCGCTAGTCTCTTGGCAGCATTGTTCATGTATTTGTTAAGGGGTGTTAATCCGGATGCCTCATAGAGTCGTCTGTTGTTGAAATGTTTTCGTAGCCAGTGGCCAAAGTGGAGTCCCGTGCAGATCCGCAAGATCTTCCTCTCAAAATATCCCAGTTTTCTCAAGCTGGTTTGAGAAATGATTAACCATGCAGGAGGTCATTCCTTTTCCGCATTAGCCTAAGTTCACACGGCAATGCAACGCACGTTTTTTTGCAGTATAAATCCGTGTGAATGAGCAGTGGCGAATACATTCTACATAGAACCTTTCACACGACGCACGTTTGCCGTTTGGACTTATACTGCCGATTTAATTTATACTGCATTGAAGAGTGGGGTGCATTGCCGTGTGAACCAGGTTTTGAATGCGATAGGAAGAATAGCTCGCTTTTTTTAGAGTAGCTGTTACATGTGGATTGAAGCGTAACCTCTCCTAAAAGTTGACACCCAGATATTGTACCGGTGGTTTGGTTGTCAGTTGCGACTCGTCAGGTATATTGATGATAATGCTGCATCAGCTTCTATCCAATGGTGTTCTTCGATGTCCCGTTGGTCTTGTGAAATAAATCAATTCTGATTCCGCTGAGTTGGCTTTGATGCCCCATATTGTGTAGAACTCCCACATCCGTCTCACGTGCTCTTCTACGCTTTGGGCTTCAATGACTGCTGACATGGATTTGGCCTATGTTAGCGAATCGTCCGGATAGAGCAAATTCAAAACATTGATGGGCTGAGGTTGGTCCGGCGCACTTGAAGAGGTACGGCCCCAGCTTTGATCCTTGATAAAGTCTTGGTCTGATGTTTTTGGTTGCTGGCGAAGAACGATCTAGAACTGAGAAAATTAGTTTGATTAGCTTATTTGGAACATTAAAAATGGATAGCTTAAGCATTAGCCCCTACATCCACTAATTGTTGGATGCTTTCTCTATATCCAGGAAGCATCCACCAACAACCTGGCAGTTATTGAGGGTGCTAGGTTAGGTAAGGTAGAAGGCCTGAGAGTTGATCTTGTTACCGTCACACTTAGATCTATGTAGATCCGTTGTGATACCCTAGGAAGTTGTATTCCACTTAATATAAAAACCTATGTGTTCTGTCAATTTAGAGGCATTGATGAAGCTCAGAAGGTAATAAACCGAAGGTCTAGAAAGTTCCACTAAGTCGTCATAGAAATAACTCCTTAGGTGTTTCTTTCTTAAATGACAGAGTGCTGGACAGTGACAAAGGAAGTGTGAGGTATCCTCATATGCTCCTTCATCCCTGCACCCTCTGCAACGTTCTTCGATACTGAGTCGCATTTTCTTTTTGTGGTATCCCAGTAGGTTGTATCCAGTGATTATGCTGACAAAGGAACGAAGATGTTTCTTGTTCATTTGCATAGTTTCGTCTGCTTTCTAGTGGTGCCACAAGCTTCTAGCAGGTTCCATTTTTCTAATATTTCTTTTACCAATATTCTGTTTGATGCTACAGGTTGGTACTTTTATATGTGGCTCGGCTTGACATAGATCAAGCGACGATCCCGTTCTTGCCAGCTCATCAGCTCTTTCCTTTCCCTGGTCATCACTGTGACCAGGAACCCAACAGAGTCCAATGTTATGCTGCATGCCAAGAACCATTAGCTCTTCACGACAGCAAGTTACAAGCTTCGAGTGTTTCTCGGTGGGCAGAAATTAATATTATTGCTGCTTCGCTATCAATAAAGAGGGTGATATCAGCTCGTGGTATCGCCATCATTGATATTTTCAAAGCTGCTTTGGGCACTGCCACGACCTCAGCTTGGTAGACGCTGCAAAAGTCCCATAGTCCGAAAGAGCTCGCTAGTCCCAGAGTACTGAGGGTGCTAACAACGTCATTCTGGAATCTTAAGAGCGGATGTAAAGTAGAGTGTTTCCCGAAATCCAAACTGCAGGTCCGGAATGATGATGTTAGTGGTGCGGAACGCCTAGGATTTTGCTGGTGCTGTTAAAAAAAGGCATGGGGCGATAACCGGAAACAGAACTTCTATCGACTTTCTTCGGTATCGGAATTTTTTTTTGCTGTCTTCCATATCTTTGGAAAGTAGCTGCTATTGACGCAGCTGTTGAAAAGGGATCGTGGGAAACAGTTCCATGACTTGGGGAAACTTTCTTATGACGTAGCTGGAAATCATATCTGGTCCCAATATCGTCCACTAATGATCAACTCTGCTACTTCTTCGGGGTTGTTTAAGCCGCCAGTCATCACCTCAGTATCACTAGCAAGATTTCCATCGTTAAGAATGGTTATTTCAGCGTCCGTCTGCTGCAGGTGCTCAATTGTTGACTGTACTGCCTCTTATAATGAAGGACCTGAATTTGGTGGTAGGTTCGAAGATTGTAAAAATGAACTAATGATTTTGACCGAGGCAGTGCTAAAAGGTTAGTTTTTGTTGCTTTATAAAATATTTATATCGGAGGATGTTTATGGATATTTCAGCTAACCCTTCAACACTGCCTCCGTCAAAATCAACAGTGAGTTTTTGTACTCTTCGAACCTACCATCAAGTTCATAGCCCTCATGGAAAGAAGTTCGTGCAATACCTATTTCTGATCACTGGACTTCGACATCTAACAGCACCAACGCTCCGTAATCCTGGCCGGTTCTTGGTAGGCTATTAAGTATTATCATTAGGACACAAACAAGAACTTATAATTCAAAGTTTTTTTTTTAGTTGTTCGCCAGGTACCTACGAATACTTTTAACAAGGACTCAAAAAAGTATTTTGTATGCTATCATAGTTTTGATAGTTATTTTCCAAACTAAAATCCTTTGTCTGATGTTAAAACACAATACAATAACTGTCTGAATAAAATATATATAGGTAGTAGACAAAGTGAAAAATATGGAACATGCTACCATAGTTGGTTTCCTCTGGTCTTCCATTTTTTTTATTGTTTGCTGAATTTTTCTTTTTGTTGATGACAAATCCCCAAACAAAATATAACTCTACCTTTGTTTTTATTTAATGTTTGTTTTATTTTTTTCGTTGGTCGTTAAAAAGAGTTGATATAGATAAAGTCACATTTTTATATCACCATAACTAGGCATACTGTACATGGATAAGTTTGTGCAGATATTGACAATGTTTTCTGGTTCCAATTTTTAGTTTTAAAGGTTTATGGTCCATATAGCCTCATTCCATCTCTCCATTATAGTAAAAATAACAAACCAACTGTCTGAAATATCAAACGAGTAATAGTGGCTCACAATGATAAAAATAGACAATGGATACATTAACTAGCTTGGTGTTATTTAGGTGACTTGGTGTTAAATTAAACCAACACCCGGAAGAATTAGGATGAATATGAACATGGCGAGTTGACGGTGCTCAATTTTGTAGCTTACCTCAGCCCTTGCTATATTCAACCGGTAGCTACCTATCTTACGCTTGCTTGTGTATGAAAATTTATAAGCATGGCACACTGTCATTTAAACTCTTGAAATCTTCCTTGCCTTTACTTTCGCAAACAGTGGTCCCAGCTGGAATAAAAGGTGGGGTTACAGTCCGGTTGGACCAGGGCCTCAACCAACAAGCTTCTTCCAGCCGGCTTGGATTTTAACTAGCTGTCTCCAGCTTTGCACGCCAAGTTGGTTGAGGTTCTCTTCCACTACTCTCTACTGTGCCCTCCCACGAGGTTGGAGTCAAAGAATTTCCGGGCCGGAAACATTGATGTCCATTCGCACTAGGTGATTCAACCATCTCAGTCGTTGATTTTCACTTTTTTGGCTAGGTCGGTGTCGCTGTACAGCCCGTGCAGTTCTTGTTGTATCTTCTTCCATTCCCCATCTCTTCACACGTGACCAAAAACTTCCTGCAAAATTTTTTTCTCAAAACAGCCTAAAGTGGTTTCATCTTCCTTTAATAATGTCCATGCCTCTACCACACATCAGGACTGGGATGACAAGGGTCTTATTCAGGGACACTTTAGTTGCTAGAGAGAGGGCTTTGATTCTCAATTGTCTTCTTAGCCCATAAAAACAGCGATTAGCCAAAGTAATTCTTCGTTTGATCCCATCACTGGGTATCGTTAGCTGAGTTCATAGCGGAGCCTCAAAATTATCATTCTTCTCGTTGTTCTCAGCAGCAATTGCAGCAAACAAGGAACATACTTTTATCATGGTCAAGCCCGATGCTGTCCAGCGTGGACTCGTCGGCAAGATCAACGACCGTTTCGAACAGAAGGGCTTCAAATTGGTCGCTATGAAATTTATGTGGGCTCCCAAGGACTTGTTGGGGACGCACTACTCCGACTTGTCTGCTCGTCAATTCTTCCCCGGTTTGGTTAATTACATGAGATCCGGCCCAGTAGTTCCAATGGTGTGTGAAGGTTTGAACGTCGTGAAGAGTGGTCGCCAGATATTGGGTGCCACCAACCCAGCTGACTCTCTGCCAGAAACCATCCGGGGAGATTTCTGCATCCAAGTTGGACGCAATATCCTCAAGGGTTCCGATGCTGTTGAATCGGTTAACAAAGAAATCGCTTTGTGGTTCAATGAAAAAGAATTGGTCTCATGGAGTCCAGCCACCGAGAAATGGGTCTACGAATAAGAAGATGCCCTTCCTACCGGTTAGGACAATTCGTCGTACTTTTGGTTTTTAGTATTAAAAAAAATAATCTAAATCACCAAGCATTTCTAACCTTTTAAGGTAAAAACGAGAAAACGACGTCAAATAGCTGTTGTCATTTTATACTTGATCTTGCCCTCATTCACCTTTAAACGCATATTCTTGGCTTCTTCCTCAATACTCACGAAAGGACCACTTCCATCGCGCTTTGTTCGTCCCATTATGCCAATATAGTCGACTTAAGCGAGTAATTGGACGTACTTTTGAAAGCTTGTGCCTCTAGTGTTGATGTGAGAGTTTTGCACTATTTTTTCAGGAACGATTTTGAAGAAGTCGCATGAAAGCGCGTTGCCTTGTCTAAAACCTTTTTTGACATCATAGGTATCGGTGATGTCGTTGGCGACCTTGATGGAGCAGCGTGCACTCTCCCTCGTCATCCTACACAAACGGACAAGCTTGGGAGGGATGCCAAAACTAGACATTGCTCTATATACCTCGTGTCTATAGATGCTGTCATTTGCGGCCTTGAAATCGATGAAAAGGTGGTGGGTATCGATTTGAAACTCTTGGGTTCTTCCCAAGATCTTCCGTAACGAATATTTTGTCGATGGTAGACTTTGCAGAAAAGATCTTGCATGCTATGTTAAGGATACTGATGCCTCTGTAGTTGGTGCAGTCGAGGGGATCTCTTTTCATCAGAATCGGGCAAACAATGCTGAGGTTCCATTTATCGGGCATGCTTTCCTCCGACCATATTTTACAGATGAGCTGGTGCATACTCCTAACCAATTCATCGCCAGCTCCTGTGGCCTTATTGGATCTATAAATTTTGAAATAGCTATCTTCACTTCGTCGTGATCGGGTGGACGGAATTGTTGGCCTACGTGTCGTCCAGGTTGAATGGTGCCATCTGCATTGCAGCGGAATAATTTGGTTCGTCATCGCCGTTATACTATTTGGAGAAATGATTTTTCCATATCCTCAGCACCGACTGCAATTCTACTGCCATGTTCCCCTGATCGTCCTTGCAGGCTTCAGTTCGGGCCTTGTAACCCTGGGAGGTTGTTTTAATTTTTTTGTAAAACTTCCGAACTTCATTACTGCAGTGAGATCCCTCTATTTCCTCGATAGTGCGCTTTTCTACTCTTTCTTTTTCCTTCTGAGAAGACGGTGTTCCTCTCTCCTCCTCTCCTCTGCTCGTACAGCTCGCGAGCAGCTCTGGTCCTTCTATGCAGCGCCGCCGCTTTGTATGCCTGTTCTTTGGCTGCATGTGTTTGCCGGAATTCTTCGACGATCCAGGGGTTTCGCTGTGGTGGGTGTGTGAGGTCCATCACGTCAGAGGCGTCATTTCTGATGGCTTTCTGGCAATTCTTCCACTTGTTTTTGTTGCTTGAAGTTGGCGATATAGGACTATTATAGAGGGTCATGAGGCTCGATCGGAAAAGAGCCCGGCAAATATCCGCAGCATTACCTTGGATACAACGTGGTAGTGGTCGTAGTCAACGTAGTCAAAAGGCTCGGACATCCTTGATACTAGAGGAGTGCTTTGCGTCGATTGCAATGTTGTCAATCTTTGGTTGGTGGTTGATTTGACCAGGACTTCACCATGTCCCCTTCTGAATATCGAGATGCGGGAACTGCGTGCTAGCTATGACAACGTTTCGCCCCGCAGAAAAATCGAATTTAGCCTTAATGCAAATTATCGTGAGGCGCTCGTTCATATACAAAGTTGAAACGTGCTTAAGTCTCGCTCGAATAAAGCCCCTGCCTTTGTTGTCGGTAACAGTCACCGTGCTAGATATCGCCGTTTTTCATTTTTCTTTTGGCCGGCCCATCCCACGTCTTGGATGGTGCTGATGTCTGCTTTGTAGCACTCTAAGGCCTCAGATAAATTTTCGGCTGCACGTGATCTAAAGAAAGACGGAACATTCCACGTGTAAATCTGAAGTTCCTTGTCCTTATTTCGTTTGCTTGGTTTGTTAACAATAAATCCGTCAGTATCCGAAGTTTGTTGTTGCTTCGCAACTAAATAGCTTAAAATGGCGGGGTTGCCACCCCAACGCGGCCCCTAAAGACCAGACTCTTAGTTGACTCCAAGCGCGGGGAGCCGGATTAACTGCTCTTGATAAGCCTGAGGTCCGAATATGTCGTAGGTGTTCACTAAGTTGTTCAACCTAGACGGCACCGTTGATTCCATCTGGGGAATTCTTCCGCTGGCGCCTTGATGAAAAAAGAGAAGTGCCTTAGTAGGATTACGCCTTGGATATAATGTTTGGACCTGCAGTAGCTGAATCCGATGAAGGAACACCCTTCAGAGCAAAGTGAATGAATTTGTGCTATATTGATTCAATACGATTTTTATGAATTTCATAAAAGGGAGACCATACTTGAGGGGCATACTCTAAATGAAGTGGTACATATCAATTGTACATTATTACACACTAAATTAAAGCGTGAAAAATGTTCTTGCTATGCTTTGCTTTATTGTTGTTAGTTTGATTATTCTTCAACACATTTTTATTCGCCAGCTTGTGACCTAAACCTTAATCAATTCAAGAGATGATATTATTTTTGATTGACATATATTCTTATAATGTTCAAATCTCACAAATCAATTAATTTATCTTGGTTACTGTTCAATTTATCTATGTACTGATCTCTATGCAATACATTTCTATTCCCCAAACATAGATTTCAATCAAATCGAGCCAAGCAGCACGAGATATAAACCTACATAAGTCCCTACAGCAAAAAACAATGTGTTGCAACATAAATAATAAACACTCCTATGGTTATAGGATATAGATATGCTTTCTAACGCCCCCTCCTAATCCCCCTAATAAAAAGACCTATTCACACCAGAAAAAAATCCAAAAAGCCTCAAATAATTACTAATGGCCATGATAAAATCCATTAAACCTACGACCAAAGACTTTGACAACCATTATAAATACATATGTATGTATGTATGTATGTACCTATGTTCTTACATTTATATAACGACAAGCAACTTGAAAAAAAAAATCTCCAAAAGGTCGAGAAAAAATAAGATACAAAAAACCATCGTAACGAATAACAACACATCCCTCAAGATTACATAAAAACCGCACCATATGCTTTTGCCATAGCAGCACTTACCTGGGAAATGAGACTATTGTCCTTTTTCCTCACAACCATCAGCATCGAAGTCCTTCGTCGGCATCGTCATCGCTTGTGTTGAATTAATTCCCAATCGCCTTTAACATACAATCTCATATGTCTTCATTTTAAGTACACGAAGTAGAAACCTCTCCATATCATATAGTATCTCCTGCTCAACCTCTTCTGTGATGGTTAAAGGTATAAAAGCAGTCCTTACTTGATCCTAAATTTTATTCCCTCCTCAACTCAAATCTCCTTCCCTCTCTCTCTCTTTTCTTATCGAATTTTGGTTTTTATGTCTGCTTAGGCAAGCATTTCGTTCCACATTGAGTGGTGCTCTTATACCTGTCAATAAACTTCTGTGTATAATCTGCCATCCTGGTTTCATCGATATCGGTGCCAGAAGGGAATACAAAAAAAAAAGACAAAAACAGCAGCAGCAAAAATAAAACTCATAAAAGTGAAGAGCAAGGACGAGGGAGAGGAAAACAAATATCCGCAAACTCATCCACAATACAATCCCGTTTTGCTGTGTTTTTGTTGTTGCCGTTGTCGTTTTTTGCCTTCTATTATTATCCATATAACAAGGTATGTACCTACTTTATACCCTACTGGTGCTGCTGCTTCTGCTGAGATCCTTTGAATCCTTTTGTTATTGAGTTGCTGGAATGAAATCCCAATCCCAAAACGAGGAAAGATACGTTTATAGGTTGTTCCTTTCCAGCAACGATGATGATGATGGCGATGACGACGACGAGGAAGAAGAAGAAGACGAAAAACAAGAACAACTGCCATGGTGCAAACAGGACTTGAACCATGTTCTGTTACTTGTTTTATTCATCATCACTATCTACATATATGCAAATAGACGTACACATTACACAAGCAGTGTAGTATCCTTCAAACAAAGCATCTTCCTCTGGGAAAACTCAGCCAGAAAGAGGTAAACAGAAGTAAAAATCGAGATGGAAGAAAAAACCGGAAAATCCCAAAGCAGGACTATACCCGTATTTGTGTTCGTACATGGTTCGTTCAAACACCTCCATACCCGTTTCCATCATAGGTAGACGACGAAAAATTACGAAGAGAAAAGGACACGATTTGCACGTTTAATCCCCCCATCCTAAGGACGAAGGATAAAATAGAACTATACCTAACAAAATGTACAACCCCAATAAATATAGCCTTTTACTACAAGTGCATATATTCCCGGTAGCTGATGGCAATGCACTGAGGGAAAAATGTATGCACTCAGCACATCATTTTATTTACTCATCCTATATTTTTCTGCACACATACTTTTCTGTACTCATTACCTAATGAAATCTATACTGACAACATAAACCTATTAGCAGTGAAGTAGCTACTAAATGGTTCTGTAGACTCATTACACGAATATGTACCACGCTAGCTTACGATTATGTAGTGAGAATAGATTCTATGCACTATTTCTTGGTATCATTGCGTAAATATAAACTTTCCATGGACTCAGCAAATAATTATATGTAGGTTGTCGCATGATGATGTACTGAGTATAGCTCATATGCACTTATTAAATAAATGTAAATAAATCTATTTAGGCAATTTTTGAAAAAATTGTTAGTTTTCTGCGATTAGTACAGTGTCTATGCACTCAATAAATAAATATAAATATTTTATGTATGCATTTTCTAAAAACAAACCGGTTATCTGTGATAAGTACAGATTCTTTGTAGTGAGGACAGATCAAATTTGTATGTAATGAGTACATATTTATGTAATGAGTCCATATGTTTATGTACTCCACGTGTGTATGTCCTCACTACATATATTTGTATCGAGTCTATGTACTCAATTTATATTTATGTAATGAGTCCATATGTCTATGTACCTACTCCACATATTTAATGAGTCCATGTGTCACTACACATTTATGTTATGAGTCCATACATTTAAGAGAATCCTCTGTAACGTTTCACCTTATTCTGAAAGTTTATTTTCTAGATATTTATTTTATTTTAAAAATACTTTGTGATACTTACTCGGATTTGAACTGGGAACCTTTCACACACGAAGATAGCACGCATCCACCAGGCCACTTGGGGGCACAAAAAACTGGTGCCAAAACTGAATAAGTTGAAATTCATTTCTTGGATGGCTGATGTGCTCAATATACACGTAGAGTCAGTACAAGTTGCGTGGACTCAGCACTGTAGCTAGTCAATAGATACATGTGTAGGTATTGAGTACCTATATACCGTCTGTATTGAAAAAATGTCGAAATGGCACACGTCGTATTTACTCAACACATAACTTAATGTAACGTATAACAGTTTCAGTTGCATGGGTTGCGCTTGATATGTGTTGAGTATATACCGTCTGTATTGAACAAATGTCAACATAGACTCTGTGCAGGTTGCATATACTCAGTATATAACTTTGTGTAATAAATGTTTTCTATACTTTTATGGCTGGTGCTTGATATGAACTGAGTAAACACCATCTGCATTGAATAAATCTCGACTAGACTCAGTACACGTCATATTTACTCAGTACATAACTTCATGTATAATGTTTTTTATTTGTGGATGGCTGGCGCTTGAGTATAAACTGTTTGCATTGAATAAATGTCACTATAGACTCAGTGCACGTTGCATATACTCAGTATATAACTTTATGTATCAAATGTTTTTTATTGTTGGATGGCTGGCGCTTGATATGCGCTGATTATATACCGTCTGCATTCTATAAATGTAGACATAGACTCAGTACACGTCGTATTTACATAGCACATAACTTAATGTAGTTAATAATTTTTTATTTAGATGGCTGGCACTTGATATGTGTTGGGTATTAAACGTCTGTATTGAATAGATATCGAGATAGACTTAGTACACATTGCTTTTACTCAGCACATAAGCTTAATTTTTAAATTTAAATTTTATTAAATCCAAACATATTTGACTTTAGCTGGTCCATAGTTTTGTAATGAGTATATTACGTCTGTATCCAATACATAAATCGGTACTCTAGATTGTTAGTTTTATTCGATACATAACTTGAATTATAACTAGTACATATTAACTTTACTTAGTGAATAGACCTTCGATGGCAATCCTTTGCAAACATCGGTACATACAATTTACATTTATGGTTCTGTACGGAGTGCATTCATTTTTCCCTCAGTGTGAGTATTGCTTGCTCTGTTCCCAACTACTCTTGGTCCTGCAAAATTGACTTTAAGAAAACCCAAATAGTTAAGCACTTTATTTTCTACATCGTAAGGACCCCCATCCAGGTTCCCAATTTAGCACAACACCACCAGTTACCAGCCACCACACACCCAATCTATAAAAGGCGAAACAAAAAAAAAATAAAAAAGGACGTGTATCCTTGTTCATGTGGTACCTTGGGTATATTTTATTGAAACAGTCCACGTATGTTTTTTGAGAGCGCAATGTGTGTATCCCTTTTGGCCTTTTCTCGCCTCATGCCTCTTCACCTCAACCGAGAAATCATCTGTACACTATAATCCGATCATAAAATCCTTATAAAATCCGTAAACTTCGCATATACTGCTCCCTTGTAAATGTCCTCCTCCTCCTACTGCTTATTTCCTCCATCTCCCATATCCTTATGTCCTTATACGTGTGTGGCGTTGTCGTGCAAAAGTATCCCCTTTTGTCCTTAAAGAAGAATGGAATGGTCGGCTCCCATGGGAACAACCAAATAAAAGCAAACCAAACCAAACCAACATAGTCGTGTGGAGTCGTCCGTTTGGCTATCATCATCATCATCATTCAGCTTTGAGAAGGAAGAATAAGGGGAAGAGAACAGAGTACAACAAAAAGTACACAACAACCATTCTTGGGAAACTAAAAGACAAGAAATAAAAAAAAAAAACTTAAGGACCAAAATACCTGCCTGCCTCTCTATCCACAGAAACGAGTGTGTACAAGGATCAAAAGGTGCTATGATGGTTGAGGATGTTAAATTTCATATCCCTATCTATCTATCTACCATTCATCCATCTTTTATCCATGTTCCAAAATACTACTCATTCTACTTCTACTTATAATTTGAGAGCATCTCATGCGCAAAGAACGCCAGAGCAGTCCTTGTGTCATCCTCATCCTCATCGCCGTCGTCGTAGTCGTCGTGATGGTAGCATTAAACATCCGTCTGAGAGTTGAAAACTCCTTACTACCTTACCTTCCATTCTGACACAGAACATTGTCCCGCCTGCATTTACAATGGCAGGATAATCGAAAAGGAGAGCATGGTCGTCATCGTCGTCGTTGTCGTTTGCCAGTGTGGCAGAATTGAGTACCAAATAAACCAAACACTATGCTGTGCAAATATTAAAGGACATGCCAAAGGATCAAGGAAAAGGTTGAGGAGGAACCCACTGACAACAACAGCGGCGGCGGCGGCATGATGATGATGGCAACGATAACAAAATTCCATAGAATATTCTTATGTGGGAGTTGTGGCAATTTTGTTGTATATGTGGTTTTGCTGTTTATCCATAAGGAATACTGCTTTACTAGGTGATATCGGTTGCCTTTCAATAAAACATGTATAGACGGCACCTTGGCAAAAAAAAAAAAAAAAAAAAACGTAATCAAAAGTTTATGAAATTTTATGTTTCAAGGATGAACGACTTCGCAACAACAAACCCCAAATTATTGTATGAGTGTGTGCTTGACAGTGGAAGAAATATGATATGATTGGACAGGAGAGGATCGAAATGAAATTAGGGAGTAGGGCCATGATTAATTTTTGATCGGATTCAATAATAATGAGAATCCATGTTCAGGGTTTGTAAAAACTTCCCATTCGTAAAGTTATAGCATCAAGGTAAGATGAATTAGAGGATTTTACTTCCTTAAGTTAGCGCTACTGTCCCTTTTGAGCCTGGGCCTCAACAAAAGGTCTTCTTCCAGCCAGCTCGGTTCCTTGCTACTTGTCGGCACGAACATGGGCCTCAAGCAACGGGCCGCTTCCAACCAGCTCGGTTCCTTGCTAGTCATTGGTGCGGACCTGGGCCTCAACCAAAGGACTTCTTCCAGCCAGCTCGGTTCGTTGCTAGTAGTCGGTGCGGACCCGAGACTTAACTAACAAGCTTCTGCCAGCCACCTTGGATTCTGGCTAGCTGTCGCGTCGGTGTGAGCCTGGGTTTCAACTAACAGGCCTCAACCAACGGGCTGCTTCCAATCAGCTCAGTTCCTTGCTGGTCATCGCTTTGGACCTGGGCCTCAGCCAACGGGCTTCTTCCAGCCAGCAAGGTTCGTTGCTAGTAGTCGGTGTGGACCCGGGAATTAACTAACAAGCTTCTGCTAGCCACCTCAAGCTTCTGCCAGCCACCTCGATTTCTGGCTAGCTGTCGCGTCGTTGTGAGCCTGGGTTTCAATCAACAGGCCTCAACCAACGGGCTGCTTCCAAACAGCTCGGTGCCTTGCTAGTCATTGGTGTGGACCTGGGCCTCAACCAACGGGCTTCTTCCAGCCAGCTCGGTTCGTTGCTAGTAGTCGGTTTGGACCAGGGACTTAACCAACAAGCTTCTGCCAGCCACCTCGGTTTCTGGCTAGCTGTCGCGTTGGTATGAGCCTAGGTTCAACCAACAGGCTTTATCCAGCCAGGTCGATTCTAAGTGAGATGTTGCTATTGACCTCATATCAACCAACAAACTTCTCCCAGCCAGCTCGAACCTGTAATCCTTGCTAACTGTCGATGTGGACCTGATACCAACTAACAAACTTCTTTCAGCCAGCTCGGTCTCATGTTCCGCACGCTAGGTTGGCTGTGTGCGTTACCTGGTTCCTGGTTTTCCTCTTGTCCACGTTGCGCTGTCCCTCGAGTTTTCCACCTTGTCCAGGGACCCAGCAGAGTCTGATGTTGTGCTGCGTGGCAAGAACCTTTTGCTCTTCGCAACAGCATGAAACCAGCTTGGATTTTATTTCCGTTGCAGAGATAGCTTTGATCGCTGCCTGGCTGTTAATGTAAAATGCGATATCAGCCCGTGGTATCGCCATAATTGAGATCTGTTCGGCAGCCTTAATCACTGCCAGAACCTCAGCTTTGAAGACACTGCTGCAATCAGGAAGTCTATAAGAGTTGACTTAATTGAGAGGTTCTGAGAAGAAGCCCGCACGTACTCCCATATCCATCTTCGATCCGTGCGTCTCGGTGTAAATTTCTACCATCGGCTTATCCGATTGTTTTGTTGTAAACAAACATTCCATTACTCTCTTGTTGGGATGGAGCATACATACATCTCCGTAAATTTGTTGATAATTTGCACATGGCCTACGGAGTTCCTTTTCCAGCTATCGGTCTGGCTTTGTCTTAGAGCACTGTAGGCTTCAGTTTCTTTTACGAATAGGTCTAGGGGTCTTAGATTGAGTATGATTTCCATTCCCGCAGTGGGTGTGGACCTCATTGCCCCTGTGATTCCTATGCACGCTAGACTTTGAACTTTATTAAGCGTTTTATAAATTAGATTCTTTATCCATCGCACTCCACCAAACCAGGCTACCATATGTAAAGATCGGTCTTATAATGACCGTGTACATCCACATTATGATCTTAGGGCTTGGACCCCACATCTTACCAAAGATCCTGTTGCAGGAGTAAAAAGCGATCATGGCCTTCTTGGCTCTTTCTTTAATGTTCATACCCCAGTTAAGCTTTTTGTCAAGAATTACGCCTAGATATTTGAAGTTGAGTCGGGCTACTTTTATTGACGGCGGGACACGTTGCAAAGTCTATGGCTCTCTTCAATGACGTTCTGTCCAACTCGTAGGTGTTGTGTGTATTTTCGTGGTGACCGGTGGTGGTGGGCTTCCCTGGCCTTAAACCAAAATTATATGTTCCTTTCGGATGCCGATGTTAACGAACGGCTTCAGGTGTGTTCGCATGATATGTCAGAAAAGATCTGATAGACGATGCTAAGGAGAACGATGCTTCTATACTTTACCCAGCTCTGAGGATCGGGCAAACATTTGCTGGGGTTTCAATGATAGGGCATGCTTTCCCCTGGCTATATTTTGAAAATTTGCTGGGAATTATTATCTTAACCGAAAGAGATAATATCAGTTTTCCACTAGTTGAGGGCCCACGCCAATTTTTCGGCTTCACGTGGCCCATTAAGGGTCCTCACATCATTTCAATTGCTCGGTTCGTAATCAATCCGTCCGTATCTGAGCCTTGCTGATGCTTCGCTACTAAATAGCTACGTGACTAAGAAGTTTCCCCGATGGCACGATCTCCAAATCAAAATACCATGCCCTTAATGCTACTCCAATCACGCGGTCCCGGATTGGTTCCTCTTTATAAGCCTGAGCTCCAAATATTGCGTAGTAGGTGTATTAACTTTCTAGTTCAGCTTGCCTGGAGCTGTAGACACAACCGTCGATTCCGTCAGTGAAATTTGTCCGCTGCTGCCTGGCTAAAAGGGAAAGAGCCTGATCTCCCCTGTCAATTGCTGCTGCAATCACTTTTCATACTTGGAAGGTAGGAAGCTGGCTGATTTCCTTTTGAATCAGCAACGAAAAAGAAATTGCAATACTGATACTAATATTTGTTTGTACTATTGTAGACAAGTCGATTAAGACTGACCTGTCTTATTTTCTCAATACCATAGTAAGAATTCTGAAATCATGATACATAGCGCCAAAAATGTATTAATTAAAAAATTATTGAAAAACTCTGGATCCAAATGGCAACGGGTGTCATTTAAGACTT
The DNA here is from genome assembly GCA_963921185.1 of Dasysyrphus tricinctus. Classification (NCBI taxonomy): domain Eukaryota; kingdom Metazoa; phylum Arthropoda; class Insecta; order Diptera; family Syrphidae; genus Dasysyrphus; species Dasysyrphus tricinctus. The sequence continues at coordinate 273,772,023 of OY992530.1, read as the reverse complement.
TTAAAAAAACTTGTTCACCCTGGAACCATCAATTTTTGTTCGTAATTGAAGACATTCTCAACTGTCAAATTTGTCAAACATCACTGACAACCTGTGTACATTTCAAAAAATGGTTTCTAGTGAGTAGTTACTACACCTAAATAAATATGAGTATACAACAAGTTTGATGTGCTTCAGTGGTGCTCTATAATTTCGGAAACCATTCCACTGATTCATATGAAACCTTCCGAGTAAGCTCTTAATATTGGAGTGAAGGTTTTTAAAATGGTTTTATTCAAATTCGCCCACTGCCACGCCCACTTTTTCCAATTTGAGTTTTTTCTTAAATTAACATTCTCACAAAGTAAAAAGTTATTAATAAGTTATATACAAACTGAAGGCATGGCATGCGCACATTTTCGTGCTCACTCTTCTTACATATTATGAATCTTCTAGAAAGCTAAGATTCATATCAATCTTCCTTAACATAGAGCATGGCTTCTTTTACTTCCAATCAACTTAGCAAATAGGTACATATATTTTGTTTGTTTAAATCGTTACGACCTTTAAACTAACCGCTCCTGGTAAAATTGCCTTTATCCATTTTCTTTATTACTATAAATCAAGCTTCACCGTGCAACCCTCAAAACAAACTCTACGAACTCTTTATTGGTCCTCGTTGTCTTCAGCAAGAGTGAACCTTGGCATAAGACTTTTTCGGCTTTAAATCAATCCTATTTCAGAATTTGAAGTTCCAATAAACATCAAAATGAATATAAAGATCCATACCTACTATATTATGTACTTATGTAACATATTTTAGTCTCAAAGACCGTTAAAACATACTGACATTTCTTCTACAATGAAATGACAGTTCAACTTTGCTCTGATGTCTTCCCCATAACCCCGTATTGAAGTTAAAATTTCGTGTTACAGTCAATTTCCTTCGGATATGAGTATGATGACGAGGAAAAAAAAAACTGTTAGGGTGACATCATTTTATTTTCCTTCATAGAATGGGTTTCTCCTGGAGAGAAAAAAATAAGAGAAACAAAAAGGTTATCTATGCAAACCACTTAATCGCCCCAATGATTTCCAATGGCAAAAAATGTTGGAATCACTTTTTTCTTCTCAAAAAAAAAGGGGGACAAATATATGTAGTGCCGGCAAAGGGAGTTACTTTCTATGTATTCGTTTGCTTCGAATATATATCTTTTCTGTTCTTGGTTTAAAATGTCTTAAGGGAGAGATAAAAATGTGTGTACTCTTCACTCTCTCTCTCTCTTAATCCCAAAGTTCATTTATACTTGTTTAGCAATAAAAAGAAAGTCATTTAGGAGGGAAAGTTTCTTTCTGTGGCATGAAGCGTGTTGGCCACTTAGTGTTGAACACAAATATTTGATTTAACGATACTTCCTCTTAATTTTAATTTACCCTACCATTACCACCATACGTCGTTGTCGTCGTAATTTTCTTCGTCTCCTTCGTCGAAAACACAACTTCGACTTGTTAATCTCGATTTCTCCGAGGGGTAGAGGGGTAGTTTGGTTTTATGCGAGTAAAACTCTAAAGCAACGGGGTCAAGAAGTAAGCAAGTGAATTTTCTTGCTTCTCCTTTCGACGTGCGCTATATCACCAAATTGAGGTCATGTTGACAGTGTTTAGGTTTTAAGTTCGAGATACAATCAAAACTTTTAGAAGAGAAAACAGAAGTTGACGACGAAAGACTACGACGACAAAGATGATAGTGGTGATGTGGGGATTGTGGTGGACAAGAAGAGTTGTAGGAAGACTGAAGAGTAGGGATGATGATTATGATATTATGAGCTATGTGGTTGAGGGATGATGGAAATATAATTTTCTCATAAAATCTTATAAGGTGAAGGATAATTTATTTTCATCATGTTGTCGTCGTCGAAGTGGTGTTGGGTTACTTTAGCGAAGAAATGATAAAGTGATGGGTTTGAATTATGGACAGAGGGAGAAAGGTCTGAAGGGCAGATAGATTAAGCAACGATGTCGTTGATGGTTGATTTGGAATGTTTTTTTGGATGAGAATGTTCCGGCTTGATTATGGAATTTTGGGAAATGATGAAGGTCTTATTTTTACATGAAAAACTAACCAGCAGTAAATTTGTATAATTAGTTATCGTAACCGTTTGATTTGTTTCCAACATCTAATTATGGTCGGCTTAGAACACAAGTAATTAAAAAAAGGTAATTTGCTTCCAATTGCTTACTTCAAGTTGTTTGAGCTCCCATCACACTTGAACGAGCTAGCACGGAGTCTTGCTCTACATAAGGATGGTTTCTACTCGAAAACAGTAAAAGTCGAAAGTTTTTTTCTGTCAACAACGCTAGACGCATTAAAATTACTTTTTGAAACTCGTAGTTTTTTTCCAAAAACTTTCGGAGTGTGAACATTTGATTGACGGTTGATTTTCCGGGCTTTATACCACACTGATAGGGGTCGATCAGATCGCTGACAAACGGTTTCAAGCGATCAAAAAGGTTAAATGACAGGATTTTGCATGCGACGTTGAGGAGACTTATAGTTCTGCAGTTGGCACAAGTCAGAGAATCTCCTTTCTTGTGGATGGGTTACTCTATACCGTTACCGAGGTTCCATTCATCGGGCATACTTTCATCGAACCAAATTTTGGAGATAAGTTGGTGTATACTCCCTACCAAGTCATCTTCCCATGCTGTGACTAACTCGGCTGGCAAGCCATCTGCACCAGCAGCCTTATACGCTTTAAAATTAGCTTTCGCTAATCGAACTTTATTTGAGTGGGGTGGACGGAAGTTTTGACCATCGTCGTCCAGGTTGAATGGATTATTCTGCCTAAAAGCGGAATTTTGGTCATCTTCGCTGTTAAGCAGTCTAGAAAAGTATTGTTTCCAAATACTCAGCACCGACTTTGTATCTACCACTATATTCTCACTCAACTCGACAGGCGTCCGTTCTGGCCTTGTAGCACTGTGTAGATTGCCTCACCCTTTGGTTAAAATTTCGAGCATCCCCCCTACCGCTAAGGTCCTCAATAGACTCGACCGGCCGCTTCGCATGCTTTCTCTTTTTTCCTCCTGAAAAGTTGGCGTTTCTCCCTTCGTTTTTGCGCGTAGAGCTCCCGGGATGCACTCTTAGCACATCTTGTTCTAGTATGCAGCATTGATTGGTGGGCCTCATTCTTTGCTGCGTGTGCCAGCCTGCATCCTTCATCGGACCAGGGGTTTTGTTGTGGCATTTTGGCAGTGTTTCCACTGGTCCTCTGCAGATGATGCTGGTTGCGGGCCTGCTGAGAGATTAAAAGAGACGTGGTCTGCAAAAGTCCTGCCGGTTTCTCGCAATTTTAACTTTGCGACGTTAAATTTTTTCACAGCATAAACTCATCGTTGTGGTGTCTTTTTTGTAGCCATTTCTTGTTTTCGAGGAAATCCCATTGCTGTGGATACTTCCATAGCATAAGTGGTGCCTAGGGGATTAACATATGTTTTATTTTTGGATAAATAACTTCAACAAGATCATTTTAGAAACAACATTCATTTTCAGACAGAACTTGTCACTTTTCATTATTTATGATCTCTACTCAGGAGTTTAAATTTCTCAATATAATTTAAAACTGGATCCCTATAAGTAGCAAATTTATCCTCATTCCTTTGTTTCATGAACTCTTATCGTTCATCCAATAACGTTAAGTATCACACGAGCACTTTTTCTCCAGCAAATGGCGCCCAACATGGAATTAAAAATACATAAATGATTTTGATTTCTTAGAAAAATAATTAAGAGCATTTTCCTTCATATCTTACGTCAAAAACAAACGATACTCATACCAAATGGAGCCCAATGGGGCATTTGTTTTTAATCGATGTTTTATGAACTCACAAACTTGAATTTCTTGAAAAAAAATTTACTGATTAACTATATTAATGTAATTTCCCGAAAATCAATAGCTCGAAATAGATTCGCTTGTTTAGTTGAACACTTATAAACATTCATTAAACATATTTTTTGAAAAAAGTCGAAACACGCGCTGTATCTTTATCTCAATCGAAAAGTGGCGCCCAACGTGCGCTTAAATAAATAATTTTAGATTTTTTCGATAAAAACATTCCCTTTTCAAGGAAATCTTGTCGTTGTGGATTTATCTCTTATAACAAGCTTGTACAAATTAACAAAAAACAATTATTCACTAAATGGCGCCCAACGTGGATTTACATACATTTTATTTTTGAATGAATAACTTGAATAAACTAATTTTATAGGCCAACAGTGATATTTTAGCAGAATCTGTTAACTGTGGATGGCTTATGAAAACGCATGAAGTGGTTGGAAATTAAAAAAGGGTCCTAATACGCTACTTAAGAAAATGTGTTCTTCTGAAAACCAATAGTTCGGAATTCAATAATACTATGAACTTATTCTTCGGCGTTATACTGTTAGTTTTTATTTTTGCAAAAACAACCCAAGTTAGATGGTGGCGCCCAACGTGAATCATAATAAATAAGTTTTATTAATTATTAAATAAAAAATTGCATTTTTTTTCGAACCAACGTCCTATCCGTCTTCTACAAAATCAAAAGTTAACTTCAATGAATTCAGGCAAGCTGTCTTTCTTCACTTTTCGTCCCTTGCAATCCAACCATAACCCTTTCCCTTTCATTGTCATAAATGGTTAGGTAAATATTATATTAAATTAAAATCAAATTTAAAAATATTATATTAAATTAAACTCTAACTTATTTATTGTAAAATACTATGTAATATCTAAGCATGTCATACCTAAGTACTATAAAAGATGTTATCTTATTGTACAAACCATTATTAATAAATAAATGAATGAATGAATGAATGAATTTAAAGAAAATCTTGTTGCTGTGGACACAAAAGTTCATAAATATCTTTTACTCCTAAGAATAGAATGATTCCCATTAAATGGCGCCCAACGTGGATTGAAATTAATTTTATTTGAATAGCTAAAACTACATACGTTTTTAAGAACTTATATTGCTTTTCGAAGCAATGTTCTTGCTTAAATAGGACTCTCTTAACGAGCTTGTACTACAGAAAAAATATATTCATATCAAATGGCGCCCAACGTGAATCATTTTTCCAGCAAGTCTTGTTGCTGGTGAGCGAACTCTCATTACAAGCGTCTAAACTACTATGTCGTACTCATCAAATGGTTAGTTTTTTCATTCAAGATTCTTAAACCAACATTCATTTTCGAGTTAATCTTGTTATGTACTTGTGGATATGATAAATTCATAAACCAACATCCCTCGTTATATTGGTTCACTGAGTACAAAAAAAAAACACAACATTAAATTTATGATGAATAAACCCAATTAAATTAGTTCCTTTGTCATTTCCCCCCTGTAAACACAGTAGTTTTTCACTAAACAACCCCTACAACCACTTACCCTCTATCTTTTATTATCCACGCTCTATTAAATGCATAGATATGCCGTCAAAATCATCTTTTCATTCAAGGAGGTTTAACTAAAGGCGAGTCTCTAGTTTTTTTTTTTCTATTTGTGTTTTGTTGTTTCTCTTTCTCTATTTGAACAAAAGAGCAACATCAAGGCATATACAAAAACTCCTCCAAAAAATACTCATCATCATCATCATGATAGCGTTGTCGTCCTCATTTTCAGAAGTTGTTGTCATTATGTTGAAAAGACAACGTGTATAGTCCTTTCTTCGCTAAAGGCACACAAACAATGTGATAAGTAGCCAATTTTCAATTGAATCCTTGTTCTATAATATGCCTCACCAGAGTGTTGTTGTCGCTATGCTTTATTAGCACGCTGTGCCACCACCATACCATCACTTAGTTTCAAAATACATAAATTTATGGGGTTGTTTTCAATCCCCCCCGAAACCCTTGGTTGTGTCGTCGTTGGTCGTTCCAACTATTTTGTGTCTGTGTTTGAAGTCTGCGCAAAAGTACACGAGACAACCTTTTGCAAAAATAAAACAAAAAAACCCTTTTCAACTGTCAACAAAGCAAAAAACCAGTAAAAAAAAACAGCAGTATAATAATTTCCGTTGCTTTATCGGGACTACACAATTTTTGTATGAGTATTTGCCCAAGAGTCCTTTTTGTCCTCGTGTTTTGTTTCCCTTCCATTTTTGAGGTTCTCTTTACTATTTGTTTTGGTCATTTTCGTTCGTGCTATTTACTTTTACCACACCCAGAGGCGAAAGATTTTTTTTTTTTTTTTGATTCCTTGTAACACATTTTTTCTCTATAGAATGTTTTCACTGGAAAATCAATTCGTTAAAACAGTTATGCTAGAGGTGGGAAAAGAGAAAAATATGTACGAGTACCAAGTACCTATAAAAAAATGTTATTTAAAAAAATATCGCCCTAAAAACACAGAAAAAAAAAAAATAATAATAAAATCAAAATTGAATGGTATTTGGTTTATTATTGCAGGCGGATCACCCTGTGTGCTGGTACGTATCCTTGTTGGGGGTATTTGTTGGATTTTGATGGTACTAATTTTTTGTTTTGCAGTAGCTATCAACTAAAACTATTTTTATTTTATTTTGTTTGTTTTGTAAATATTTTTTTTGTACGAGTATGTTGCAAAAACGTTGACAAAAAAAAATGATACTTTTATCCAGAAGGGACGAGAATATGTTTCTTTGAGTAGAGTCAAAACAGGATAATAGTGATGGTGTGATTGTACATCAATGGGCTTGCCTTCCCCCTTATATATTGGATGATGTTGGCAGGATTTGGAAACCTTTAATGTAAATTAATAAATTTTAAACGATGTTTTTTGTTATGCATTTACAAAATTGTTGTATTTGAATACAAAACAAGAATTCTTGGAAGTTGATTAATGATATCGGCGAATAGATGATGAAGGCGTGTTTTTTCTTAGAATAATGACGATTTATAAGAATTTTGTTTAAACAACTACTGTTTGAGCAGCTTCACAGGACATGGACCTTCATCTCTCCTAACCAAAACTTTCTCGGATGGTTGCGAAGTTATCGCGAAGAAACAACCGCTTACCCCGGAAACCCATGTCCTTACTTAACTGTAGGACTTACTTACCTAGGTCCTCGGACCGGGGTAAGGCCTTCACTACGCCTACGCGCTATCATGTACGGTTTCTGGAGATATATATCCAACTCTTCCAATTGTGCTGATTCCTCTTCGACTGTTCTTCGCCCAGTGCTTCCGGGTCGGTTCATTTGTTTGCCTCTCTGCGTTAGAGGGCTCCATTGCATCGCTTGACTCGCAATGGTCTCGTGAATTTTTCGAAGGAAATGTCTAAACCACTGGTACTAACGTTTTCGTACGATAGAGTCGATGTTTTCCTGACCTGTCCCCGCATGAAGTGCTTCATTGGAAATACGGTTAGGCCAGCGAGGGAAGTTTCCAAGCGCTGCACCTATAAAGAAGCACGGATTCAACATTGGAGCCATAGAGTTGTTTTCTTCATGTTATGGAGAGCATTCTGAACGCAGCCCTTGCTTTCTCGATTCCGTTGATCATGTGTAATATCTACTGGGGTAGATGAGGAAGTTTCAAGGCCGATCCTTTTTATTTTTGTCGCATTGATCTTTAGTCCAACGATTTTAGCTTCTATATCCGCCCTTGTTGTCGTTAGATGGAGATCCATGATCCTATGAGAGAGTAAGACCCTTATTACATGATGATTCTTTGCGTCTGACTCTTTTGCGAATTTTCATGGGTGCGAAGGAGAAAAAACATCTGATTTCACCTTCGCACCCACTGAATTTTTAAAAGAGTCAGACGCAAAGAATCATGGTGTAATAGGGGACTAAGCATACGTCGTCCGCGTAGTCTAGATGTTTGACGTGTGATTGCAGAGTCGACTGAATTCCTCCATTTCCAGTCGACAAGGCTGTGTGCAGCACATCACTTATCACCAATGAGAACCGAATTGTTGACAGTATACAGCTTTGCCTTACCCAACTTTGGACTTCAAACGCCTTTGCCAACCTTCCCTTCCCTATATGTAGTCTAAATTATAGCATTCAATTTATATGGGATGCCCCTCCTGCGCAAAGCAAGCCAGATAAATTCTCTATTGACAAAGTCGAGCACTTTTTCAAAGTCGATGAGCAGCAGGTGAAGTGGTGATCGATATTCAACGCATTGTTTTATAATGATCCGCAAGGTGTTGATGTAGTCCACACAGGAAGATCCAATGCGGAAAATTTGAGGTGGTCTTTTATTCGCTCCAGGACGAGTTTTGCTATTACCTTGGCTACTGCAGTCAGCACGCAAATTCATACCCAGTTTACGCACTTCGGGAGGTCTCCTTTCTTTCCTTTTTCCACTCTTCAAGCAAGCTCTCTGCTTCTCAAGCTATATCAGTGAGTGGGGGCAGGAGCTCACGTGATGTTGTTGGCGCTGCTCGTAAGAACTCTGCGGGAATACCATCAAATCCAACATCTTTGTTGATCTTTAGTGCTTTGGCTCACGTCAGTCTTTGATGCTGGGATTCAGTCCCCAGCTCCCGAAATTCCAGTCCAACACAGATGATTCGACCAAAATTGAATCCCCAGAAAACAGCGAAGCTGGCTCATCTCTACGTTTTGATTGGAATCGTGATGGGTGATCACAAGGAGCCACACGAGTATGCTCATCAGCACAGCGAACTTATATAAAGAGTGCAGAAATAGAGGTATAGGTAGAGGTAGAGGTAGAGGTAGATGTAGAGGTAGAGGTAGAGGTAGAGGTAGAGGTAGAGGTAGAGGTAGAGGTAGAGGTAGAGGTAGAGGTAGAGGTAGAGGTAGAGGTAGAGGTAGAGGTAGAGGTAGAGGTAGAGGTAGAGGTAGAGGTAGAGGTAGAGGTAGAGGTAGAGGTAGAGGTAGAGGTAGAGGTAGAGGTAGAGGTAGAGGTAGAGGTAGAGGTAGAGGTAGAGGTAGAGGTAGAGGTAGAGGTAGAGGTAGAGGTAGAGGTAGAGGTAGAGGTAGAGGTAGAGGTAGAGGTAGAGGTAGAGGTAGAGGTAGAGGTAGAGGTAGAGGTAGAGGTAGAGGTAGAGGTAGAGGTAGAGGTAGAGGTAGAGGTAGAGGTAGAGGTAGAGGTAGAGGTAGAGGTAGAGGTAGAGGTAGAGGTAGAGGTAGAGGTAGAGGTAGAGGTAGAGGTAGAGGTAGAGGTAGAGGTAGAGGTAGAGGTAGAGGTAGAGGTAGAGGTAGAGGTAGAGGTAGAGGTAGAGGTAGAGGTAGAGGTAGAGGTAGAGGTAGAGGTAGAGGTAGAGGTAGAGGTAGAGGTAGAGGTAGAGGTAGAGGTAGAGGTAGAGGTAGAGGTAGAGGTAGAGGTAGAGGTAGAGGTAGAGGTAGAGGTAGAGGTAGAGGTAGAGGTAGAGGTAGAGGTAGAGGTAGAGGTAGAGGTAGAGGAAGAGGTAGAGGTAGAGGTAGAGGTAGAGGTAGAGGTAGAGGTAGAGGTAGAGCTAGAGCTAGAGCTAGAGGTAGAGGTAGAGGTAGAGGTAGAGGTATAGGAAGAGGTAGAGGTCAAAATAGAAGGTTGCTCATCTCACTTTCCTTGGGAATGTACGAGCCTAGCTCACACTAACAATTCATGATGGTTCAAGGAGACACCATGAATCACAACTTATACCCTTCCTCTATATCTTCTCATCTCTCTCGTCGCTTTTCCTTCTTTCTTTCTGGGTAGCAAAGTGATGTGACTTGTCGTTTCATCTACCTCTTCCAATCTTACCTCTTTTTCAAAGATTTTTGATGCACATTATTGAAATCTGGTTTCCATCCAATTATGTTCTTGAAATATTTATATTCCGAAAGAAGTTACGTTCCAATGAGAAGTAGTTTTCTTTCAAGGTAACTTGTATCGACATCTCAAAGTGTTAATAATTATTCTCCTTCAAAATGCAAAGCAAACATGCGTTCAAAACAGAACTTAAGTTTCTGATACTGGTGCTCTATTCGAGTATCTGCTAATTGGTCCTGTCTGCCAATTCTTTTCTATGTATTCTAACTTTCAATATACATCATTGTTCTTCTAATTGCCTATTAAATCGACAACAACAGCAACAAAATTATTCAATCAAAAATTCTATATGGATAGCAAAACATTCAAATAAAAAAAAACAACAACAACAAAAACCTCCCAGTTTCCACAAGCATCAAAACCCAGCATCCATCCATATTGACACACAATAACCAAAAAAAGAGCCTAAGTATATACCCATAACACAAAAAAAAAAACACAATGACGAAAATTCACCCAACAAGACATTAAAATACAAAGAAAATTCTAAAAGCAAATCATTAATCCCAATCCGTAACACACAAAGACTAAAACTGCCAAGAAATAAAAAAAAAAATGCTCCAAAAATCCAACTCAGTCGAATAACACTCCCTCCGCCCAAACACAAAGCAAATAACATTTATTTAATCTCCGCATTGACTTGTAAGGGGACTTCAACAATACGCAAAAAAATAATACGAAGAATTATCCATTTACTAAGGATTCCATGGACTCCATATAACACAAGGACGACAAATACAAAAAATAAAAATAAAATAAAAATAATCAACAAAAAAGAAAAACAGCTTTAAGGACATATATAAACGGAAGACGGCCGGCTCAAGCTGGCAAAAAAAAGCCGCCGCCGCGCCAGGGGATGTGTCAGGAAGAAGCGAGAAATGTTTTTACATTCTTTTATGATAGTCCCATTAGATACGTTTAATCTTTCTCCCCTCGCTCGCTTTGCCTTGTGCCAAAGGACATCCTCCGATACACACTCCCACATAGCTACATATCGCAATTCAAAAGACTATACAATACAAAAGCCAGGCGACGGCGGCGGCGAAAGCGAAGGCGACGAATAAAACTACCAAGCGCATCATCATCAAATCGACATCCTCCGGCTCCCAATGGGACGAGGACCGATACGAATAAGTGTCAAATGCTTTAACGTCGTTCTATCCCAACCACTCATCGTCGTTCTCTTCGTCGTCGTCGTCATCGTCGTTTTGGCTCCAGAATCAGATTCAGCTCCAGCAGGGAGAAAAGAAGCAACAACAACAACAAAAAAAAAAAAGGTTCACAAAACTTGAATTGGATAACAGACATAACCCGAGGACTTCCTTTCTGGTTTCATCCCACACATAAATATACAACTTTATCCGTCGCCATCATCCATTGTACGAGTATTACGCCTTGCCAAGCAATCTGTCCCCGCTCCAACAATCCACCCACTCTCGCCTGTTCCCAAGGATACAACAGATTACTGTCAAAGGACGAGCTACGACGACGACGACAGACGAGGGTAAGAGAAGGTGGTGTCAGAACGAAGAACAGAAATAAAGGACCACAACAGCTACCACCAAAAGAGCATCATCATCTATTCAACGAAGCGTAAAGAGGTCCGTCGACCTACATGATAAAGCATCAGCAGCTTCACAACAGAAGCGGCAAAACGAAGTAGAGCGTTTTTATTTTTTTCCTCATTCAAGATTCAACATAACAAAAGGAGATGATTCTGCCGTATTCTGAGTCCTTTCTCATGGTGTGTCTCTTCTCTCTCGACTTTCACGGCTTTGATGTAAAAGTTGTGTTTCCTTGGAAAATTGATTTTCATTTCCCATCATCTAGCAGGGACATTTTTCTAAAATAAAAAAAAAATTGCTAGCGTTGCAGAGCAACATACCTCTGTATTCTTTCAGGACTTATTTTTGTTAAGTCCTTTTTGATTTTTTTTTGTTTGTGTTGTTGTTTTTGTTTGGCCTTTTCAGTTGTATTTAATGTTAGCTGAATTATTTTAATTTTGCTGGTTGGTTAAGATGGGAAAATTGGTTAAAGTTCACTTTTGAAACATAAAATGACTGACAGGAGGGGCCTTAAATAGGCGAAAATGTTTTTAACATTTCCTTAAAAAACTTAATTATCTTTTTTCTTAGATGGATATAGTTTTCTTCCTGCAAATATGTATTTTACGAATTTTTCGGTTTGATTATTTTATAGATAATACCAAGCAGCGTCAATAGAAGTTTTGAGTAGATTTTGATCATTTTCAGTAATTTTTTTTTTGCAGAATATCATCTTTGTTCGAACTTTCCTTGAGCAAACATTCCGTCGGGATGTTTGTAAACTCATGGCTTTGGCTGAAGTTTGATTTCACCTTTCGGAAAACAAAAATGAAGCCCGGTGCGAATAAAGATTGTTATTTGATCCGTTAACCCATTTTCTCCATGAATTTTTCACTTGATGGAAAGTATGCTTCCCAAAATTTAGTAATTTTTTACCCACGCTGATTCCAGTCACTCATATGAAGTGCTTTGGCGAAAACTGTTGGTTGGAGCATTGTTTTTCATTTTCTCGATGTGCCATACCAATGTTTTCGACGTTTTTAAGCTTCATCCTCATCTTGGAATAGCTTATAGTGTTCGAAAATGTTTCTTCCGAAAGAGCCCGCTGTCAGCTCTCGCTTTCTGTTTGGTGCCGTAAAGGATTAACGATCTTCTCCAGCTAGCTCGGTCCAATCTCTATTTGCACACGCTAAGTTGGATGAGGTCTTTTGAACCTACCACCTGTCTCAGGGCATTTCTCTGCTGTCTAATTCCTTGGAGATGAACTCTGACATTTTTCGAGTTTTGTAGAGCGTACCGTCTTACGACCGAAGAGTTTTTATCCAAATTATTTAGACCGATCGAATAAGCAGCAGTTTCTGGTGGTAATTTTCAATGAATCTCCTCCTTAATCCATCTTACTCATTCAATGTTTACTCCGAAAAATATGAACTCCTGATCTTCCTCGAAGTTTCTTCGTCAATAGTGACGATTTTTCCCAGGTGGTGGATGAATGCTTGTTTTGGAAGCGGTTGATGAAGTTGATATCGTAGATTTCCTAGTTGCATATTGCATCGAATCAGCTTTCACCGAACCCCGAGTTCGACCATGGCCATATTCAGCCCCTGACGATGGGTGTGGCCTTTGGAGTCTGTGATAAGATGGCGCAATTGATGATGCAATTTGTTGTACTTTTCTAGTAATTGCTTTATTCTGATCAAATTCTTGCTGATTGAAGTGTCAAATGTGCTGTTTAGCTGCATGCACTGCTGTGCTTAGTAGTGATATGACTCTTCTTGCAGAACAATATGATCGCTGTTTTTGTAAATAAGGTACATGAAGCCTGGAAATGCTTCTACCCATCCTTGTTTTCGGACGAGATGCATGCATCCTTCCAATGCAGTACATCTACATATATATTTGATTGGGTGGTAACCTATTTAAACTTCCGAGCTGATATATCTAATTCTACTTCCTCTATACCGAGTGGCAGAACTAGGCCATCGTTAACTGGAGGTGGTTGTACTTCTTGCCCTTCTACTCGCTCTACATTTTGCCTATTTGGAAGCAGCTGGAAATGCTGCAAAAATAAATCTAATACTTCTTGTTCTTGGGTGACTTAATTACCTTCGCTGTTTCGAGGACTGCGTCCAGCAGCCAATTGCGTAGCTTTTTTCTATAAAACCTACGGGTGTTGTTTCGACCGTAAGACTCATGGACCCTTCAACTAGAAAACTGCATCTGTAATCATCTTTGTACTCAGGATTTTTCCACCTCTACTCTTGATTTATGCTGCAGCGCATTTGCTGCTCCGTCTTGGATCACTTGTACATTCTGTCAACTCCAAGTTTTCTATCCTATCATGATAGCCCGGTAAACTCACCACATTTCGCACATTTTTGACCTTTCTTTGGATTTCTTAAGTAAGCTTCCATAACAGTTTAGTTCTTTATTATTCTCATTGACCTTATTGAATTGAATATTTATCTATACATAAATGGCATAGTGGTTTAAGCCGATTTGGCTTGGACTTATGCATACCATCGAGGCATATTAATATTGTAAACACCACATACATAACATACCTACATAAAACTAAATTTTATTTATTTTTTTTTTCCTTTTATTTTCAGGTAAGTCTCGTTAAACACGTTTTGAAATATTTACTGGATGTACACAGACGGTAGGAATTTACAAAAAAATGTGTAAGTTGTTGCAATTTAAAAAAATCACAACAAAAACATAAATGTTAAAAAAGGAGCCAAGTTCTTATGTGTACAAGAAATCTGTGCGTAAAAAGTCAGCCGAAAAAAGTTATGAGATCTAAAATATATGCCAAGTTTTAAGTTCATGAAGTTTAATATCAAATATCTTAAGTAGAGTAATATCGAAACAATTCCAAATCATGACAGAAATTTGGTAATTAATAATTACTGATTAAAATTTGGTGGGTTAACTGGTCAAGTTTTCATACATTTTAAATTTGTGATTAAGTAAGTATTTAAGAGAAAACTTGCCAAGTAAATCCACCAAATTTTAATCAGTAATCATTAATTACCAAATTTCTGTCATGATTTGGAATTGTTTCGATATTACTCTACTTAAGATATTTGATATTAAACTTCATGAACTTAAAACTTGGCATATATTTTAGATCTCATAACTTTTTTTGGCTGACTTTTTACGCACAGATTTCTTGTACACATAAGAACTTGGCTCCTTTTTTAACATTTATGTTTTTGTTGTGATTTCACTCCTTTTTGCAAAGATTTATTGTGCCAGGTGAAAGTCAAGCTCTACCGCTCTACAAAGTTTCATAATTCTACGACAACCGAAAGTGCTCCATACAAATAATAGCAATTCTGATAAAGTGGGTGGATGGGATGGCACCCCCCACCCCCCCTGAATGGACAATTCCAAATTTTCGATTTTTTTCCTTTCTAAGTTCTTCAAGTCCTACCGACCTACCAATTTTCATGGTTCTACAACAATCGGAAGTGCTCCATATAATTTACAAGAATTTTTAAGAATGTGGGTGGATACCACGCCCCCTGAATGCAAAATTCCAATTTTTCAATTTTGTTCTTTCTAAGTACCTTAAGCCCTACCGACTTACCAATTTTCATCGTTCTACAACAATCGGAAGTGCTCCATATAATTTATAAGAATTTTTAAGAATGTGGGTGGATGCCACGCCCCCTGTATGGAAAATTCCAATTTTTCAACTTTTTTCTTTCTAAGTACCTCAAACCCTACCGACTTACCAATTTTCATTGTTCTACAACAATCAGAAAGGCTCCATATAATTTATAGAATATTTAAGAAAGTGGGTGGATGCCACGCCCCCTGAATAGAAAATTGCAGATTTTCGATTTTTTCCTTTGTATGTACCACAAGGCCTACCGTTGTGCGAAATTTCAAGTTTCTACGATGTCGGGAAGTGCTCCATAATTTTGATGATCTGTCAGTGAGTCAGTGAGCCAGTGAGCCAGTGAGTCAGTGAGTCAGTCAGTTACGGTTTTTGCGATTTTTGAAGTCCTATATCTTGGGAATTACTAATGCTAAAGAGTTGAAATTTGGTGAGCCACCTGTGTTTGATCAGCTCAGCAAATACTCCGAATTTGAAGTTTCTGACTTTATTGGTACTGAAGTTAGAAGGGGGTCGAAAATCGCCTGAGTTTGCACGGAGAGAATTGAAAAATCACCAATTGAAAAATTTGCGGTTGCAATTTACGAATCATGTCTTATTCGTAAATCAAGGCAGTTTGTTCCCAAATTAATACAAAAACTGGTAATTTCACATTCAAAACGTATCAATTTACAAAATTTGTTTCTTCGTGATTTGCAATTAAAATCCATGATTCAAGCTTGTACTTTTCATAGCAAAATACAACTTTTTTGGCGTAATTTACTCTCCAAAGGAATAATATCACAAACAGCATTTAAAAATATTGATTTGCGATAAAAATTTAGTAATTTACATAATGCACAATCACTGATTTACGTTTTTTCTGTCGCAATTTGCAACACCAACGATCTGTAATGCAAATTGGCCTGGTGGTTGCATGCTCGCTCCGCAACTGGAGGGTTGCGAGTTCAAATCCAAGTAGAGTCAAGCGTAAAGTATTTATTTCAAATAAATTAAATTAAATGTGTATACCTGCAAATAAAGGGTAGAGCAGGATTGATCTTTCCAAGTGGCAATATCACGAAATAAAAGTGGTGATCACAAATCATTTTGCGAATTTACAAATTGTGATTGAGGAATATTTGGATCAAATTGCGATTTATTGTTCGCAATTTTTGTTTCTCTCGATAACATAATTGATTCTAAAAGAGGGTTGATTTACGATTTTTGAGTATCAATATCTTCATTTTGCTCAGTTTTGCAAATTGCAAACAAATAGTCGTAAATTACGAAATCCGGAGCCAAGGTATAAATCGGGATTCATTTTTCGTAATTTGCAGCTCATTTTTCGTGATATGATCCAAGAATTCTTTCCGTGTGTTCCTGTAAAAAGGGTGTAGTGCCGCGAACTTGGCTGGGCACTACCGTGCCCTTTGATTCAGGGTACACTGAGGAACTCTTTTTCAATTGAGGACTAACTGTATCTTATGGTTGTCAAAGATGTATTGAAAGGGAGTAAACAGAAATTGTGAGTGCTGGAACATTTAGTTTAGTTTAGTTTAGGATGCCGGATCTGATGGCTTACCAGCTTTTCAAGCTAGGAGAGGATGTGTTAAAAGAGTGCATGCAACAACTCATCGACCAAGCTTGTGTGGGAGGAAGCATGTCCGATGACTGTTCTATCAGTTACATATGCCCCATCTACAAAAAATCCGATCCTTATCCTGCAAGAGCCATCGAGGCATATAACTGACATGCCCCCGCATAAAAGATCCTATGCAACGAACTGTGTGAGCGTCTTAAGCCTTTCTGTGACACTTAAATTGGCAAGTACCAGTGTGGATTCCGGCCAAGCAGATCGACTATAGACCAACATTCCCTCTTAGGCAATTTCTGAAAAAGAACAATGAATTACAAGTCGAGATTCACCATCTATTTATCGGCTTCAAAGCCGCATACGATAGCATTAATCGACAAGAGCTCTATATGGCGATGGCTTAACTTGGGATCCTTTGAAAACTAATCCAGCTGTGTCGCGTGATATTGGAAAATACACGATGCAATGTGCAACTAGGGAAAAGCTCCTCCGAAAACCTAGTGACTTACAACCCTCAGACATTCCTGTGTGCGTGTTCTTGACAGGAATTTGCCAAATCTGGCAAATTTGCTTGTTCTCTAAAATCCTTTCATCTAAAAATACGGCAAGTAGCATCATCTCACTCGGATCTCAGTGGATCCATTGCGCTTCCCAGGGTGTAGGTGGGTAGTGAGGAGGGATAGGGAGGGGGTTAAGGGGAAGTTTTAGGTGTGGGGGACTCCCTGAACCATCAAGACAGAGATATCGCCCAGTTCGTCTAAGAAGTATTCTCCAAGGGCCGCTTTTCTGGTTCTAGCTTGGCTGAAGCATTCGCAAAGGAAGTGAGGGGAGCCCTCCTCCGCCTCTTCATCATGACCCGTGGGCTTGCTTGGAGAAAATTATTCGAGAGGTTCAATTTTCAAATAGAGCTGCATTTTTGCTGGATGGTGTTCGTTATGTTAACTCTGAGGGCATCTATCGTTTGTGGTTGTAGTTTATGTCCATCGACCTTTAGTGCTTGCCGGCCGTTGATGGTTACGACAGCGCTGGTTTCGTTTTGGAAGAAGTACAGACGATGATTCCGCCAGAACAAAGTGACTTCCTCGGCATGCAATTAGGGCTGATTTTACTATGGCAAGCTGCATCTTCCCACTCGGATCTCAGTGGATCCATTGTACTCCTCGGAGTGTTGATAGGTCGGCGTTAGGAAGAAAAGGAGTGGGATTAAGGGGAAGTTTTAGGTTTGGATCAAAAGGATGATCTTTAGTGGTAAGACAGAGAAGTCGTCCAGTTCTTTGAAAAAGAATTTTACGTTTACTTTTAAACAGCACCAGTTCGGTCTTCAGTGGATTAACGTTAACTACATAGCTGCTGGGCCAATTATTGAGCTTGTCTTAGGCCATTTGTAAGAGCTCGCATAGAGTGGGACCAATTTTCCCGAGGCCATTAACACGTTGTCATCGGTGGCGTATGCAACGACCTTTAGTTTAACGAGGATCCGGTGTACGACAAAGACCCAAAGCAAAGAAGATATGACCCCACATTGTGAAGTACTCCTCCCTATACGTCCTAACTATTAAATTGCCATCACCCATTTCTGCATTTGTGAGTTTCGTTTGAAGCATGAATTCAATCCAGTTAATCAGTATCAGATCGATACTGAACGGACTTAAGGCCCCAACCGACACCTCTAGGTCAGCAGTAAAGCACTACATCAACATCGCCACCCACGAGCACTGATTTTGTAAATGAAGTTTGATGATTTGCACATGCTTTTCAAGGCTTAAACCTTTTATGGTGATTTGCCATACACTGATTCAAGGCGAATTTGACAAATTTGTTTGAAAAATTGGCTGCTATAACCTTTTACATTTCGATCTTTCCTACTGAAAGGCTTTTTATTTGTCAGCATTATTATTATATTCTCTATATTTTGAAACTATAAAAACATTCATAGCAGCTGTGAAAAGTTTTTTATAACTTTTAAGAAAATCAAAAGCAACTTTCTAATCATTCCATTTTTATGAAATCACTGCTTCCATCTGTTTTCACAACAACTCAAACCTCTCAATATATATTCAACTTTTAGATCACTGCCTAAGAACATAAATTCCCTCTCAGACAAAATTCTTATTATTGCCTTCTTCCTCCACTTCTCACTCTTTGTTCCATTGTTATTCGTGACAAAAATCCATTTCTATCAAATTAGTTTTCCTGTTTTGGGCGCCAAACGATATTCCATTTATTTATTTATCCTTAAAGTAGTCATTTTTATTTGACATTTTCTTATGGTTTATTATAAAAAATCAAAAACAAAAGAATACAATCCATCGTTCGTCCTAATAACAATCAAATCTAAAAATATAGTTTTTTTTTTTTGTATTTCAATACCCTCTGTCTTTAAAAAATAAAAAAAGTAAAACAAGATTCAAGGATGAAATCTCGTTTTATGACAGAAATAAAAAAGTAGTACCTATATATTTATGTATAAATATTATATTACCACCCTTGCTGCTTGTATTCGAATTTAAAATAATATTCTTTACCAATATTCAACAAAGCGTGAAATCAAGCATCATCACTCACCCAACGAGCACCAATATCCTCTTTAACCTCAATAGCAATTTGAATCCCTTGTTCTGCAACCACCCTTCCGCGCCTCTCTTGCTTGTTTTCTTTTTTCATTTAATGTTCGAACAAAAAGGTGGCATCCTTCCAATAATAATTCATATTTTTCCAACCCCATGGATATACGATGAATTGTTTTTTTTTTTTTTCTTATTTTTATGAACCCTCATCACCATCACACCCCCAACACACCATATCCACCTACACACAATGTATTGATTCCAATTTGTGTCTAGTAGCTTGGGACGATATGTGTGGTAGGACACTTATTTTATATTATTCTCATTTCGAACGCTTATCGAAGAGAAGGGTTCTTCTTTCTTTGCCATTCCTCAAACCCACTTTCCGGGCAATAATCTTTAACATTCCCATTTTTTTTTTTTTTTTGGTTTGAGTAAAATTGGTTATATACTTTGTTTTGGAAAGTGGATTCTGTTTTTTTGTATGTATAAACAGGGTGATTCTTTTTTTTTTGTTTACTTTTTTAATTATACCTACTTATTATCTAAGGAGTTTAAGTCGGTTGTTGCCTCTGCAAAAAGTGAAGAGCACGGAATTTGCAATATTTTGATACATTTCTACTATTTCTACCACTTCCTTACTTCACAGGCTTTCGACACATGAAGGGTTTCTCCCTGAGACAGGGGGCCTTTCGACACTCTACGACCCCGATCGTGCTGTTTAAGGTCATCCAGGCAAAGCATCCGTGAGATCCGTGATCGATTGATTCTTAAATCGGCAGTCTTCCTGCCCCTAACCTGATGACTGATGGGGCTTCGAAGACTCTTAGCTGGTGCAATGTTGTCCATTTGTTCGATGTGTCCGAGTTTTTTTGACTTTTTGTACTACATCAACGTCTTGGTACAGCACTTAGACTTTGTGGTGATATCTATTTCCGCATTCGTTCTCCTCCAGAAGGAGATTGAAGATAGATCATCTTTTTGCCGAGACCATTTGTAGTTGGCCCTTGTATCGCGTACTTTTCAATCTGGAAAAGTTTTTCCCAGATCTAGAGCTCAGCCATCATGATATAGAGCGATTGAAGATGAATTCTATGATATGCGGCGGTGGCGTTGAAGTCGATTAAAAGATGGTCAGATTCCACTTGAAATTCGTTGTTCTTTTCAAGTATTTCCTTTAGTGTTGGTCTATGTTCGATCTGACGTAGTGCCTCGTGCCAAGATGGTTAGTACGTTGGACTGTCATGCCGAATGTGTGGGTTATATTCCCAGCTGCTGCTACCTTAAAACAGAAATGTGTTTCCCGAGGAACTGCCTCTTGCGAGGAACTGACAAATCTTCCAAGACTATACTTGTCACGAATAAGTGCTTCTCATCTAGCCGTTCGAACTCGACAAAAATTTGTAGGTCCACTCTATTCCTGCCAACAACACGCTAACAGAATTGGTTGAGAGTTATTAGTCACTAGGTCCTGGTTCTCCACGAGCTGTTGCGCCACCAATTTCTTATGTTCGATCTGAGGGAATTTAAGATACGGTGGAACCAGCTCGTTAAAATATTTCAGAACGGCTCAAAAGGCTTACACCATTCATTGGATAGAATCTTATTTGCAACGTATAGTAGGGATATGCTAGCTATAAGATCATCTTTTTCTGTAGATGGTGTATATGGAGCTGATAGTCCAGTCATTGGACATTCTTTTATCCACTCAAACTTTATTGATGATTCCACGAATATTGCCTGAAAACAAATCCCCTTTGAAAGTTCTGCCGATAAGCCATCAGATCATGTGGTCTTGTTCTGGAGCTCTTTTATAACTAAGTCTGCCTCTTCTATATTGAGTGGTGAAACTCTGTCGACATTGACTGGAGGCTGTACATTGTGTCCACCTAGCAAGATCCGAAACTGTGCTTAAGAGCCAACTTGGTAAACTTAGCTGTTTCGAAGAGCCTGCGTTACGCTCCAGAGATAAAACCAGCAGTCCCCTGCTTCGATAAATTTGTATAAAATGTCCGTCGCCGTTTTCTGCTATATATTCATCATTATCCCATAGATTTGTATTTAATGGAGTGGCTGGCGGCCCACCACCTACGATAATTTCCGATGCTTTTGTGATGATATACTGGGGCAAGTGTCTATTGACATCTGTGGTACCATAGAGCTTGTCGCTCAAGTGTTCTCTGTAGACTGTGGCAACTGCACATTTCCATCAAACGTCGAATTTCTTTTTCTAGACGGTTCTCAGATTACTTCTGTCCGATAGTTGAGCTCTGAATTTTGTCGCAACAAGGACATTGTAGGAGTCGACCAAAAGTCTTTCGATATTTAACACCTCTATTACGTTGGATAATGGCCTTGCATGGTTAGGGCCACAATCGATATGATTTGTGTTTCGAACATCTAGAGAGTGCCAGGTTGATGTCTGAATTCTTAGTCCTGGAAGCTAGAGCTTCTTGTCACTTGCATCAAAATCTATTTTTGTAGGAAGCCGTTACCTCATTTCTTTCCATTTGATAATGAACCTAGTAGATTCCCAGCCGCTGCCGCCTAAACAGAAATTTTTTTCCCAGGTACTGCCTCTTCCGAGGAACTGAAAAATCTTCCAAGAGTATACTTGTCATGAATAAGTGTTTCTAATCTAGCCGCTCGGACTCGGCAAAAAATTGTAACTCCCTTCCATTACTGCCAACAACATGCACACAGGAATGGTTGAGCGTTGTAAGTCACTAGGCCCTGGTTCATCACGAGCTGGTGCGCCACCAAATTTATTTATTTTATGATAACCAACTAATCTGCTGGAGATGTCTTCTTTTCGGCTTTAGAATTGAAGTCCCCAAGCACATATGTGACATCGTAGGTAGGTAGAAATGGTGGCACGGGTTTCATCCTCGCTCGGTGCCCAATTAGCGCTGAATTGCGTCGTTTCGATACCATAACTCGTTTGACCTGTAGATGAAAGTAGATTAAAGTGAGGATTTGTAGACGTCCTCTGAGCATCATCTTCAATGCTTACAAGTTGACAACAGAGGGACTCGTGGAGGTGGTTTGTTGGTTTGTTCAAATTATTCCTCAGGGGGTCTTCCAGGTACATGATTGGATGCGGGATTTCTTCCTGGGCCTCCGTTTGCTCGCTCCGCATGACAGAGGCTTTCAGTGAAGATCGTCGTCTTTCATGAGACCAGATATGTTCCTTGATTAGAACGGGTTTGGGATATGGCTGTATAAAGGCTGTATAATATGGGCACAAAAGACAGGTGGCTGAACATAAGACACTCACCGGATTGGACCGCAACTCGCCCGAGGCCAGCTACGATATGCCAAGCTCGGCAAATAGCAGAATTGCACCGAAACGCGAACGATCCCGCCGTATGATAATAGTTGTAATTGATGCATCGTGAAACCCAGCCCATGTTCCGATTGCTCACGGTCTATGTGGTCTGGGGGGGGGGGGGGTACTTGGTACAGAATCAACCGATTTTTGTCTTAGATCCATTTCGTCACGTTGAGAAAGCAGAGAAAATTTTTGATCATTTGACATCGTACTCCGGGCAAGCTACGAAGGCCATAAAAGTCATCTTTGATAAGTTGTTCAGCTTCATCGATGTGAGAGATATTATGCTTATTTTCTGGATGCGGATCACAGCCAGGCGATCACTTATAGGCTGAAAGCCAATAACTTTTTTTTTAGCTGATTCTTTGCCGATTTGCAGGTGCTATAAACGTCGCTTTTTTTGTCATATCTGATCCTATTCATCGAATCTTCTGGGTTGCGGTAATATCTGCCTTTTGCGAGAACAGACTTAAGCTTTTGTATTGCACCTTTGGTGTAAAGTACTCTCCCATTTATGGTTCATAGTCTCAAGTTGTTATGTGTTAACATTCAGGATTTTGTTGCCACTTGAAGATTATAACTTCCCCACACATCTCATTGCTGAAACTTTTATGTGGTAGAAAAGTTACCCCGACGATGACCCATCGGTCAAACCAGGAGGGCCAGATCCTTTCTTGACCCTGCAACAGCGGAGAGAGAAGTAAGAGCTGCCGATCATCCGCTAATACCTCACTTCAACCACCCTTACCGGTATTATCTGGTTTCAGCTCTTAGTTTGTCAGACCAGTTAACGGAAGGTGATCAGATCAAATCCTGCTTAACCGGCTACCGATTCATGAAAGATCGCTGCCAGAGATACGGGGTGGTGCGTGGCTTTCCATCCCCTACGTTCTTGAAATGACTTCTTCCAAACATCTAAACCATGCGCTCCGGCATTTGTGATGGCTTGGTATTTTAACCGGAGGTTTTGTCATCCTATGTAGTCTCGAAACTGGGGGTTTGTTTTGATTTGAAGACCTTCTTAGCTCCAGCATTATTGTCGAACTGGGCGAATTCTACCGAGCCAATGTATTCGACATGTCTTAAATTTCTAGACTAGTCGTTGTTGGGTGTTTAATACTTTATTTTACTTTTTTAGTTCGATTTGGTCTCGATTCGTAGCTTCTTTTCATATTCTCTGCGAACCACTCAGTAATAACTTCTCACTACATCCTCCAACATGGTAACGCAAAATGGAAAACATCCGGCATCCTGTTGGTATCCTACCTTTTCAAAAAAAAAAAATAAGAAAAATCTGAAAGGACATTCTACACTCTCTTCCTACTGCACATCCTCTCACCACCAAAACGAACAGCGACAAAAAAAAATTAAAAAAAAAAAAACAAACACAAATCCAATGTATTCTTCACAAAAAAAAGGATTGGTTGGTTTTTGCCGCAAAAAAAAAATAAAGAAAAAATACCAACCAAGCGGCGTCCGGTAAAAAAAAAATCCAAAAGAAAAAATCCAGCAGGAGTCACATCAGAGCTTTTCACATTTTTTTGTTGTTCCTGTATATTTATTTGTGTTCAGTGTTCACTCAACTTGAACTAGCCCCCGTGTCGCTCGTCCGTGTGCGGCCATATCCATCCATCTATCCAACCATCCATTCGACCATCCATCTATGCAATTCGTCCAAAGGACTATGGAACACTACATTTTGTGAAAATCACACTCAAGAAAAAGAAAAAAAAAATAACACAAAAAGGATCTATTTGTAGTATAGAATAGTACACAAACAAACATCCGCACTCTGCTGTCAGTATTCGCTTTCGAGTTTTTCTTTTCTTTATTATTTTTACCGCCACTCACAGAGTCCCCCAACTGGCCCTTTTCCCACCCCTTGGCCCTTTCATTCCTTTAGTTTTTTATTGTTCCTGTGATACCGAGAATTTATCCGTCCTGTTTCGTGCCATGGCCCCACCACCATCCTCCTCAAATTGTTGTTACTATTTGATGATGATGACGGTGGGCTATAGGGTAAAAGTGGGTGAAAGGGTCTAAAGATAACATCACGTTTATTCCGTTCTCATTCCCATGACAGGGTGACTTTAACAAATGGGTTGAAAGGAGTGAAGCGGGTATATATTTTTTTTTCGTTTTGTTGCTTTCGTCCTTTCAAATTCCCCTTCCTCCATCACACTTTTCCATCTATCCACAACGAACCCTTTTTTTCAAAACTGTGAACATGAGCTCTTTTGTGTGATTTTTCCCCCCTAGTGGAATTGTCTTTCGGTATATTTTTTTTTTTTGTTAGAATCTTAGGGTTGCCTGACAACCACCACCTCCACCCAACCCTCGGTTTTCGATCCTTTTAGGTATTTTCCATTTTTTAACAATTTTTTTCCTCAACAACTGGCAGAAAAAAAATATAAAAGACAGAATGAATATAAATTTGTGTGCTAAGGATAAAAAGAAATAAGGATCTGCTGGGATTTTTTTATTGTTTTTTTTTACACTGTAACACAGGACAGGGACATCTGCTTTCGCAAGTAATATGAAAAGAAGAGGGAAGGAGGATGAAGGAAAGGAAAGGGGGTGGTTGAATTGGTAAAGGATTAGTAGTGGAGTTGATGAATTTGGTATGGTTAGGGAGGGGATATGTACGGGTATCTATGTATGTTGTGAAGGAATTTAGCCCGGTAAAGTGAAAATTGAGTCGGTTAGCGTTTTGTGGTAAGGAGGGCTGTGGAAAAGGGCTATTTTCCAAACACATACTAAATGAATTATTTGGAACAACTGTAAAATGTGTGATCCAGTATTTTGTTGTTCGACGATTGTTGATTATTGTTTGCAGAAAGTTAAAGAACACTATCTATAAGCATATAGTTCATAGCACTACACTCTTGACCATAACTTACCTTTTTTCCCTTAAAGCACTGCTGGACACATAAAGTAAAGTGGGGACAGAAGACTGCATGAACATAAAGTTCTGTGGGCATGTAAAAGTGTAGGAAAATAGTTTCTTCGATTTCGAAGATACCTTTGCTTTTTTTTGGAGGGTAAAATAATTTTTCGGACAAAATCCTGGATTAAATGAACCGAGAAGAAAAAGAATTCTCCGACAACACAAGAGTTCAGTGCGATCCTAGAAACTTTGCTAGAAATGTTTTTTTGAGTTTGAGTTGTTTATTCCGCCTTACTACAATATGTCAGAAGAACGTTCCCATCATATGACCCCATGAAAAAAAGTTTAATACTTGGACTAAAATGTCAACGATAATTCTTTAGCGTGAGTAGTTAATGATCAAACAGCACAGTCGACAAGACTTTATGTGCGACGTTAAGGAGACTTATTGAGTAGTTGGTACAGCAGAGCAAAGGGTACAAGGGGTCCATTCAATCAATCTGCCGCAAAAGCCGTATTTGACTTCTGTTTCGATATTGCTATACATTCTTTTTTTGTTGGCCGGTGGATGGAAATTTTGGTCGTCATCGTCCAAGTTGAATGGAGGGCTGGTAGTTTTCACTTCCTTTCAGATCTTCAGCTCCGACCAGGGTATCTGCTACAGTTCTCCATATCTCATCTCGACATTATTCTGCTCTGACCTTGTAGCCTTGGGTATATTTTTCATTCCAAATTGTAACAATCCTCAATAGACTGGCCCGTCCGCTTCTCGTGCTCGCTCTCTCATTATTTTTGAGACTTCAATTTGCCTCCTCGACGGGTTTCCACCTTGTAGTGGTGGGGAGGCTTACGTTTAGGTTTTCAGCTGGCCAGCTGTGAATTTCTTAGATCTGCTTGAAGACGGTTAACACGAATACGGACAGACTCACGACGAGCCGAACTTGAGGACTGCTCAAGGAAAGGTGAAGAAAGGAAAGGACGGCCTCTTGCCTCCGCCTGGCTCTCACCCAACTGCGAGTACGTTCAACCAAGCTAGGCCGACATTACGTTACGGACGGTTTATACGAGTACGGACAAACTCACGACGAGCCGAACTTGAGGACTGCTCAAGGAAAGGTGAAGAAAGGAAAGGATGGCCTCTTGCCTCCGCCTGGCTCTCGCCCAACTGCGAGTACGTTCAACCAAGCTAGGCCGACATTACGTTACGGACGGTTTATACGAGTACGGACAAACTCACGACGAGCCGAACTTGAGGACTGCTCAAGGAAAGGTGAAGAAAGGAAAGGATGGCCTCTTGCCTCCGCCTGGCTCTCGCCCAACTGCGAGTACGTTCAACCAAGCTAGGCCGACATTACGTTACGGACGGATTATACGAGTACGGACAAACTCAGGACGAGCCGAACTTGAGGGCTATTCAAGGAAAGGTGAAGAAAGGAAAGGATGGCCTCTTGCCTCCGCCTGGCTCTCACCCAACTGCGAGATACCATAAAAAGAAAATGAGACTCAGTACTGATGACCTTTGCAGAGGATGCAGTGACGAAGAAGCACATGAGGATACCTCACACTTCCTTTGCCACTGCCCAGCACTCTGTCATTTAAGAAAGAAACACCTAGGAAATTATTTCTATAATGACCTAGAGGAACTTTCTGGAACTTCTGCTAATAGCCTTCTGAATTTCATCAACGCCTCTAAATGGCTTGACTGCTAACAGAACACATAGGTTTTTACATTAAGTGGAATACAATTTCCTAGGGTATCACAACGGATCTACATAGATCTAAGTGTGACGGTAACGAGATCAACTTTCAGCCCTTCTACCTAACCTAACCTTGCGTGTAGAGCTCTCAGGCTGTTCTCTCAGCAGCTCTGGTGCTTGTGCATTGCATTGACTGGTAGTCCTGGTTCTTTACCGTATGTGCCAGTCGGTACTCTTCACCGAACCAAGAGGGCTTCTTTGTGGTCACCTGGTCAAACCTGACAAATCAGTGACGGGAAATCTTAAGGCGTTTTGGTAGTGATTTTACCTGTCTTCTACATTGTATGCTTGTGGTGGGCGTGCTGAGAGATGCAGTTCCGCATATCGGGATGTCAAATTTTTGCACAGCATCCACTTGGCGTTACTTACTTACTTACTTAAGGTGGCGCTACAGTCAATGGGGTGGACCAGCGCCCCAACCAACAAGCTTCTTCCAGCCGGCTCGGTTTCTAGCTAGCTGTCTCCAGTTTCGAACGCCAAGTTGGTTGAGGTCCTCTTCCACTTGCGTGCGAAACCTTTTACGCTGTCCACCTCTACTGCGCTGTCCCACGGGGTTGAATTCAAAGACTTTCCGGGCCGGAGCATTGGTGCCCATTAGCTGTACGCGACCCAGCCATCTCAGTCATTGGCTTTTCACTTTTGTGGCTAGGTCGGTGTCGCTGTACAGCCCGTACAGTTCATTGTTGTATCTTCTTTTCCATTCCCCATCTATGCAGACGGGCCCAAGAATCAACCGGAGAATTTTCCTCTCAAAACAGCCCAACGCGTTTTCATAAACCGTTACAGTGTCCATGCCTCGGCACCATACATCAGGACCTCGAGAGAGGGCTTTGCTTCTCAATTGCCTTCTTAGCCTAAAGAAACAGCGATTGGCAAGAGTAATGAATTTTTAAACATTCAGGATACTGGAAACACGCCGGGAGTCCATCGCATCATGGCCAATTTTGGTTTGGAGACATCCAAGTCTCCGTGTGTTGATTGAGGTGTTTGAATAGAGTAATGATAATTTAACTTCACCGCCGAGTCTATTAGCCTTTAGTTCGTTAGAGGGGGTGTTGCCGTGAAGGCTGTGTCCTCCCCTCATCTTACCAAAGATGCTTTCTTTTCCGATCTCTACGTTTAGGTTGCCGAAAATAAACGTCACGTCCATGTCGTGCTTCGGGCACTTGGTCTTCCTTGGTTGAGGCATTTTTCCCTTCCGCGGGGGCGGGGGCGGACTTGGACGCAGACAAGCTTAAATTTTTTTATGAGGCTTTATTACGGATTGTGACTAGGCATTCGCTTGCATACCGGCAGCCTAAGATTTCCAAAAACCACAGTCAAAAAATCGTTGAACCTGCTCCTTGCACCACTTACCAAAGTATTAGATGTCATGGGAATTGATTGTGTATATGCCTTCTCCATTCTACCCCACTTACTAGATGTCAAAGGATTCAAATCTGGGCTTGCAGAGGGCAAATTTTCTGCTGCTATAAAACCTAGGATATTGTTTCTAAGCCGCTCCTGTGTGGTTTTGGCCTTATGAGCTGGAGCAGAGCCATGGGTCCCATATTGAAAAGTGTATTCACCACACCCTTTAACACATATTCCTTGCAGGCCTTGGCAACCGTTTTCACACCTTTTTCACAAAAATTAAGGGATGTGACACTGAGAGACTCCCCACCAAACCATTACAGAAGCCGGATGGTGGCCACGTTGAACCGTTGGAGTAACTGTTTTGGCTTGATGTGATGATGTCGCATAGACTTTATCATTTTGCTTTTTAAAAACTTCTTCAACGGTAAAAATCTTCTCATTAGAAAACAGGATATTCTCATGGCCATTTCCCGCGTGTCATCTCAAGAGTCTTTGCTTCTTTCCAGCCTACTTTTGTTCAGTCGAGGAGTTAACAAATGACCCGTTGAGCGTCGATAGGCCTTCATGTGCAGATCATCCCTAATCAGCCTAGAAATGGATCTAGTGGATATATCCAATTCTATGGACATTATCTTTTACTTTCGATGGGGATTTCGCTGAATTCGTTCACGCTCTGCTTTTATTAAGGCACTCGTACGAACGATATGCGTGGACGACCAATTCTTGGCCTGTCCTCTACGCTTGAGGATTCAGCGAAACGACCCAGAGTCCGATAAATTTTCGTGATTCCTAGTGGTTCTAGTAACAAGAAAATTTAACGGTTTAATTTAAAATGGGTGTTTCGAGCAACGCCTGCTTTAAGTTTTGTATCAGAACTTATGACAGGGCTAGGTATATGTATATTCGAGGCTGAATGCTATTGCGGAGCAGAAAGATTTTCCCGTGGAAGGGAAGTTACCGCGATGCACAACCCCCATCCTGCATGATCTAATCCTCACTATTACTCCAAGAATAAAGAGCCGTGTGAACCGCTTGATATAAAAGATGTTCACCAAGTAGTTAAGCTTGACTGAAACTGAAGACGCCATCGTTGATTCAATATGGGACATTCTTCTGGATACAAGAGCAAAGTTGCCTTAGTAGAAATAGCACTCCACATCCCTCTCTTAGCTGCTCCCAACAACCTTCCATAAGGATGGAAACCCCATCTCCAGTTGAAGCACTAGTCACCCGTTGCCTACCGTGGAAATATGAAAGTTGGAGTTGATAGACAAGGAGCCATTTCTGAAAAAAACCTTGTCGAAGCTGGTGCTTTCTTGAACTATCATTTCGAATATCCAGCACCTCCTTATAAAATCGAAATATCCAACTATAAGATTTCATCTGCGTTTCCACTGAATTGTGACAATCCAGAAGAAAAATCTCATTGAAGAGCACAACTCTATATACCTACATATTTCATGAATTCCTAAACCCAAAAACCCTATCTTACAGACTTTACCTCAATTGTTTCAATTTTTCCTTCCTCTTGACTCTTTTCGATTAAAAAAATAATACCCTATCCCATCATCAAATCTAACTCATATTTCTTCCCTCTCTTCCAACTTCATCTTCCCTTGTTTTAATCAAAATCAAATAAAAATTCCCTTACGTTAAACAATATACCTTCACATTAATAAAAAAAAAAAAAAAATAACCGGATCAACCAAACAATAAACATCATCCACCCAATATAAGGACAAAACCAAAAAAAAAAAAAAAAAAAAAATAGAAAATAAATCCATATATAAAACCCAAAAGAAACTGTTAGCAAATACTTAACACCATCACCCTCTTGTGGTCTTTCGCTAGAAATAAATCCTCAATTTACCAGCATACTTCTACTGAACTCTTCATCTACCACCCATCTTTATCAACCCTTGCTATTATTTTTTTTTTGCTGTATCCAAGCCCTCCATTATACCAAAGCAGAAAATGAAACCATTTTCTTTTTCGTCCTTACGTCGAGTCAGTTTCGCCCAGTTTTCTACCGACAAGCAAGCTCTTATAAATTACACTTAATCCTGCTTTCCATTCAACCAATTCATCCGACCGACCTTCACCCATCCATATTATACCTACTCGTTGGGTTGGGTTGTGTTGTGTAAGGTAGGGTTGGGAAGGGTAGGGTAGAGAGCAAGGGTGAAACAATAACGATTTGTCCATATTTTTTGCCTTCTTCCCTTTTCTCGCTAGTGCCGCATACTGCTTGTGTTGTATATTCGTTCGGAATCCTTGGCTATTGATCAAATAAGATTACCAACAATCAATCCATTGTACACATGACTGATCACTTAAAAGAAATCAATGACCATCTCCACCAACAAACCCTTCAAGGATAACAGAACAGAAAAATACTCTATACAAACATCGTCTGTATCCTTCGGGTTCGACGTGCAATAATAAAAAAAAAAGTTTTTTCCTCATCCTCTCCCTCTGTACATTCCCTTATAGTAAAGTCCTTGTCTGAATGTGGTAGCATAAATAACCAAGGAAGGGGGAATATAGATTTCTAAGGAAAGTTTTTCTTCTTCATCAGGAATCCTGGTCCACACTTCAGAGCGGAAAGAAAAAAAAACTACCCATATTTACAAAAACAATCTCACTTTCTTTTTAATACCCTGCAGCTTCGTGTAAAATGGTTCTATTTGTTCCATTAGGACATCAAAGATTTTGTGGCTAAAATGGAATTGGCAATCGTCCTTCGTCAACCCTAAATTGCCGATCAACTTACTCGCACAAAACAAATCCTTGACGATGTAGAAATTCACACACACACACAGACCCTTTTACACACCATCCCCAGTAAGAACAAAAATCTTTTATTTAACCCTTGCCCTCTTGTGTCCATATATTCGCATACTTTGGGTTTGAAGGCAGGTAGGTATACCTAGTGTTATTATTATTGCCAACCTTAGTTTCGGTCTTATTATAACCCAGCCCCTTAGATTTGTGTGTCTATTGAGATATGAAGATACAAGTTCTATAGTCACTTGAGATATGCTGGTTACTCTGATATTTAGGGCTTTAAGTGAAAGACGTGAGGGTTGAGAATGAATGAAAATATATGTGTATATCCATGGATGGAGATTTATCGCCTTTCTTCATGAGCACGTCCAATCATAAACTTTCACTCCCTTGTCTTCACCTTTTCGGTCTCTCATTTGTGCGTCCCTTGGTCCATAAACCTACGTTCAAAAAACTCACCAATTCATTCATACTGTGTCTATATCTAACTTTGTTCATTGAATGACTGACAGGCAAAATATCATGAGTCCTTTTTTGGTACTCCCACCCAACACACTCTACATATACTTTAACTCTCGTTTTATGAGCATCTTTTTGCAAATTTATTCTACAAAGCATCAAGTTCGTCTTCAACATCGTCATTTAGGTTGCCAAAACAAAACGAACAAAAAAACAATATTTATAAAATCCAAGGTAATGTCGCATGGATTTGCTGATGATATTGTGATGGGTAAAGTTTGTGAAGGATGGAGACGTTTTGTTGACGCCCCATGCCCCAGCGGGGGTTACAGGACCCGATGATGAAAGTTTGTGTATTTTTTGTGTTGGAAAAATAAATGTAGATCTCACAATTAGAAGATGATTACCTAACCAACTTTTTTCAAGGCTTTATTCTTCTATTCGAAAAGTCATCAGATCACATAGTTAAGCTTCATCCAATAAGACTGTTTACTTCGATAAAGTGCGTACCTACTTGAGAGTAAAAAGACTGCGAGTAGCTCTCGAGGGTAAAAATCGGACGCCATAAATTAAGCTCGTAGAGGGGTAGATAGTTATCCGAGAGCCACTCTCGGGAGTTTTGTAGTGAAAATACTCTCATATGGAAATTTCGAATTGCCTTCAAATCATTCGATGAAAGCTAAACAGCTTGTGTAACCCTTTCCCCGAGACATTCTAGATGGAACTTTTCTCTGGGGCACTTGACGTCAAGCAAACGAGCATATTGTATGTGATATTTACTTGACTTCAGTTCGCAATTCTCATAGTTTGAGGTGGTCAGAGACTTTGTTATCCGTTATAAGCTCAGCGAACTTTACCAGTGCTGAGACCAAACGAAGAATTACTCTTGTCAATTGCTGTTTCTTTGGGCTAAGAAGGCAATTTTGGAGCAAAGCCCTCTCGAGCAACTAAACTATCCCTTACCACACCGGTCCTGATGTTTGGGGCAAATGCATGGACACTGCTATATCGGTGGATGAGAACGTGGCAGGCTGTTTTGAGAGGAAAATTCTCCGCGTAATTTTTGGGGTCCCGTCTGCATAGATGGGGAATGAAGAAGAAGATACAACAAAGAACTGTACCGGCTGTACAGCGACCCAGATCTAGCTACAAAAGTGAAAAGTCAACGACTGAGATGGCTGGGTCACCTAGAGCGAATGGATATCAATGCTTCGGCCCGGAAAGTCTTTGAATCCAACCCGTGGGACAGCGCAGTTGAGGTGGTCAGCGTGAAAGGTGGCGCACGCAAGGTAAAAAAGGACCTCAACCAACTTGAGACTAGAAACCGAACCGGCTTGTTGGTTGAGGCCCTGATCCACCCCGGAATGATGCGTTACCTTAACCTTACCTAACTCATAGTCTGGTGATCTTTATTTCATTGGAAAAAAATGAAAATTTGAGTCTTATGGGGCTTTTTTTTCGGCAACAACTCTGTGCACTATGCGATTATGCAATGGTACTAAAAATTAAAGAACCTAAAAAGCTATTTATCCTCAGACCATATTGAACTGAGGGAAGATCCCAAGATTGTATCTCAGATAAGACAAGGTTTTTGGAAATTGGAAGATGAACGGCAACAATTATGAAATCGGCGGCAACATCTACACTTTGGTTACCGGTCCCTTTGACCCCAACACCGAGTTGGTCATTGGCTGCCCAGATGTGTACATCTCCTATGAGCGTGACCTCGTCCCCGTTACCATTAGAGTTGCTGTCCAAAACTCTTACAAAGTCGCAAGGGGAGCATATTCTGGAGAACTAACTCCAGCTTTGTTGAAAGATGTTGCTGCTGGCTGAGGCATTTTGGTCCATTCGGAGTGTCGTCAATCTTTGATGAAAGTGACGACCTAATTGGTGCAACCCTGCAGGACCGTGAATCCGACGAGACCGAGGCAGTTGTTTTCAGGCAAATGAGTGTACTCAGCAAGTACCTCAGGGACTGGACCAACATCGTTGTTGCATACGACATTTGGCACTGGCAAGATTGCCACTTCAGAATAGCTGATCACTCTGTCCTCAGCAAGTTCTTGGTGAATGATAATGGTGAAGACCCCCAACAGGTGGCGCACTCAGGTGGAAAACGAACTCAACCAACTTGCTGTGCGTAACTGGAGGTGGTTAGCTTGGGACAGAGGTGCCTGGCGAGGCTTGTTGGTTGAGACCGTAGTCCATTCTAGACTGGATGCCGTAAGTGGTTACTCGTTCATTCGATCACTGATGGCACTGACTGAAACGGTAATTCGGCCCCAAAGAAAATAAAATTTTGAACTTCCTTTAATTGAGCTTTTGAGTTGGTAACCTTCAAAGATGTGCTCTGAAAATCATTTTTAATAAAATAAATTCAAAGCACTATGAAAACAACTAGATCAAATCCTATGGGAACATTCCGCAACATTTTGAACATTCTTTCCAAAATTTAATAAAAACCTGCACATTGGAACTACTTCTATTGTGAAAGTAAAAATTTTAAACTCATATATTGAAGCATTTCAGACATTACATTACTTTTACTTTTTTGTTGGTGGACTTCGGCCTCAACCAACAAACCCCTCCTGCCAGCTCGGTTGTTAGCTATATCCAGTTACACACTCCAACTCCAAGTTGGTTGAGGCTATTCTCCACTTGTGTGTGCCACTTAAGGTGGAGTCTTCCCCTGCTGCGTAGACTGTCATGGGTAGATTCGATTATTCGTGGAACTGGTGCAGAACCGGGATGATTTGGGTCCTATAAAAGGTTTCCTTGGTTCTTCGTTTGGTCTCTGCACTAATGTCATTTTGCGATGAAATAGTGGAGCCCAGTCCTGGACGACTTCGAAGTTCGACCTATCCATCGTTAGGTTTGCCCGAGTCGACGATGTTGAGATTCCTTTCCCGATGATAGCATATACTTCGTCTTGTCCTCCTCCTC
The DNA here is from genome assembly GCA_963921185.1 of Dasysyrphus tricinctus. Classification (NCBI taxonomy): domain Eukaryota; kingdom Metazoa; phylum Arthropoda; class Insecta; order Diptera; family Syrphidae; genus Dasysyrphus; species Dasysyrphus tricinctus. Next base: position 273,737,421 of record OY992530.1, on the reverse strand, counting down.
ATTAACAGCCAAACCCATTTTCGCCGCCTCCGATTCTATACTTGCAAACGCGCAAGTAACAGCTCGTTTCGTTCTCCCAATGATGTCAATACCTCTGTTGTTGACTTGCGAGTTCCGTACAGTTGATTCAAGAACGATGTTAAAAAGGTTGCATGATACCGCATCGCCTTGCCTCAAACCTTTCTCAAAGGTTTCGGTGGTGTTCTTACCGACTTTGACGGAGCAGCGAGATTTCTCCATCTTCATCCTGCACAAGCGGGCGAGGGATGCTGAGATGCGATATGGCTCCGTATAGCTCGCCTCTGTCTACGCTGTCATATGCGACTTTGAAATCGTTAAAGAGATGGTGTGTATCGATTTGAAACTTCTGGATTTTTTCCAGAATCTGTCGAAGTGTGAACATTTGTTTGACGGTTGATATGCCGGGCTTAAAACCACACTGATAAGGGCCGATCAGATTGTTGACAAACGGCTTTAAGCGATCACACAGAACAGGTGAAAATTTTAAGTGATCACACAGTACAAGTGACAGGATTTTGTATGCGTCGTTGAAGAGACTTATACCTCTGTAGTTGGCACAAGTTAGAGAATCTCCTTTCTCCTATACCGAGGTTCCATTCATCGGGCATACTTTCATCCGACCAAATTTTGGAGATAAGTTGGTGTTTACTCCCTACCTAGCAGGGCGCTTTTAATAGCTCGACTGGCAGGCCATCCGCACCAGCAGCCTTGCATGCTTTTAGCTTGGCAATCGCCAATCGCACTTCATTTTAGGTCGGATGGACGGGATGATGGTAAACATTCGTCCAGGGTGAATGGAGTGTTCTGTCTTACAGCGGAATTTCGGACATGTTCGCCGTTTAGCAGTCTAGAAAATTGTTGTTTCCAGATCCTCAGCACCGACTGTGTGTCTACTGCCATATCATATTCTCACTCTCGTCTCAGAAGGCTTCCATTCTGGCCTTGTAACCCTGGGTAGATTGCCTCAACCTTGGGTAGGTTAGGTTAGGTTAGGTTAAGAGGGGCGTGCACAGCACAGAGGCTGTTGCGTACACGGGGGCCTATTGGTCCATTGTGATCCCCTTAAAAAAGAAGGCAGAGATGCACCCAAACTAATGGTTCACATAGACTGGATCGTTTGCGAACCAGCCTGTGCTTTCTATGAATTTTCTCATGTTTGCCATTGAGACCTGTGCCAGATCTTCCAGTTCTTCAAAAAACCTGTTTCCAAAATAACGGAGTCGATTTGTTTGGAGGTTTGGACAATCACAGAGCAGGTGTTGAATGGTTTCTATTTCCTCTACGTCTTGACAGCTCCTGCAGAAATCGGGTGCAAATACACCCAGTCTGATGGCCATTGTGCCAATGGCGCAATGGCCCGTTAGTACACCTATCAAGATTCTAATATTCTTTTTACTCAGTGATAAAATATACCGAGATTCCTTTTCATTAATTCTAGGCCATAAACTTCTAGAGATAACACAGTCGTTCCTAGTCTTCCAGGATTTATTGATTTGCTCTTTTGTTATTAGGTCTATTTTCGTTCTAATCACGCCGATCGGGATGTTAAGTCCCATATCTAAATGGCTACTACTGTTTCTATTTGATACTGACCCTTTCCTTGCCAGTTCATCTGCTATATCGTTCCCTTCTATATCGCTATGTCCAGGAACCCAGCAGAGTTTGACTCGGTTAGTGTCACAAATATCATTCAGTTTGCCTCGGCATTTTGCTACAGTTTTGGATCTTATAGTCTCACTGGCTAAAGCTTTGATAGCAGCTTGGCTGTCAACGAAAAATGTGATCTCCAACGAGTTCAGTTTCTTCGTTTGTACCATTTCTGCCGCTTTTTCAATAGCGTAAATCTCAGCCTGAAAGACACTACACTCATCTGGGAGTTTATACGAATATCTAATATTCAGAGCTTCACAAAACACCCCAGCTCCCGTTCCTTCTTCCATTTTCGATCCATCGGTGTAGAATGAGATACCCTGTTCCCTGGTAAGTGAGTTGGGTTCCCAGCCATGCCTTTGGGGTATTAAAATAGAGAAGTGTTTATTAAAATCTATAAAAGGTGGTATGTAGTCAGTCGTCACATCAAGTGCGGCCACTGTGTCATACCTCTGGAGGATAGACCCATGACCATAGGTGCTTTGCTTCCAAGAGCCCAGTTCTTTGAGTCGAAGTGCGCTCTTGGCTGCTGTGCATCTTATGTACTCGTCAAGTGCCGGAAGATTTAAAATAATTTCCAGCCCTGCTTGTGGCGTAGACCTCTGAGCCCCCGTTGTTCCTATACAGGCTAGTCTCTGTACCTTGTTCAGGTTTTTGAGATAGCTTACTTTTTCAACAGCCTTCCACCAAACAATAGAACCATAGGTTAGTATAGGACGAACAATCGCCGTGTACATCCACTGGATGACGTGCGGTCGCATTCCCCACCGTGTACCGAAGGTTTTCTTGCATGTATAGAAAGCGCATAGTGCTCTTTTCATTCTTTCCTCTGTGTTCTGTTTCCATGTTAGCTTGGAATCAAGGATTACGCCAAGATATTTAGCTTCTTTGGAAAGTTTCAAAGGAATGTCATTAAGCCTTGGAGGAGTAAAGTCCTCTAATTTCTTTTTATTCGTGAACAAAACTAGCTCAGTTTTTGAGGGGTTAACCCCAAGACCGTTTTGTACTGCCCACGAAGATAGTTCTTTGAGTGCGGATTCCATAATATCTTTGATGGTGGTAAGGTACTTATCCGATATCAAAATTACTATGTCGTCTGCATAGGCCACGATTTTAATGCCCTGATTCCTAAATCTTGTAAGAATTTTGTTAACAACCAGGACCCAAAGAAGAGGCGAAATCACCCCTCCCTGTGGAGTGCCTCTTGTTACTGTTTTCTCAACAATCGTATCTCCAAGTTGGGAGCTTATGATTCTACCATTGAGCATGGTATAAATCCAGTCCACAATGGCAGACTCAACCCCAACCTCTTCCAGAGCAGATTTAATGGACTCCGTTTTTACGTTGTTAAACGCTCCTTCAATGTCCAAAAATGCTGCAAGGGTGTGTTCTTTGTGTTCGAGACTTTTCTCAATTTGTGTAACGACTTCGTGCAATGCAGTCTCCACTGACTTACCTTTGAGGTAAGCGTGTTGGTAGCTGCACAAAATGTTTGGATTAAGAAGGTCCCTGACATGCAGATCAATAATTCTCTCCAGTGTCTTGAGGAGAAACGAAGAGAGACTTATAGGTCTATAATCCTTTGCAGTCGAGTGTGTCGGTTTTCCAGCTTTTGGAATAAAGACAACTTTAACCTTTCTCCAGCTAGTAGGGACGTATCTAAGTTTGACACAACTTTTGAAGATTACCCTAAGCCATGGGGTGATTATCTGTAGAGCGTGTTGAAGAAATGCCGGAATAATCTCGTCTGGTCCAGCTGATTTATAGGGTTTGAACGAGTTTATAGCCCACATAATCTTCTGCTCTGTGATAACCTGTTCCAATTCTGGTGTTGATTGTAAAATTTCTAAGTAGTCTGGTTGTGAATAACCTGAGATCTCAGGATTCTTACACCCAGGGAAATGTGTTTCCATGAAGAGTTCAAGTGTTTCTTGGCTCGAATTCGACCATGATCCATCGGGATGCTTAATGTATCCTGGATTCGTGGGGTTAAAGGTAAGAACCTTTCGAAGTCTCGCCGCTTCACTTGTGTTCTCAATGGATTCACAGTGCCTAGTCCATGAATCTTTCTTGGCCCTTCTTAACTCTTTGGTGTATAAGTTAAGTTCGGCTCTGTATGAAATCCAGTCTTTCTCTAATTTGCTCAGCTTAGCTACATTGAAAAGTTTTCTGACCCCTGTTCTTCGTTTCTTAAGTTCACTGTTCCACCATGGTGGGTTAGTGGGTTTAATGTTACGAGATATAGGGCAGTTTTTTTCAAAGGCCGTTCTCATTTTACTAGTTAGGTTTTGAACAACAGTGTCAATGGTTGAGGTTATCGAAAACGTTTCTTCCTCAGGTGGGTTGATACGTTCATTCAACCATTTTGTGTACTCTGTCCAATTTGTTCTAGTAGGGTTTCTAAAAGGTTTAATATCATTTTGATTTCTGTCTAAAGTAAAGAGTATCCTAAAGTGATCCGAAAAGGATTCCTCAGGTGAGACTCTCCAGTTTTCTACAGAGATCTTATCATTATAACTCATAAGAGTGAGATCAAGAATTTCTTCCCTGTTTTTGTTTCGAAATGTTGGGTGATTACCCTTATTACATAACATGAGGTTAGAACAGAGAATGTATTCAAAAATTGACTCACCCCTTTTGTTGATATCCTTACCGCCCCATTGAGTGTGGTGTGCGTTGGCATCACAGCCCATCACCAAAGGTGTCCCACGTGTTATGGTGTAACCCACAAGGTCGCGGACCGTTTTTGATGGTGGGTCTTCTTCTTCGTACGGCATGTACGTTGATGCCAAGACGAAGTTGCCTTCCTTGGTCTCAACGCTGATTGCCACGTTGTCTCTGTTGCTGTACCTAGATAAAAAGAAAGCGTTAATTGACTTTTTCACTAGAATACAACTTCTTATTTCACCTTCGGACGTGGAGTGGAACAGGTTATAGTTTTTTGACCTCAATCCTTGTACCTGATTCTTACGAATCCAAGGTTCTTGGATTAAGGCCACATCCACGGCCTCTTGAGACATGAAGAGCATCAGGTCGTGCGTTGCTGCTATGGCGTGGTGCAAATTAATTTGCACCACTAGCAGCTTTTGACTCCCCTTTGCCATCATGCCTCCTTACCCTTACGGTTCCGAGACCATATCTCAGCACGTCCCCTTTCTCTTTGAGGAGAAGGTCAGATATCTTGTCAATTACGAACAAGAGGTCCTTCCCTTCCCCGCTAAAGCTCTTCCTGGAATGCAGGAGCTTCCATTCGGGTATGGAGAACTCCTTATTCTGTTTCGCCAGCAGTTTAATTATGGATGAGTCCTCGTGCGTGGCAGGAGGAGGAATCCATATATTAACCTGCTGGCGAAGCGGAATAGATGTGACGGGAAGAACCCCGAGAGAAGCTCCCTCCCACAGTTCGCCAATATTGGCGATTGTGTGAGTGAGGAACTCCCGAGATTTCTGGTCCCCACAGCATACCACTTTAACGCCTTTCCGCCATCCAGCTCCATCAAAGGTGTAGTCGTCAGAACTATCACTCTCCGATGCCGCCATCATGGCTTTGAGGATTTCATTTTCCACAAGTAACCAATTTTTTGCCGTGATTTTCCCATCTGGGTCGTCTCGACTTATTATGGCCACCTGCAGATCGATCGGGGTGGTGTCAAAACTATTGGTTTTAAGCTTTTTAGAGCCTACAGTTTTGGTTGCCTCCTCCGATCTTGCTCTCTTGATTGAACCTGGCTTCGTCCCAGAAGAGCTGCCTACCTGTGCTTTCTCATTCCCTTTCAGGTTTGATATAGCGTTGGTCTGCTGTTTCTTACTGGAGGACGCCAGATTCGGATTTGAGCCGGTACGAGCAGTAGAGTTGTTGCCAGCCTGTTCACGGTTTATCTTTTTAGGGATAGACCTAGATGTAGCAGCATTTACTCTTTCGCTGTCCGGCTTTTTAGCGTTCAACTGCTGGGTGGAAACAGTGGGTGCAGTGGCAGACTCTGCCAACTGCCGTTCATAGTTTCTCACCAACTTCCTATGCTTTTTTAGTAGGGCCCTGTCTCTCGGACTGAGAGAAGATGGGTCTTTTTTCTCCGTAGCACTCACGAATCGCTTAGAGGATCTGTAGTTACTGCGTTGCCTCGAAGCATTGAGGGGTGCAGTAGGCTTCAGCGTAGTCTCTTCGTGACTCGAGTCTTCCAGTAACTCGTCCTCGGTTTGACTTCCTATAGAGGGAAGTCTGTCCAAGGTCTCCCTACCGTCAATAGCCAAGCTATCTAGTGCAGGAAGAAGAGTCGCTGAAAGGTTGAGAGCGTTGGATTGTCTTTTTAACACTGGTTTGTTAATTTCTTTGCTTACATTTGTCACTGGCGACTTAGCCTCATCCGAAGCCAAGCCCTCGCCGGCAGCCGTGACCTCTGCCGACACTTGAGTGTATATCCCCACTCGAATTTCATTATTTGTAAACTTTTCTTTTTCCATAATTTTTCATTATTTGGATGAACATCCCTGTTTTTGTTGGTTTTACTTAGTTGTTTGTCCCTGCAGCTGGATTGCTGGAGGAACAAACTTAAGCCCCCTCGCCACCGTCAAGGCGAAAACCGTGAGGGGGAACCTTGGGTAGAACTTTCGAACATCCTAACTAGGAAAGTACCTTTTTTGAATTTTAAAATTTCGTACCATATTCTGACCTTAAATGGTCTCTTAATTTGGAAAAGCAAAGACCAGTTACACTAAATTCATTGTCCCCAAAACAATAAACATTTTGAATTTCACTAATTTTCGTCAAGGCATGAGAAATAATTTTTTCTGCAAAAATTCATCAAAAAGACCACTATGCATCGTCTTCGCAAATTTGCAAATTTTGCGTTTACGATTTTTTTTTAATTCGATTTTCTAAAAAAAAAAATGGGTTGTTGTCTGCTAGAGTTGTGTTGTCATGTGAGAAAGTTGACTATACAAAAGCATAACATGTTTTTTTTTTAAATACAAAATGGAGGGTTGTTTTCAAGCTTCGCAACATTTATTTTCAGCCGTGAAAGCTGAAAATATGCTAATTTTGTTTGTATATCTTCGGCATGGTAGCAGCAAACGTTGAACAAAAAACAGAACAACTTGATTTTTTTAGTAAAAATTAAAAGAACAAATTCGGGTTTTTCGCAAAATTTGCACATTTGCGAAATCTTTAAATCTCTTCCGCAAAAAGCTGCAACGATTTAACACAAAACGGTTAAACTTGTTTTTTTTACCTTAATTGGAACAGGTTACGAAAGTCCATGCATTTCTTAACGAAACATTCGGAACTGTTGCAAAGAGAGACTCAGTGTGGTTTGTCTTAAAAATACAATTTTTCGGACCAAGACTTTATTTCAATTTAGAACCACTTTCAAAAATATTCCCTCATGTTTGTCTCTAAATTTCCACGAAAGCTTTTCGAAAATCCAATACCTTCTCTTTTCAGAATAAAAAAAAACACTAAGAAAATTCCATCATGCAGCACCCTGTGTGTGAGTTGTCGTCCTTGAGGGAGGGTATTCTTAGGGGAGACAAAGAAAAAATAAAAAGGATATGATGGCAGGCGGAAAAAGTAAAAAATTCTCATTAAGCAGGAGCATTGAAGAGGAAAAAAATTAAATCTTTAAAAAAAGAAGAAAATGAAAGGAAAAGAAAGGTATGGCGTGGAATATGTGAGGGGGGATAGGGGGGTAATAGTTGTGAGTGAAAGGAAGGCGAAAATCATCATCACATCTCACTTGAGTTGAGCACAACGAATCGGAAGGACGATACTGGAGCGATGGGAAGTGGGAATTGGGGGAATGGGCTATGACTTGAAGCAAAAAAGGAATCCCTGCCAATTCAGACACAACCAACCAACCAACCGACAACGACGACGACGACCCTTGGGACAACAACAACAACGACAGACTGTTATGCCGATATAGATGAACTCAGTTTGTGGAAGGAGTAAATAAAAAAACGGAAGAGGGTTGTTGTTGCTGAAAAAAGGCATCCACTAAAGTCCTCGTCGTCATCGTCATCATATAGTCGTCGTCGTCGTAGTCACAGCAGCGGCAGGATAATATTATATCGGATGTGGGTGAAGTACGTTTTGAGTGTGATGTGATGATGATGAAGATGACGATGATAGGATGCCAAAACATGCAGCAGCCAGGCACAGGAATCATCATCATTGCCGCTATTCGTCGTCCTCCACCCTCCGCCACGCAACATAAAAAATAACACGGATGTCAGTGATGCAGAGATGGATCTGCTCTGATAACGAAATATAGGTACCTTACGATAGAAAGAGATGGCGAAAGGACCGCACTGAAGTGTTATGCTTCTGGGTATGATGGGGGAATATATTTATACATATCCCCCCCTTGGTAGAGGTAAAGAGGAATAAATTATCGTAGATTCATCTGATTTGGAAATGATTGAATTAGGCACGTTTTCAACTAAAAAAAAATAATGGGAGGTGAGTAGGAATAAAACAAGCAACGAAGACGACACGAAGGGGGAACAGAAGCAACCATCAGCAAGTATGCTATGCAGCGTAAAATGAGTAAGAGAGTAATTAGGTTAAGTTGCTAGACGCGATTAATTTAATGTAATGGAAAGTGTTTTTTTTTTTTGTATATTTAATTTTGATTAACTCCCTGTGGAAAGGGTTTTTAATGGTGTTTTTCGTGGATATAAGAGATTAAGTAACACTCAAGCACCTTCTTTTGAAGACTTTTCGAATATGTTTAAAATGGAAATAACTATTTGAGAATGCGTTTCTTCAAATGTTTAGTCATTTAGCACTGTTTAATTTGAACAGAAATTCGCATTATACAAATAGGGTTTTTAGGTTTTTTGAGTTACTCCCATACCAATATCTTATTAATTGCAAGTTTGACTTCTATTAACAAGTGCAAAATATTTGCTTTGAGTTTGTAGAGGGAGAATTTCATATTTAAACACTTTGTTTCCCAAGATGACAAATTTGCGTTTTGAATTGAATGTTTGTTACGTGAGAGCTCGTAGAACTCCCATATTCTGACCATCTTTCATGAACTGAATATAGTACTAAGCTGGACCGAAATTGTTGGTTGTGCCATGTGATTATTCCCAGATGTGACTCGTTCCAATCGACTACTGTCTCCCTACTCAGCATAGTGTATTTTTCCTAACAAAGGTCCACGCCTGCTTTGAGTGTGTATAAACACAATTCAAAGTTAAAGCTTTGTAATGTATCAAATCAAAAGAACTACGTGATAGTTGGTAGAACTCTCATGGGCGGATATGTGTTAAACTTGACTTAACTTGTTGGCTGTTATGTTAGCACGGATGCAGTCTGATTTGTCCATGTCCAGTTGGCATGCTCAGCCGTGGACTCGCTCCAAAATGCTTGCTGGCTCAGTTTAACGTTCTCTTCCCAGGAAGGGCCCACATCTGCTTTGAGTGGGTAGAAGTAAAATTCTAAGTTAAAGTTTGTTAATGTGGCAAATCTGCTTTCCGAATTGAATATTTGTTACGTGAGAGTTCGTGGATCTCCCACGGGTCAATCTGTGTTAAATTTGACTTAACTCGTTGGTTTTTATACAGGCACGGATACAACGTGCTGTGTTCATGTAATGGTCCAGTGTGACTCGCTCAAAAAGGCTTTCGTATGTCTGCTCAACATTAAGTTTTGTTCCTAGCAGAGGTCCCCATCAGCTTTAAGTGGGCAGAAGCAGAATTTAAACACTTCGTTGTGCTTCCATCTGCCGGCTCAGTTTACGTTTTCTTCTCAGCAAGGGCCCCCGACTGCTTTGAATGGGTAGAAGCAAAATTCGAAGTAATATTTTTGTAATACGACAAATATGCGTTTCGAATTGAATGTTTGTTAAGTGAGAGTTCGTGGAACTCCCATGTCAGATCATCTTTCACAGGTTCTCACCTGTACATGTACATGGAGCCGTGTATCTTCTCTTGGACAATGAGAGAAAAGCACCACAACCCATCACCAATTTTTAAATGACATCGATATCAAGAGATCCAATGAGTACTATTTGTTTCGGCAACCTGCTGTTTTACTGATAAGACAAGCCTACAGGCGAACTTCGCTGTGCGTACATTAATATCTTTGGCTTTACATAATCCTATTTGGGGACCTACAATATTCTGCTGAGTCCGAACTGCTCTCATCTTGAGAAGCCCTTATCATGACAGCAGATACTCTTCAGAAATTGTCAATTCCTCGCAAGAGGCAGCACCAATACAAGAATATTTTTTGTTTTTAGGTGACAGTGGCTGGGAATCGATCCCAGATCTTGCTTTACATTTTTTTGGGAAATCTATTGAAAACTATCAGTGTTTTGTTCTATGACGAGACACTTCCTAAGAAGTAAGAAGCCCAGGGATTGGTTCATGGCGAAACTTGGCGTCATCTTTTCTTATGTTCATCTTCTTTCACTTTATTCGTCTAATCCACTGCAGTTTCTATAAACTGCTTGTTACAGAATACTAGACGAGAGAGCTTGATACGTGTTTCACTAAGAAAAACCCTATTTTTGTATCGACTCGATTTATTTAAAATTTCATATCCTATTGGAGATTTTAATAATTTTTTGTAATTTCTTCAATACATTAGCAGGCCACATTTACACCCCGATGAAAAAATCGATTTCTCAACCTTAAATTGCTATTCTCTCTTCCTAAAGTTCTCTACACACAAAAAAAAAAAATCTATTCAAAAATTCAACTAAATTGTTCAAAGCTGGTTGTGGAACAACTTTTACTTCGTAAATTTGTAAGCAAACCGGAAAAAAATCAGCAAAACACAAAAGAAAAACAAAAACCCAACAAGCTTTGACAGCAAAAATAAAATGGAAAATATGAAAAATCATACAACGTAAAAGAAAAAAAGCAAAAAAAAAATATGTGAGATATTTCAAACTCAAAAAAAAAAAAAAAAAAACATAAAAACTTCAAAAATTCAGAAACGAAAATACTAAGCAAAAAAATCCATTCTCTTATGTTACTCTTTATGTCAGAAAGATGCGCGAAAATTCAGTGAATGCACACGGGTTAGAATCAGAACTCAAAAAAAAAAAAAAAAACGGAAAACAGGAAACATGGAACACACAAATCTGAAATACTGTCTTTTATCTAACTAACTGATGCTGTGCAGAGCAGCATCGATGTACCTATGCAACCTGTCTGTCATCTCTATGGCTGCATCAGTGTCCTGGAAAAAAATATAAAAAAATGAAACTGCCTCTTCTGTAGTACCCCCCATAGCCTCATGGGCACTAGGCTGAATTCGTTATTCGTTGTTTTTTCAGTTTTGTTTTGGTTTTCAAAAACAAAAATAGCAGAAATATGTCCGTTGCAAAACAGAAAGGACGAATGAGGCATTAAATATTTTTTTTTCTGTTTAAAGGCAAGGTTTGCTGAAAATTGAAAAAAAAAAAAAACAAATTGGAAATTGAACAAAGTCAGATCTATTCCTACCAGCAATGCATTTACTGAGAGTATGTCTAGAAATAGGAACTTATAATTAACTTTGTATCAGGGTCAGATGATAATTGAATCATGATGAAAAGAGAAATACCTTCTTCTCAAAAAAAAAAAAAAAAAATCAATAAGATAGTTGGAAAAACCATCGATGTTTTGTCAAAACCACGTTGAATGGTTTTCAAGTTTTTTTGAAAACTTGCCGGCTTCCTTCGAACCATCTTGCAAAACCATACTTGGATTTTGAGTTTGGAGGTATCAATTATCTGTAGTTAATGCGCATAGACCTGCTTTTTAATTAAGCACAAACAGAACAAAGAAGTCTAAATGCTACTTCAGTCATCAGACCAGGCTCTCTAACAACCGCCCTTCATTCGATGGATGTTGCTGTGATGTAATTCTACGTGTTTTGGCCTTATGAAATACATCCAACTTGGTACAGATAACAAAGTTCGCGGTTTATGTTTTTCTCTATTCACCATGATAAGCTAGTGGCAAGCTTGCAGGTATGGGGTGCCTCCCTCGACCATCCTGTTTTTCAAGTGATGAATCGTTTTTAGCAAGTCCATCTGTCATTCCATTTCTGTAACTATCACGGTGCCCTAGGACCCATCAAAGGTTGATTAAATTTCTTTCACCGAGCAAACACAACTTACTTCGGCAACGATCAACCAGGGGCCGGATAACCGCATCAGTTCTCGAGTAATACGTGACTGAATTATGTGAGTTTGATATTAACGCTCACGAGCAATCTAGTAAACCATAATTTGAAGTGGTTACTCGTTAATTCGATCACTAATGGCACTCACTCACTAATTCACTGAAGCGGTAATTCGGCCCCAGAATTGACTTAGTGACGATTGAAAAAATGGTTTTGACTGCCACCTAGCTGGCTATGAAAATATCAATATTCCTAGATTTCTACTGACCAAATATTTCGAAATATTTCGATTTCTTGTTAACAAAATCAGTTCTACCATAAGAAAGTTGATATTAAGTCCACGGAAAAAAGTGCTTAGCTTGTCAAGGGCTGTTTGTAGGAGTTTACACAAGGTGGAAACAAATTTTACTGACGCCTTTATTATAATGTCATCAGCGTTCATTCTTGCTGTGGCTTAGGCTAGGAACGCACTTGCGAAAAATAGAACACAGGTTAAATGTGAATGAATGCGATCGCTTTTTTAAGTCGCTGCGACAGAATATCGCAAATGCGTTCCTAGCCTTACTCCTACGCGCCCTGACTTTTAGTTCGCTGTCACCTATTTCCACAAAGTATTCTTTATTGATCCATCAGTCCACAATTGAAAGCATCGGATCCGATGCTAATTAATAGAGCCTATGGCTTGTCGAACTAGTTTTTTTTTTTAATTATTGAAGCTATTTTCCAAGGTCTTTTCTCAATCTTCAGATTCGCCCTTTATAAAAAATGCATGTTGGACCTGCGAGATTGGTGTTACTTGAAGAGAATGTAACGGGTGATTTTTTAAGAGGTTTAGAACTTTAAAAAAAAAAAAAACACAAAAAATTCGAAAAAATTAATGAAATATGAATTTGAACCTTGCAATTTAATGTTTAAAGATAATTTCATGCAAATGTTGACCGCGGCTGCGTCTCAGGTAGCCCATCCGCTGAGTCCAATTTTGGCATACTCTTTCACACATATCGGCCGGTATCTCACGAATGAATGCATGGATGTTGGCTTCCAGTGCGTCAATCGAAGCGGGCTTGTCCCTATAGACATTAGCCTTGACATACCCCTACAAAAAATAATCTAATGGTGTCAAATCGCACGATCTAGGCGGCCAATTGACCGGCCCGAAACGTGAAATTAACTGTTCACCAAACTCGCCTCGCAATTGCGCCATTGTTTCGCGTGCTGTGTGGCATGTGGCACCGTCTTGTTGAAACCACATATCATGCAAGTCAAGAACTTCCATTTCGGGCAAAAAAAAGTTTGTTATCATCGCTCGGTAGCGTTCACCATTGACAGTAACGCTGCGATTCGCATCATCTTTGAAGAAATATGGCCCAATAACGCCGCCGGCCCATAAACCGCACCAAACAGTGGCTTTTTCGGGATGCATTGGTAGCTGTTGCAATGCTTCTGGCTGATCTCCACTCCAAATGCGGCAATTATGCTTATTTACGTACCCATTCAACCAAAAATGAGCCTCATCGCTGAACACAATTTTTCGATAAAAAAGCGGATCCTCGGCCAGCTTTCCAAGAGCCCATTCACCAAAAATTTGGCGTTGCGGTAGGTCGGCTGGCTTTAGTTCTTGCACCAGCTGTATCTTAAAAGGCTTTACGCCCAAATCCTTCCGCAAAATTTTCCACGTAGTGCTGTAACAAAGGCCTAACTGCTGGGAACGGCGCCGAATCGACATTTCGCGGTCTTCTGTCACACTAGCTGATACGGCCGCAATATTTTCTTCACTACGCACAGTACGTAAACGTGTTGGTGGTTTAATGTCCAACAAAGTAAATTTGGTGCGAAATTTGGTCACAATCTTCCGAATAGACTGCTCAGAAGGTCGAGAATGCCGACCATAAAATGGAAGCAGCGCGCGATGAACATTTCGAACCGAGAACGAATTTTGATAGTAAAATTCAATAATTTGCAAGCGTTGTTCATTTGTAAGACGATCCATGGTTAAATTGCAAACCAAACTGAAGCTGTTTGACAGTGACACAAGGTACTAAACACACGTCAGCTGTCAAAACCAGTGTTGCCAAAACCAAACCAGCTAAAAAATCACCCGTTACATATGTACCTATTCCTATTGGTCTTTCTAATGTCTTGAAAAGAAGAGAGGATATGGTAATTAGTCTAAGGTCTTGCGGCCTAGGCCCATTTGCTGATTCGGAACATAAATCTTATGCATAGCTAAGTTCAACATAGATTCTATGTCATACTTAAATCTATGTAAGTTGCACGAAAAAATTTATGTTCAACATAGTAAGGGACCGCTTTTGAATTCTAACTAACTTCAAGTCAGTTTGCGCAAATGTCAAAATAATATTAGTTTCGGTTTAATTTTTGCGTTTAAACGTATTTCGCGTGGTTTTGTTTTGAACAATGTTCGGGAATAATATTTTATTCATGGTGTATGGAATATCCAATTAAAGCGTGTTTGTGTATCCAGTCACCGTTGCGATCTTTGAATTCAGCTGCTTAAAAAAGTGTTAACAAAACAAAAATATTTTAGCAAATGAAATTAAAATATATTTTCTGAATCCAAAAACGCATTTTGGAAGATATTTATCCATACAACATATTCCGGTTATTGCGTTCCAATTTCTATATTTAAATACATTTTGATTTCATTTCCTTCAAAAGTGTTATTTTTAAGTGCGAGTGTTTACTTTTGAAGTGTGTCGATTATTATTCAAGCTTTATTCACTCGTAAAAGTTAACAATTTTTTTTTTTTTTTTTTTATAAATATAAAAAACGGTTATTTAATTAGTTTGATGAGTATAAGCCTCCCCCTTCATCTTCCACATTCGTCGGTCTAGGGCCTCTCTCCAGTAGTTTGGACAAAAAGTTTGGATCTCGTCTCTCCACCGCTTGAATTGTCTTCCAACGCTTCTTTTCTTATCCAGTGGAGTCCACTCTGTTGTTGTTTTGGTCCATCGATCATCTGACGTCCGAAATACGTGTCCAGCCCAATCCCATTTCAGTTTTCTTGTTTTGTGAAGAACATCTTCAAATTTGGTTTGACTTCTTAGATTTTCATGGTTAATCCGTTGCGATAATCTCACCTTCAAAATCGATCGTTCCATGGCTCTTTGACAGGATTGAAGTTTATTTTCAAGGATTCTTGTGGATTGCCATGTTTGGCAGCCATATGTTAAAACTGGAAGAATTGTTGAGTCAAAAATGCATTTCCGTGTTTTTGTCGAAATGTTAAGATCCAGCAGATTCTTCACATTCCAAAATTGTCGCCAAGCGTTTGTTATTCTTTGGTTAACATTTTTCCTATCTTTATCGGTGAATGATATTATTTGACCCAAGTAAGTGTAGTCTTCTACATACTCTAAAATGGAACCTTCAATTTTAATTTCGGAATGATTGCCATTAGACATTATTTTGGTTTTTTGTCGATTTGTGGATAAGCCTACTTTTTTACATTCTAAGGTTAGCTCATTTAACATAGTTTGTAATTCATTTCTGGTTGTTGCAATTAAAACAATATCATCTGCAAATCTTAGATTCGATAAGTATTTACCGTTTATATTCAGGCCATTGTTTTCCCATTTCAATTTTCGGAAAATTTCTTCTAATGTTGCGGAAAAAAGTGCTGGCGAAAGTGGGTCACCTTGTCTTACTCCACGTGTCGTCTGAAATATTGGCCCAATACTTTCGGTTTTAATACATGCAATATTATCTTTGTACATATTTTGAAGGATGCGAACAATTTTCGGCTCCACACCTTGTTTAATTAACGCTTGCCATATAAATATTTGTTCGACTGTATCAAACGCTTTGGCAAAATCAATAAATGCTAAATATAGAGTTATTTTATACTCTTTAGATTTTTCTATAATTTGGCTAATTGTTTGAAGATGGTCGATTGTTGAGAACCCAGACCTGAATCCAGCTTGCTCAAAAGGTTGATTGAACTCTAAACTTGCTTTCATTCGATTGAATAGGCATTTTGCGAAGACTTTGTAAA
Organism: Dasysyrphus tricinctus; assembly: GCA_963921185.1. Taxonomy (NCBI): domain Eukaryota; kingdom Metazoa; phylum Arthropoda; class Insecta; order Diptera; family Syrphidae; genus Dasysyrphus; species Dasysyrphus tricinctus. The sequence goes on along the minus strand of OY992530.1, from coordinate 273,721,611 downwards.
CGCACGATATTATGCTAATGGGCCTATAGTTATTAATATCATCTATCTTGCCTTTTTTGTGGATGAGGATTATTTCGGATTTCTTCCATTGTTCTGGAATTTCCTCGGTGACCAAAACCTGATTGAAAACATCTTTCAACCAGTTGGCCAATGAACATTTTGCGTATTTTAAATACTCTGCAGCAATTCCATCACTTCCATAACACAGTGTGTCGATATTATGTACAAAATGTTGTATCGAAGTATTTTTGCGGGTTCGAGGATGCAGTAATTTGTCCAATACCATTTGAAGAATGAACTAAAAAATTCTTTTTCACACGCGTTAAGCTTCGAAGGAAATTAAAATCATACCAATTACGTATGGTTTACTATGCCATAATATTATGGGAAATGCACCAGTCAAATCAATATTGCAAAATTAAGGCAACATTCGTAAGCACTACCTTACGTGCAATGTGTACGTTTGGTTTATGAAACGGTAAGTGCAGTTTCAGGAAATTTTATAAATTAATTTCTAAATTTATATGTTGCTTTCGAAACTCTCAGAACTTTTCTTGAGACAGCTGAGATTGTACTTCCACTACAATCGGCTATGCTTATGTACTTATAGGAAATTCAAAATATCAAAATAACTATTGGTATTTTCTTTGCAAAATCTTTTGTAAGAAGAGTGAAAACTATATTCCTTTCGTAAATTTCAAAATCTTAAGAACTTCCACACCATTTTTTAAAATCATTATCTTCACAATTCTTGGCAAACAAGTCAAAATCATCAGTAAAAGAAAATTAAAGTTTAACATAAATATCTTATGTGGCACTTTTTCTTCCACCTAAGTTATGTTCAACTTAAGGGTTTTTATGTTTGAGTTTTCGTTTGGTGCAAAGCGTTAAGTATCACTTAAGGGTTTATGTGGAACATAAGTACTTATGTTCCGAATGAGCAAATGGGCCTTAGAGTTTTTGGGCTTTCGAAGTTTGGGAATGATAACGACATTTACTTCTCTCCAACAAGATGGAAAACAGGCGATATTCCATTCGTCTTGCTGGCACACAGTATCAAATAGTCATCGATGAATTTTTCTTACGAAAGAACAAAATGTCAACTCTTGCTCTCTGCTTATCGTCCAATTACGTAGCCTCCGTAGGACTGGCAGTTGATGGTCAATGGATAGTGGACCTGGGCCTTAACCAACAAGCGCCTTCGGCCAGAACCGTTCAGTCTTCTCATTCCCAGTTGGTTGAGTTCTCTTTGTTTCTACGTGCGCCTTCAATGTTGCGATCTTTATCTACTGCCTTCGCCCTCTCTTTGGGTGGACTCAAAGGTTTTCCTGGTGTACACTGCGTGTTATACGACTGAAAAGTTTTTAACCCATTTGTCTCGCCAAATCATTGAAATAGCAACGGTTTCCTATGTTGATTCTTCGTTGAATCTCAACAAACCCTGAGGCCACATGAGCGAGAAATCGCTAGTGGGTATTAATAAAAAGAAACTTTTCCAACTCGATCTTCAACTCGCTTGCATTTTTTGAAGCCAATTGAGAAGCGAGTAGAGTGGCGAGTGATTTGCCAATATAATTGGTCGTGTGGCCTCAGGGTAAGTTGTCATTCGTAGAGCTAATGTTTATTCCGAGAAAGATGAACTAATGAACTATTTCGAAGTTGTTGTTACCAATATGGAGTAACGTTTTGTCCTAGCTGGTGGAAAAACAAATGTTGATATAGGAGTACTTACTTCAAGCTTCCTTTGTTCTTCTATCGCTGGAAGTGGGTGATGATGTCGAATTCAACTGCATAGCCTAGTAGTTGGACGGATCTGTTAAACATAGTGCTTTTCATTCTGCTAATGACAATCAGCTTCTGAACGAGATTAAAGAAATCACATAATGACCGAAATTCTGTGTATGTATGGGAAAGTTCGGAGGATATATTGCCTGGTTGTACATTGCATCGTGTATTTTCGAGTGCCACGTAACACAGCTTGATTCGTTTTCCTGGGATCCCGTCTCAAGTTCAATCATCGCCATATAGAGCTTCTAGCGAAAAATACTATGATATGCGGCTCAGAACTCGATGAGTAGGTGGAGAGAGAGTCTCGTCTTAAAATTCGTTGATGTTTTTCAGGTTTACCAACGGAGCTCTTCAAGCACGGAAGGGATGTGTTGAAAGGGTGGATGCATCAACTCATCAACCAAGTTTGGGTGAAAGGAAGCTTGCCAGAGGACTGGTCTATTAGCTCCAAATATCCTATAAGTCCTGCAAGAGCTACCGAGGCATATCGCTGACAAACCTCGCATACAAGATCCTATCAAACGTACAACATACAAGATCCTATCGAACGAGCGTCGTTAGCCGGTCTACAAACCTATAATAGGCAAGTACCAGTGTGGCTTCCAGCCAAGCATATAGACCATAGACAAAATATTCACTCTCAGGCAAATCCTGGGAAAACCCAACGAATTTCAAGTCGAGACTCATCATCTATCCATCGACTTCAAAGCTGCATATGATAGCATTCATTGTCAGGATGACTGAACTTGGGATCCCGGGAAAACTGATCTAGTTGTGTTTCAGTATACAACTAGGGATATCCAACGAAGAATTACCCTATCAAACCGCTGCTACTTCGATTTGGCACAACAGATGAGTTTAAAACTCCTCACATGAAAGACGAAGTGCACGCTCTATAAAACCCTTATACTCCCAGTCCCTATTATGGCACCGATTGTTGGGCGATAAGCAAAACAGGGAAAGGTGACACTCGCCTCCATACAACCGCGAACTCTATGAGCTGTATCAGAAAATCAAAACACGTTGACTGCATTGGCTCAGTCTTTGAATCCCAGGCCCTAGGCTCAAGACAACGGAGAAAATCGAACCTCCTGTTTAGTTACCAAGCCATTGCAGATGCCAGAAAGCTTTATCTAGATGATTGGAAACAGTATGTTCGGGATCGTAAAGGATGGAAGGCTGCCTTGTCTCAGGCTGTGACCCTTAGTAAATTGGGAGCCGGATAAGTAATTTAATAAATATCTTTTGCAGGATCTACTGCAGTGTGATGATTTGGTCTATGGTTGATTTGCCTGGTCGGATGTCGCACTGGTACTTGTGGTTTAAAGTGCTTCAGAATTGCTTCAGACGCTCACACAGTTTCCAATGAGTCGGATCTTAAATGCGACATCTATCAGGGAAAGCTTCCTATTCCTCAATAGTTTTTGCAGGATCATCTTTTTGAATGATAAAATCTTTTGAAGAAATAGAAACAACTTAATTAAAAATTTTTTTTTTTTTTCCGTGGGTGGGTGCAAAACCTGCATCAGGCTCTATGAGGACCGGAAAACGCGTGCTCATAGAAGTGTGAGATTCTTACTACACTAAAACCACCTCCACTTTCCGATTGCAACTTATTTTTAACGAAGTTAAGTAACGTATTGCAGGTAACTTTCCGGTGAAAGTTTCTGCTTATACCGCGATTTTAAAGCGGTTTTGTGTTCACCGCACCAAGTCGGAAGGTTTTGTTCTTTGCAGACGGTGTACTAAATTCGAATCGTCAAGAATGTCAATAATCGTTGAATTAGCCTCTATCTATCTAATAGCCGATTTCTATGTTTTCGCGCGAAACTCTTAATTTCGTTTCGAACCGTAGGAATCCCGAGATCCCTGTGAAGATCTTCGTTTCTTATATACCATGGTGCATTTACAAATGACCTAAGCAATTTATTTTCAAACGTTTGTAAGTTATTTAAATTTGTATCGCAGGTACAACCCCAGAGTTGTATACCGTAAGTCCAGACAGGTTTAAGTACCTGCCTGTATAAAATCAACTTTTATCAATACTAAGCTTGGAATATTTACCCAGTAGCCAGTTCATATCTCTTAATTTACTTTTTAATTCTTCGCATTTCTTTTTTACGTGCGGCTTCCATTTTAATTTCGCGTCTAGAGTCATTCCCAGATATTTTGCCTTATTCGCTAATGGTACACGACCGGTATTAAGAAAAACGGGCAATCTATTTATTTTTGTATACGTAAAGTCCACGTGGACTGACTTTTGTTCATTGAGCGCTATTCGCCATGCTTTTGTCCACTCATTAACATTATTAAGAGCATTTTGTAATTTAATCGTAGCTTCGTTAATCGTTTTGCCTACTGCTAGTATTGCAGTATCATCAGCAAACGTTGCTACGATAGTGTCTTCTGTTTGAGGTATATCACGTGTAAATAGAAGGTACAGAACTGGACCTAAAACACTACCTTGTGGTACCCCAGCCACTATTTCTTTGAAATTAGAATATTCATTTCCGTGTCTTACACGAAAAAGTCTGTTTTCTAGATATTCGTTTAGAATTTTATTAAGTCCTTCAGGCAGAACTTGTCTTAATTTGAATTTGAGGCCTTCGTGCCACACCTTGTCAAACGCTTGCGACACATCCAAAAAGACCGTCGAACAGATTATCTTTTCTTCAAGAGCTCTCTCAATTACGTCAGTTATCCTATGCACATGATCAATGGTCGAATGCATTCTTCTAAATCCGAACTGAAGCGAAATCGGTCTGTAAGACTTATTTTCATGAGATGGTTTGCCAGGTTTCAAAACCATTATTACTTCCGCAACTTTCCATTGGCTCGGAACATATTCTAACATTTATTATATAAAGAAGGTTGATCAAACCTTTACGAGGAAGCATTTTTAGAATTTCTGCGGTGATTAAGTCATAACCTGGAGTTTTATTGGACTTAAGCTTCTTTATTTCTCTTTTTAACTCGGCAAGTGTAGCATTTCTTATTATGTAGCTGTCATTTGATGTAAAATCCATATTAAAATTTTCGTTGAGTGCCTGTCCATCGAAAGGCTTAAATGTTTCCTCCAGGTAAGCGGCGAATACCATAGCTTTTTCTTTGTCACTTTTAGCCCAATTATTTTGGCCTTTCTTAATAGGAGGCGCTGGAAGCTTTGGTCTTTTTGTTACTTTAATAGCTTTCCAAAGTGAGTGTTTAGAATCTTTTCCTGCTGTCAGATTTTCGAGGTAATTTTCAGCTTCACCGTTTTTCAAATCTGATATTCTCGTTTTAAGCAAATTACACAATCGATTTAAATTAGCTTTGTGTTGAGGAGCACGGGTTGGCTGCCATTTCTTTCGAGCTTTTCTTTTCTCTTTCACTAAATCTTTTATTTCTTGCGGATATTTTATATCTTTGCAGTGCGGCATTTCCCTTTGATAAGGTGTGTTATTCCATGCTGCCTTTTGTATCATATCAACAAAGGTATCTACTGCGTCTTCAAGTTCGAGAGATGTTTGTAATGATATCCTTAATTCAACGCTGTCCTCGATATCTTTCTTAAATTCATCCCAGTTGGTTTTACCGTTTGTTAGCCTGGGTGGTTTTTCAATTTTTATAAGACTTTCGCTCGTATTGAGTATGACGGCAGAATGATCCGAGAAGAGATCAAAGCTCTCTGTAATTTCAACATAGTTAGAGGGTTTTCCTTTTACCATAAATAAGTCGATTAGGTCAGGTATTTTTGACGGATCAGTTGGCCAGTAAGTTGACTTTCCAGTCGAATGAAAATCGCAATTATTTTCCATTCCTGCCTCATATAGCATTCGACCCTTTTGAGATATGCATCTTGAGGCCCAGAAGGTGTGCTTTGTATTAAAGTCACCACCAACAATGAAGTTTGGGCTTAGTGACTTGATCAGTGTCGTAAATTCACTCTTATCAATTTTGCAACGTGGAGGGCAATATATTGAAGAGACATTGAGAAAAATATTTTTAGTTCTAACCTGAACACTACTCAATTGCATTGCTTCCACCTCTATTTTCAAGCCTATCGAGTGTTCAATGCACTCTTTTATATATATCGATGATCCACCTCTTGCTTTGTTTGACGGATGAACAGCGTGGTAGTCATGAAACCCGTGGATTTTAAGATTTGATTCATTTTTTGCATGCGGTTCTGATATCAAACATATGTCGATATCATTTTCCTGCATTAACATTACAAATGAAAATTAAAAAGTCAAACAAAAACAACTTATCTAATTATTTCAATATGCAAATTATCTACCTAATTGATATACTATGTATGTACCTATACCTATCTACGCTAAATATCTCTCAATCATGTCAATCTGTCGCTCAAAAATTACTAAACTTAAATTTAACCACTACTTATCCTGATCATTATTAACTCTCCCTTGATATTTAACACTATATCCACTATCATAACCACCATCCACTTGTATTTATTTATCCCTCCCCACTCCCACACTACACCGCCCTCATCTCTTTTTACTATTGCCGAATCGAAAAGTCCCAATTTGTACCTTTTTTTAACAACACATACATACATACATAACTAGAGTAATATTGTTACATGAGTGTGTATGTGTTGTGTGTATCGATAAAGGCGCACTCAACCACGGTTTCCGTTTAACTACACATTAATCACGTGCTCGTGTGACACCATCATCACCATAACCATCACTTTTATACACCACACGTAACGGAACCATCCCTGTGTTTTCTGCCACTGCCGCCGTTCTCCCTAGCCCTTCCAGGCATATCAAAAACTGACAAACCAAAATAAATTTAATTTATTTACACATTACAATGTGGTGTTCTCATTTTCAATAAATTGAATAATAAGGTTTGCCTCGGCGAATTTCCCAGATTATACTGTTTCCAAAAAGGACACACATACACACACGGGAAAAACAAATAATAATAATAAAAACACACCAGAGTAGCCCAGAGAATAAGCAACTCTAGGTACAAAATTCTCTTTCTTTTTAGTAAAACAAAAAAAAATATCCTACCGAACCAAAACAACCACCACACAGCGCACCACACACCAATAAACCACATAAAACATAGTGAAGATTTTACTGTTTTATTTTTCATATCCCGCAATGTAAAAAGGACCAAAGACCAAACATAAATTCGTTGAGTACAATCCTGCGCGCGTTCTATTAATCCTTTTTCTCACTTATAAACCTAATAATCTCTCTCTCTCTCACTCTTGCTCTTTTTCTATCTAAGAACTAGTTTTCTCTTAAATTTCACTTCTCTCAAACTCAATTTTCTCTTAAACCAAAACTATAATGAGTCCTTGTTGTGCTTGTTTGGCTGGATAAATCCTTACCACTTACTTATATTCGGTCCGTCATTCTGTTCGGTTCACGAAACGTGTCCTCGTTTTTTCTTCTGTTAATTCCTGCCAAACAGAATAACAGGAGTAAATAATAAATACAAAAAAAATCGTCCTTTTGAAAAGGCACAAAAAAAAACAACCAGGATTAAAAGGATATTCAAAGTATTTGAAATCATATTTTGTTTATTAGGCTCATAAGATAAATTTTGTGATTTTCTCATTATTTTTGTTTTGTTGTTGTGAAAGAAAGAAAAAAGTCCTTGAGCGCGGCAAAAGAAAAGGACGAAAATAAAACAAAAAATAATAATAATTCTTAATAATAAAGTGAAATTCACAAGAAGAATAATAACAAAAAAAAGCGGGTTTGGTCCTTTTTTTTTATTTCTCATTAAGAGTGTGGATTATTTCTACCTACTTGTGTGTGTGTGTGTGTCTCTTGGTGTGTGCGGGTTTTAAGTGAATTTTGTTTGCTCGGGGTGATTATATATCAATTAATCGTCCTTATCCGTTACCGGGAATTATTTGATTGCTATTGTTACTTTATGAAGAAAAGAAGACAACAACAACAACAACAAAAATAAACTCTCAACCGATTGCTGCTATTCTGCTAAATGTGTACTCAGTCAAATGTCCTTTTGTGTCTGTTTTTTTCTTACTAATGTTATTCAAGCTAGGGGAAACCAATTCTAAATAATTTCTTCGAGTCCTTTTTTTCTGTTTGTATTTCATTTTTCTCAAAATCATTAAATGCACGTACTTTAAAACCAGTGTTTGTGTTCATAAGGGCGAAAGAAGACGTAAAATGAAAATGGGAGAAATACAAAAAAAAAATAGAAGGAAAACACATCTTGAGTATACGAATCCTTTTGAATGCCCATGAAGTACACACAGCGCAAAGAATAAAAAAAAAATGATGGGAAAAAATATATAAACCCGGTGCTCCTTTCCCACTGCGCGTTCATAAAACGGGACGACAAAAAAGTATAAGCTAGCAAGAAAAAAAGAAAAAAAAAAAATCCCAGTTGCTGCGATCCATTACGTTGCTAGTTGCTGCTCCCTCCTCCCACAATAAGAAGTTTTTATTTTCAATTTTTTCCTATTTTTTTTTTTCGTCATCCTGTTCGTCCTGACTGTTTGCTATATTTTCCTCTCTCCACCCACTTTGTTGGACATTTTTATTTGCTTGTTTTCAGTTTCTTAAAAAAAGCAAAAAAAAAAACATGACGAAGGGAAAATTCAACTGTAAAGCCATCGAGCACCATCCCCTACCCTACCTTATACCTACCTACTATATAGCGCAGCGGTTGTATATTCTGTACCATTGAGGTGCAAAAATGGAGTACACAAGGGGCATCAGGGGTTAGAAGAAAAAAAATGGAGGTGGATGATGAAAATGGATGGTTCAGAGAGAGGTGTTGGAAAAATGAAAATGCATTCAGACAACACACAGAGCGAGAGGAGGCAATCGGTGAAAAAGAGTGGCGCGCAAAAAAATAAAGAAAAACAACTTGTTGTGCTGTGTATATGCTTCAAGGATGGATTAGGGGTGGCATTTTCTAACCTCCTGCTATTCAACCCCAGGGATTCTTTTATTTTTTATTTTTTTTTTTGCTCGTCTGTTTGGAGTTGCGAGGATAATCGAGCAGATTGTAAATGAAGGTTTTCACATAGAAACCGAGTTTGCCAGGCGACATGGTGGCTTGATGGGAGGTTGTGCTTGTGAATGCAGAAGAATTCTTTAGCTTGAAGTTGAAAGAGTAGAAGTGGTGTAGAGAGGGCAGCAAAAATACTGGTGATGGTTGGGATGACAGGAAAAGTTTTCTTTTTCCACATAAATATGTAAAAATGGCAAAAAAAAAAATATAAAAAAAAAGAAGCAAAAGAAGGGAAAAATGACAATGGGGGTTGGAAAAATTGTCGTTGTTAACAAAACCCAGCTACAACAATGATAATGTCATAGAGGTGTGTGTTTTTTTTTCTTTTTTCTTTAAGTTTGTATCTAGCTGTAGGGAAAAAGTTTTTCTGCTTGAAAAAAGGACTTAAACCTCATGCTATCCCTTTGCCCCTATAGTTATTCTTCCTTTGGCGTTTTTTTTTGTGTTGCTGTTGAGTATACCTACTTTCTCTGCCTTCTGGGTGTCTTGGAAACTTGCAATGGATAATGATTGAAGTAGTTGAATTTTTGGAGGGAGTAGTTGGGTGGGAAAGTGTTAGAGGAATACCTACCTACTATACTGTGTTATGGTACACTTGAAGTTTTGTTGTGTGAAAAAGGCACAAGGATAATAAATAGAAGAAAGGGTAATGGTAAAGTGGCCGTCAGTTGTTGTACAGAAAAAAAGAGAAATGATTTGCAGCAGTTTTTGTTGGTATATATGACGGTATTCCCCTTGCCATCCATCTCTCCTCTCTGCGAAGCCTTTTTAAAAAAAAACCCTACGTGTATCCTTGTTTTTGCTTTTTCTTTCACTTGAATAAGTGCTGTGACTCTGTTGGGACTTTCCGGCTAAGTTTCTTTCCCTTAGCTTTTCTTTTTCATTTGAAAATTAGGAAGGTACCTACTGCGAAGCAAAAAAAAAAAAAAAAAACAAGTTGGAAGGACTCTTGGTTTATTTTTTCTCACGATGGAAGTTTGGTTTGGAGAAGGGAAAGAGAGAAAATGTTGGAAAAAATGATTCAAGAAGAAGTGGAAATTTAATTAAATGGTAATTGGTCCTAAGAGCTTTCGTGGGGTTTTCTTCGTTTCTTTTTTTTTTCTAGGCACCAACATACTTCTCCTGACGCTATTTCATTCCTTCTTTTTTGCCATTCATATTTTGTTTAGCGCTCCAATAAAGGGTTAAAACATATAGAAGGACATTTGAATGAGCAATTTTTTTTATGAATCCACAAGGAAGTGTTCTTAAGTGTGTTATTAAGTTCTGAAATTTCTTTTTTTTTTCAGTGTTGTTTATGCTCTTTTAATATAAGAATGAATCAAACAAAATTTTTTTAATGTGAAGGATAAATATAAATAGTTTAACAAAAAAGTGCTGCACAAAAAAAAACAAGAAAGTAATAAAAAGAACCCATTCAGGGATTCTTTTTTTGCTATCAAAATAAATAAAAAAGGATACCTACCATTGCTGGCGACAGTGGGGAACAAACAGACATACAAAAAAAAAATTAAAAAATATTTTTGGATTACACTGGGATATCAATAAAAAGCGGATAAATGAATGTCAAAAAGGTAGGATACTATGTATGTACATAATATTTATGTTGAGCAAATTTATTTTTATAGTTAAGTTACTTTATTGAATGTCCAACCGACCGACGCCGACGGACGTACGGGTGTTTTTCTTTTGGTCAAATAAATTGCAAAAAGCCGTCGGTATATTGATTTTTATATGTATTTGTTTTGTATGTTTTTTTTTTTTAATTTTATTCAAAAGGTATAACTAGATAAAGCGTAAAATAATTGACAGATTGTGTTGATGCAATTTTATTGGTATTTTTTTAAATTAAAGTTTGTATGTAGGATTGGGAGGGACTAATTATTATAATGTTATCATTTTATATAAAATTTTTTTATCGGGAAAAACAAAGGTTATTTGTTTGTATTTAGCATATCGAATGTTCAAATTGTTTATATGCAAAATTAAGTAAATGGCTTCAATGAAGCTTGTATAATTTCAATTTTTCTATTTAATTGTATTTCTCAAATCCAACTGCATACTTGTATGAAAGCAGTAGGTAACCGCCGGGAAAAATAATCTAGATTTTAACAGAGACCTTGACTAAACTTGTCAAAAACTTGCCACAAGAAATTTTTTTAAGTGAGAGGTATTTAGGCTTTTAAGGCTTAAAAATAATTCAGAATATTTCGAAATTCAAAGGTTACCTACCCACTTGAAAAAAAAGCAATCTAGTTTTTAATGAGGCCCTAGAAAGTTTTAGATTGATGCTTACAAGGGCCTGGCAAGGGTAACCATCAACATTTTCAAGATACTCCTCAAGTTATATTACATTTTTCCTCGGGAATCGAATTAACTAAACAAAAATAAAAATATCGTCTTACCTGGGTTTCGATATGCTACCCGGCTGGAAAATGGTCTAGTTTTTGGCGCGGGGCTAGAAAGTTTTACAAAGATACTAGCAAGAGCCCAGCGAGGGTAACTCTAGAAATTCTCTAGGGCCTCGCCAGTGAAGTAACCTTTTTCCTCGAGAGACAACAAAAAAAATAAAAAGTTGTCTTTACTGAGATTCGATCCTGCAATCTTCTGTTTACCCGTCACAGTTACAGTTGTGCAATGTTGAAAATGAAAAACTATATACTTTAATTTTTCTCACTATTGTATGATGGGTATAAAATATTAGTTTTTTTTTTTTTTTTTTGTCATATATGGGGTATTTGTGATGGGATAACAAGACCTATGCAACAAGTTTTTACTAGCGAGGGCCTCGCAAGTATTAACAAGTTTGCCTTGTCTAGGTTTCCCCTACCGAAGCCTTTTCAGGGCCTCGATTAAACTTGACAAAAACTTGCCATTTTTCCAGGCGGGTAACTACAGGTCTACTTTGCAATGCCGTTATGCAATATTGAAAATGGATAACTTCCTTCATACTTACCTATTAACTGTTATTCTGAAACCATTTGATGATAAGTATACAATACAGGGGTATGGGGCGAATGGGATAGCAAATAATTTTCACTAGCAAGAGCCTCACGAATATGTGACAAGTTTTCCTCGAATAGATTTCACTTATGGAAAACTTTCCAATGCCTTGACTAAGCTTGGCAAAAACGTGCAATTTTTTCCAAGTGAGCTATTTAGGTTTTTAAGGCTTGAACTAATTCAGACTGTTTTGAAAGTTAAAGCTTTGTTAAGTGAAATAGGTATGTCAACTAGGTAAACTAAAGTCCAGATAGATTTCGGTTAGTTATTGATGATATGATGAAATGGTACTAATCTTGTTGAGAAAAACATGTCATAAACTCGCGAAGCCCTTTCTAGTTACAACTTGTTTAGTTAGTTTTGATATCACATCATAAATATCTCACAAAATAATCTAGATTTTAACGGGCCCTAGAAAGGCATGGGTTTAGCAAGGGTAACTATGGATTTCTTCTAGGGCCTCGCCCGCTATGTAATCTTTTGCCTTAAGAGACAATAAAATTTTGTCTTTACCTTTACTAGGATTCGATACTGCGATCTTCTGATTACCATTCCAATACGCTAACTATCGATTTTCTCTAGGACCTCGCCCGCTATGTAACCTTTTGCCTTGAGAGACAGTAAAATGTTGTATTAATTTGGTGTTTAGCCTCCATGTTGTGTTTTGTATGAAAGAGTATTTGAAAAATAAAATTAAAAGTTAAAAATTTTAGTAATTACACTAGTTTACAAAATTTTGGGTCATGGTAGGGTCCTTAGAAAAAATATATTTTCTAGACTAATTTTGGGTCACTGAACACGAAAATCAAAATTATTTTTTTTTCCAAAGAAGCGTTTTCGAGATATGCGCAAAAATCATTTTCTCAGCTATTTTTTCAGATATTCCCATAAATCTCGAAAACGGCATAGTTAATTTACATAAAATGTGTATTTTCTGAATTATGTGATCTGTCTCCTTCCGACGATGTACTGTTTGTATAAGTCGGACTGAAATTTTATAAGTTACAGACATTCAAAGTTTCAAAAACGAGTATTTTTGAAAAATTTCTAGTTTTTGGTTGCGCCATATGGATAGAAAAAAAAATATTTAAAATAATTTTAAGGACTCAACTAAAAAACAATCTTTTTAACAAAGATTTGATCCAAAGTTTTTCAAAATCGGACGATAAATGTAGAAGTTATTTAATAATTAGTGAAAAAAGGCAATTTAATTTTTTTCAATAAAAGTCATATAAATGTATATTAGGGTGTCTGTTATTTCCCAAAATCATTTTTTAAAATCAGGAACCCCTAAAATCAAAATTCAAATATTATATAGTGTGTTTGTTTTTACAAACTAACCATAAAAACAAACACACTATATAATACGGCAATAAACCAGCTAAACAGAACGAGACAAACGTAACACCACCCACAACCACGATCAGCAACCAACAACATCAGCATCCACAGAAAATCAAAAATAAAAGAAAGCTTGGAGTAACTACTACTCGAACAACACCGCGAGTCAGCACAATAAGCCCGAAGATGGTTTTTTAGAACCGAAACGCGTCGCTTAGTTAATTATATATTCAAATGTTGTGACATATTTTCAAAAAATATTAAATAAAATTTAAAACTTAAATAATTACTAAAATTTTTAACTTTTAATTTTATTTTTCAAATACTCTTTCATAAAATGTTGTCTTTAATATTAAAATATTTGTTTATTTGTGATGGGATAACAAGACTTATCTGACAAGTTTTAACTAGCGAGGGCCTCACGAGTATTTGACAAGTTTTCCTTGTCTAGATTTCCCCTACCAAAGCCTTTCCAGGGTCTTATCCCACAAGTTTGTACTAGCGAGGGCCTCACGAGTATATGACAAGTTTTCCTAGTCTAGATTTCCGCTACTAGGCTCTTGATTAAACTTGACAAAAACTTGTCATTTTCCAGGTGGGTACGCAAGCTTTTCCAGGGCCTTGATAAAATGTGACAAAACTTGCCATTTTTCAAGGCAGGACCCCATATATGACGAAAACTTCATACTCATCATACAATGGTATACAAAATTAAACAACCAACTGGCTATACCTAGGTGAAACGCAATACCTGGAGGAGAGCTCACTTAAACTTTTAATGGAACTTAATTTATTGGCTCCACTAAAACAGAAGAATATAATCACAATCATTGGGCATTCGGGTATTGGTTTTCTGGTTATCAATTTCCTGAGAAAGACGGGACTAATTTGGTTCTATAGTGAGAATCTGTTGCAGATTTTCATCGCAATCTAATTTCCTTAGAATGGTTGATAAATGATATTCTGTCCAATTTCTGTAGCAGGCATCATGCTGCTGCATCAGTTAAGTTAATTCTTGATTAAGCTATTGCAGTGTATCGTGGTGTTAACACGACTTGACCTTAGTCGTTGACAGAGGTCATGCGATATGCTATTCCCAAAAAATTGCCAAACTTCATACATTAGGATTTCATAGAAGATATTTCCAATTAATCCTTAAAGCCGGAGTTAAATCTGGTTTTGCCTATGTACTTAACAGGGGCGTGATGGCTGGTTTTTTTCTTCCCGACGGTAGTCGGTGGTGTCGTAGGAAACTATTTGTGGTTAATGCACGCCATGAAGACTGATTAATAAAGTCACCCAAGGCCAGTCGGATATTGGCTAAAGAACATAAACAAAAATCTATACAAGCTCAAAAGGAATCCTTTATTTAGATCAAAGAGACGACACGCACGGCACAAAAGCTGATGCTGTACATGAAAAAAAGGGATTACCTAGGTAGAGGTATCTATTAATGGTGTCAAGAAAAAGTGTTTGCCATAAAATCCAGGTAATATTTAATAATAATATTGGATCAATAGCAGGTAGAGACCGATAACAGCATACAAAAAATGCATGCTTATACGCAGATGGCTGTTCGAATTCAATTGAACCCATTAGAGTTTTGAAGACTGTTTAATTCCAACCCAGCATTTCTTTATTGTTTTGATATACAAGGTGTTTTGTGCTGGTAAGGTATAGGCAGTGCAGAAAACGGTTAGCAACAATAAATGAATAATATGAATAAATGATTCAGTAGAATAAGTAAACATAAAATTTTCGAATAGAATCACAAGAATGTTTGTTGTACGTGAGGGTTGGCACACTTTAAGTTAATCGATGTTTTTATATTTAATGCTTTGTTTTCAGTAATAATAAAGATAGGATACAAGTGTCAACAGAAATAGTCATCGTGTTGACCCCTACCGAGACGTCACAAAAAATAAATCATCAATACAAACAATGTTTTCCCTCAAATGCATTGAAGTGTAATCTTTGTCAATAACTCTTCTAGCTTCAATTCTGACAGAAATCGCCTTTATTGCCACTTGGCTATCAATGAAAAAGGTGATATCAGCTTGTCTAGTAGCTTTTGTCACTGCCAGGACCTCAGCTTGGCAGACACTGCTGTAATCAGGAAGTCTGAATGAGCTGGATTATCCTAGGGTTTCTGACTAGAACCCTGCACCAACACCTGTATCCATCTTGGAACGGAACCATCGGTGTATATAGCTATCATCGATTCGCAGGTTGACGGCTTGTTCATTTGCCAGTCCTCTCTGCTAGGAAAAGCGGTCGTTAACGGCTTGTGGAAGTCTAAACGGGGTGTAATGTAGTCAGTGCATACTATATTTCCCGAGTATTTCTGTAGAATCTGCGGGTTACCTGTAGCTCTCTGTCTCCAGCTGCCATTTTAGCTCAGCTAAAGTGCTTTTTTGACTGCTGATTTCTGTACATATAGATCTAGGGATCTTAAGTTGAGTATAGGGTGGACTTCATTGTCTCAGTGATACCAATACTTGCCATTTTTTGTACCTTGGTCTTGATTTTAAGATTGGTAACTTTGTCCAGTGCATTCCACCAGACTATGTTAAGGTATGTCAGTATAGGTCTAACTATGGCCCTGTATACATCCACTTGATAATCTTTGGGCTTGGACCCCAAGTTTTGCCAAATATCATGTTGCAGGAATAGAAAGCAAAATTGGCTTTCTTCGTTCTTTCTTTAATGTTGACACTCCAGTTCAATTTCTTATCCAAGATCACACCAATAAAGGGAATTTGAAAAGTCGGTAATTTCCTTTTGTTCTTGAAAAGGACTATTTCGTTTTTTTTTGGGGTTAACCGCTAGACCGCAGTTTTTAGTCCATGTATTTAGTATTGATAAGGCATTTTCAATTTGTCCACTGACTTTGGAGGGAAATCTACCTGTCGCTAGTAATGCTAGGTCATCCGCATATGCAATTACTTTGACTCCAATGTATTTAAGACTCATTAGAACTACGTTCATTATCGAGTATCTAGAGAAGCGGAGAAAGGACCCCACCTTGTGGAGTCCCTCTGGAGGTAGATGCTTTGATCTGTGCTCCTCCTAGCTCCGAGTTGATCTGTCTGTTCTCTCCCCAGCTTGTGGAGTCCCTCTAGAGGTAGATACTTTGATCTGTGCTCCTCCTAGCTGAGTTGATCTGTCTGTTCCTAACATGCACATTATTATTAACTAGCGCTCCTTCCGACACCTCGGTTCGGACATTGTTAAAGGCTCCTTCAATGTCTAGAAAGGCAGCGAAGTCTATCGAGAGTTACAGAATGTAGGCGTAGATGGATATGTTTTCTTTTCTTTTAAGAAAAAGAACTGTCAATCGATGAACTATCGAAATTGAAATTAGTGGTTTCTGATGACAATTTACACTCAAAACTATAAATAGGTATATATGCCAATTATGTGTATAGCTCGTTCCCTATCTGTCAGTGGGATTGTGAAATGTCATCAAAGGATAGCTTGGATGTCAATGCATTAAAAAAGCCTCGGAAAAATATAACAAAAAAATGTATCACTGGCGTCGCCCTGGAGTGCTTTGCGGTGACATTTCGAACTTATATCAAATTATAGTCACGCAATAAACTGGTCAAATTTCGAAGGATTTTTACGATCTGCTTCTCCTGTTAACTGTCAAGAGAAGAAATAGGAAGAACAGAGGTGGTTTCAGGAAAGGTAAAAATGGTGGCAAGAGCGTAACACTCGCTCTTTGCCCAATTAGCACTGGATTGCGCCGTTTTGATAGGTTCCAGGAAAAGCCTTATTTATTCTTCCCGCAGAAATAAATGCATGAAATGTCATCTCATCAGTTATCACCGACGAAAACACTAATCCTCAGATATGACTGACAAGTTGTCATTATTTCTTCCATTTTCTTAATATTTATGACTTCATCGTGTAAATGGTTTAAAATTTGCCAGTATTTTTGTCAAATAAAATTGACAAGTTCAACTAACGTTTAATTCTGACATTACTCTGGCGTTGCGTCATCGTGAAAATATTTCTTTTATATAATACTCGATGATTTGAAACAGACCTGGACGTTACCAATGGAATAAATAAAGCTCGTAGCTCATTCGGAACACTTTCTCCCACTTTGGAACTCTAAGTTAAAGCTCCCATACCTAGTGCCAATAATTATTTGTGTCTTAAGACAAGAGAAATAAAAGAAGATATTGACATCAAACTGAGAAAATTTTAATGAATTGGCCATACACTGAGGAAACCAGATGGTAACCAGATGGCAACTTATTAAAAAGAAGCAGTGCTTTGAATGGAATTCTCATGGTGTAAGGTGAGTTTGAGGGAGGCCAAGGAAAACATGGAAGTCAATAACCATTGAATTTGTAATCGTGGTTACAGATGAGACATCAAGCTGCAAACAAAGAGAGAGAGAGAGGGAAATGGAAGGACTTGGTTGCCGCTCTATGCTCTAGGAGGAATACAAAAAGAAGAACCAAGTACGAGCATTCATTTCCCTTAATGATGAGAAATACTTACCTTTATTACATTCACTTCTTTTTGTTTTTATTTTCTACAAAATACATTTCAAAAGAAAAAGGCAATTCTATTTACCTAACCAAACAAACACAGTATACCTAGTTCTTTATTCCAAGAATTCTATTTTCATTTCTTCTTTCACTTGTCATAACGGGAATTAATAAACTCTGCGGGAAAAAAAATAAAATAAAATAATATAAAACAGACAAAAAATTAAGAATACGCAACAAAATAGAAACCCCCAGAGACGAGATAAAACTTTTGTAAAGTGCACAAACTGTGTAGATGAAAGAAACGACAACAAAACCAAAACAAGACAAAAATAAAACGAAAAAAAAAACAAAACAAAAAATAAATTGCACATTTAAGTTCATAGATACACTATAAAATTTAAAAATAAGAGAAAAAAGAAATAAAAATGGCAGCAAACAACACAGAACAGACATTCAAACACAGTTATAGCTGGGACCATCACAAAAATGCCAACAGAATAAAAAGAAAAAAAAAAATATATGAAAAGAAAAGGAAAAAAAATATATAAAATAAGAGCGCTCGCGATAAAAACCAGAAGCGCACACCCATCATTTCTCTAAAAGCCCGGACATACACAGCAGATTATGTTTCATGCACATCAGTCGACGGTATTTTTTTGTTTGTCTTTTTATGCTAAAAGGCATTTGGTGAAATTGAACGGGTAGAAGGTGTTGTGGGTAGTTTGTTTCTGGGAAGGGGTTATAAATTCGTATATCCAACCCACCTACCTAGTTTCAAGAGACTTCAATGAAGAAAAAGGAGGAATAAAGGGTAAAAGTGTTGTCGTATACAAATCAAAATTTAAAAAGATCTCATGCAGTTACCATAATGGTGGGCAGTTAGTTCCCTGGAGGTTCTTAACTTGAGCTCAGCAGAATATAAATAATAAGTCTTATTACCATGAAATTTAATTAAAATCTGATAAGTTGTGCCAGAGAACTCGGAAGTTCAGAAGCCACGTGATGTATGGGTAGTACCGCCCCGAGGATTTTAGTAAGACATTTTCTCTGGTCAACGTATTTTTTTAAGTCTTCAATAGCCACTCGAACAGCATATTCAAAACGGAGGATAATAGGATTAAAATATATTCAATTGCCATTCGGGCGGTCTTGGTATCAGTGTTCGATCGGGTTTGGCAACTGGCGTGTATCAAACAGTGTTGGAACTCGTACGGGTCAAGGTTAGGCTAAGGGTGCAGCAAGACTTCCCATTAGCCAAGTTGGTACTTACTTACTTACTTACTTAACGTGACACTACTACCAGGGCCTCAACCAACAAGCTTCTTCCAGCCGGCTTGGTTTCTAGCTAGCTGTATCCAGTTTTGCACGCCAAAGTTAGCTGAGGTCCTCTGCCACTTGCGTGCGTTACCTTTTACGCTGTCCACCTCTACTGCGATGTCCCACGGGGTTGGATTCCAAGACTATCCGAGCAGAAGCATTGGTGTCCATTCGCTCTAGGTTACCCAGCCATCTCGGTCCTTGGCTTATCACTTTTGTGGTCGGTGTCGCTGTATAGCCCGTACAGTACGATGTTGTATCTTCTTTTCTATTCCCCTTCTATGCAGACGGGACCAAAAATCACCCGGAGAATTTTCCTCTCAAAACAGCCTTATGCGTTCTCATCCACCGTTAACAGTGTCCATGCCTCTGCACCATACATAAGGATCGGGATGATAAGCGCCTTATCCAGGGACAGTTTAGTTGCTCGGGAGAGGGTTTGTTTCTCAACTGTCCTAGTCCAAAGAAACAGCGATTGGCAAGAGTAATCCTTCGTTTGATCTCAGTCGTTCGCTGAGCTTATAGTGGATCCTAGGTAGAAAAAGTTCTTGAACACCTCAAAATTATAGCTGTCTATCGTGACGTTCTGTCCGAGGCGTCGATGTTGGGTGTCCATTCTTGTTGACAGCATATATTTCGTCTTGCTTTCAATCCCCGTTAACCCCATCTTCTTGGCTACCATCTCAATACTCACAGCGTCACAGCAGCGCCACTGACATCACGCTGTATGTCGTCAGCGTAAGCGAGCTAGTTCCCGAACATACAAGTTTTAACTTAATTTTCTGGCTCCCGATCTTGTCTGCGACACAATGGTATTTCATCCTCTACGTTTCCTAGCACGCTGGGGGCATTGCTCTGAAGACTCGTGGCTGCAGTATTATTGGCTCCAGTCAATGTTGTCGGCGCAATAGACTACATTGACATCTTGGTACAGCTAACAAAGTTCATGGTTGTATCTTCTTATCAATCGAAGGAATATTCTTTTGAAAACCTCCAGTATAAACAACTTTTCTGGTAATCATTTAACATTAAGAGCTTTGTAGAGCGTTCACTTCAAACGTCATGCGAAACAGCCGCATTCGTTTTCCCGGGATCCTGAGCGTTATCATCGGTAGCTATGGAATCTATGGAAGAGTCTGGTTGTTCCTAAGATTTACCTCAGAGGTAAGATTTGGTCTATGGTCTTTACTTGCCGTTTATGGTGTTGCAAAATGGCTTAAGATGCGCCCACAGTGCTTTTGATAGGATTTAATATGCTTAATTTGACGGGATATGACTTGATAGTGCTCGCCGGACATAGAATCTCCTTATTGAAGATGAATTTGTTTGTTTACCTTGATTTTTTCAAATAGAAATCAACTGACTGGGTCCTTCAGAACTTTTTTTTGTTGGTTCTGACTTATTAACAAACTGGAACGGAAATGCAAACTCGGAATATATTCCCATTAAAATCTTCCCAGCCAACTTCCTTGTCATCTTCCCATTTCCTTGTCCTAGCTCTTTTCCTACCATTGCTCCCAGTCATCTTCACAACTTAGTTTAGTTAGTTTAGTTTTATTGACTTCACAAATATAAACAGAATACATTGCATTTTTTTTTTTTTTTTTTTTTTTTTGGTAATACTAAGTCTTTGTATGTCTTGGCCAAAGGCCGTCTACCAGATCTTCACAACTTTGTTTGTAGACTTCTTCCAAGCTTCTTTCAGGCCTCTTTCCCTAGTCCACCTTATTTTTCCTCTTCCCAGCTGTTTTCCCAGCACTCTTACCAGCCCTCTTCCCAACAATCTTCCCAGCCATCTTCCCAGCCATCTTCCCAGCCATCTTCCCAGCCATCTTTCTAGCCATCTTCCCAGCTATCTTCCCATCCATCTTCGCATCCATCTTCCCAGCCATCATCCTTGCCATCTCTTTTCCTACCCCTCTTCCCAGCCCCCTTCCACATATCTTCCTAGGCCTCTTCCCAGTCGTCTTCGCAACTTTGTTCGCTGCCCTCCTCTGAGCCTCTTCCAGACTTCTGTCCAGCATTCTTCGTGGCCCTCCTCATAGCCCAAGTAAATAACCAACCAATCATTACCTGATTAATGTTCAGTGTAATCATTTTATTTTTTAGTTTCTTAACATTTTTTGGCATTTAAACCAAGATATTGCTCTTGCTTAGAAGTGGTAGAGGCCCTTACTCATTTAAAGGGAAACATAATGAAAGTGATTTACCCAGGGGACTCATGTGAAAATTTTTGAAGATCAATTTGATTCTATCAACCATTGGTTCAGCATAAGTAAACCCGCCGGGAGATGAAATACCCTATCTCATTGTTCCAGCTTTGAAATGAAACTACAATAGGTGAGCCTAAAGTGTTCTTTGAGATTTGTTGTTTAGATTGCACACTGTCCGTAAAAAGCAACGAAATCCGTTACTAAGTAGTTCAATACTACATAATCAAAAATCTACCAATGACAAAAAAGGGAAGAAAACTGAGCCCCGCTTTGGATATTTCATCTCCCCCATCGATTACAATACCTATGCACAACATTTTACACAATATATATCTATGTTTCAATTGAAACATCCTTTCACTGTTTTCAAAGAACACCCTTGACATGTTGTCACCAGAAAATGTCTTTCATTTGCTCCCATAAAATCTTCCTCCTCTATACATCTCCTATATACCATACTCTGCCTTGAACATGATACTAATGTTATGGCACTTCGAAGGATTATACTTCTGATTTGGATTCATGTACAATCACTTACCCCATATGCCGAACTACATACCATCGAACAAGAAACATATACTAACTCCCCATAGGGGGCCTTCCAGTTTGCCCCCTTCATTTGGATTCGATGTTTAACACTCGTTTTTCGCACAAAAAGGACACATACTTATACTACACTATACACATATAGTACACCTACATCAAATGAATTACACTAACAACAGCAATAACGACAACAAACAGCCAGAAGAAAACATAAAGGAAATTTTCGTCTTCCTGCTCGTCCTTCAAGCAACAGCACTCAATATTAGGTGCATGTTCCAAGGAAAAACTTTTCCAAGCATTATAGTACGGTCTATCCTCAAGGCATAGCTACAGATATACAGAGCGTATCAGGGCTCTACAACATAGTTCTTCCCTCTCTACTCTATCCCTCGACATAGCTCAGAAGTGAGTTTTCAAGAATCAGAAGAAGACGACTTACCAAGTCGATGGCTTAAGGGATGGATAGATATGATGGTGGTAGAAGATGCTCTGTATATTTGAGCAATCATAACCAAACAACGTCACTGCAGCAGCATCAGGAAGAACGAAAAACCCACCCAGTCATGTCCTCATTATCACACTTCATAATGAAATGCTTTTCTGCTCCTCAAGATTTATTGTTGCAGCGATTTGTGGTTTGAGGTATGGTTTCTCTGTCGAATTGGTGGGGGGTAGGGTTGTATAGTGTAAGATGGTTTCCCAAGTGGGTACACATTCTCTGTGAAGGATACAAACAACGAGAGACACTCTTCTTCTTGTTCTTCATCGTCATCTTGAAGCTTTTGTAGGATACATGATGATGTGCACACACAACAAACAAGATAAGCAGGCGACATGGTGCTTCTAGATGATTTTCATATCTCTATATAGCGACGAGGGACGAGGGTCCTTGTTGGGCTCCTCCCGATCATAAGATGATGGGGAGGTGGTGTCGTCGGTGTATAAAACCTACGTACAATGACTTTTTAGTCTTTTGTTCTGCCAACAAGTTATTAGCATGTTTTTTTGCCATAGATATATGTTTTTTCTCATCACTTTATGCATGTGTGTGTATAGAGGCTTTTAGAAAAATTATGTTTTTTTTTTGTCTTTCTTTTTATGGTTTTGAGCTGCTGCTGTTGTTTGGCAACTCTTCTTCTCTCAACTTAAGCGGCATATTAAGGCTAAGAGTAGGCATATCCTACCAGCATAACAAAGACGAAGAAAATAAAAAAATAAAAATCAGATTGAGTTGGAGAGATGGATGTGTTTTGGAGAGTATGACGCAGACGACGCGGAATTTTTTGTTTGAAGAATTTTTCACATAAGATGGTCTTGAGATGCTTGAGAAATTGGAAGAAAAAGTCGTGATATATACGTAGCCTTTGTTCTGGTGGTTTCGTTGTTTGCTTAACGAATTTTTCAATAAAGCAAGACTTTCTTGAGTTAAAGTTTTTTTTGGTTCTAATGGGAACGGACAAGAAAAGGGGGAATTGATGAAGTTTTAATTTTCCATTTCACTTGCGTGCGCCTTTTAAGTTACGGTCTTCTTCTACATGCCGTCCTTCGGAATTGGACTCTATAACTTTCTACAGCAAAAGCATTGCAACTGAAAATGGCCTGAGCTCCTACAGAATTCAAGATGTGCGTTGGTGCCCATTCACTCTAAATGACCCAACCAGCTCAGCTGTTTGACCATCACTCTTTTAGCTAGTGTTCATTATATTATCCCATCCTTTAGTAACCATTTATGCTTACCTTCACGGGATCCCGACACATGAGGGCCTCTGCTTTTGACGTGACAGCTTTCCCTTTTGTACGATCCCGACCTTCAGACCTTGCACTCTGGCTTGGTTCTTAAGCCGGAAGTTCGGTCTTCCTTGTTGCCTCGAACCTGGACGATTGTTCCATTCACTCGATATGGCTGACCGATTGTCGTCGACGTCAGTATCAGCTCTGCTTCTCTGCTTATCGTTTAACACTCGACGTGGAAAAGCAGGGTGGTGTAAAGGTGTTACCCGTTTGTTTCACCAAACTGAAGTAGCAGCTTTCTAAGGTAATTGATGAACTCCTTAACATGATGGCGCATCTGTTTGTCGAACACCCGTGCATGTTTGGAGAGTTAAGAGCAGCTACTTCCTACTTGCACATTGCAGCATGTATTTTGCAATGTCACTTAAAATAGCTGAATTGCTAAATCAGTTGCCCCGTGATCCAGAGTGCGGCCATCACCAACTGGAGATATTGAGGATATTGAGTGTCGACTTGAAATTGTAGGTCTTTCCCAAAATTCGCTTAAGCTGCGTATGAACTTTTTGTACGGTTGATGTGGTGAGACATAATCCAAACTGCTTTCTGCTAATTAAAGAAAACCTTTGCATACTTGGAAGCGGATGGGGAGATATTCCCTAGTTACACATTGAACCATATGTGTTTTCCAGTATCACGTGACACAGCTGAATCAGTTGTCCCATGATCCCGAGTTCGGCCATAACCAACTAGAGATGGTGAGTTGGTTGGTGATTGTTGTCTTTCCCAAAACTCGCTTCAGTGTGGGGTTTTGGTGTATGGCCGATCCTCCGGCCAAAAGCCAGACAGCTTCCAGCCAATTCAAGTGCTGAAGATTGACTTAAGACGCTTACAAAGTACGTCCTCTTCTTGCCTTTTCAATCGCTCTTCGTGGTAGTCATGTGGCAGTTACTGGAAATACTGACTTGGTTACATATGCTGTTTCGAAAAGGTTGCTGGGTCTCTTCCTCCTACAAAGATCTTTTTTTCCTTGCCCAACAATTTTCCCTTGATGCTCTATTGGTTTGAGCATCTCTTGTCACCTTTTTTCAGCGTACGTCATCATCATCATTATACCGTGGGTTCTTTCTCTGGGGCTGGCTGGTAACAGCGATACTGAGACCACTGATTTTTGGCGTCTGGGGAGTCATTTACCACAGCGAAGAGCTTTTCGCTTAAGTGCTCTAGACTTTGTCAACTACATGCGTGCTAAGTATCCAACCTCAAATTTCTTCTTCCACAAGGTTCAACATTTCTTAATGTTACCATTCGAGCTCTGAATTTTCCCGCAACAATGAAATGGTCAGAGTCAACGCTTGCCCCTCAAAACGAATGCATTACATTTCAAAAACCAAGAAGTTAAGTTAAAAAAAATCTTCATGACCATAAATGCCTATGAAGTTAAATATACTGCTTTTCAAGTGTAGTTTTTCCCAGAATATTGAGGTCAATGAAAGGTTAATATCCTAATCCCACAACTCAAAACAACCATCACTAACCGACGACGTTAGAAAAACATCTCTTAATCAAGCAGAGGAAAAAACGATTCCCAAAAACCAAAAAACTCATTACCAAATCAACCAAACCATATACCCACAAGAGTCCAATTTTCTTTCTCAAATAATACCTACATCTTAAGAGGATTTGAAATCATTTCCCATTTATGATGTCAACTGAAAAGCCCCACTCTACAAAAAAAAAACTCCCCTAATCTGTTCTTTTTTCTCCTAAGTTCTTTTCTGTTCTTTTTTTTTATTCTCGAATAAAAGAAATACAATACGCTCACTGACTTGGCAAGAAACAGAAGAAGAAAAAATAATTGAGCAATGAGTGGCATGAGAGGAGGTGGTTGAACGACACACATAGAACACCAAAAAAAAAGACGAAAGGAAAAAAAACTAAAAGAAAAATCATCAGAATTTTAGCTCACTCCGCTCCCCTTCGCCCATCAGTTGTTTGCCAATTCTTATTCTGGCAGGATTTTTAGTCAAAGTTATTTTTCCCTCCATTCTTCCTTATCGCCGCCACACTACCCCCCTCGTCCCATTCCTTTAGTAGCAGTAACTCTATCAATTCAAAACCAAGTCAAATGTGGGATAAAAAGAAGTAGAGTCGATTTTCATTTCCACTTGGCTGCTCTTTTGGGCTTTTATATCCTTTTGTGTCCTTGGATGATGCTTCCCGCCGTGCTACTGATGCCATTCCCTCGTGTGCCGTCGTAGTCGGGTGGTGTCTTCTTCTTTCTTCTTAAAAACGGGGCGCCCAACCAGGCGGCAGCAGGGGTCATCGCAGTCATAATGGTAAATTCGAAAATCTTTTCCAATGCCAAACCGAGAACAAGAGAGCTCTTGAGATATTTCTTTTGTCGTTCTTCCCTCTTGCCCTCTCTCTCCCTTTATATCCACACTTCACCGTAAAGACTTCGTCCTTTTTTTTATGTTGGTTGTTGCTGTAATTCCCTTTACTTGTTTGCACACCCAAAATGGAATACAAATTCATGAAATCATACTCTTCTCTTATCCTGCGCTGGCTTTCTTATTTTCCATTCTCAAAGCCTCTGGAGGATGTCAATTATTGGAAACGGGAGTCGCTTTCGTTTATCCCTTTTTTTTGTATTTTATTTATTGCCTACATTTGGACGAGCTTGCCATAAAGACTGCTGTATAACAAGACTGTGGATTGGGTTTTTTTGTTGGCCTGGGTTGTAAGGATATTCAGAAAAAGGGAAAAATGTGTTTTCTTGCGGTTTATTGAAGCAGGGAGCACATGAGGTTGAATGGTTGAAGGGTGTGGTGTGTTTGTGTTGTTTGCAATATTCTGTAACATGTTTACGTTCCTATTTTTATCTTGAAAGTCTGTCTATATGGGCCACCACATCAGAGCCCTTGGATGGGAAGATAAAGGATACATAAAACATGTATTTGAATCCGAGCATGTTTTCTCATTTCTTTGACACCCCATTTTTCTTCTTGTTGTTTTGGCATAGTGAGTGATTTTAATTACAGTGACACAACCCTTCAAATTGTTTGTTTTTCTTCTTATATTTTTTTGCGAGTTAAAGGAACATACATAAATAAGGAAGAATTTCTGGATACACACATTTTTTGTATGTAGAAAATTAGGGTTTGCGTACGTGTAGCTTTAAGGTTCATTTACGGCTTATTAACGACGAGGATTTCTTGTTACTTTTTTTGTGTTGCTTGAATAAATTGAAGTAATTGTGGAACATTAGTAGACAGAGAATATTGCTGTACCTCACGATATGAGAATACTTTTTGGTGTGTAAGTGGGAGGGAGCAACATGAATAACGTTTAGGGCAGGCATTTTGTTTAAGAATGTAGGTAGGTATTCGAAAATAGATGGCTAGAAAATCCGCTTGCCAATATTCATTCAAATTTCTTAGTGCCAGCTCCTTCTTAATGAAGTTAAAATTAAATAAATAAATAAATAAATAAATTGGGTGGCGCAACAGCTCGTGGAGAACCAGGGCCTAGTGACTTACAACTCTCAACCATTCCTGTTGTGCGTGTTGTTGGCAGGAATGGAAGGGACCTACAGTTTTTTGCCGATTCCGAACGGCTAAACGAGAAGCACTTTTTCATGACAAGTATACTCTTGGAGGATTTGTCAGTTCCTCGCAAGAGGCAGTACCTCGGATTAAACATTTCTGTTTTTTAGGTGGCACGGCTGGGAATCGAACCCAGACCTTCGGCATGACAGTCCTACGCACTAACCATCAAGCCACGAGGTACTACAAGTTAAAATTCCTTAAAAGTTTTCTGTGATGACCGGAATACTATTTTTTTTGTTCATAAGCAGGCTAGCAAGCATGCTTTTGAGTTAAAAAGGATTTGCACCCAGCCGACCTTCTGTCTAGGCTTAGCCTTATAGTGTAGTGAGAAAGTAGACAAAAAGTCTGTAATAACAAAAATTAAATAAGATTTTGTTTTTAAGCAATACTTACAAGGCGATCATAAGGTGTGTAAATTAGGCTTTTCGTTGGGCGCCATTTTTACTTTTCTGTTTCATTTTTTTTTAATAATTCGCTTATTTTCAACTCAAGATTAAAAACTCTAATGCCCAAAGTTATTGCAAAGAATATTTGTTATAACTGTGATTAATTGTATTGATAATTCTTTTCGTTGGGCGCCATTTTTAAGTCTGGTTTATTGGGTTTTTAATTAACTACTCGTTCATTTTCAACTTGAGATTAAAAATGCATATGAAAAAAGTTGTTGCAAATTCGATTTTCTATATCTTCTCCAATATCCTGTTCATTTTGAAGTTGATCTCATTGAAAAACTATGAACAAATTTCGCTGAAATTTTAACAGTTTGTTGTCATTAGTGGCGGAAGGCTTTAAAATTGATTTCCACTTATTGGTTAAAAAAGACTTCTCTGCCACTACTAACAATGACAGTAACTTTTGCTAAATGCTTAAAGTCTTAAGTTGAATATGAGTAAAGTCTTTAAAAAAGAAATAACAATTTATCTTAAACTAAAAGTGGCGCCCAACGCAAATGAGCTTCAATCCCGAAAGACTTTTTATGACCTCCGCTAGTGATTAGTTAAAAGAAAACCTTTTTAATTTTCGTTATTTCAATTATACATTCCGACAAAGATGTGCCCGGACGGTTATGAAGTAAATAGAAAATAAATTTGTGTAAAATTGTTGTAGTACCTCGTGGCATAATGGATACTGCGTTGGACTGTCATGCGGAAGGTGTGAGTTCGACTCCCAGCCGCTGCCACCTGAAACCAGAAATGATTTATCCGCGGTACTGCCTTTTGCGAGGAATTGACAAATCCTCGAAGAGTATACTTGTCATGAATAAGTGCTTTGCATCTAGCCGTTTGGGCTCGGCAAAAAATTGAAGGTCCCCTCCATTCCTGCCAACAACATGCACACAGGAATGGTTCAGAGTTGTAAGTCACTAAGCCTAGCTTCTCCGTGAGCAGTTGCGCCACCCAATTTATTTATTTATTTTAAAAATTAAATTTTGAGCTTTCAAAGATGCCTGGGATTCCTTCGAAATCAACGTTGCTTGTGCACTTTCCCACGTTGAAGCATGTGTAAGCTTAAAGTTCCCTTGCTTAGTTGCGTTTACCTCTCTGGGCAGCTCTCTCGGATAACCTTAGCCCTCGCTCTCGCCGAAATTGGCTGTGCTTTGTTCATCTTCAACATTATTAGCACAAAGTTCCAAATCCATAGATATCGAGTCTCTTGTCGAGATTCAAAAATCAACGAACTTGTCATCTCGATCCCATTGCAGGAAGACTTTCACCCTTGAAACAGGAGTGCTTCGTGTGCTGCTTCATGTGTCTTGAACGGCATTTCTACAATCTCCCAGAATCAGTTTTCCAGTTGCGAGCCTAAGTCCGTAACTTGGACAAAGCTGTGAACTTGCTACCGCGGAATTTCCGTTGTAACATTTCCTAAAACAATCTTTCCTAATTGCGTATTTTGCTGATCCGCCCATTGTCATTCGCTCGTCACTTCCCAGTAATAAGTTGATCGGTGCAGACTAGTTGAGATGGGGATCTTCTAACAAAAAACCCTTGAAGTGCTGCAATTTGCCGTGTATCACTCATTGGACCGCGATACACCCATTTACTGACTGGAATATCAATATTTGAACGGCAGTCTCAAACGTCGAGCATATTGTTCTTCGATGAAGCCTTGCGTAGTGTCGCTGCTGACCAGATCTAACCCTGATTCTTTGGGAAAGCTTCGATGCTTTTGCATCTTCAATAGCTGTGTGGTAGGTGACCCTCTGTCGATTAGAGCCTGTTTTCTACCTGCGCGTAGATGAGCGCATTCTAATCCCAATCAAACCGACCCAGCACCGTTGAAGTTCTTTCGTCGGTTTTTTTCTGGTTAGAGTATTTAGGCGAAAACGTCACTTCCCAGTAATAGATCGATCGATGCAGGTTCGTAGAGATGGGGTTCTGCTAACAAGAAACTCTTGAAGTGCTGCAATTTGCCGTGTATCACTCATTGGGCCGCGATACACCCATTCACTGACTGGAATATCAATGTTTGAACGGAAGTCTCAAACGTCGAGCATATTGTACCACTACTAAGCTTTGCGTAGTGCCACTGCTGGCCAATTCGTTCCCCGATTGTTCGGGAACTTTACGATGCTTTTCCAGCTTCAACAGCTGTGTGGCAGATGACCCTCTGGTGATTAGAGTGGATGAACGCATTTAAATCAGTCCCAATAAAACCGACCCGGCACCGTTTTCGAATTGATCAACCTAAACTACCTATATAAAGTCAAATAGAAATTCCTTGGTGTTCTAAACTGTATAATTTACAATTTTATTCTGAGCATAAATACTCGTTGATTTATGGATCCCATTTTTAAAATATGTAGCTATTGTTCAATAACGAAAAAAAAATAAAACCGAGCATTGCTACTCATCAATTCCGATTTTACCTTCAAACTCTTTTATTTCCTTGTTTTCCTATTTTTGTTGTTCTTCACATCCTCGCGGGTTTTTTGAAAAAATCCCTGGTTATATAACTTCTTCCGTTATGCCAAGCACTTCTCATTTTGCCTTCTCACATTTTACCTTCAATACAAACCTCTAAACCATCTATAGAAACAACGGTATCGTCATTATCGTTTTTCCACGACTCTCGACATTGGTTGCGCTGCTTCTGCTGCTGGTGTTGTGGTCCTTTTAATTCAACTTCCACTCCACTTGTTTCCTGCAATTTTCTCTTCACCCCATTATTGCAAACTCGATATAAATATGTATAGCTATGTGTGTGTGTTTGTTTGTTTAAAATTCCCTCATACCCGTTTACCTTGGCTCTTTTTTTTTTGTTTACCTCACTGCGCTTCTGCTCCCGCATTCAATCATCTTTCGCTTCGTTTCCCTTATCACTGCTACTGCACTACGTAAACCATCACAGCATAGCTCCTTTCACTTTTGGTCTGAGGACTTCCACTTCCAACCGTCCGTCCCTTCATTTCCATCCGTCTTTCCTAAGAGAGAGTCCTCTTGTACTCTACTCCACGAGCAAACGTGCAACGATTCTATGGAACATTTTTCCATTTTTTTTTTTTTTTTTTTTTATTTTTGCCCTTTTCAATGCAAACACCGGAAGTTGATGGCGTACGGAAATTTTCCATCGTCTTACTTCTCTGACACAATTTTTCTTCCTCATCTCAGACCCGGTGCCAGAAGGGAAAAGGAATGAAAAAAATTTGCGAAAATAACATAACTTTTTTTTTGTTACTTGCTCAATACAGCCATCCTTTTTTCCTCAGCCCGTTCCTGTTACTTTTTCACACATTCATTTAACCAGAACCGTTTTAGCTCCCCTTGAATGCCGTTGCTCCCCTTCCCAAACATTGGCAGAACATACATAATATCATGATAAACTTATTTGAAGCATCATCTCTCTATAGAGTACTTTATGGTGGTGACGATGGTTGTGTGGCAAATTTGATGGCGGTGGTTGTTTCGTGGGTGGGGTGAGGTAAGGGGCTGCGACGGGGGATACGGTTTTGGTTACAAATGGGAGAGATGACGGTATACTATGTGTATATTGTCGAAGTTAGTTTAAGTTTTCTTGTGGCAGAGCACATTGAAGCAGGGGAGCTGTGGGGTGATTTTTGTGTTTTCAAATGCTTTTACTACCCCCCTCCCACATATGTTAAACCTTACCCTTAGCAATTCCCTTTCTATGCATACATATGTAGGTATACTTTAGGGCTTTAGCACATCTCGCTTGAGTTTTAAGGATGATGGTGGTGGTTTGAAGTAGAGGATTTTCTTTTACTGTTTGTACATATTATGTTGTTGCTCCATCACCACCACACTGTATAATATGTCTCTTTGGTCTGTGGGGATATTTAAGAGATTTGATTTAAGGAAAGGGTTATTGTCTCCATAGGAGAAGAAGGATAAGAAATAAAACGAGAACGATGGGATGTGGTGTACAAGGATGACTATTATATGGATATACGATATAATAAATTGCAATGACGTTGT
Source organism: Dasysyrphus tricinctus (assembly GCA_963921185.1). Taxonomy (NCBI): domain Eukaryota; kingdom Metazoa; phylum Arthropoda; class Insecta; order Diptera; family Syrphidae; genus Dasysyrphus; species Dasysyrphus tricinctus. The sequence continues at coordinate 273,690,100 of OY992530.1, read as the reverse complement.
TTTGAGAGTCGAAACGTATGTAATGGATTAAGTGTTCGTCTTGATTGGTTGAGGTGAGCAGTGAGGAATGAAAGAGATCGTTGAGAAATTTATGCTTGAATGAACGATATTGCGACGAATTTGTGTCGGATGTAGTAATTTTCGCGTATAGAAAAGGTGGTATTTTGAATCTTAGACAAATTTATAGAAGGAGGGCTTCATTGTGGAGATGAACTTTGTGTTATATGAAGCTGTTTTTCCGGAAATTGGCATATGTATATTAAAAAGAGAGGAAATACTCTTTCACGTCGTCGTGTTGAAATTGAAAAGAAAATCGATATTAGTTATACCTACCCAAAAAATGATATTTAATGGTAGTTGAGTCTTCACCGAATTTCGATATTTTTGGACGATCTCATGTTATGTGCATGAATAAAGATGTGGTTCCTGCTGCTACTCTTGCCAGCCAATCGCTGTTTCTTTGGGCTAAGAAAGGCGATTGAGAAGCAAAGCCCTCTCTCGAGCAACTAAGTTGTCCCTGTATAAGACGCTTATCATCCCGGTCCTGATGAAGAAGATACAACAACGAAATGTACGGGTTGTACAGCGACACTGACCTAGCAACAAAAGTGGAAAGCCAAATGCTGAGATCACTGGGTTACCTAGAACGAATGGACATCAATGCTCCGGCCTGGAAAGTCTTTGAATCCAACCCCGTGCGTGGGACAGCGCAGTAGAGATGGACAGCGTAACAGGTGGGACATCGCAAGTCAAAGAGGACTTCAACCAACTTGGCGTGCGAAACTGGAGACAGCTTGCTAGAAATCGAGCCGACTAGACTGGAAGAAGCTTGTTGGTTGAGGCCCTGGTTCACTTCGGACTGTAGCGCCACCTTAAATAAGTAAGTAAGTAAAAGTAGATGCTGTAGCAGGTATCATTTTGGTATTAAGAACCTGGCAAAACTGCACGGTGTCAAGTGAAAACTAGAGAGGGGGGTAAAATCATCGACTCAATCAGAAAAAAAGACAAGTATTGGTCAAAAGACCATATTGAGGCCAGAGTTCCCCCTTGGTTCTTTTGATATCTCGATTTCTTCTAAATTTTCGCTTTCAAGACTCTAGCACGCTGCGGATAATGGAGAATTTCTCCAGTTGTCAAAATAAGAACAAATACAAAAAGATCACCGATAGCAATGCCGGCCGTAGTGAAAGAAACAAGGAAATGATGGGCCATCTGTTGGTTTCTTGATAAAAACCTATACAACAGTCACTGTTCAATATTTGCTTTATTGAAAAGAGTAAACCTTCTGATTGATTACGGAGTATTGTTTCATTCAAATGACTGCCTTGGCTGGCTGTGTACCATCTTGGCAACCCAATTTTTTAATTCATTTTGGAAAGTTTTTGCGTCTATTTCACGAAAAGCTTGACCAATATTGTTCCTAAGTGCTTGAATCGTCTGTGAATGGTTCGTATTGCATCGATGTTTAATGACACCATACAAAACAGTCCAGGAGGGTCAAATAAACACTCCGTGCTGGCCAACAAAACGATTAATAACACGGCAATTGAATGTCCTATGCGGGATTTTTCGTTCCACATTAAGTCTATTACATACTTCTTCGTGAAGTTAACAATCACCAGTGGAGAAAGTGAGTTTTTGACATTGCTCACTGGTATAGACTTGCGAATGTGTTGTGAACGTTTGACCTTTAAAACAACAATGCCTCCAATGAGTTTTCTTTTGTAATCGAAATGTCAACTGTTCACTAGGAGCTCCCGTTTATTTTGCACGGGAGTTGCTCGTGAACGAAAACTCTCCACACAGCTTCACGAGCCCATTCACGGGTGAACAAAAATGCAAAATCTTTATGGATTCACGACATGATTCACAAGTATGTACTAGGCGAATGGTCTAGCACGTACATATATACAAGTTTTGTAGAGATGCACTGAACACCGTTTCTGCTTCTCATCGTTAGAAGAAATGGGTCATAATAATTTTCTAGATATTTGTAGTTTTCCGTTGGGCGCCATTTTTAAGGAAAATTGCTGTTTGTTGAATATCTTAGGGGACTGTCAGTTTTCCTCACACAGTAAAGATTTTGGAAAATCAATTCTGTGCAAAAAAAAAAGAGTGGAGACTTCTTCAATTAATCCGTTACCGTTGTCGATTTCGTTCGTCGAACACCGTAACTATCGTAGAATGATATTTTCCTTTTATCATTCTGCTGCTTAATTTTTGTATGCGGGGTTGTTCGTTCCACATTACCAGCGAATGGTCTTAGACTGGTGTATATACGTACAAAGTTTTTGTAGAGATACACTCAACACTGTTTCTACTTTTGTATCGTTAGAAGAGATGGGTCATAATAATTTTCGAGATATTCGTACTTTCCATTTTTAAGGCAAATTGCTGTTTGTTGAATATGTTACGCGAGTATCGGTTTTCCTCACACGATAAACGGTTCGGACAATCAAATCTGTTAAAAAAAAGAGTGGAGACTTCTTCAATTAATCTGCTACACTTGTCAAATTCGCTCGTCAAACAATGTTAGTTCCGCAGAACGATATTTTCCTTTTATCATTCTGGCGTTTCATTTTCGTATCCGGGATTTTTCGTTCCACGCTACCAGCGACTGGTCTTAGATGTATATGCAAAGTTTTTGAAGAGATGCACTCAACACAGTTTCTGCTTCTTATCGTTAGAAGAGATGAGTCATTATGATTTTCGAGATATTCGTCCTATTCCGTTGGGCGCCATTTTTAAGGCAAATTGGTGTTTGTTGAATATCTTACGCATTTTCAATTTTTTACTAAAAATTAACTATCAATGAACCAGCAAATCTATAAAACCTTAAACGACAAATTGTCACAACTTATCAACGAGACTAATTAACAGCAAATTATCCACCTAATCGCTTTTCAATGGGCGACTATAATTTTGCTAACTTGAAATGATTCATTAATTTTGTGGTCCTTTACATTACTACTCTACAAATTATTGCTTTCATCTTCTTCAACAACTAACCTGTATATTTATAAATAAAATAATATTCCTTCATTCCATTTCCCCTGCGTTAAATAACACAGTGACCAATTGCATTCCAATCGAAATGTTATGTAAACCCATGCGTAAGAGAGAAGTTTAACAAACAAATATAATAAATATATGCACATGAATATCTCTTGAGGTATTTCTTCAGATAGCATAGTTTAATCAAAATTACCACATACACTCATTCATGGTATGACCCTGCTCGTGCCCCGGCTCATGTTATACTTCTCAAATACTGTGCGTCTAACGCAAATGTGTGAATTTAACTTATATCCAAAGTTCACATGTTAGAACCAAACTAAATACAATAATTAACTTTGTAAATCATGATGGGAGGTTGGTTGTGCTGTGCGCTCTGAAAATATCCTTGCAGGACGAATTATCTATATGCACGAATTTGTACTCATCATTACTTACTTCGACAAAGATGATGAGAATGATGACGAAGACGAGGACTACAACGACGAGACGTTCCAAAATAGCTACATATAATCACTCCCCTCAAAATTTGCATTGGAAATTAATTTCATATGCGTAATGCGAGTGTTTACAAATTGAATAACATCACCATCATAAGCATCCCGAATATAGACGACGAACAATGACGACGAAGACGACGACGTTTTGAAGGTATAGGTACTTGGATGAATCATACTCTACCGAACACCCCACAGGATCAATTGACAGCAGTACCTATGTTTATACATTGCATAAGTATATGCAACATGCAATATAAGAAAATGTAGAGTATCTGTATATATTTTAAGGATACACTGCAATTTACACGTGTGAATGAGTGTTTCCTTAAGACGTGCATCTGAATTGAATTGAATTATCTGAAGGTATACCACCTCCTCCCAAGAGAGGAATATTGACAGGAAGTGAAAAGATCCTCCTTCTTGTCTCCAAATTGTACTCTGTAGCAAACCAATATCATACGACAGATTGTCATCGTTATCTTTGCATACGTATAAATCCACGACAGAAGTGAGTGTCGTTTTAGCATTTAAGATTTTATCAGTGCTGCCAATCTTAAAGTTTTCGTTAAAATAGAAAAATCTTGAGATAGTCCAATCGAATTTTCATTGAACGGTGGTTTTATGAACAGACAATGGCATGCATTGGTGACCTCATGTCATTTGAAAAAAGTGGAAATGAAATATAACTTCCGAACATGTAACTGGACGATCGCCCGCCGTTAGGGATCAGATTGCTTCTCTGAACCAGCCTGCCATCTTGGCATATTGTTGTCAAAATCAGCGTGATTAATGGTGCGCTTGGACAAATCTCCCAACTCCCACCTCAAACATTTTTTCATCTATAAGTTAATTTTGGGTCAGCGAGCTAAGTTGCCGTTGGGCGCCATTTCTATAGAATCAACATTCTTTCAATAACTCTCAGTTAATGATGACAGCGCAGAAATCAATCGAAAAATAATTCTTGCCAAATATCTGCCTAAAGTGGCTGGTTCATTTCGATCGAACGGAACCATTGCTTTGGTCTGAAAAATCAGTAGAATAAGTCTGCAATTCGGGAAACAAACTCCAGTGGAAAAGGATCACAACCAACTTTGCTTGTGAAGCTGGAGACAGCTAGAACCCGAGCTGGCTAGAAGAACCTTGTTGATTAAGTCCCAGGTCTACACCCACTTCACGAATTTGGATAATATTATATTATTATTATTATTCCTGAAACACCACCAATGAATGCGATTATGAAAGCAGTTCAACCAGCATTTGAATTTTATGCTTAGGAGCATGATCGAACTCCGACTCATGCTGTTCCCATGCTTATGTCGTTCATAGTGCATGGATGACTAATGAGTAGAAACTGATCTGGATCTAATAAGTGTAGTGTTCCGGTAGCTTTCTAGTTAACCGAGGTGGTGCCCAACTGCATTATTCCATCGTATAACTGGCTCAAAAAATGTACTCCCATATATGCTTGTAGAAGCTGTATGGATGAGGAAAAAACAGAATTGAATCGAAGACTTCATCTTGAAGATTTCTACTTCAATCATACAAGTGATTTAGTGGTTTTATTGGTTCGCCTAGTAAGGGAAGATTTTCTAGATTTAACTGGTATCGAAATGGACCAACTTATGGTCTAAGTGGGTCAGTTTTTCATCCAGTTTGACATTCACTTCAACCTAACCTTTCTCATGTGTGCTGCCGGCGTCTTTGTCCTAAAATGAATTCGCACTTCGGGAATGTATCCTTCTAAACACTTACCGCCACTGGTGCAAATTTATATTCAGCTCACTAAACTGTTATGTCTTAGCCTAACCACACCACCCACAGGGATTCCTTCTTTAGCCTCCCATTCCAATGTTCAAAAACTCAACTTCTGTTTTACCCTTTTGTATGTTCCTAACGCTCGCATGAGGGTGTGTACAATCACTTGGAGTGCGAGGAAATTAAAAAAAAAAAAATTACCAGACCATGCATTTCCTGAAACATCCATCTTCACATTGATGAGCTGTACACTGATTTCGTACCCTCCAACCTTGACAGTGCTGCGAATTACAGCTATGCCAATCTTTTCAACCAGTTGTTGTGCTTTATAAGATATATCTCGTTCCAGTCGTATCGGTTTGTTTAAATCTCTTCTCAGTTGGCAACACTATTCGAATTCCTGCTATACCAAATTTCCTTCCTACTTCAAGGCAACATACAGCGAGACGAAGGCAAAATTAATTTAATACGTTGTGTACATGAAGTAAGCATAGCATACCAAAGGGTTAACTCCCTCTCTCTGTATCTCACTTTCTCTCTCCCTTTTCCCAATGAAGAGGATGTTGATCCAATTAAATTCTGTTTATTAGTAGGGAAATTAATTGGGCTTCCTGTGACTGCTGCTCGATTTGGTCGTGTATCCTTGCGAATTCACCTTATAGCTAAGTTAAGGGGTTTATGTGATAGAATCCTTGTGCATTGCTTGCTTACACAGTATCACTTGAGTATCTCCAATAGCATATGATTGCATTATGCTAGTGGAACTGAATTTTCACATTGCCCCCTCGTCCTTCTTAGCTCTCTCTCTGACCATATGATGAAAAACGGACGTGTTGGAATCTTTGAAGGAGCTAAATCGTTTACAATTAAGATTGTTGTTGCTCTTTGGTTTAGCTGTGTGAAATGCGGCTACTTTTCCTCTTTGGGAATAGCCAGATTCTTTGAACTAATTACAGGTGTCTGCCACAACTAAAACAATTGGACAAGAAATTGAGATGAAGAGGTCAAAGGGTATGAATTGGTCAGAGAGCAGGATGTGTTTGTGTGTGTGTATTATGATGCATTTATATGTCTCTGTGTTGTTGTGTTGTGTGTGGTTAGACTGCAAAGATGCCTAAAATATATATTGATGACACATAATTAATTTGGATTTGTTGTGATACAACATTGCTTAGGATAATGAAAGATAAGCCTTTAGGATTTGTTAGTTCTTGATATAAACTTTGCATACATATAGGTATCTACTATAATATTTGTCTTGATTTAATAATTTAGATAAAGTATGATTATATGGAATTTAATTTCTATCACTTAAATAGGCTAAATACTTATGTGATATCTGGTGTTAATGATATATTTTTGTTTTTTCTTTCTCTTTTCAGGGTCCTCCTCCACAGGGGCCACTCAAATTCACAATTGTGGATACATTGGAACGGATAAAGGAGGAGTTTAATTTTTTACAAGCACAATATCACACGTAAGTAAAACAGTTAAATATTTTGTATAATAAATCATAGACCCATTAACCCTTGAGAAACCTTATTCTGCTGACTGTTCTTGGGACAATTTATTAGCCGGAAAGAGACCATCATTAAGGTAACTCTCTCACACGAGGTCATAGGAAACACTGCTTCGGGAGCCATTATAAGACTCGTCAAGAAGGATGGACAAATGTGTAGATCTTAGGAAAAAAGACTACATTAAAGGTCTGCATTAACCAGCTTCCTTAGAATTGCCATGACTAAAGAAAAATATGCCGATGGAACAGCTCATGGATAACCAGGGCCTTGTGCCTTGCAAATCTTAACGATTTCTGTGTGCGTGGTGCTAGTTGTCAGGAATGGATGGCCCCTGCAATTTTTCTGTGAATCCGACGAGCCAAGAGCTATGAAGAGAAGCACTTTTTGTAGGATACGTCACTTCTTTACAAGAGGCGGTACCCCTGAAAAGAGGATTAGTCTGTAATTCGATCTCCAGATCTCCGCCGTGACGTTCCATTCCACCCATCTGCGAAAACTCTATGAGTGAACGCAATAGCTTGCTTGGTGTTGCTTGAAAGAACTCTGTTGGTAAACCATCAAGCCCCACTGCTCTGTTTGTCCTTAAGTGCTTTCACCGCAGTGATATTTGTTCTTCACTGGGAAACTACTATGTGAATTCGGAAAATTTGTTACTTTGGATGAGTCATTTTGCATTGGATGCAATTCACTGGCGATCATCCGGTTTGAAACCATGGCAAAGTGCTCCTTCTACTGTTTGAGCTGATCCTTATTCAGAATTAATAGAGTGGTCTGATTCCTTTGGGAGTTGGGTGGATCCTTGAAAATCTATAAGTTCCTTGGTTCTAAAGGTGGTTCTGCCTATTTGCGGCTTCTTCTACTTCTATACCCAACGAATTGATTTAGTAATGCTTATCCTTTTATTCAACGCTACTATAAACTTCTCTCATCTTAATGTGATATCGGGATTCCAACTTATTCCTACCAGCTGCGGGGGTACCAACGATATGAGCTTCGTAGTGTTTTCTTTCTTGAATGCTTGCCCAAATGTCTTTAGAAATCGTAGCACTATCCCAACCATGTGACGGACTGGCTATTCAGGATATGAAAATATTTGTACAGCATACCATGATTTTCAATGGAGGTATGCCTTGTGCTGCCTGTAGTACCTTATTTATTGGTGGTTTCATGAATTCTTCTAATGGAACTAAACATGGGCATTCAGGTGCTTTCTCCAAACAATTGTAATAATCCCTCGTAAACTGACATCGGATGATGGTCCTGGGTCATCACATATCTGCTGCTCTTCTGTTCAGGACGTCCTGGAAACAACTTCTAAGCCTACGGCTGATCGCGACGTTAATTCGATTTTCTGGACTGTCTTTCGACACACAACTTACATTTTGGGCCTAAACATGGTCCTTCCTATTACGAAGCCATCAGCTTTGTCGTTGCGGTTATCAACCCCGTTTTTTTCCCATAACATGTCTGAGCCCTTTATTGTATTTTGCGTACCTGCATTTAAATCTCTTATTTCCATTATGATGTCTCGGCAAGGAGTGCAGTCAAAAGCGGCACTCATTTGCTCATAAAAGGCCTCCTTCTTCTCATCAGAAGATAGCTCCCTTGGGGCGTGACACTCTGGGATGGTGACGTGTCTTACTCTAGTTTGGAGCCCTGGCTGTGACCAACATCATATTCCCTAGACTTTCAGGTATTTTTCCAGAATTGAATAGTACAGTGTTACGGGTTTGAGAACTATAATTGCCCAAACCCAACCACCGAACTTCATTCACCCTTAATATGTCCATGTCATAGCGCATGAATTCCTTCTCCTATTGAGGGAATCTGATGGCATTGTGTGGACATTCACATCCATTATCCATTTTTTTTTTTTCATGGTACAATAACTTAAAGTCGTCAACGTGTGATCAATCCTTATCCGAGAGGAAATGTTGGTCTCGCTAGCGGAATTTGTTTCAGTTTTGAAAACAGCTTACTTTTTAAGGATTGTGATGTAGGGTTACAGTATCATCCAGCTCCAGATAGAGATACGATTGATCTTAAAATCCCTTCATTAAATTTTCCCCAATATTCTTTGACATTATTTGATCCCTTCCCGGGCGCCATTTTTTTATAAGAATTGGTTAATTTGTTAGAGCCCATAATTAGACTAGGGATCATTTTATTTAATTAATTTTTTTTTGCTGATAGAGTAAAACAGTTATTAAAAGGATCTCTGCTCGGGCGCCATTTTGTATGATTTATCAATTTATTCGATAAATGTATTCATTAAATTAAAATTTAATTTTCTCCAATATTCTATTACATTATTTACTGTTTGTTTATAGCTAATTAAAAGGTTTTGATCCTTTCCCGGGCGCCATTTTTTTTATAGGAATAGGTTAATTCGAAAGAGCCCATAATTAGACTAGGGCTGAGTTGATTAAATTAATTTTTTTTTTGCTGATAGAATAAAACAGTTAGTAAAAGGGTCCCTGCTCGGGCGCCATTTTGTATGATTTATCAATTTATTCGATCGTTTTGTGTTTCATACGATTAATTCTTATTTTCTTTTAGATATTTTACAAGATAATAAACTTGCTTTCAATTGAGAACAATCCTTCTCAACAATCATTGCTGAGTTGTCCTTTGTTCGCATCATATGTACTTACAGTGCGTCCAAACGTTCTACATTAACTCAATACACTAGGCTTTTTATTTTCTTCATTTTAATTCGATTACTTAATTTGCCAACTCAATACATGCATATGTTGTACATATGCACCTACAATCCCGACCCACTATCAGAATTTCGAAATGTTAATAAAATCGCTAACCCTCTACAAATTTCGCCCTGCTTAACCCAAAAAGAGTAGGTCTCTCTTACTCTTGATGTTCATAATCTACTTTCGATTAATCAACAAAAAGTTTTATTATTCCTTTCGCAATTTCTGTAGTGGAAAATTATTTTTAAATGTACATATTCGTATTACCAATGAAAACAGAAATTAAAAACAAAACACAAAAAAAAACTTCACCACAATCCAAACAGCCCAACTCCAGGTATTCATCGTCCATAAAAAAACGATCTGCAACGCGAATAAGCCACGAGGTAATTATATGCACTGGAACATGCAGCAAATACGAAAAAAAAAAAAAAAAAAAAAAAAAAACTACTGTACTGATACATCCTCTGTGTTGTGTTGTGCCTACAACAAAAATATAAATGTAGTTACATATATGAAAAACGTTTGTAGAATCGGCCACATCGCGTTGCAATTAAAACCCACATACTTGTAAAGCACGCAAATATTTTCGGTAAACGATGTTGCGGTGGGTTGTTGAAACCAGCCAGCAGCTCTAGCAGCGCCCTCTACTGCACTTTCTCTCTCTCTTCTTCCCTCTGCGAATTAAGTTTCCTGTACTCGTGTGTCTCTGTATACGCTTAACCCAACCACAATGTGGAAACAGAATCATTTACATACCCAGCAATAGTGCCTGCAATTGCCTATATGGATGGATGGACACCGGCGACAACCCGACGAACGGGAGGCAAGTGGCTGTATACATATGTGTCTACATAATATGGAGTGGAGGGTGGTGGCAAAGAGGGTATTCGTGGTGTCCGGCGGAACGATTACTCTCAGTAATGAGATTCACATCTCATTATCGTGGGTAATTGCCTGGTGAAACGCAACGGCAACAAAAATTAAATTAAATTAACGAATCATTTGTGGAGGCGCACAAAAACAAGGCAGGGTATAATGTCGGAAACTACCAAAAAGAAAAAAAAAAAACGATAAAATTGTGTCGATAAGAGAGGTGGAATAAGAAGTGATTTTTTTTATCAAGATCCGACTGTTACAATATTTACAAATTTTATACTTCATAATCCAATTATGTAGTATTCATTCTCGGATGGAAAATCTTAATCAGAAAATCCAGTTCAATTAAGGCAATTGTGTGCTTTTTTCGCAAACCTCAAACGGAACTTGCGGGGACGATCAAGGGAACATCGAAGTAGCATCGCAGTATAGACCAGCGATCACGTATTGAATTCTACTGTCAGGGAGATTAAACCATTCAACCAAAACGCCGCGCCGTAGGACAACAATTTCGTCCACCACTCAGCATTGGCGAAGTGAAGATGGCTTTATCTTAAGTTAAGTCCAACAAAGCTGCTGGAGCTAACAGTGTAGTCGCCGAGCTGCTCAGAGCGGCAAGTGACGAGTGTGCACCAGCTCATTTGCAAACCATGGTCGGAGGAAAGCAAGTCCCATGAATGAAACCTCAGCATTGTTTACCCAATCCTCACGAAAGGAGATCCTCTGAACTGTGCCAAGTTCAGGGGCATTACTCTCCTTAACATCACCTACAAGATTTTTTTCTGTCGTATTACTTGGGTACCTGAAGTCGGTCATCAAAAATCCAGGTTCATATCAGTGTGGCGTCAGTCAGGAAAGTCTGCCATCGATCAAATATTCACATTAGGGTAAATTTTGGAGTAAGGCCAAGAATGTAAAATTGACACACACTACTTTTTCGTTGATTTCAAGTCTGCGTATGACAGCATCCTTAGAGGCAAGCAATAAAGAACAATGCCTTATTTATGGAATCCCTGCAAAATAGTTCATATGCGCAGAATTACAAAGAGTACGCTAGCTCTCCCATCAAGGACCTCATAGACCTAACCGATACCTTAGATACTAGACAGTTCTGATCAGGGTACTAAAATCACGCTGATAAAGAACAAGCAAGTTATTGGCAAATGTTTGCAGCCATCACATTGCAAAGAAGAAAAGATTCTATAAAATTTGACATTTAGGGGACTTAAACTTTTGTATTCATCGCCACACAAAGTATCTATTATTTGATCAATCACAACAACCATCATCAGTTCATTTTTCAAAAAAAATGTATCACTTCTGTCGAAAATTGCATCACCTCAAATGACCCTTAAATCCTCCTAAATAGCTTGAAATACACCCTTGATTCACACAAGCAAACTAATTCAACCAAATCAGTGTGAAATAAAAACACTAAAAACCAGTAAAACACATTAAATCTCACTTTCAAAATAACCTGCCTTTACAAATTGAAATAAAAATAAAAATTAAAAAGGTATACTCGGGGTTGAATGATTTTGCCTGAGTGTATCGTTTTACCAAATCAGAGATTTAAACTGGATTTGCACAATTTATTCATTGACACTTTTTAATGTTGTCAGGAGCGATTTTTTTTTTTTTTTTTTTTTTTTTTTTTTTTTTTTTTTTTTTTTTTTTTTTACAAATTAGTGCTAGCATTACCCTTCGGTGAAAGCTTCAATTATTCCGCTGTTTTAAGATTCTATAAAATTATTTAAAACAAAAATAGAAAAATAACAAAAACTACGATAAATAATGAAATCACACCAATCCTAAGGAAATAATATCCAGCACCCAAATAAAAAAAAAAAATATCAATGCTGTTTTTTTTTTTGTTTTTTATCCACGTCCTTCTCATTGTTTTGGTGATGAGATATTTTGGATATTATTTCTTAATCTATTTGAGTGTTATTGCCTTACACACAAAATTATACGGAGAAGTAAAAGAAAAGCATCAAGTCCAACATAATTTATATAAAATATCCATTAAATGTATATTTACTTTCCTTAATAAAAAGAATAGATTCTTTTTATATGTAAATACTTATTGGATTTTTTTAAATTACAAATCCACAAACATCCCCTTAAACAAGCCTAAAGTGAGCATTGTGATGTAAAAACAATAAAACAATAACACTGATTCCAAGCGTGTTGAGTTTGAGTTTTCCCCGTTTGTTTTTTTTGTGTTTAAATTATTATTTTTAGTGGTTGGTTTGTGGTTTACTGGTGCGTGCGTGCCTGCTTGTCTGCCTACCTTTCACACGCGGCATGGTTCTCTGATTCGCAACACCCACCTCTCCTTTGCCGCAGTGTTGTTGTGGGAGAACATATTATTATTGCCATCACCCATCAGTTAATGTGGCGGAAATTGTGATGACTCTTTTTCGCCGTTGGTTAACTTTGAATTGAATCGCGTCCTTCTGTCAATTCATCTCAGCTTACCACATACACACACACATACACAGGCAACCGAGAGTAATATATTTTATACATACATCAGCTGTTATGAATGAGATATAATTTTACGCATATGGAGTTTTTGTATGCACAAGTACAGGGTGTTTGTTAATTTTGTATACAAATATTTTATATATTTTTTTGGATTCATGTTATTTTTCTGAAATTTGACAAAATTCTTATACAAGCTGAATAACTTCGCTTAAACTTGTATTAAACGAAGTAATCGAGGACTTAGTAATAACTTCGGTAATACTTATATTAAACGAAATTATCGAGGAGTTAGTTATTTTTATAAGTAAACTTTCTTTTTGAAACTTTTAAACAAGCTTAATGAAGTTCAATAACTTCGGTAAAACTTGTAGTAACCCAAATTTTCTAACAGTGAGTGAGGTTAAGTAACATGTTTTTTTAAATTTGTATTAAAACTTAACAAAGTTCATTTACTTCGCTACAACTTCCTGCAAATCAAATTAGAAAGCATTTGGCAGTGTTTAAAAGCTAGAATATTTCTTTAATAAGATTATTTTATTAAATCTTACCAGTTCGGCTGTCAAAGAGTTTTTATTGGTTAACTTTGAATTGAAAATGTGTACTTTCTTACCACATTTTAAATTACAGTTACCTAGCACCCTATTTTCGACTTAATCCCATTGCTGTATGTTGTGAATTATTCCTAAAAAAAAATATGCGTTTCACGCATAATGTGTGGCATATACACACATGCTATCGATACAACCATCATCATCGAAAAAAAAACAACAATAGCAACAGAGCAATGAGAAAAAAAGAGGCCAATTAATAAAAATAAATAAATTTCAGTTATAAGGGCAATTATTATTGTTTCCACGAATTGATCTATGTGCACCGCGAGGAGCATTGGTTGCTCTACTCATTCAAGGATGATGTGGAGGGGAGTTGGTTTATCATTCTCCTCGAGGTCCCATTCGTCTATGGTGACGGCAGCCAATTGATAATCATTTAATTGGAATCAGAATACCGTTGTGGCGGTCAACGCAAAATGATTATTATTATTTTTATTTAATAAAAATATGTTTAAATCAACTGATTATTTTCATATTCGTGTTGTTTTTTCTTGTGATATATGTATTTTAGGTACATATACATACATATGCATGTGGCAATTTATGTACATATTCGAAAAAAAAACTAACTTGGGACTTTAATCAAACTTGACATTTCGAAGCAAGTCTTACAATTCTTTCTATGTGTCTGTCTCGGCTACAGCTTTAACAGCTAAATCAATTTTCTATTAACTTTACCGCATTTCTCAGAAATTGCTAAAACACCTCTGTATAAGTCCTTATTAAGGCTCTATTCAACGTTGCTTAAACCCTTATTCATAAATCATTTTCCGATCCATTTTAGTTTCAAACTCCTTGTGTGAAATAAAGTACCAAAAAGAGAAATCTATTACATTCAGATGTCATCCTCATGTAGCCGCTATTCAACCTCTAAAAGTTTAAAATGGCTCTATTCAACGTCACATAACTTTTATGAATAATATTCTCGCGTTTAGAGGCATTGTACGCAGTCTCTAAAATGCGTTTATCAATAAAGCTGATCAGACAAAGAATTTGATCTCGCACTGATATTAATGCCATTTTTGATTGGACATCTGAAGTATTCATTTTGCACTCCGATTTTCACTCCTACTCCAAAAGCCTAATAATGTTTTCTAAGCCTTTTTTTAAGCTTTCAAGAAGGTTAGGTTAGGTTAGGTAAATGGGCTGACAGTTGGTTTTGTTACCGTCACACTTAGATCAATGTAGATCCATTGTGGTACCCAAGGGGTTGTGAACCCTATGAAAAAGAAACCTATGATACATCCCATGTTAATTCAAGTCCGTTAAGGGTATTGAAGAGTTTCAGCAGGCTATAGCCTGAAAAGTCGGTGAGTATTTCTTGGTCGTTGGAGGAGTGTCTGTTGGTACATAACCACCAGGCTGAGGAGAGGAAAGCGCCTTTCAAAAGCGTGATCCTTCCTTTGCCCCCATTAGAGAAATCATCCCTCCATCAGGCCCGTAGGAGCAGTGGCTCCATGCAACGTCTGGTAGATGGGTATGATAGGTCAGTGGTTGGTATATACATCCGTTCGTTGAAGAAATGTCTGTCGTTATATAATCACCTGGCTGAGAAGAAAAACGCTTTTCAAAGGCGTGATCCTTCCTTTGCCCCCACTTGAGGAATCATCCCTCTATCAGGCCCGTAGGAGCAGTGGCTCCATGCAACGTCTGGTAGATGGGTGTGATAGGTCAGTGGTTGGTTTATGTGTCAGTTCGATGAATGTCTGTCATCACATAATCACCCGGCTAAGAGGAAAACACCATTAAGAGGTGTGATCCTGGCTGAGAAGAAAAACGCTTTTCAAAGGCGTGATCCTTCCTTTGCCCCCACTTGAGGAATCATCCCTCTATCAGGCCCGTAGGAGCAGTGGCTCCATCCAACGTCTGGTAGATGGGTATGATAGGTCAGTGGTTGGTTTATGTGTCAGTTCGATGGATGTCTGTCGTTTTATAATCACCTGGCTGAGAAGAAAAACGCCTTTAAAAGGCGTGATCCTTCCTTTGCCCCCACTTGAGAACTCATCCCTCTATCAGGCCCGTAGGAGCAGTGGCTCCATTCAACGTCTGGTAGATGGGCTTTCAAGAAGGAGTATATATGGAACACACCCATACAATTCAAAAATGGGATGATGACGCTGCCGGGCCTTGAGGAGAGACTTTGACACAACTATTTATACTGATGGCTCGAAGATGGAGTGTGGTGTCGGTTCACAAATCTTTGCTGAGACTCTAAACATCTCTAGGTCCTTTCGACTACCCGGTTTCTCTTTTGTATTTCAAGCTGAATAACTGTCTAATTAGGGAGGCTTACAAAATGCCTAAACAAGACTCACACCAAAATCGTGTATATCCTGGGTCACCCGGCAATGCACCGCACGTGTTTTTGCAGTTTAAATCCAAACGTCAGTATAAATCCAAACGGCAAACGTACAATCTTCGTGTGAAAGGTTCCATGTAGAATGAACGTTTGCGCCACTGCCCATTTGCACGGATTTTGTACTGCGAAAAAACGTGCGGTACATTGCCTTGTGAACTAAACCTAACAGACAGTCAGCTGTTAAAGACATTAATTCGGCTTCATCATCCTCTAAATTGGGCCAGCAATTCCGAGATAAGTTGGGAAGCCTAAATATCAACTGATTTTCAGGTCACAGTAGCATTGAGGGAAATTAACGGGCAAAGATCAGCCCTTCATAGCTCACATGCAGGAATAGTCAATATTTCCCTTGGATATTCCAATCAAAGGTGAAAAAGCGTAACCAAATGCGAAATATCCAGAAAGATTGCCAAAAGTATGTCCTTAACAATTGATCTGATATGTAGACCCTGCCCTGGCCAGACAAAGCCAGCGCCATTGCAACTTGTACTGAGGTGAGGCTGGGTATTCCTTACAATACTAGCGGTCGTAGCTGTGGGATACAGCAGGAAAAGTAAACAGTCATTCACTTCCTTGTAAATTTTTTGCTCTGGTCAAAATGAGAGCACAATCGCTTCGTGTGGCATTTTTTGATGACCTTAACGAACGAAAGGAAACTCATGGATTTGATCTCTTTTCCCGACACGACGGAATAGATCTAAGACGAAATTAGGGTAGTTTTGGATCATGTACCCCTCCTAGTTCTGAATCATGTACACCTCCAGACTCCCAATTGGAATTGGGGCTTCTGCTGGTTTCATGATTCTCAATGACAATATTTATCACCGTTGTTGGATCGATTCCGCTTCGGTTACATTCTGCTACCTGCCGATGCCAAGTTTGACATAATGTAGTGTAATGCAGGATACGATCCAATTGAGTGAGCGTCTGATGACTCGCCTCCTATTGTTTTTGTTAGCTCACAACATACTCACACCGGGCGGATGCTAACTTTCACTGGAAACCTCGTGTAGTGCGGAGTGAGCAGACGGAGGCCCCCGGAAATCTCACATCCCATCACGCAACCGGATGACCCTCTGAGTGATTGTGTCCGTGTCAGTGCCGTGGTATTGACACCTGGGTTTTGGCATTTAGAATGTTTTTCCACCATCTCGCTTTGGTCTCGCTATAGTCTCGCCAAAACTTTTTTTAAATAATTTTTTTTTTTTTTCAAAAAGGTTACAAATAAGCTAAAAAGCGGTTTATGTTCCATGGTCATTGTGTTCGTCGTGCTGAAGTCTCACCGTGCCCATTATTTACACGGCTTTCTGTATCGTGGATTTTTCGCAATAGTCTCGTTTAGGCACGCCGTGACATTTACCCGTGGTTTTTGTCATTGTGCACGTTTTATCATCGTCTCGCTTTTGTTTCGCCAATGTCCGACTATTATATGATCAATTAGAGTATCATTTTTGCTACATTTTTCAAGCTGCTGGCAACGGTACCTGACTGGCAAAAGAAAACTGTTGACAATGACAATTCACCTTACTGCCGCCTGAACATACATACCCTAAGTGGAGTTGCGTGAGTGGCACAGAGGCCCCAAAGAAGGAGAAAAAATCCAGATGAGAACCCGTTGGCCAGCCAAGGCACAAAAAAAGGACCTCTTAAAGCAATTTTTTCAAATAAGACCATAGCGAGATGAAATTGTAACCATAAGCGAGTAAACCTCGTGTACGTGTACCTAAATGCATTCGGCGAGATCCCGAAGATATGAACACCATGATAGCAAATGAAAAAACTACGTTTAAACGGCCATGGCGAGACGTATGCCATTTGACAACAATAGACAAAACCAAGTGTAACGCAATCGGCAAGATGACGCCAACAAATCGTCACTATCGCCATCTTGCAGTCGTCGTCGTCGTTATTGTGGCCTTCATCGTCGCGGTCGGTGACGTGGTTTTTCGATTGCGCGGTTTCAATAATGTGCGAAATTTTGACCACAACCCTTATAGACGCGTCTCAGCTCAAAGACCAAAAAGAGTCACTTAAGATCAGCACTTCCACCAAACTTTGAAGAGTATTGAAAAATGAATGGCCAAACAATTCTTTGAAAATCCTAAAGCAGAGCTTTTTAATTGGACAAAATAAAATAAGAATCTCCAAATGAGATTTATTTTTTTCTCTCAGCGATAAGTGTTCAGTGGTTAACCTTAACCTAAACCTAAATATATAAAAATAAAAGTTTCTCACTGAGAGAAACCGAAAAAAGTTCTTCTTAAGTTAAATGGTTATTAAGTGACCATTTTTAAAAATCTCGGCAGGTAAGCGAAATTTTGAAGACTTTTCAAAAGGTTGGGTTTTATTCTCGACCTCTGGTTCTGGCTATTTTGTGCTTTCATTCACATTCAAACTTATGTATCCTTTTTTCTTGCGAATGAATAATCGTGTGAACGAAATTGCAGGTGCGTTCCAAGCTAATATTTAAAAAAATATTTGTTTTATTGAATTTGTTTCAAAATAATTGTATTGTGGCTAATAATATTTTTGTTTTTGTTTTCAGATTGAAACTAGAATGCGAAAAGCTAGCAAATGAAAAAACAGAAATGCAACGTCATTACGTTATGGTAAGTTTTAGAATTTTAAACTAATTTAAATCTACTTTATAAACCCTATTTAATGTACTTGTTTTTAAAAATTAACTACCGTACAAAACTATTATGATTTTTTAAAAAAATAAAGGGTTTTTCCAAAGAGCGCTAATAAAACAAGCTGTGTGGAAGATATCTAGCCATTTTGTGGTATTAAATATAACATCCGCGACGGCTTTGTCTTGTGACTTGGTATTCGTGATAACTTTGTCGCAATTGTAGATACCATACCTGAATTCATCTTTCAAGACATCATTGGCGGTTTATTCGCAAAGGCCTGCGATTTCAGAAAGTGCCAAAAGGAGAATGTCTTAAGGCATTAAATCCCACAATCTTAGTGGCCAGTTCATTTATTTACTGTGCGAAATATCCATACCCTCAAATCGCTTGTGTCTCCTAGCGGTGGCAGGACCACATATTGTCGGTATCCAGTATATCATCCAGTTAAGACCACAAGAAGACTTCTATCTTTGACTGATAAGAAGTAGTGCTTGTCATTGACGGTCCAGTTTCGCTTAAGAAGAAATACGAACCGATTATGCCAGGTGACAATCCACTCCAAAGAGTGACTTTCTCGAAATGCAATTATTGGTACTGCTGTAGCCCGTGTGGATTGGTATCGTTCTAAATTCGACAACTTTGCTGGTTCATCGAAAAATTGACCTGGCCAATCAGCTTTGTCTATGGTCACTTGCCTTAACTCCCTGCGTCAACTTTCAGTCCGGGTCCATACTCGTTGAAAACACTTAGAGTTTTCCACCCACAGCAGCGATTTCCAGACCTTGTGTTTTGGTGCCGTACAGGTTGTTGGCTGATTTATTTATCGGGTCGACTGACTAGAATTTGGCTACCAAAATCACGTACTATACGCAGAAGGTTGATGATTCTCACACTTTGTTCAACGCTATAACAGTCTAGAGAATTTGCTACAAACTGCCAAACGAACAATAATGGACCAATATCACTCCCCTGAGGTACACCATTTAATTATTTAACTTTAAACTAACTATAATAGTCATTTTCAACCACAACCCCGTACTATCTATCGCTAAGGTATGGGAAAATTTTCAACAACATGACCACTATAACCTAACAAATTTCGAGCGTCCCAATTGAAAGACCCTCTATGTATGAAAATGTACAAAAAAAAAATTGTAAAAATTATTATTCCTCTCATTTTAAAAGGAATTAGGTATAATAACCAAAAAAAAAACCAACAGTGACGGGACCCTTTTCAAACAATATTGTGTATCACTTTCCTTTCAATTATATCCATTTTAAAAGAGTTCACCCCAATTCATTCAACACACCCACACCTTCTTCTGCTTCTGCCACACAACCACCCCCTAACGATAGCTATAGGGTTAGGTAAATTATAATAATGGAATGAAAGGACACTTTCGTCTAAACGTGTGAAAGAAAACAATAAGGACAGCACAAAGAAGGCAAAAAAAAACCTTCCCTTTTCTATTCTAACATCGTCTACAATTTGGATCCTTAAATCCTCATCCTCTTCCAACTCCTTGGCCCTTCTCCCCTCTGGTGCATCATTATCTTCCACTCCGTGAAATTTTAATTTGAATTAAAATTTCAAATCAAGAAACAAACACAGAGGGAGTCTCCTTCTGTAAGGA
Source organism: Dasysyrphus tricinctus (assembly GCA_963921185.1). Taxonomy (NCBI): domain Eukaryota; kingdom Metazoa; phylum Arthropoda; class Insecta; order Diptera; family Syrphidae; genus Dasysyrphus; species Dasysyrphus tricinctus. The sequence goes on along the minus strand of OY992530.1, from coordinate 273,669,996 downwards.
TGCTGATGATGATGATGATTCCGCCCCGGGGATGAAAAAAAAAGAAAAATATTCCTTACAAAAGCAACCACGAGAACAAAGAATACCATTCTCCATTTTTTTTTTTTGTATCTTTCCGGGGGTGGTAAGTGAAAATCTCGAAAGACGACACCATCATGTGTATAGCTATAGAACAGTGAAGGACTCTATAACCCAAGAACGGAGAAAACTCATCTTACAAATTTTTCTTTGATAAATGATGACACGTTTTGTGGGGTGTATAGTTGTTGGTGGAGTCCAATGGCTAGTCCCGAAAATACTTATTTAAGTTTTGTTTAACTTTTTTTTTGTGTTTGCTGCCTCGGGCATATTTTTCGATGAAAGAGGGAAAGGGGCAAGAAGTGTAAATATCTTGGAAAAAATAATGGGAAAATGCTGAAAGAAATATAAACTTGAAGGGCACTGTGTTACAAAGTTGTGGCTTGACTGATTCCAGAAGTGTATAAAACCCCTTCACCACCGAACACACCTACCATCACATTGCATCGTGCTCAATTTCCTTCTTTTTTTTTGTTACCTTTGTTCGTCGTCCTTTGGCAGCTGTTAGCTTTTCCATCATCAACATTCCCCATCTCCTCTTCACATCACCACCACCCCTGAACATGAACATACCATACCATCTATACCTTTCGAGTTCTGTACTTCATATAAGAGCTTCACTCTCTCTCCTTTATCTAGATCCTTTTTCCTAAGAGTTTTTCTTCTTATATTTTTTTTTGCTTTTTACTTTTCTGCCTTGTTTGTCCTTTATTGCTGGTGCTTAACTCTGTACTCAAATGCTGGTGTTAAAACGGTAAAGATGGGAGGTTTTTGGATGTTGACTGAGGTTGTTGTTGCGTGGAATGCGAGGGGGAGGCAGCAAAAAAAAAGTCCTTCGAAAACTGGTGAAAAGAAATTACTTAATTACGTAGCCAGGTTCAGGTAGTTGAACATAGCAGTGGATGACGATGATGATGCTGACGAGGACGAGGACGACACGACGAGGAGGAGAAGAAGCAAAAGATTTTAGGATAAAAGTGGATAAACCAAGGCAAACACATTGCTTGAGTGGCAGAGTAAACCCTTGAAAAGGATGTTTTGTGTTGTTGGTTGGTGTTCATATAATACGACCTATAGCTCAAAAGTAGATACTACGACGACAACGACTTGGATATATACCAAACGATGAGTACTCCTCATACTTTTCTTGAAATTCTATTCACGTCATGTTTGAGGTTGCAATTGAGATTGAGGAGGAGGGTTATTATTGTTGTATAAAGAAGAGGAGAATGAGTAATTTCTTGGTTTAGTGTAAACATACAGGCGAAGCGAGAAATAAGTGAACACTTTATTTTTTTTTGTCTGTGTGTGTGTTTTGGTTTTTTTTTTCGTTGATGTTTGTGGTTTAATTAAAATTAAGATTGTTTTCGTCTGAAAAGTTTTGTGGATTCTATAATTGGGTACTAGTTTGTTTTGTTGAACATTTTTGGTCTACTGTTGGTTTGAATTACTACATTTTTATGTAGGTAGGTAGGTATATACCGTATTAAGTTACAATTGGGTCTAGTAGAAGTTAATTGTTTGTTGTGCCCTTAATTTTGGGATGTAGTTTGAAGAAATCCGTCTTTGGTGTAACACTATTCGTCTGGCGCTAAAGTCCGGTGTCGATCAGGCTTCAATATCAACAATATTTTTCCAGCCAGCTCGGTACCTTGCTAGGTGTCTCCAAAAGTCGTTGAAGGTCTCCTCCCACTTGTCTGTTCCACCAAAGGTCTTCCTTTACTGCGGCATAAGTAATCAACAATCTTTGCAGAAGGGACAGCAAAATACACAAACTTATCTTCTCAGAACAACATGAGAACGCTTCTTCTTCTTCATCCACCTTTGACAGTGTCCAATGTCCATGTCTCTTGGTGCAGCTCAGGAAGCGTCATTCAAGAGGATTTGGTACAAATTCTAAGTTTCCATTTATCGAAAATGTTTTCCTCCGATCATATTTTGCAGATGTCTTGCCTGCTGCTTTGAACAGTTCGATGGCAAGATCATTAGCTCCAGCAGTCTTATTGGCATGAGGTTTGCATATTACTATCTTCACTTCGTCGAGGTCGGGCGGGCGAAATTATTGTTAAGCTCAAAGTGCTTCCCGGCACCCTCCATCAAACCAAAGGTTAAGTTGTAGTAGTCTTCTAAAATCCAACTCCGATGGCTTCTTGACAGTGTTGCGACTCTTTCTCAATACTTGATGCTGGTGGCTTTGGATTTCTCAAGGTGTTCTTAGAAAGTTAATTGAGGCTTGTGGAAGGACATTGTTATTTATTGCGATCGATCACAATACTTCCTTGTTATAATATAAAATATAAATTTGGTGTCGCGACCGCTCGTGAGGAACCAGGGCCTAAAAAATTAATTTGGTGGCGCAACAGCTCGTGGAGAACCGAGTGACTTACAGCTCTCAACCATTCCTGTGTGCGTGTTGTTGGTAGGATTGGAGGAACCTACAATTTTTTGCCGAGTCCGAACAGCTAGATGAGAAGCACTCATTCATGTAAAGTATACTCTTGGAGGATTTGTCAGTTCCTCGCAAGGGGCAGTACCTCGGAAAAAAAATTTCTGTTTTAAGATGGTAGCGGCTGGGAATCGAGCCCAGACCTTCGGCATGACAGTTCATCGCACTAACTATTATGCCACGAGTTACTACGGAGAACCAGGGCCTAGTGACTTACAATTCTCAACCATTCCTGTGTGCATGTTGTTGGTAGGATTGGAGAGTTTTGCAGAGTTCGAACGGCTAGATGAGAAGCACTTATTCAAGAGGCAGTACCTCGGGAAAAGCATTTCTGTTTTTAAGTGTCAGCGGTTGGGAATCGAACCCAGACTTTCGGCATGACACTACAACGTATTAACCATTATGCCATGAGGTACTGCGCTTCTTTGTTGTAACTGGTCAAAATATCCACAGACGTACCTTAGCTGCATTGACCCTGAACTATTCTGATTGAATATTCTCAATAGGGTTTTTCTAGCGATCGACCGGTTCGTTGTTAGAGAATCAAAACATATGATTCAAAGTTGAAGTGACTTTGTCGAAAGAGACCAGTTCCAGTTTGTTAATTTGGAGAGTGTCAGACCCAAAATCACGGTATTAATTTCAACTGGCCCAATATCATTTTTAAGATCTTGGGCTGAACTAGAACTCTCCAAAACACACTACTGGCTGCTTTTCCAATTTGATATAGACACTCAGAAAAAAATTGAACTGAACTCCTTTTTACTCCTTCATCTTGGCCATGTGGTCACAAGTTATCCTCAACTATGGTAATTCCTTGGAGAAACTCGAACTTCGCTGAAAGTTATGTGGTCTGTTGCCTGCATAAGTGTGCTTTGGAGAGTTCCAGACACTTTCAACTGCACAAAGTCACGGTACAGATTTAAATCGACCCATAATCGTTTTAACCAGTCCGGGTATTTTGGAAGGCTGGGAGGCACTGCAGCTAGCCAAAACACACTACTGACTGCTTTTCCTGTTCGATCTGGGGTAACACATTTAGAAGAACATTGAGCTGAACTCCTTTTTATTAAGATTAGTGGAAGTGATTAAAATAATCTTTCCTTTCCTTCGGCTTTTTTTGGTCACTGTATTTTTGGCAATGAAACAACTGGTTTACATTGGCTTTCCCGACGTTTCGGCAGGGGTTGCTGCCTTCCTCAGGGGAACTTTATTAAAACAAAAAATACATTTGTTACAATTAAGTGTATAACAACAATTTTGAACTCCTTTTTGCTTCTTCAACGAAAAAGGAACCTCGGCACAAGTCATCCGTTCGTTGAAAATAGTATATGTCTGAAGGCTGCTGTAGTGTGTTGAGAGTCCCAGTTCGTGCTTAAAGTTTGAACTAGTTCAGCACTGTTTAAAAGATCCCGGGTATCTTGGGAGGTTGGGAAGCTCTAGGAAATACTACTGGCTTTTTTTCTTGTTCAACTTAGGCTGGTGCATTCAGACATTTCTTTCTGATAATTTCGACACAATTCAGATGTCATGATGAGTATGCTGTGTTGCCATTGCATTGTCACCGCTAAGAATTTACTCAAACAAGATGGACACTTAAGACCTTAGCTTAGCTGGTTAAATTTTTCTTTGCAATATTCGCCCATAGATTTTTCGACACATCACGGCAAGTGGCAATTTTTGGCGTCTTTGAGAAAACTCTGACTCATTTTAGTTCTTCCCATTTTCTCTAAAAAAAAATGCTTGACTTAACACGGTCTTTGGTCTTGGGACCGTCCCTTTAGAACGACAAATGATTTACCTATGTACATTTAAGAGTAGGGTTTTAACTTCTAGAATTCTCGTTTTGGTATAAGTTTTTTTGAACCACTAAGGGCCAGTTTTTCAGTTCAGGCCTTACTCTGAGTTAAATCAGAGTTAGCTTATCCTGAAAATAAATTAACCCTGAACTAACTCAGGAACAGTTTTTCAGCTGAGGATTTACTTTATCTTTCAGCTGTCAAAACTCTGAGGCCAACGATGTGCAACACCATGGGTATCACCCTTCAACGCCTTTTACGCAAAGGAATAGAGATGGCGCCACAACGAATTGCACTGGCAATAACTTTCAATGTCGAAATCGAGATGGCGCCACAGCTAAAAACACCCTCAATTTGGTGCCTGAGTTAACTCACCAAATAAGACGAGTTAACTCGGAGTTAGCTTTCGATTTCAATTGACTGAAAAACACGTGTTTGGAGTTAACTCTGGTTCAACTCCGAGACTAGGATGATCTCGCACTGAAAAACTGGCCCTAAGTTACATGAGTAGGGTGCTTATGTGGTTGTAATTCACTATGCGTCTATGACCAGTAAGAGGGGTACTCATATTCCGTTCTTTAAGTCATAAAGCATTTTTGGCTATCCATAAAAACTCAGTGTCCAACCCTAAAAATTTAAGGGCCGTACTATTTACTACTTTTCCAATTAAAAATTAAACTTCCAAACCAAACCAAAAAAACTAAAAATCTAATACCCCTAGCCTACCCCATTAATTTTAAATCAAACATTTATCATTTTCCCGAATATCTACATTCCTACATTTTATTATTTTTTAATATAAAAAATAAAATACCCCTATAACCACCATAAATCTCAATCAAACAAACACTTGAGTAACCCCTCTGTACATTCTTCAATTGCTTACTTCACTAAAAGATGCTTAAAAGATTCGAATCTTTATTGATATTTCCCAGAGGGAGTAGCTTTTGGTCTCTTTTCCATCTTCTTGTTTGTTGTTTTTTTTTTGTTGTGCAATGAAAAATAAATATGAAATATTTTTACCCCCGCCGGTTGCCTTCGTTGACGATTCCGGAAAAACAGGACTTCTATAGATATTCAACCCTTATATTCTCTTTCTCTCTTAAGTAAATGATTTAAAAGTGAAAAGAACACTGAGTTACACAAAGCCCTTTATCGCACCAAGTTTGTGTGTTCTTCTTTCTTCTGTTCCCCGTCCTTCCATCCATCGGTTCTTGCGACCTTCAGCATATTATGCATTTTAATTTTATTTTACTTTTTCTTTGGTGTTGCACAACCCTCGTCGCTCGTCCATGCCTCCCCCCTTCCTAATCCCAACTCTTATGTTATTTCCTTTTCGACGCCATTACACGTATTTAATTTTTCCTTGAATAAAGTAAAGACCCAACATCCTCTTTTTGCCTGCAGAGAAAAGTGCAAACGAAACAATAAAATGTACACCAACTAAAATAAAATTAAAACAACGAGCAAGCAAAAAAAAATAAACCCTTGTAATTAACTTGAAAGTAAAGCGCAACAATAAATTTGTACTTGGCTGGCAGTCAGTCGGTCGGACGGTCTTGCCACTACTGAAACTGTGGACAAAGTTTTTTAAATTGCAAATTAGCCAATGGAGTGGTGGCCGTCTGCGGCACTTTCGTCCTTCGGCGGCGTAGCTTAGACAAATGTGTTGAGAAAAACAACAATAAAAAATGGATGTCGTTGACGATGAACGAACAGATTAAACTGTTTAACCCTTTTCGAACTTTAGGAGTTAGAAACGGCGTAGCACATGCACAGCACATATACTTGTCGTCATGGTGCTTGGATTAAAAGTGATGGTTATGACAAGGCATTGAAGATGTTGGGGGGTTTTTCAAAGATTTTTAGAAATTGTTGGTAGGCAATTTGACTAGGACTCTTTTGGAGTACCAACTTAACAAATTAAAAAAAAAACTTTCAATTTGTTTGTGTGTAGCATATGCTGAGATTTGACTCCGAGATCTTCGGCGGCGGCTTGGCAGTCCTAGGCACTTACCAAAACGCCAAGGAGGAATTACATTGTGGCTGATTTAGAGGCTTACATAATCCAAAACTAACTGCAACCATCATTCTCCAGGGAATGAAGTTTTCTAATCTTTATCCGCTCGAGAATGAGTACACTCAAGAGGTATCAAGCTGGGTTTTGCGGTGGGCGATCGTCTGTCGAACTATATCAACACCCTGCGTATCGCCCTTGAGGAGTCTGCGGAATTTCAATCACCTCTTCACCTCATGTTCGATGATTTCGAGGAGGGTTTTGACCGAGTTAAACGTGAATGTATATCGAGATCGCTAGTAGAGTTGTAGTACCTCGTGGCATAATGGTGAGTGCGTTTGACTTTCATGCCGAAGGTTTGGGCTCGATTCCTATTCGCTGCCACCTAAAAACTGAAATGTTTCAACCGTGGTACTGCCTCTTGCGAGGAGCTGTTCAGACTCGGCAAAAAAAACTCCATTCCTGCCAACTGGTCTCCACGAGCTGTTGCGCCATCCAATTTATATTTTTATATAGAGATCACTTCTTTGGAAGAGGATTATCCCCAAAAATTGTTGCAATTTTTAAAGAGTCCTAAAACAATAAGGGTATTCATGCAACAGCGTAAACTCGTCGTAATCGTTGTAAAGTTTTAACCTTCGTAAATCTGTCAAATTTTCCATACAAATTGTGACAGAATTACGAAGTTTTAAACTTTACAACGATTACGACGAGTTTACGCTGTTGCATGAATACCCATAATGTAAAGTGTTTTGTTTTACACGGAAATAGAAGATCGCTAATTGAAGATTCTATGGCACAAAGTAGGAAGCATTAAAATTGTATCCCACTTGCATACATATAACCACTTATAATAAGCATTGAAAACAACTTTCGAATGTATTGGAAAGAAGAATAAAGTTACATAGTAGGGCTCCTGTGCAGCTATCCGACTCTTTCGAAGTGCGACCGGGAGTGAGACGGGGATGTTCTATCGCTGATTGCATTTCTGTTGGCGAGATATGACGGCCAGCATTAGTACAGCGAAGATACAAGGCATTAAATGGAGACCGTTTAAAAGACGTCAAAAGTGCATTAAATAAAGGTTGATCTGTCTTCGGTACTTTGCCCGAAATATGGAAATCCAGTCACATCTCCTTCGAATCCAATGTCAAATCCGTGCTGTTATTATGTTGCGAAACCTGGAAAGTCATAACTACCATCTCGAGGAAATTGTAGGCTTTTGTGGATCGCTGTCTACGCCACATCCTAAAGATTTGTGGGCCCCAAATTATAACTAACGAGGAATTGTTGTGCAGGACAAGTCAAAAACGGCTGAAGAAGCGCAAATGGTGATGGATTGGTCACATTTTGAGGAAACCAAACGATGATATTGCGAAGCAGTCTTTTGAATGGATTCATTTCTTCACGATGGGTTTGGAAGATCAACAGCCTTAGTAGAGAAAGACGTGACTGTAGTCTAAATATCTTGCTACAGACCGTGAATGATGGAGGTGATATGCCATATATCCCAGAAGGGATTACAGGACTTAATGATGATGTAGACAGTCTCGGATCCACCTTTGGGGCTGTCGAATTGAATGCCCCCAACGTGAGTCTCCGATGTCCCCCATTTTCTTCAACAGACTAGCTTATGGCATCTTGTAAAGGTGCCCACCTACGGAGCTGGTGGTGTTGGATTCATTTCAAAAAATCCCAGGAATTATCGATATCAAGTATACACCTGAATCCAGCCTACTCGTCTTCTTTTGATCGTCCATCCTAGGTCCTTTCTCAATAGCTGTAATCTACTTGTTATTCTGTCCCCGTAGTTTGTCCAATTATGTTTAACTTGTGAGTTAAACATCACATAACAATTTAATTCCTCTTACCCAATCGCTTGATTTATTAACCTTCACCATCTAATTCCTTTCAATTGTCATACCACCTTAGCCTCTTATCTATCAAGCACAAAGTAAATGTCAAAAGTGATGAAATTATAACTCTAAGCAAACCCTACCTTCGATTGCATGTTGAAATTAATTAATTATTCATGAAAACAAAATAGAAAAAAAAAATACAATACAATTCAAGCTCTTGTCACTTATACCTATACCTCTTCATGTGACTATAAGGCTTTTTCATGACGCAAGTTCTACCAAAAAGTTTTGTTTTACTGAACAGAGAACCCCACTAAGTTTTGTACATAGTTGGGGCGACTCGTTTATAATAGACTCAATTAAGTCTGCCCTTTTGAACGCCTAAATGATGTTACACGGTATTTTAATTGATAACAAACAAACAAAACAAAATGAAGGGACCTTTCTGTCTCGCTCTCTTTATTTGAATAGAATCGTTTATTTGAATTTTCCTATGGGGTTGGAATTCTATGACACTATGGCAGCGCACCCTTCAAACTCAACTCCAAGTACTTAACATAATTGTCCTCAATGGGACTTTACTTTGGTGTAGGTTTTATTCTGCGTGATTCTTGGTAATTATTTTCAAATAAAAAAAGAAATCAAATGACTAGAGAGAGGGAGGTAGTTTTTGTTTTTTTTTTTTTTTTTGTGGTGGATGCATAAAGCCCTATTATAATTTGAGTAATCTTGTGGTAAGTATAGGGCTAGGGAGTGGAATGAGAAAAATTGTCAATAGTTTCTAGGCTTCTCGCAGTCACTTCTCCGGTAATATCATGGTGAATTATTTAAAAGTCATGCTGTTATTTGCCTCCATTTGAACAGACCTTTAGGTTTCCGAGTATGGGCACGGAATAAATAGAAACAAGTAAACTAGTGTGGTTTTTAATTCACAACGAAATATTACTGCATATTTAAAGAGCTCGTGAAAATACACGGCAGCTTTCCATCCCCCTCGATCCCGGATACCCTCCTCTGAGTTATTCAGAAGAAGCGCTCTGGTATCTGCAATTGCCTGGTATCTTAGCCGGAATTTCATTCTTCGTTGCCTCGGGACTGGAAATCGATGAACTTTAACTGGACCTTTACTGTCCATTTATGCTCGATGTACTCGGCTTTTGTACTGTTTGTACATTTTAGTAGGTGCAGCTCGTAGAGTTTTAAGTTGTATCTTTCCCAGTCGGCCCCCTTGCAACAAGACAAAACACTCGTCAAAGAATTTTTCTTTCGAAAAAGCCCAGTATCAGCTCTCCTTTTCTGTGTATCGTCAATACTCGGTGCCGTAAAGTAGGACTGGCAGATGCACTCTGTATGTCAGATTTGTTTTATATACATAAATAGTGATGTCTGTGTTAACGCTTGCCCTGTGAATTATTTGTCCAGAATGAGCTTGAAGAAATCACATAACAGCGCATCTCCTTACCGAGACCCTGTGCTTATTTGGCACAGCTCGGAGGAACTATTCCCTATTTGCACATGAGCACTGCGTGTTTGCAAATGTCATGTATCACAGCTAGATTAGCTTTTCTTTGTGCCCAAGATCATCGGCGTCTTTGAAGTCAATGATAATCGTTGGTCTCCAGGATTCTCTTTTGTATGAAAATTTGGAGTAAAGCTGATCTGCCGGGCCGGAAGTCACACTGGTACTTGCCGATCACAGTGTTCCAAAACGGCTTTAGACGCTCCCAACTGTACGCTGGAGACCATCTTAAATGCGATGTTTAGCAATATTATGCCTATATAGCTCTTGCAAGACACAGGATCACCTTATTAAGATGGACAAGGCATATAGAGCTGATGGTCCAGTCCTCTGGAAGACATCCTTCGAACCATACTTGATTGATGATTTGATGCATGCGGCCTATCAAAAACCCAAAGGTGGGCTTCCCGGTGAAATCCCTCTGTTGACTGCAGCAATGCCAGGTCTACTAAGTCTTCCAATGTGGAATTTCTTCAACACCTTTTCGTTCGACAGACGAGATCTGATTTTGTCGCAACGTGCTCCTCCACATGTATGCACGTCTAATATGTTAGATACGTGCCCGTTGTCGGTTAGAACGTCTGGAAATTGCTGGTTTGTTTTGTTAATTTGTAGCCTTGTAAACCTAGCGCTGCTTATCCCCTTATTACGAGCTGCTGCAAAACCAATTGGTTAGAAGCCGTTTTCTTTTGTCGTTTCCTGGGGACTGTGCTAACCATCTTATTCACCAAAAATGTTTCCTTTCCGGCTTTAGGTTTTAGATCCCCCAGCACAACTTATAAATAATGGCTCGGAAAGGGTCTGAGCGCTAAAGCAATACCCTATGGGTAAGAACCAGGGCCTGTTAGTTTCTAACAACTCTTTCAACCAGTCCTGTATGCGTATTGTTAATCTCCGGAAATGCAGGGGGATAGAAAATTTTCTCCGGATTCTGAATGACTTTGATCGGAGGCACTTTTCACGATGTGAGTTACTCTTTTGATCGTTTCCTCCAAGAGGTTGTACCCTGGAAACAGGAATGTTAGTTTGCATAGGTTGATATTCAATCCCAGACCTCCTCCAGCGTGACAGTCCAATGCACAAATATAACCCCGAAAGGTGCTATCACATTCCAGAATTATTAATAATAACAAAAAACGAATTTAAGGTGTGAGATCCATCCCTGCAATTAAAACACCCATCAGATAGAATTCCTAAAAAGGAAATTGAAAAATGTGCTACTCCCCTAAGAATGTATGCAAGTCCCATTTCCGGCATCTCTATTGTAAACTTAGTTGAGGGTTGATTTATAGTGTTTATTGTATGTCTATGCCTATAGTAATTTCGTGGAGTTGCCTTAAGGAAACATTTATATACGTACATCACTTAGTTATTACTCACTCCCCTAAAACCTTCCACTTTCTCATATTACTACATACTTCTTCTCTTCTCTAACCTTAAAATTTAATAAGCACATTTTGATAGTTTGCAATTTTTCCCTTGGGGTTTTTCGCGCGTGAAATTTCAACTTTCGTTGTTGAAAAGTAGGAGGGTTTCCATTTTGTTTGGTGGTGTGATGTTTTGGGTGGGTGTGATAGTTAAGAGAGGAAAGGGAAAAAAAGGTGCCAACACAACCCTTATCGTGTTTTTAAGAGGGAAAAGTTTTAACTTTTCCGTATTGGAGCCGACTACGACGACAACGACGACGGCAGTATAGAAGTGGTTATAAAGTGGAGGCTTCACCGTTGCCGTCCTCGTTTTTTTGTCCTCGTCATCCTCGTCGTCGTGTTTGTTGTTGTTGGGGTTGTGATTATTCGGGTTGATTTGCAAAAGTTTGGTTAGTTTGGTGGCGCAACGCGGTGGCAGTGGCGGTTAATGCGGTGGCTTTGTCGGTGGTGTGGAATTAACTGATTAAAATAATTATGCCGGCTCTTTGCTATTTTCTGTGTGTTTATGTATATATCTGCGTGTATGTCGGAATAATATCCGGTGTTTGGGTGAGCGTTCAGAAGCAGATGAAGGATTGAGTTTAATAAAACTCACTGCACCATTTTTCCATGGTCCGTCTGTGGGGAATAATAATATTTTTTTTTTTTGTACAAACCCACACACAGAAAATGGCACAAAATGGGCAGGTTAGAGGTAAAATAGGGTTAATGACTGATTTAAGGAAAATATGGTGGAAGAGAACTGTTTTTGGTTTAGGTAGTAGTGGGTGGGTAATTAAGAATCGAGGTTAATATTTTGGTAGTACAAAAATAGAAGAACAAGGGTGGTTTCGAGTTATAAGGGTAGTATTTTAGGGGCGAGGTTTTGCACAGATAGAGAGGGAAAAAGAGTGGAGACGTTGGGGTTGTAAAATAGAACGGTTGGATAGACAATTAATTGAAATTTATCACACCATGAAAAGAAAGGAACAAAGGTTGAGCGTTAACTTTTCGCGCTGGTTTCTGAGATTTTATGAGGGATTTTTTTTTTTCTTAAAATCATAAATTGCTTATTTTTGGCAACGTTTTTTTTTTTTTTTTTTTTTTAGAAAATGCTAGCATGCCTAATGAACCACGCAAGAGGTTATTTTCCTCACCATCGAACATTTTAGTGCTTCATAGCTTGAACAAATATAGTAACTTCTGGTATGGTTTCTTGAACTTGTGTTACCACCATACTCCATGAAAGAAGCAATTTAATATTTGAGTTCCTGTTTGAATAAATATCTACCTTCTGTAGGGCTAGTCACGAGATGGGGAAAGTCTGGGTCTAGTGTTCGAGACGAGCGTTGAGGAAAATTGCTACACGAAGGATAAAATGTATGTATTCAAGTTCATTGCATAGATTTCTGCACAGATAATGTTTGTAATAAATACGTGTTGAAATCTGTACTGCCTCCATAAACTCATGAGCTAGGTTATGTAGCGACTACAAAATTGTATGGACTCATAATTACATAACAATACTGCCAATAAATACTATGAGGTGAGTACATAGACACGGTGCTTTGTGTTGTTTACAATTTTATAGAAGTTTTTAGCAATCATATGTAACGGGTAAGTCTTCACTACATATTGTTGAATGGTTTCAATACTTGGCCAATTCATAATGTTGAACACTAGTAGAAGAAAAAAATGAGTTAAAACTCAATATGTATTGTGGTCAAAACAGATGTGTACTCAGTACATAGTTGATTGGCTCAATATACGTTGTGTGTACTCAGTACATACTTGATAAACGTCGTGTGTACTCAGTACAAACTTGCTGCAATGAAGTTTTTTATTCTATAAACAGATATGGTAGATTTTAAATGTTTATGTAGTCATTACATTTTCACTGCTACATGTTATATATGTATGTATCGAGTACATATTGTTTTTCTCTGTACTCACTATACGTTTGAGCACGTGAGGAGTGTATTGATTCCAAAACGTATGCATTGAGAATGGATGTTACAACTGTACGTATGTACTACAAATGACTTATTGCAATCCCATACAAACTACGGTACATATATTTCACATCAGAGTTTTGGTATTTAGTGTTTTTCCCGTAACATATATTTACATAGATATCTTGACTCAATAAACTTTGCTTGTATTCATTACATAAGTTGCTGCAATGAATACAATTTTCTATTTAGATTGGTGATTTTTAAATATTTATGAGCCATTATATATTTTACTGTAGCTGCTACATAGTTTTGTTTTGAATGCATATCGTGGGCCGCTGTATTCACTACAAGTTTGAGAACGTAAAAATTGTACTGATTTCATAGCTTAATATGCTGCTCGGCTTTATTCGGTATAAATATTAATTGAAATGTAACCAGTACAGTACGTTGTCTGTACCTGATACATATAGCTTCCTTTGCAATGCCATGCAAACTTCACTACATACATTTGAACTAGAAGTCTATATACCTATATACTATGTTGAGTACACATTTTTTCGCTTAGTTATCCATATGTTGCTTGTATTCATTACATTTTTAACTGTAACTGGTCCAAAATTGTGTATTAAAAGTAGAAATAATAATTTTAAATATATGCGAGAATTGGAAACAATTACTAGTGAGTTCATGCCGACTGGCTCTATGACACCCATATGGCTTGCTTGTATTCATTACATTTTTCACTTTTTATTTTGGTCCAAATATATGTATTGAGTACATAGACTTTTCTCTTAGCCACCCATATAGCTTAACCCAATATACGTTGCTTGTATTGATAACATTTTTCACTGTAGCTGGTCCATAGTTATGTTTTGAGTGGCTCTGTGTGCACTACATCTTAAAGCACGTGATGGGTGTAATGAGTACATAGTGCTCTTAGTACATAGAGGTCTTGTCGCAATATCAGACAAACTTTAGTACATTCAGTCAACACAAAACTCTGTTCAGTTGACCTCAAGTCTTTGTTTAAGTGGGCTTTACTTCAATTAATATGAAATGAATTTAACTCCACAAGGCCAAGACATATTTCCCATAACAGGTCTCAATGGTCTTCCTTCTTTTTTTTTGACAGTATAAATCTATTACACTGTTTACACTATGCAATTTTATTCTTAATTCTTCTTATCTATCTTCTGAGAAAAATCCTCATACTTCTTTTCTATATGAATAATTCCTGTAGCATTTCCCTTTTCACACTTTCATTATCATCAGCGTACAAAATTGGACATTAAATTTATCATAAATCAATTTGCTGTCGTTTACAAAAATTTCTCGCCACCACTGTTTAAATCAAAAATCATCTTGTAACCCCTGTTTACAACAATACACAAACGCCGCAGTCCTTTGGGCTTCCCAAATTAACATATTCCGCAAGCGTTGCGGCACAAGGGTGCTAGACAAGGATATGGACATTAATATATCCAAATATGAGTGTGTGTATATACCGTACACACAAGCCAGATATTAAATATCAACAACAAATGAATAAAAAAAAATAATAATAAAATGAAATTACAAGGGGAAAAGGATGATTTCTAGGAATCAGCACATAATACTGTAGCATAGGATATATTACGGTTATGACTATGACTACCTCTCATACAGCGGCGCGGCGGCAGCGGCGGTGGCGGGCGGCATTGTCGGCGACAATGAGGGTGTCTCAAATTATACTAAAAAACATTTTCAGGGTTGAGAAGGCAAATGCGGCTTTAGCTAAAGCAATATAATATGTAAGAGGAGGGTTTGCACGCCAGCAACAGCAGCAGAAGCAGCTGGGAAATGAGCTTATAATTTTATTACCATAAATATTCAGAGAGTTCTCAAAATGTATACGTGGACATGTGTTTGAGCACACGCGCGATTATTTTTACGGTAGAAATAAAGGGGTCCTGATTATTTGAGAGAGGGTATACGAATAATGTGTTTTTTTTTTTTTTTTTTAATATTGTCTAACCTCAAATTCGACAGTCGAATGAATGACTGGTTACGTTGTGTCTACCTTTTTATCAAAGGGTCGAACGTGAAATGAGTTTTTAATTCGCTGCAGCTATTAAGAGGGTAAAAATATCTATAGCCAGACAAGAGGGTAGATTTGTTTTTTTAAATTAATATTTTTCTATCGTTGGTGTTTTATTTTTGAAATATATTCATGGACTTTTGGGATTTTGTTTTGATTTTTTAAACGTGATATACATTTTTTTTGAGAAAGATGGGGGAGATTTTTGTGTGTTATTGATGGGTATCCTTTGGGTGTTTAGAGAATTTAAAGGATTCAGTGTGTTTGACGTTTAATTTATATACAAAACCAGCGTAAGCATAGGAGAGGAAGATTTAATTTGTTGTACATATCTAAAGCACAACAGAAAAAGGTTTTTTTTTGTCGTTTTGTATAGCGTCGCCATTAAGGCCTGTTGTAAAGCTAGTTGCTTGAGGGTGGTGTTGGTTGTATTGTGAAATCGCTAACAGATGGTGTCTTTTTTGTTTGGGTTTATTTAGAAGGGGAAACGACGATTTAATTATAACATCAAGAAGCAAGTGTGAAATAACAAGGTTGTGAGGGTATATGATGAAAGATGATTTTATGAATGGGCTTAGCGCTTAAGGGTACTAGATACTTGTTTTATTTTTTGGAAACTGAACTGGTCATGAATTGAATTGATGTTTTAGACATCGATACACACGTGCCTGTAATGAACCCGCATTTTACTTGCAAGGGAACAAACCAATAATCTATTTTTATCTTACTTGAGTTTAAGTAAAATGGAGTGTGGTTACTAAACACATATAATTTCAAACACGAAGTTCTGATATCCTTTTTGCCTCGAACCTGGGACCTGGGATTCAAAGATTCTCTTGGCTGAAGAAGTGTTTTTCATTCGCTCAATGTGCCCTTGGTCATTTGTAGTATAGTTGACGTGTTTTGACTTTCTAGATTACAGCCTCATCATGGTTCAGCTCATAGCTCAAGTGGTTGTATCGTTCAATGCTAGGTGCCGTCAAACAGCACCGACACCAGTTGAGAAGTACGAGGGTTTTGTAGACCGTGCACGTTGTTTTTGTGTGAAAAGTTTTAAACTGAATTGTTTCTCCAAACTGAAAAGCAGCGGGTCCTGGGAACCTAGGATACCTTTTCAGATCTAAGAGGAGTTAATTTTAATCCGGGGCACATAAACTCCTTGAGTACCTCGTAGTTGCTGCGATGAGTCTCGAACTGAAGGCCCTTGGCTTTTCCCAGGATGTGCTTTAGTGTGAAGATTAGGTCTTTTGTTGATCTTCCAGGTCAGAGCCCACACTTTATATTTTTCTGTACACAATTTTTGTATCTTCCTGCTTGCAACGAGCCACAGCCAGTTAATTAGACCACGCAGGACGTTGAATAGAATCTTAAATGTGATATAAAGCTGTTTGGAATTTTAATTGTCCAGTCATAGGCCACTAATTCTTGGTTGATAATTTAACGCATGCATCCTTCCTTGAAAGTCACATCTATCATTCCGAGGAAATTGCAGGCTTTTCTGAATCGCTTTGAACGCCATATCCTAAAGATTCGCTGGCCACAAATTATATCAAACGAAGAATTGTGGCGCAGGACAAGTCAATAGTGGCTGGACGTCGCGTTGGCATGAGAAAGCGAAAATGGCAATGATTGGTCACACACTGAGAAAACCAAGCGATGGTATTGCGAAGCATGCAGTCCTCTAAATGAAATCCTCATGGTGCACGGCAGGTTGGAAGATCAAGAACAACATGGAAATCAATTGTCTTAGCAGAAGCAGAATGCCAGAGAAAGACGTGGCCACAGTTAAAATACCGTGCTGCAGATCGCAAAGGATACAGACGTTTTGTTGACGCCCTATTCT
This sequence comes from Dasysyrphus tricinctus, assembly GCA_963921185.1. Taxonomy (NCBI): domain Eukaryota; kingdom Metazoa; phylum Arthropoda; class Insecta; order Diptera; family Syrphidae; genus Dasysyrphus; species Dasysyrphus tricinctus. The sequence goes on along the minus strand of OY992530.1, from coordinate 273,652,997 downwards.
ATGTCCTAACCGCGGCTACAGGACACGATGATGAAGACCCTTCCAACACAGCACCTCCGTACTTAAAGAACTCTGCTGTTAAGCCATTAGAATTTGCCATTTTTGTTTTTAAATGTTGTCTAGAGCTGAGTCTTCCTCTTCTGTACTTTGTGTTGGAACTTGATTTTTAATAATTGCAGCTGGGCCTTATCGCTAACTTTTGAATTTCTACTTATCAGCTGTTGGAAATGCTTCTTCAATATATCATTTATTCTTTGTGATTCACTGCCTAAGCTTCCTTCGCTATTTCAAAAAGCCTGCCGCTCTTAAAATAAAACTAGCTATCAGTTGTCAGTTGCCTGTCTGATATCAGGTGTTGTTTCGATCTTGGAACTCATTGAACTCCTTGAGCTGGATGGCTACATATATGCCATCTTCTTATAGATAGAACTCCTCTATCAAGTTCTTCAGGTATGTTATAATTTTCCAGGTTCTTTCTCTGTGAATGGGTTGTGACCTACAACAAAGGAACTAAGATTTTTTTCTGTCGAATCCGAACGGCTAAGATAAGCAGACCTAGTCGTTACAAGAGTCGCTCTTGAAATATTTTTCAAAATCCGTCGTGATTGTCAATTCCACTACAATATTGTCATATTTTCATATTTTCGTATTCGGAGTGTGATTTTGCAGCAGGACAAAGCAAACCTTTACAGTGCCGGACTGTCTTAAAAAAAAACTTGACTGATTCGGGCTGCGTAATCCCTTCGAACCCTCTGTACTTGTCTGGTGATTTCTCCCTAAATTATTTTTTTAAACTTCAAACAAAACTGACATAATTGATTAAAACTTCTTCTGCCTTAAAATTTAATACAAACACACGTGTATGGTACATCCAGGGGTATCAAATAATCCACTTCATAGCACTTACATTAAAAATGATAAAAACTTGAGCTTTGTTTGTACTACACCTTAATAAAAAAAAATAACAACCACTTCACCACTCTGATGTTGATTTTTATCACAAAATCTTAAATCCATTGCACACCCACAAAAGTGTGTACCTATCAATTCCTGATCTCCCGCTTACCATCAATGTGTTCATTGTGTGTATATTCCCATCATCATCATCATTCTATTGGATTTCACTTAATAGCAAGGCGTCCTATCCGCGTGTAGAGAAATACAATTATATGTATATCCCCTCATGAATTGAGTTTCCATAGCAAGCTAATTATTGTGATTGCCCGTGAGATTCGACAAAAGGAGTTTGTGCAAGTATATTTGTGTGAAAATGGAAAGTGTGTGTTGGTGTTTGTGTTTCGTATTTATTTATTTTTTTAAATACAAAGTGTTAGATTTCTATCCCTCATATTATAAACATACGCATCTGTGACGGCTGTTGTTGTTCTATCGGTCAAAAGAATTATATTGAAACAGAAATGAGTATGTTATCCATAACAATTCAGCCAATTATTATTACACACGTCAACTGACACACAAATAAATTCCTATTCCTTCTGCCTCTGCAGTTCTCGTCCTTATGCTCAGGGTACACAGTTGTTATACCCTCTGGAACAATATATCCGTCTAGTCCCATTTATAGCGTATATCATTAGAAAAACAGAATGACCTCACAATAATCGTACAAATATTATACAGGGGGAAACGCATAAATAAGCTGGAACGAAAGGAACCTTGATCTGGACGACAGCATGGTATGATATTAAAAAAAAACAACAACAACATACGAAAGTAACCCTCATTTTGGAAGCCTGGTTCATTTCTGCCTTTCCGCGTCTTCATTAAGGTTTACCCTCCTGCATCCTCATCATTTCACCCTCATTGTTGCCGGAATCGAAATTGACGACATAGTCGTATTCATAGTCAGTGCCGGATTTTCCCCTTAAGCATAATAGGCAAGTGAATGGATGGGCCTTCAATATTGTTAAGGGCCTCCCAAGTTTTGTTGTTCGATATGATGGTTTACTGATTAAATCCATTCGTCATCTTACGTTGCAAATGAGCGAGTTATTTTTTAAAAACAAATTTGCATTAAACTCAAAATGGCGCCCAACAAAAATGTTGTAGTATTCCTAAAAATGTATAACCATTAGATCGATAGAAAACAAAGTGTACAATATCTTTTGTAACATGAATTTTAAATCCAAAGTTGAATATGAGAGAGTTATTTCACAATTTGCCTGAAACTCAAAATGGCGTCCAATAAAAGTGTTGTAGTATCCCTTAAAGTGTAAAACCTTTCGATCGATAGCAAACAAAGTGTACAATATCTTTTGTAACATGAATTTTAAGTATAAAGTTGAAAATGAGCGAGTTATTTAATTTTAGCCAATTTGCCTGAAACTCAAAATGGCGCCCAACAAAAGTGTTGTAGTATCCCTAAAAGTGTATAACCATTCGATCGATAGAAAACAAAGTGTACAACATCTTTTGTAACACAAACTTCAAGTCCAAAGTTGAAAATGAACTAGTTATTCAATAATAGCCAATTTGCCTGGAACTCAAAATGGCGCCCAACAAAAATAAGCTAGCATCTAGGAAATTTTAATTTAGACTCGTTATGAATTCCTCTAATGGTAGGTAACAAGTAAACTAAACAATAACTTAAGTTGGAAATAAGCAAGTTATTTCATAAAACCAAACTGGCCCTTAATTCAGAATGGCGCCCAATGCAAACGGACTAAAATCCCGAATTTTTCCATTAATAATCTTTTGAGGCCGCCAGAATATATTTTTGATTCGCAAAACCTTTTAAAATATTTAAATTTTATTCCAACCCTGGTTATCATCGCTGTGCCGAGGCATTATCATCGCAATTCTAGTATTTTCGTGAAAATGTTTCCCAACAGCCCTTCTCTTCCTCCCTCTGAAGCAGTAACTCACTTCTTCATGTGTCCTTTCAACACCATAATCCCTTGAAGATTAAATGGGTGTAACACAATTTGCAATTAATTCAAAGAGCCAGAGGAACGTCTGTGTATATTTACCCGTATAAAGGTCCTCCTGAAGGAAGGCAAAGGAGTAGTGGTGGCGGCTTATAGTCGGCGGGCATCACCATCAGCTAAACAATGGCAAAAGCAGCAGAAGGAGGTATATACTCGTACAACAACAACACAAAAAAAAGAAGGAAACTTGTCAGTCGGAAATTGAAGGCAATATGCGCGGCTGTTCTAACAGAAACAAGGAAGCGACACCACTCCTCTGTCTGAGTTATGGCGAAGGAGGAGAAGAGGAAAGGAACTTTTATTAAATCCGAATCAAGTTAGATGAAGGGAAGCGAATCCCTATATGAAGGGCGACGAGTGAGAAACGGCAGTGGCAGCAAAAAAAAAAGAAACGTGAACCACGGTATAATGACGGGTAAACATGATTATTATTCGTAATTCAGAAGTTGAGGCACACTCCGCACTTCATATACATACCTCGCAAAGAGACTGAGCGAATCCTAGCGGCGGCGGTGGCGACATGGCATAAGAATGTATATAGCCATTGTGTACCCTTAGCCTAGCGGTGATTTGCTCTTATTAATGAAGTACCCTAACTACTGTGCTCTTCTTCTTCTGACTGTGCTCCTTGGTGCTCGAAGCAGTAAATGCTGAATAAATTTTGCCTTTGAGGGGTTTGTCTGTGTTTTTTTCTTTCTTTTTATATTATTGTTGCTTTATCCAGCTTGGTTCGTTTAATTTTCGAGGGTGAAATTTTGGGTAGGTAATCCTTGGTATTATCATAATCCTGGTGCGTCTGATTTTTTGCAAATATTCAGTAAACTCCCAACCAAGGGCTGATGTTATTATTTTTTCTATCATTTTTGACAGCTGGTGTGGAAGTGGGATTAAGATTCGTTACAGAACTGTGATTTGAAAAAGAAAAAACTCATAATAATGAATTAGTGGTTTAATAGGGAATCGTGATGCTGTTATACCATCGACAATGTTTAATCGAGCGACGACGAATGTACGACTGTGTGAAGAGAGGTCGTTTCGAAAAAAAAACTGTGAAGTGGAATTTGAGATGAAATCGAATGTCAATTTGCTTTTATCTGAAAAGAGTCAATGAGATCATCAAGCGAGAATGATATAGGGCTTGAGAATTTTTAAATCGGTATTTTGCTGATCAAAGGCGAAATTATGTTACATAATGGTGATGTTTCTAGATGTAGGATATTAATCCCGGTGAAGTGATTAATTGGTTCTGGGAATGTATCTTTTTTTAATATGGGGTGGAAAAGATGAATTTGTAAGCAACCCTTGATTTTTGTAGTTCATGGCCTTTAGCACACTGAGTACCTCCCTTGTTAGAAGGGTTTTAGCTAAGCTACTTTACTTTTTGTTTCTTATAAAAGCTCAAGATTCTGGTTTTCAGCTCATAGCTTCTTCATGAAAATAAAATTTGTCGCGCCATGCCTAGTTTTTAACTACAATTAAACTTCGTTAACGTTTTTGACTTTTTTGTTGAAAGGTATGTGGAGTGACGAAGTATATTCATATGAGGCCTTACACATTTCTAAAATAAACAAGACATCGGCTTCTTTTTGTAGCTTCCGCAGTATATACAACTTTGAAAGAATTTTTTACTTGTTTCTTTGACGCCATAAATCATACCTTCAAACAAGTTTTATATATTGTTTTTATATTAAATTGCAATAAATTAGTTTTAAGAACTTTAACGAAACTGGTGGCTCTATAAAGTTTCCATCGATAACTTTATATAGTTTTCTGCCAACCAAAATATTGCAATATTGGCTGTGTCTTTTAAATCTTGTCAATTTCTGAAATATAGCTTCTTTTCTTAACACTTGATGCATATAGAATAACAATATCAATTCAATTTCTGTTAAAAGCAATCTTTGACTTCTATAAGCTTTCTATAAAACTTCCATTGGATATAAATCTTTTATAGAGTTCCTTACTTTTTTCTTTCATGTGAAAATAATTAAAACATTAAACAGGTTTGAGGTCTTTATGTCTATTCAAAATCAATAAATGAGTTTTAGAAACCTTAACGAAACTGGCAGATCTATAAAGCTTCCATTGAAAACATAGCTTTGTGCCACCCAAAAAAAAAAAATACAAAATAATAATGACATCCTTTAAAAGAAGTCTTTTTTTTGTAAATCTTGTCAATGTCTTTGGTAGATTGTAGTGAAAAAGAAGTTTTACCCAAGCTCTGATTTTATTCACAAAAGTCAATTAATTTATGATTTTGATAACTTGGTTTGGTGCGGCAGTCATCTAATCTTGTTGGTTTTAGTTTCATAGATTCATCTGACCTGCTGCTGTTAGGAGAAATGTAGAGATACGAGCTAACAACTCAACTCTCATAAAGCCGTAGAACTTTACCACTTCTAGAACTGAATTGGCCAGGTGCCCTGGATAGCGGAACAAGCACAAGATGGAACTTTCCGCTTCTTGGCACGAGTATGTCCACAGAGGAAGTCAGAAAATGGTTGGACGAAAAAAAAATAAAAACGCGAAAATGAAGCTAAAAACTTTTGGCAGGGTAAGAGGAAAAGTAATTCATTAAATACTTTCCGAAGGCAAGAAACTATCAATTCAGGACGATGGCAATAAAATACAGAGACCATGTCGGCCAGAAGTAACCCTTAAACTGAAAGCCGAAGAACTGTCGGCACTTGAGGAGTCCATTATTTAGGAAGTATACTTGGCTAGAAGCATAAGCTGGTTGCAATTCAGAATCGGCCTACTTGTTGCTGATTGCGCTAGACCAGAAACTGCCGATTGGCTATTTGAGAGAGTGCATGGGAATTAATTATTTCAGCGGGAATCAAAGACTGAAGGAGACCTTTTATAAGACCCTTGTCATCCCGGTACTGCTGTATGGGACAGAAACATGAACTCTGTCAAAAACGGATGAGAATCTGCTTGGGTGCTTTGAAAGGAAAATTCTTCGGGTGATCTTCGGTCCAGTCTGTATCAATGGAGTATCGAGCAAAGATTTAACAACGAGCTTTACGGGCTTTTCAGCGACGTCGACCTGGTCAAAGAGCTGAAAATGCAGTGGCTGAGATAGCTGGGACACGTGGAGCGTAGGGACACCGACGCACCAGCCCGACGAGTCTTCGAATCTACCGCTGATGGTCTACGCAGCAGAGGAAGACCCCACCTGAGGTAGCGCACAAACGTGGAGGACGCCCTCAACAAACTTGCAGTGCGTAACTCAAGGCAGCTAGCTATGGACCGAGCTGGCTGGAGGGGATTGTTGGTTAAGGCCGTGGTCCAACTTGGACTGTGAGCGTCATCTAAAGTAAAGTGAACTAAGAGGGTATCAAAATGACTACGTACATGATAGATGAAATCCCCAAAATTAACTCCATTACGATGTTCTTATCAAGAAAAGAAGTATGGTGCACGATGCCAATGAATCATTGGCTCTTGTTCAAGTCCAAAACCAGTAACTAAAGAATGCCCAGTCCAAGCCTTGATAGTCGTGGGGAGCACAATTGAGAGGAAAATGAAGCTGTTGGTGGTCAGAACAGCATCAATGTCAAGTAGGTGGACACGCCTTGATCAAAAACCATTTTCGCAGTTCCAATAAATCAATATTTGGTCAGGTGAATATAAGCATCGTTCAAAAAATAACTTTTAAAGGCATACAAAATACGAAAACAATTGAATTGAACCGAAAGTGCATTTTGAAAAGTATTCCAAACCTATGTAGGCATTCGACGCCCTAAATAAAGATAAAACAACAACTTTTTTTTGGAGGTGGTATCCTTCCTATACGTACCTATCTATATGTACTATAGCAACTACCACTCCATTATACAAAGAAACATATCACATCATCCCCATATCACCAATCCTCTCTTCTATTCATGTATGCTTTTCAAAAGAACCACTACACAAAGTACACGTAGGAAGTTTTCGCAATTGGGGATTTGTGCAAATGTGCAAATAAACTCAATACACTGACATGGGAGCCCGGAGACGACAACACACCACTCATACTAACAAAATAAATAAAACAAACTAACAATAAAACCAACCCTTTTATTCACCACCCTCAATTCAATGAAATAAAAGCAAAGCCATATGAACAGCTCCCAGCAAAGAGGAAGAGGAAGAGAGTGAAAAAGTTGTAATGGTTGAGAGCTGCTGCTTGCCTGCCTGCCTTAAGGGGTTAAAGCATTTATAGACTCCGAAGAATAAAATACAATGCTGACATGTGCTATACGACCGACCAATCCACCAGAAACACCAACACCCTATGCTGCACAAGCAATCCACTGCAGTGTAAGCCCAGGTCTGGAGATATATATATTATACCCACCTACCTACCTACACTAATATAGAGATTCATAGAAACCGAAGATAAAAGTTAAGGTCAACTGTGGCAACGGTGTAGTACAGAGGTTGTACAAATTTTCTTGCTGTAGACCAAAATCCCCCTCACTCACTACTGAATGGCATCAAAGCCACCATCGCCACACTGCCGCACACATTGCCTGTGCCTGAACTATAATGGCACAATGTGCTCCTATGAACAATTCCAAATGTACCAAGGGCTTCTACAAAATCATCCAACCAAAGCCTCAACCCCAGACCACTAGAGTAGCACCGAAGTGATCCAACCGACTAGTTCAACCCAAAAAACCGACAGAGCAACCGACAACTCCCCCTCGAACCTCATAACCACCCAACTCACAGTGCAGCACTGGTATTTCGTATTCGTGTTCATCTTCGAAGTCGTCGTCGTCCCCGGGCCTACGATTCAAACTAACCGACCAGGCAGTAACCGACCATTCAAGCAACCGACAGTCAGTCAGCCATACATAGAATACGGGCCGAAGGTTGTTTGTGGTTAACCAAACTAAAAGAGGAAGCTTTTACAATTTTATTCAAGTTGCCCTAGAAAGTTAGGCAGATATCGAGGTGCTCGAGACCGAGAGTCCTAGTCCGAGTTCGAGCAGCAGAAGTACGAGGAGTGTTCAACAGCTATTTTATCATCGTCTTCATCTACTCCGGACCGCAACCCACAGAACAAAACTACCTTCGTCGCTATAACTATGGTCGTCGTCGTAGTCGTAGTCGTACCGTACTTCAATTCGGTTTCCTCTATTTTCCGTCTCTATTATGGTGCTCCTGCTGGATGCTTGCTGGTTGGTGTTCTTCATCATTCCATCGCCATCGTTTTGTTTGCAATGGATCATGTCGTCTGTGCTGTTGGAGAAAGCCTTATGGAAAATTATAAATCCCCCGGAAGTGCATAAAAGAACAAGAATGAGGAGGACGTTGATAATGGCCATGGCAACGACGACGACGACGACTACGACTACTATGGAGAAGGAGTACATTGTTAAAACCGCAGGTTGTTCAGACGAACTATTGCTATAGATCCAAAGGGGGCTGGTTTGTGTTTTGGCTGAATAGTTTGGGATGGATGGAAATGTGGAAGTGTTTAATGGAGCTGAAGCCGCCGGATGAGTTTTGTCTTCATATGTGCATAGGGAATAGGATGACTTTTTTTTTGTTTTAGTTTAGTTTCTAGGTATATGTATATCAAATCACAGTGACATGAGCTCGTTCCATAAGGATTTGCAGATGATTTGATATCTGGGTGCAATATGTAGGATATACAGTCCCCCCATTATACTCGTCGTCATCCACATGTTCATCCGTTGTGACTCTGACTAGAGTGTGACCAATAGTTGAAACTTTGAATGTTTTTTGGTTAATTTGAAACAAAATGAATTTATGTGTGTTTTAGGTGCCTTTGAATAAATGAGATAAAGAGGAAAGAGGATGGTAACTGAGGTAAAGTGCCACAAAAGTGGTTTTATTTTTGTGTTCCCTTTAAAAAAAAGTTCTTCCCAAGTGTTTTTGAGTTTGTCATCGTCGTTGGACTCACAAAATATAATTTCACAATAAATAAAAACTTTTGATACAAGTTATACGTTTGAAAATGAGTTTCGTTTTTAAATTATAATATATGGTTGAGGACCCAAATGCCATTAAGCCAACTTAGAACAGAACTAGGGAAGTAGTAGAAGTGAGCTCTTATAGATTGACCATTCAAGCGTTATATATGATTGTATATAACTGGATATTTACCCATGAACAGGTAGCTGTGGCTTATGATACAAGCCTAGACTCTTATTTAGACAGAGACAAAAACTAAGGCACCCACTAGTCACTTAGCGGGAAAAAACGCAGTACACGCACTGTATTCCCCGTATCTAAACGCAACGCCTTTTCCGTGTATTCACTAGGCACATCCATTGAATTTTTCTTACCATTGTAGAAGACAGCTTTTAATGAGTGACTGGTGGTGGCTATCAAAGTCTGGTTTCTTTACACTATAGTCTTGCTAACTATACCTATAATATGGTTCACTGTGGATCTATGAATTTAGGAAAATTCCTCACCCGTTTGCTTGTAAGAGCAGTATAATTATTGTGAAGACTATACAATGACTGGGAAGGAGGATTGAAGAAGTTCATCATCATCGTGTCCTGTAACCCCGGTTGGGGCAAAGAGCGTCAACAAAACGGCCGCATCCTTCACGGTCGGCAGCAAGGTACGTTATTCTCTGGGATCCTGCTTCTGCTAATACAGTTGATTCCCATGTTGATCTTACAACCCGCCGTGCACCCTGAGGATTGAAGAAGTTACCAGCCATTTAGTCTCTCTAAAAACACACCTCCACCATCAACATCACCGATTTTCGATCCCTACTAGCCTTGACGGGCCTTTGACTTCGGAAGGGTCTCAATCTGGGACACATTAGTTTTTCCATCCTCCACAATCCCGAGATCACTGCTTCCAGTCACCCATACCAAGCTCTGTGTCATCCGTGGTGTGTATAAATAAATTTGTTGTAGCGACTGCTTGTGAAGAGCGAGAGCTTACTGACTTAAAATTCTCAACCATTTTGTTTGCGTATTGTCGATAGGAATGGAGGGGGCCTATCGTTTTCTGACGAGCCCGAATGGCTTACATAAAGAACACTTTTCATGACAAAAGATACTCTTCGAGAAAAGGCAGTATCTGGTGAAAACAAAAATTGGTTTTGGGTGGCAGAGAATGGAAATCGATCGCCAGGCATTCAGCGTGACAGTCCAACGCATTTACCATTTTGTCGCGAGGTACTAAATCAGCGATGGCATGTTCTCCAAGCTAGAAGTACGGTCTCCCTAATCACCTGGGAGCATGGATTCGAAGACCCTTGATGGCTGGACCATTGTTGTCAATTCGATCGATGTGGCCTTCCAATGAAGTCAACGTGTTTTGGTACAGCTCGTTGAGTTCGCGTTTGTTTCTTCTTCCCCATTCGCCCTTCTCGCATTCAGGACCAAATATCCGTCGAAGAATATTTTCTTTCAGAATTCATGATGTTAATTCTTACTCATGACATGACTTAGGCATGTACTCGGTCAAAGCTGGATGAGAACGCTTTAAGTTGTTTTGAAAGGAACATTTTCAGGGAGATTTGGTCGCGTGTGCTTAGACGGTGAGTGAAGGAGGAGATACAACCGTGAACTGTAAGCGGCATCGACCTTGCTCAAAAAGTAAAAGTCCAACGACTGAGGTGGATTGGTCATGCAGAGTGGATGGACACGAATGCTTCGGACCTTAGAGTCAGTCATCCACGAGCAATGACAGAGTATAAAAAGACTTCGACTCAGGTGGCGTTTGCAATTGCAAAAGGACTTCAACCAACTTGGCGTGTGAATATGGATATGCAAAGCTTAATCCGAGCTGGATGGAAGAGCTTGTTCATTGAGGCATTGGTAAACATCTTATTCATGTTTGATACCAAAGTGATGTTACAACTGGCATTAGTGATCTCTAAACCACACCCAAGACCTTTTTCAATAGATTGGCCAGATTGTACTATTAAACTTAAATATAACAAATGTTTCTTACAACAAAAATACATCATTCAATAAAAGTAACACTGAATTGCTTCTTATATTTCCAAACCCATCGTTCCGAAAGAAAAACCCCCAATCGCACTCGTGTTAAAGAACCCTCTCAATCATAAAACCACTATTACAACATAATCTTGATACAAGACTCGCATTATTCAGTGACACTGCTTCGGATTATCCATCCATGCCCATCTCACCCAGAAGACTTAAACGAAAAAAAGGAAACACACACACACAAAATAATAAAGTTCCCAACATCAATATTTATCTTCATATACCAAAGACTCAACCTAGATTTGTTTCCATATTCCAATATACTGCATGTATGTAACCCTTCTTCCCTCTCCCCCCTGACAAAAAAAAAGTCTTTGGAAAAGTCAATAGTATCTCCATTGAATGTGTTTTGCATGTTTATCCTGTGTTGTCCTGCAGCCCCGGATCTATGGGGGGGCAAACCGGGGCCTGTGCCCCGGGCGGCAGCTTACAGAGGCGCCAAATCCATGTGACTGAAAAATTGAGAATTGCGACGCTTAATAAAATTAAATTAATTAAGATGCGGCAATGGAATGTCAAATTTTATTTCTCCGTCAACCTTGAGCAGTTTTTCTATTATTATTTCTCCACCTCACACCACGCTGCCGCACATAGTTTACATAGTTTTCGGCAACAATTTTTCATGATGTCGATAATTTTTGGAAACTAAAAATTGAAAAGATATTCTAACCTACAAAATCGAATAAGAAATTTTTCTTTCCGAGAAAATTAAATTTACCTTTTTCAGCACCCTTTTTCAAAATGACGGAACCAGTCAATCTAAAATTACTTGTGTTTTGACGTTGCTTAGCTAGCTCTCGTACCATTAAGGTTAAGGTTTGAAATTGTTTGTGTCAAATTCATTGAAATCATTCAAGGAACAACGAAGTTATGAAATGTTCGGATTTTTTGAAAAAATCCTGCTGTGATATATTTTTTTTCTGTTACAATTCTGTATCAGCTATCACCTGAGTAAATTTAATTGCAATTTCTCAAGAAAGAATGGAGCTGCAAAATGTTGACATATTTTAGAAACATCCTTTTTTGAAGATATTTTTTCTGCTATAACTCTGTCATTTTCATTGAAATCGCTCAAGGAACAATGAAGGATTTAAAAACTTGGCTTACTCACTTGAACTCATCAGTGACATAGTGAGGGCTATGTCGCAATTTTTGTAAAGTTCAGTTCAACTTACATGAATTTTTCAACGAAAATTCACTGTAAACTATATCCAACAAGATTAGAATTCCTAATCATTAAGCTGGAAGTTTTTTGCCCGGGGCCAGGCATAGTTTCTATATAAGAAGGTTTTATAATACAAATTGAACTGAACTTAACACAAATTGCGTATGACAAAGCCCTCACTATGTCACTGATGAGTTCAAGTGAGTAAGCCGAACGAAACGCCTATTTGTAGGACTAAAGGCCATAAAAAAGCTATTTTGAATCAATAATTCAACAAGTTTAATCCTTAATGCTAAGTCTTCTACTTGGCTGATTTATTTCAGTAGTATATAGAATTTGTATTATAAAACCTTCATATATGAAAACTATTTTTGTTAGGATCCAAAAAATAAGATTCATAATCGAATCAAAAATAAAATTCTTTTGAATTGTTCACGAGAGAACTAATCCTATTTTATCGTTCTACGAACCTTGGTTGTGTATTGTCTTTGTTTAGGCATTGTAAATTTTCTTATCTAAATATAATAGGTATGGGCTTGGGCTGCACATACATTAAAAAGTTTTATTCTCCCAGTGACAAAAAATCCAACCAAGCGGATATGTGTTTTTTTTTTCATTTTTTATCAAATACGGCAGGGGCGCCAAAATCAAGTTTTGCCCCGGTTCGGAAAAATCGTAGATCCGGGGCTGTTGTCCTGATCTTTTCCTTCCAACTTCATACTTCATCTCTCTCACCATTCACTGCTATTTTCTCCTCAATCTTGTCACAATTTCTAAACCAAAAACGCATAAGTGCTCAAGCCTAGCACTAGCACACAATATACAGCACAGCAAAAGCATCAATAGCAACAGCAAGGAGCAACCATAAAAACCAAAGGATATTTGCTCTTCATGTGTGTTTTTAACTGCAGCACAGTGTTTTCTAAAGTGTACCGAACTCTTGTCGCCCTCCTGTACACGACATCGACAACGACACGAAGAACATATCACACACAATGCATAACAGAGAATGCACATTGAAGAGGATGAGTGCTTCAGCTCCTCCAACATCTATCCCCAGATCCCAAAAAGTTTGTGCGAGTGTGTGTGCTGACAAACTTTTTAATTCTATTAAAATGCAACTGCACAACGAAGAGCAAAGCTTCCTTTCCACTTTCAAAGGAAGTGGAAGGCGATGGAGCAGTACCCGGTTCGTGGTGGTGGTGGTAGTAGTGGTGGTGTGTGGTTTGTGCAAAATAAACTCAAGAAGATTCAATCCTTCTTTAATGCTGCTCTGCCACCGCTGAGTTACCACCGCCGCCACTGCCACCCTTGTCTCTGCTGTTGCTGCTGCATCATCCTTTCTCTGCTCTTGTTCTTGCAACATATCGTTGCTGTAGCCAAAGTCGCTCCAGGAGGAGGATGTTAAACTGGTGTTTTTTTTTTTTTGTGTGCACATGCACTTGCACATCGGCAAACACTTAAAAAGTGGAGAATACAACAAAAATCTGTTAGACAGCTCCGGTGTTGTGCTCTGTTTATGCATCAGCTTCCCATTTTGCCCTCAACGTACAGTACTGTGGACAAAAATTTTATGTATCAGTTTTGTTTTTGAAAAATGGATTTGTAGAAATTTTAGAAATTGTATAATGTTGTATGACATTCATGGTAATGATGCAGCAATGAACTGATGTCGTTAAAGAGAAAATGTTTTGCCCTGCATTTTGAAGTAACTGGGTTTTCCTGCTTCGTATAAATTTTGGGTTTTATAAACCTTATTCGTTACAATGCCTCTAAAAGCGGGAAAGTTATTCTTAAAAGTTATGTGACGTTGAATAGAGCTATTTTTAGCTAAACGCGTTCAGAGGTTGAATGAATAGTGGCTACATAAGGAAATAATCTTATAGTATGACATCTAAATGTAATAGATTTCTCTTTTTTGTATTTTATTTGACACATGAGCATAAGCATTGTAACTAAAATGGGTTGGAAAATGTTTAATGAATAAGGATTTATGCAACGTTGAATAGAGCCTTAATAAGAGCTTATACCATGCGTAACAATTCGCCCATTGACAGGTGGTTTAGCGAATTCTAATGAATACGTCTGCAAGAAAATAAGTTATGATATTGTTTAAGCAAAATTTCACAACACTATATCGCCCCCTTCTCGAAACACGTCCTTTGGTCAATTCACAAAACGGAATGCAAGACACAACACAATATAAAATCTCTTTCCGCTTTGCGCTTTGCGCCCAGCCCAGAGCTCTTGGGAAATACACTTTTCTTCTTTCCTGAGTTGATGATAATGTTGTTGTTGTTGTTTTTGTAGTAGCTTTGGGAATGCGCCATCCATGCATATATTGAACCAGCAGAGTACTCATACGCGTATATTCCTTAGATGCATTTATGATTCCGACAATTTTCAAGCACCGCATGAGAGGAAGGAAACGTTCCTACGACCGACGACGCGACGGCCGAGGTCGATGTATGGCATGGTTGAAAACTAGGTTGAAACAGAGAGAAAAGAGAAGTAGGATGAGGATGCTCTTCAACCAGATTAACTGCTCTTGTTATCAGAAAGCAAATAGAACAGTGGCTGGCACAGCAAGTGCTGGTTCTGGTTGTGCTGGTGATGATGAAGCAACAGCAGCAGCAGGAGCTTCTTCTTTCTCCTCATCATCCCTGGTAAAAACCATCCATAGATGAAGAAGGCAAGGGAAAAGGTAGGAAGTGGAGAGAAAGATGCATGTGCTGTGGTGCTAGTTCACGTCGAAAGAAAACCGCATCATCACAAAACGACCACTTTATAAAATCCTTCTCAAACTCGTTTCGATATGCCCTCAAGCAAGCAAGCTAGCAACCAAGCTTTGCCACCTTTCCCGCTTGTCCACCCATCGAGACTTGTGTAGTCTCGTTCTCACCCTTCCTTCCTCTGCTATAACACCCACTCGCTCAGGATAGACATTTATATCGTTTTGATGCTGCTGCACTCGTTTCATCCCAGCAGTGTTCAAGTACATATGCTTGTTATGTTGCCCTGAGCTTTAGTACCTTTTATACCACCAACCAGCTCACTTCACCCCCTGCTCGTTATCTATGCGCTTCTACCGCATCATAGCACCGCCCGCACCTCCTCCGTCATGAATTTGTTTTTTTTTTTATGGATCCAAATGGGTGTGTTGTGTGTATGCTATCTGTTATTTGTGCCCATGGAATGAATTGGAAGAGCATGAGACAAGCACCTTCTATAGGGATCAGGCAAGCAGTATTAGATTGTATCTTATCGTTGTGCATCCTTCATTCATGATTGAGATAGAAATGATTTTTTTTTTGCTTGTGTATAATCGTAGGTTGATATTGTTTTTTTTTTTATGGAAATCAAATGAAATAAGCATAGGAACACAAATAATACGGAAAAAGTCTTTTGAAAAACGATCCTACATGACCTAGTTGTGAGAGGCAATGGAAAGATTTTGTAGAAAACTATATATTTGGAAATGTTTTGATCGAGAAATTTCCTTTTTACAATCGTGGCTGATTTCGAGTTTAAAATGAAAGAAAAGAAAAAAAAAACTGAAGTCCTGAGATTTCTTACGGTTTTGGAAATTTCGAACTATCCATTTTTAGACGATTAAGTGCGCACCAATTTTAAGAAATGTTTTTGAGCTGTACTCAAGCTAGTAGTTAGATATGCAATTTCAAGTATAGATACAGCAGTGATAATTAAACCTTTTGATTGAAATACGAGGAAGTAGATAGATCTAATAGCACACATGAAATACAAAGACGTTGTGTTGGGCGCCATTTTCAATTTTAAGCGATTTGTTTTTTTTTTTTTTAAATAACTCCTTCAGTTGCATGTAATAACAGTTTTATATTCTATGATTTGTAAATGAGCGTGCAAATATTCGAGAAAAGCTACACTTCTATGTCGAATGTCTAAGAGAGTTTAATTACAAAACGTCAACTATACATTTACGTTATAAATAAAAATAAAACAAAAATATAAGAAAAATGGGCGTGTTCTTACTGAAATTAATTTTTAAAGCTTTTTGCCGCTAATAAGAAAAAGTTGTCAAATTTTCAACGAAATCTATTAAGGAGTTTTGAAATGTCCTAACCTTCGAAAAAAAAACAAGATAATACGACGATAATCTTACTTCTTTTCAAATTTTGTCAACTTACATGGATCGTATGCTAAAAATTCTTAGGGCCAGAGTTGTAGAAAATAAGATTTGGAACAACTTTTTCATATGAATTTTTGGTCTTGAGTTGAAAGCGAGCGAGTTTTTTGATAAAAATCCAAATTACCTACCACTCAAAATGACGCCCAACGGAATTAACTCAGGTTTAACCCCGAGACTAGGATAATGCAATGAAAAACCGGCTCTTAGTGTCATAAAGTAACTGCAAAATCTAACGTTTAATGCATTTTAAGTCACAAGTTGAAAACAGCGATTTGCCAAGATCGAAAATGGCGCCCAACGCTATGGATTGGCCAGACAAGTAGACTTTATTTTTTTTATTCCAACCATTTTTTTGTTAATTCCGAATGAACTTTATAACAGAATCAAGAAACTAATAAAATATTTTTCAACTGGAATTATTTTTACTGCATACCTTAAGTAGCCTTTTTTTCCTTCACTATCTATCTGAATGCAAATTCATAAAAGAAAAGTATTCAGAAAATCAAAAAAACATATGCAACGAATGAAGCTAAGTGATGGCCCATTAATTGAGTTCGAAGGAAAAGCTTGCTTTAAATGTCAAAAATAATAAATATTTGTTGTTTGCAAAGTTAATTATTGTGTCTTCTTTTGTGCATTTTTATTATAATGCACCCATTTCCCTTGCCAAACGATAAACTCGCTTTATGTACACCGAAAAATAACAAGGAAATTTTCGGTTTTATATCATAAGCTTTTATAGTTTGTTATAATGTTCCTCTTAGATCCCTACTACTTGTAAACAAAGTTTTTAACAAACACACACACTTCACAACATCGACCTCGTGGGTTGAACGAGATTATATTTTTTTTTTTATTATTTTTAAGGGACTTTTCAGCGAAAAAGTGAATAATTTACAGTTGGGTAAGGGCTTATAACCATATTTCAATGAGGCTTTATCAAGGTGTTTTATAAACTTCTTAGTTATATCCGTTGGTGGTGAAACAGTATATACGCGTGCAGAAAAATATCTATTGCATCAAAAGGTTGTGCAGGTAGTTACAAAAAAAAGGTGTTTCCATTTGATAAACAAAAACTTTGCGGAAAGAAGGAAAGTGTTTTTTAACAAAACTGCCTAATTTTTGGGCTATTCCCGTATTTTTTGTTCTAATTTTGCGCACACTAAAAGGGTTTTTTTTTCTATCCTTACCATGAAGATATCAGTGCGAGCGGTCAGAAAATGAGGAAGGTTATTAAATGAGATACTGATGCATTTTTTTTTTAATTTTTTTTTTTATATTAACCATAAGAGAAGGAAAGAATAGAGCTTGGTGCATATATTCAACGTTCATTTGTGTGGCTTAAGAAGAAATTTGTGTGCTTACCTGTATGTCTGAAGCTGTACTCAAGGGTAAGGTGATGAGCATTCTTATACGCACGAGTATTGCGGTGATAGTTACATATTACTGTTTTTTTAAACAAATTACCCAATAACTCTGTTGTATGTGCATGTTTATATTCTGTTTTTCATTCATTCGCAAGTATATTATCTGACAATTATTTTGATATATCACACTTAACTGTAGATATTCCTAATGTCTTTCCGATTTCTAATTACAAGATTAATAAACTAAAAAAAGGGTGGTTTTTCGTCGCCAACTGACAAGATTCATAAAAAGTAAGCTCAAAAATCTTAAAGAGCTACATGTAACATAAGTATGAGATTATGATAAGATGACAAACAGTCCAATTGAATCAACAAGCAAAATATAAATATAAATAGTGAAGAAATAATATGCCTACGAATATCTTAAACCTTTTTAGTAAATTTCTCTGTAAGCACTCTGCTCCTGTTTTTGTTTCCTTTTTATTTCACAAAAAAATATCTTTGAAAATATCACAAAAACCTACAAGAACCTAATGAAAACCACGAAACCACCATACTCCACACCACACCAAACCATCGCCCACCATCATTGTAATCCAAATCTAAAGTATCTAACAAATTAAATGGCTGCATCTCTGCACTCAAATTACCCTCCCTCAATTAACGTGACTCAATGGATAAACTTTGAATTATCCTTCATTTCCCATACCCCCCAATTAAGTTCGAATTGGAGCATCACAAGGAGGAGGTTCAAGAGAATCCGAGGAAGTAAAGTAGAGAATATTATGAAGAAGAATTGAGAGAAGAAGCCAAGCGGCAATAGAAAAAAAAAAACAAGAACCAACCAACCATCCTCTCATTTTCACAACCGAAACCATAAAATGAACAAAATATAATGAAACGTCTCTACCCATAGAAATTCATTTAAAACCCACCTAAGGCTAGGGTTAAGCACGGAATCACAAAACTCCTGTCATTCCCCACTCTTCGACACTAAGCTATATGTAGCTAATAGCTATAGATGCTTCCCTGCCTACCTACTATCACTGTGCACCCACTCAACTCAACCATGATCTGTCAATGGAGGAACGAGCGAGAAGCAAATGTAGAACAAGAGAAGTAGAGATAGATACCAAGAGTTGTGCGGTGGGTAAATGTTGGGAATGTAGAAGATGAGATATAGCGATGGGACACAAGAGCAATGGTATAGAACAGTAGCAAAAGTGTAATCAACAATTAAATTCAATTTAGTTACACACAAAACTGGAAACCCCAGCTAAACATAAAAAGCATACCGAGTGAATACAAGGATATGAACAACAGGCATAGAGACACAGTCTTATTGATATAAATGTGTATATGAGGACAAAACAGAGACACAAGAATAGGATATTTGGACAGAAAGATAGACGAGAGAATAGGCGGACAAACAGAACATCAGAAAGAGCATAGAACAGTAGTGACGATGTTGTGTTATTTTTGTTGTTGCTTTACTGTGCGGTTGAGGTCATGGTTGCCGCGTTGGTAGTTCGCCAACAGAAACGTTCATCCGCTTTTGACAGGGAATATACCTCTATACCATTGATCTAGACTGGGATGATTATAATATTGTCTTATAAAAGGCCCCTTTAGTTGCTGGACAGAGAGCCTTGCTACTCAAACACCTTCTTAGTCAAAAGATCCAGCGATTGGCAAGAGTTATTCTTGTTTGATCTCAGAGCTGACATCAATGTCTGAGTCAACAGCGGAGCCAAGGAAGTCTTATATCCTCAATCGCGTGCTTCTTCTTTTTCCTTCTGATGACACTGGTGTTCCTTTTCTGCTCGTAGAGCTCGCATACAGCTCTGATCCTTCTTTGTATACCTCTTGTTTAGTTGCATTTGCTTCCGGGAGACTTTGTTGTAGTGTCCGTGTGAATCCGATCACCTTAGAAGTAGCATCTCTGATGGCTGTTGATTCTCAATACTTGTTAGTGGTGGCACAGGACTTTTCAAGAGTTTATAAACAATTCGATCGGAAATGGATATCATTAAGATCTCTTGTGATTGCTGCCATCCGAAATGGAGCTTCCCCACAGCGCTTCTTTGTTTTGCCTGTGGTCAGGATATCTGCAACCATGTCCTGATACAACTGCAAGCCTTTGGGACCTTGGGGCATGTAGTCTGATTGACGGTTGATTGATCAAAAGATTTCCCTTTGGTCCCTTTGTGAATTTTGAGAAGATTCTGTACCTCGTGGCATGTTGAAGGTCTGGGTTCGATTCCCAAAAAACAAAAATGTTTTTTCTGAGGTACTGCTTTTTGCGAGAAACTGACAAATCCTCAGAGTATGCTTTTAATCTACCCGTTCGGACTCGACAAAAAATTGTAGGTCCCCTCCATTCCTGCCAACAACACGCAAACAGGAATGGTTGAGAGTTGTAAATCACTAGGCCCTGGTCACTAGCCTACGAGCTTTTGTGCCACCAAATGCATTTTTTTAAGAAGGTCCTACCTTTAAGATGGGTTATAGAAAAGGGAAAGAAAATTACCTTAGTAAAAAAGAAATTAGCTCGCTGAGTAATTTTTGCCTAAAACTATGCCTCCAACGACGAAACCACATCTCAATAGATGCTACTTTTGTTTACGGTTGCTTGGTCTTCCTTTTACTGGGCCCCGTACCTACGCATTTTATGAAAAGTGTTGATATCTGCTTTGCAGCTGTGGTAGTGCCTCTGCTAATAATTGTTGGTCTGTACATTCCCTATTAAGTTGGCAACCATAACTGTCATGTGTTTAAGGATACCATGTATTTGTGTGTAGTGTGTTGCTTTGAAATGGTTGAAGCTGTGACTGCTATGTTGGAGGAGATGTTAAATGCTTATTGTCACATGTTCTAGCATCGGGTAAAATGCGGTTTGTTATAAGAGAACAACACAAAGTAGTTGGAATGGAGGACCAATCTGATGGATTGTGGTTCCACCAAAGTCAAATGGAATGCTTTATTGCTATTTAACAAAAGTTATACGGCGGCGATGGCGGCGTGGCGGTGTTAGTTGTTGGCCCTGAATGTTATAGTTACGCTTTTCCCTTTATTTCATTTGGGCGCCACCACCATCATCATCATCATCATCATCATCATTGATGACTGTGCATGTTGATTATTAGAGAGATGGGGTGTTATACAAATCACAAAGCGACGACTTGGTGGAACGACTCGACGTAGAATTGCGAACGCATGTTAACCGCAATCACCGCAGCCGACATCGTCGTGGTGGTGGAAAAACTTCGAAACAAGACTTCAAATACGAGAGGACACAAACAGTAGCAGTAGAAGCAGACCACACAAAGGATAGCACTCATTGGGTTGAGCGGGTGGTGTTTTTTCCACGACGACCATCATCGCTGACTTGAACATGTCGTTGGATTGACACCAGCGACGCAAAGCCGGCCGCCACCTCGCTGCCTTGTCGCCATAGTCACCACATCGTGCCATTGTCTTTGAAATTCAACTTTGCCCTTTGTTGACATAATGAACACATGTTTATGGCAGAGTTTGTGATTAATTTTTGTTTTCCAAGGGGAATTCTCCATCTTCAGTTAGGAAGTGCACAGACATGTCAACAAAAAATGGTGTTCTATGAAGTTCCTTTTTTGATCGATGAGTTTTCACCGGTCTTAGCTTTACAAACTTCCCTAAAAACTTAATGCAGTGGCGGTAGTAAATCTCAATTTTACCAAACTCACGATCACCAAACCTGTGAATCCAAGTACCATTCGCTCTGTAGAAAAAGATTTTCCTTTTGAAGCGAAACAAAATACGTAAGTTTGTGTGTAAATGTCCTTAAAAAATGTTTAAAAAAAAACACTGAAAGAGAAAATTAGTTTTCTTAAAGCTTGCAAACCTTTTCTTTCCATGATTTCCTCTCTTAAACTCTTTTTTAAACTATGCAAGTTTTACCGAAACGTTCTATTAAGCTTCGATTAAACTTACAGTTTCTTTAAGGCTTCATTTGCGAAACTCTTCTCTCAATGGTTTCCTTCCACAAATACTTTTTTAAACTATGCAAGTTTTACCAAAACGCTCTATAAAGCTTCCATTAAACGCTCAGTGACAAACTTATTTGCCCTTGAGACTTAATGCAATGGCGGGAGTAAATCTCAGTTTTACCAAACTCACGATCGCCGAACCTATGAGTCCACGTACCATTCGCTCTGTAAAACAAATATTTAACTTTTATAGTGAAACTATATACTTGAGTTTTTGTGTAAAAGTCCTTGAAAAAAACAGTGAAACAGAAAGTCAATTTTCTTAAGGCTTCGCTTGCAAAACTTTCAGTTTTTTTAAGGCTTCGTTTGTGAAATTCTTCTCTCCATGATTTCCTTCCATAAATTCTTTTTTGCAAGTTTTACCGGAAAGCTCTATAAAGCTTCCATTAAACTTCCAGTGACACTTTGCAAGCAAATTGAAAAAGTAGAATTTAAATTAATTTATAACTTCTGTATATGGATTTAATTATATTTATTAGAGTTTAAAGGAGTTAATGTCTTTTTTTAACTCATTGACACATTAAAAACTCAAATCCAACCGACTATTTTGTGGTAGGTACTCTTCCACTGGACACATAAATGTCACATTAAAATCCCACAATTCAATTAATAAACAAATCGAAATTGTACGGATGTTTTGACATACATTAATTGCAAAAGGATTTAAAAATTAATGTTTAAATTACAAATCTCTAAATTTAACATTTAATTTCAAAGAGCTGCAATAAATTCGCTTTGCCCTGGCCCTGGTATCCTTCTACACTCTGGCGCCATTCATGGTTGTATTGTATGTATACCAGCAGTCACCAGTGGAACAGTCGATGCATGATGATGATGATGATGATGGCACACTCTGTGCTGCACACTCCCGATATATAATTCGAATTCCTTGACAATGTTCACCGTGCACATCGACGACCAACGATCAACGACGCCACCATCGCCGTCGGTCACCTAGCTTGTAGGCCTTGTTTAACATTGTGCATGGAAGCTGAACCATATCCCACTCCTATGGGAAATGTATAAGCAAACAAAAAATGAGCATTTGAAACATGGTAAGCTGGCAATAGAGTCAATGCCGCAATCATAGATATATACCTATGCACGCTCACTCTGGAACTCTGAATCGATTGGAGAATCTAAAGGAAGCAAATTTTTGATCGAAGGCATGTCAAGAGGGGTATCGGTGGTGTGATGTGATGGGTTTTATGCTAACGACTTTGTCAGATGTGACTGGAATGCAAATGAATGAATGGGCTTAGTTAGGTATTCTATATTATGATAGTGTATGGTGTCCTTGTCGGATTGACAAGTTCTACATCTTAAGATTCAAGGGGTCAAACAATATAACAAAAACAGTGTGTTTTGTTTCTTTTTTCTATTTGGGTTCATTAAATAGTTAAGTTAAATTTAGAAAAATACGATTTTATTGTTAATCAAACAGCAGACGCTCATTTTCTAATAAACTTTTTTTTCTTCTTTTCTTTACAGTACTATGAAATGTCCTATGGCCTTAATGTAGAAATGCACAAGCAGGTAAGTTCTATTTTTAAATGAAAAAAAGCCCTTTTTTTGATTAGGAATTTTGTCATGATGGTTAGGGCTTTCAGCAGACGGAAAAGTTAACGAATTCCGTGATCATTCTGTAGAATCAGATGTGGATGTAATATCACAGTTGTATCACAGCTTTGTGAAACGTACCTGACAGTAGAAGACAAGTTCTATATAGGGATGATTCGATGTGGATGGAATATCACCGTTGTATCACAGCTTTGTGATACGTCACTGACAATATCCGATAAGCCACGGAATTTTTCCCATCGTCGAAAACTGGGAACGTGAATTGTGGTCGCAGTTTCTCTCGGAATTTATTCGCATCGAAAATGAATATTCCATGGCCACTGGGCTACCATTTTGATCGACCAAATTTGAACCTGCAAGGAACAGTTGAATATTGTTGGCATTTCCAATTTTAGAAGATGGGAGAAATTCCGTATGAAATTTTATCCACGATAGCCCCCAATATCCGATAAGCTTTAGATGGGGATGAACTTATTTTTCTGGTATTTTCTTTTGCAATAAATTATCAAATTTTCTATAAAATATTTCCGGCGTCCCTGAAGGGTCCACACTTGGTCCCTTTTTATTCTCAATTTATGTAAATGAATCATCAACTACTCGTATAACTGAGGACTGCCATCCCACATAACGTCCAATAATACTAGAACTACCCACTAGAGCTTATTGAGTATTCGTATGTGTACTAGGCTTAAAGGTGGCGGTACGGCCCAATTGAGATATGAGCTTCGATCAACAAGCTTCTTGGTTAAAGCCCTCTTCAACTTCAACTTTTTGATGAGAGCATACTTTGCCTTTGAGCTTTATTGCATTTAAGTCATTGCTTTCGAAAAAAAAACTTAAACGAAACATGTTTTTTGAATGTCTGTGGTGCTGAGGCCCAAAAAAGGAGTTCAAATCTGCAGCAAGCTACTGTTGTCAACAAAATATTTTAACATGGACGCTTCCCTGCCGACTTTACACACCTTACGCGGAGCAACGGAGTTGCTTGATCGGTACAGAGGACCCAAAAAGGTAGCTAAAATCCTTTGAACTCGCGAAGCGGGCCACCTCTAGTGTTAGCGTGAGAGTTGTGTCCTAAAAGACTCATACAAGCGCACCGCCTCATCTAAAACATTTTTGACATCAAATGTTTGGGTAAGGTCCTTCTCGACCTTGATATAGTGACGTTAGTTATCCATTGTCATCCTTCACAAGCGGACGAGTTTGACAATGATATATAGCTCTTCTCTATAGATGCTGTCTTAAATCGATAAAAGAGTGTTGGTTATCGATTTGAAACTTATCCAAGATCTGCCGTAATGTGATTATTATAAATAAAAATAAATTGGGTGGCGCAACAGCTCGTGGAGAACCAGGGCCTAGTGACTTACAACTCACAACCATTCCTGTGTGCGTGTTTGTTGGCAGGAACGGAGGGGACCTACAGTTTTTTGCCGAGTCCGAACAGCTAAATGAGAAGCACTTTTTCATGACAAGTATACTCTTGGAGGATTTGTCAGTTCCTTGCAAGAGGTAGTACCTAGAATAAAACATTTCTGTTTTTAGGTGGCACGGCTGGGAATCGAACCCACACCTTCGGCATGACAGTCCTACGCACTAACCATCAAGCCACGAGGTACTACTGTGATTATTTGGTCGATGGTTATTTGTCTTGCCCAAAGCCACAGTGATATTGCCCAAAGCCACAGATATATTGGCGAACAGCTTCAGTCGTTCACATAATAGGGAAGGAAAGATCATGTAGGGCGAAATTATCGAGGCTGGTACATCTATAGTTCGCGCTGTTCAGAGGATCTCCTTACTTGATCGGAAAAACAATGCTGTGGTTTAATTGATAAAACATGCTACCTTCTCCAACCAAGCAATTTCTTGTTCGCAACTTTTTCTTGCCGAAAATTGACAGCAACTTTTTCTGCTCCTTGACCTTAAAACTCGAGGTATTGCAATTTCTTCATATGAAAACAAAAATACTGGTAACATTGTTCGATTCTGTCAAGTTCCAAAGTCAACATTCTTCGGGAGTTAAAACTCGATTTGCTCTACTTTTCGTAGCATATACCAAGAGTTGTGACAGTCAAACAATTTATGCTCGTGTAATTACACTTTCCTAATGCCCTTACCAATAATAGCATCTGCATGGGCACCATTGAATTAGGACATTTGAAAAGTGTCCGCAATGCAAATTAACGTCACGTATTTTTCTAATTGCGTAAACTAGGTTTGCCTTCATAAAGTAGATGGTATGTACTGGAACGTTTCTAAGGCCTATTTTACCACGATATTTTAGTCTGTCAAGGACCTGACATCAGCCAGAAAGGGAGACAGCAAGTAGATACGAGTATACATACATATGTATAAAGAACACAATACAAACGATGTTCATTTCCTTTCTGCCACTTATATCGTACCACCATCCTGAACATCATTTTGCTACTGACAAATATACCTAAAAACATACACACACAATCATACATACTTGTACACTACTAAAGGCCATCCGCCACAAAAGCCTAGCTGACATCTAAAATTCACTTTTGGTATTGCGTTTCTGTTCCTGCACGTCAACCACAATCGACAGGGTGGTGGCACGACAACACCATGGAGTCCTATAAAATAGGTACCTACAGTAAAGCACAGAAACTAGAGTCACACATAACCCAACTGGCCAATCATTCCAAATCTAACCGAATTTACATTTAGTGCGCATCCTTTGCTGGTAAAACGAATGGACAGGACAGATCCGTTTTGGTTTTGAAGAATTGTGCAATTGATTGTTCTCGAAGACCGACAATGATTTTTGCCTGCTCTAGAGAACACAACCCTTTCTCTCAAGCTAGACAACATCACCAAGCTTATGGGTAGGCTGAGGCTTCAAGACTCAAACAAAAGGCAGAGTTTTAATGTTTTTTTTTTTGTGTTGAGTGTTTAAAATGACATGGAGGACTATGATGACCCCTTCTTTGGCATAGATAGAGGTATACAGGGGAAGAGGTATAGGATCACGGATGGAAATTACAGAAACGTCATGTCATCTGCCACAAACCAAATTTCGGATGCACTTTCGACAGGTATAGAGAACAGAACGATAGAGAAAAATAACTTTGCCCGCATGTCTCGTCATGTGTGGCGAAGTACCAACTATGAGCAAAAGACGACGAGGACGACCGACCGACAGTAGAGCTGGAATAAAAGGATCGATCAAAACACACTCAACCGAACGTTAGACAGAAGTGTCATGGATGCTTTGCCTAAAAGTTCTGATGGACAGGTTTTTAACGTTATGGTGGCTGTGTATAAGAGTGTGAGGGTTTTGATATAGGAACATCTAACCTACAAATATATACATATACCTATTGACATCTGTGCTGTGTATCTACAGATACATACATATGTATATGAACGTTTATATAGAAACGAGAATATAATTGCCTCAGTGCAAATTTTCGACAGAAATACAGGTGCGCTACCATTGTCAAAGTTTGTTGAAAATTTAGAAATTGACGCGACGATGTGCAATGGGCTGAAAGTAGCTTTTAGTCGTACTCCGTAAAGTAAGACACATACAATACAGGTTTAATGAAGAGAAGTTGTAGAATTTCCTTCGCCATATATCGTCAGCTTTTTTTTTCGAAAAAGACAGACAAGATTCGGATTGATGTTTTAAGTTTAACGACTTTAGTGAAAAGCTTGATACCATTTCGTGGTCAACCTTCTCAGACTAGTTCCAAAGTGATGAATATCAATTCAAGTCAAAGGGAGTATGACGAGATTTTGAGATAGGGAAACGAATTTATTCCGAATGAATGGTTTTCCTTCAAAAAATTATAAAATTCTCATTGCTCAAAATAGACTTTCAAACTAGTTTCTACATCAGTAAAGAATCAAGTAGAGTTTCTGTTTGAAAATATCTTCTTAATAAATGGCGCCCAACGCTAATGCTCTTGTGATATGTAGAAAAAGACTGCTTGTAGTTGAGAGTGACCATTTTATCTCTTTTTAAGTTAAAAAATTAACTTTTGGGAATTTTTTTCATTTTTAAAAAGTGGCGCCCAACAAGAAATAAGGGTGGCCAATGTTGCCTATTTCATGAATCTATTAAACCAATTCTTGTATTTAAAATTAATCTAGTAAACTCTTCTTCTGTTTTAATTTTCCCTTATTTACTATAAAAATGGCGCCCAACAATATCTAATTAGTGCTCAACGATAGTCAGTTGGTGTCATTTTTGCAAATCATGGCTTGTTGGTAAAAAAAAAACAGATTTTCTATTTTTTTTAAGAAGATTGCTGGCCAAAATTTAATGTCGCCCAACGCCAGCTAATTCCTGCAATTTAAACAATCACCGTCTGGAGTTTAAAGTGGCGTGCTTACTATATTGTTAAAATTTTCACTCCTGAGAGTCTTTTTTTTTATAAAATAAGTGGCTACCAGTGAAAATTCATGCCCTAAAAGTTTCTAGCAGCCCTATTATCCCCAACACCCCAAACATTCCCGCATTTGCTCCTTAACATGTTTAAAAGCTTGCTCGAGGAAGGCATCTTCCCCAAGAGTTGGAAAAAACAACGCTTAGTGCTTATCAGCAAAGGCAAATGAGATCCGGATTCCCCATCGGAGCTCGAACGGAGGCTCCAAATTCCAGCATATCTCTTAGGGCGCACAAAAAAAGTTGAACCAGGTCATGCGACGAGCCAATTCGTGGATGGAAGAGCACGGACTGAGCCAAGCAACGGAGAAAATTGAAATAGTCCTTCTCACGAGGAAGAGGATCCCCACACAACTCGACTTCGAAATCGGGACAGATTCACTGCGGTGAAGTACTTGGGATTGC
This sequence comes from Dasysyrphus tricinctus, assembly GCA_963921185.1. Classification (NCBI taxonomy): domain Eukaryota; kingdom Metazoa; phylum Arthropoda; class Insecta; order Diptera; family Syrphidae; genus Dasysyrphus; species Dasysyrphus tricinctus. Next base: position 273,624,915 of record OY992530.1, on the reverse strand, counting down.
GGTTCGACACAAAGCTAACTTACTGACAAAAAATAAAATAAAGGCAGCAGCGGAAAACAGAGGACGATTGACAGCGAGGCTGATTAGGAACGTGGCTGAGTGGAATCAACGGAAACACGGTGAGGTCAATTACTACGTCACCCAGTTACTCACCGTACACGGCTACTGCAATGCCTTTCTGCACAAAATCGGCAAACAAAAAAACACTCCAGCCTGCCAGTACGGACCTTCGCTAGAAGATGACGCGAACCATACCTGCTTCGCCTGCAGCAGATAGGAATACCTTCGCCAAAACCTGCAGATAAGTATTGGCGCCATCACATCGGAAAACATAGTACAGAAGATGCTACAGAGTTACGAGAACTGGCAAAAAGTCTGTAGCTACACAGAACATGTTCTCTTCTGAAAATGACCGGAAAACTGTTTAACTAAGTTAATCTCGCAAGGGAATCATGACAACCCCCCTGAAGTAATGCAAAGAGCGGTCCCGAGGGGTGGGTCACAAGCCAAAAGGCTTATGGTTTAGTTTTGGTCTGTATGTTATAAATACCTCAAAAGTCCGACAAACAGGGATGGTCAATGGGTCAACCCCAAAAAAGCCTTCTTATGGTGCATAAAGCATTTCTGTTTCTTCGAAACAAAAACTTATCCCCAACATCACTGATTCCTCAGAAGAAGTGGTGAAATTTATTTTGTGACTTCTTCGCATTCTCTGGTTTGTGTGCTGATCGGTCAACAAGCGACAAACACTATGCTGTGGTGAGTTTCGTTATAACTTTTACTGTGGCGATTAGGGGGAGAATATGAAAATATAATCGAATCACAATAATCCTAACATGTAAAAGTCCCAAGAGCTTGTGACTTGTGACCCCTAACAAGGCGGAGTATCGGGCGGTGGATTAGCGCCCAATAAAAACGAATAGTACCCATTGTCCAACGGCAGTCAATTCTTATGACATTTACAATATAGCCTCTCATAGTAAAATGTTACTAAATTAGCTGTTCATTAGTTCAATTTCCACTTAGAGTTTTTTTTTACAAAATAAATTGGCGCTAAATAAAAATCGTTGTCGCTTGTCATTGAGATTCAGAAAATTACCGTTTATAATTGAAGAATCTATTAATAACTATATACAGTGACACCCAACAATATTTATCCATCCTTTCAACTGAGGTACTTTTTAAATGGCGCCCAACGCTAACTTTATTTTTAATTCAAATACTCTTCGAAAAGTTAACAATGTCTGAATAAACTTTTGTTTGAATTTCAATTAAAACCCATTTAGTTTATATTTAAAGTAATTTATTCCATTTTCTTTGCTTTTCTTATTACAGACAGAAATTGCGAAACGGTTAAATACCTTAATAAGCCAGCTTTTGCCATTTCTACAAACTGATCATCAGCAACAAGTGTTACAGGCTGTCGAACGGGCCAAACAAGTAACGATGCCTGAATTAAATTTAATAATTGGGGTAAGTTAAAAACTAAATAATTATATACACTTAAATTTAAAAAAAAAAAACTTAAGTAAAATTTATCAAAAAAAAAAAAAAAAAACAACAACATATATATAACAAATACTCGTATGATATTTTGTTTTCTTTGCAATTTGTGCAAACATTAATTAGTTTTTGTTTTAAATTACACTTTAATAATTATTTAACTGTAGTTTATTAAAACAAAATTGCATTGGTTTTTAATATTCTTTTTTGTTTTACTTTTGATTTTATATGAATATTATTTTTTTTGTTTAGATTTATTGTTTACTAAAAAAATGTTTTGTTTTTAATATTTACTTCCGATATTTTTCTGAAAGCACATGCAAAATTTTTCTTAAATGAAGAGGAAATGTAATTAATGGGTCAAAAATCCAGTTAAATTAATTATAAAAAGTCTGCTTGTTGTTTTGGGGAGAATTTTTTTGTTTCAATATTTATTTAAGGAAATAAAAAAAAAAACCTAAACTATCGAAAAGTCTTTCCTCGAAATCGTTGCGTTATTATAAAAGTTTTAAAAACATAAAACAGCTATTTAAATATTTGTATTTTATCTTCTATATGAAACTGTTTTTATTTCGTATTTTGAATTATCTTGAAAGCGTAGGTTTCCTTTATTTGGAGTCTGCTGTTTAATAATTTATTTATGTTATTTTTTAATTTTTATTTTTCTGAGAAATAAGTATTAATATTATGTATAGAAAATATCGTTTTTGATAAAAAAAGAAATATTTTTTTTACTATCAACGTAAGTGTGGTGTTCTGCATTTTTGTTTGGTTTTACTTATAAATAATTTCTAAGAACCTGTTGATATAAAACGAATAATATTTTGTTTTAGTTTTGCTAACCTTTTTGAAATCCTAAAATTTAATCATTTTATGTTATGAAATTCTTTAATTTTGTATTTATGCTGTTTATTCTTTACCTTTGTTATACATATTTGATATAATAGAAGCTGGATGAATAATTGGAAAGTCAGCCCCTTTTGCTACAAAAATTTATATTTTATGTTGTTCTTTGTACAATTCTTTTCGTTACAAAGTGGCGCCCAACACCAAAACTATGAAAATGTATATTATGTAGCTAAAAAATAATTAAGTACAGGTACAGGATTAGCTTTTGAAAATCCATTATTTTATTATGATTTTTTGATTTGTAAATACTGTCAGTAGGAGACAAACGTCATGTTATTTATATACATTCTGCTTAAAATCTCGTCATTAAAATAATAAAAGTAGTCTTTTATTAAGAAATAGCTTTCTCTACAAAGTGGCGCCCAACGCCAGACAGTATAAACAAAAATAATAGGTTAATATTTAAAAAAAAATCGAAGTGTAAGATGGTACATAATTTTTTTCTCGATCTAGGCACTTCAGACCTTTGTGTCACATTTGCGTGTGTATTCTACCGAAAGAATTGAATTCACACAGAAGTCCCGTTTGACAATACGAGAAAGTCAATTGGAATTATTTCAATAATTCCTCCAAAAATTAGATTTCGTCGATAGTAGTAATTTTTACCCCAGCGCAGATAGGGTGAGGTTAGATTACTTCGGAATGCCTGCCAGCAAAAATTCTAAGCGGTGTCCTCCCTAACTCGTTAAACCATTAAGAGCTTCTATTTTTGATTTAATTAAGTGACGCCCAACTAAAATTGATGGCGCCCAACACCAGATATTTTTTGTTATTCAGATTATCACTGCTTGAAGTTAGAAGTGACTAGTTTAACGATTCTTTTGTTCAAATTTTCACTTTATAAAAGAAAGTGGCGCCCAACAAAAATTAGTGTTGCTCATTCTTGAGATCGAAAAATCACCGCTTGAAGTTAAAAATTTGGTTGGTTGACTATTCTTTCATTACAAAAATTGATAGCGCCCAACACCAGATATTTCTTGTGATTCAGATAATCACTGCTTGAAGTTAAAAGTGACTAGTTAGGCGCCACTATAAAAAAAAAATAAAAGAAAGTGGCCCAACACAAATTTGTGTTGCTCATTCTTGAGATCGAAAAATCACCGCTTGAAGTTAAAAATTTGGTTGGTTGACTATTCTTTCATTACAATTGAGGGTTTTGTATTGCTTTTTTTTTTAATAAAGTGGCGCCCAACAATAATAATTGTTCACGCTTTTAACTGAGTTATTTTATTAAATGGCGCCCAACACCAGCTTGATTTTCAACATATAAGTATTACATGAGCCTAATCGGTGTCCTCTCTACTCGTTAAACATTAAGAGGCTCTTATGCTTGTACTTTTCAGGTAAATATTTTGAATTGAATAAAACAAGTTGTGTGCGAGGTATCAGCATTTTTTTTTTTGGTTAAATTACACTGTTCAATATACCTTTGAGGCTTCGCTAGGTGGCGCGCATCCGAGAAGTCCAATTTCGAATGGCTTTGGTGAGCAGATAAGGCTATGTTGATTTTGAAGGGTAGGATCCTTTTTGGCTGATTTGCGTACCCTTTCTACTATTCCAAAGGTGTTAAATTCAACCAGCTCAAGCCGCCTCTACCTAAGATTATATGCCTTAAAATCACTCGTGCATTATGTCCATTGTGTTATCGGCTGTGTGGCACGTAGTGCACGTGCGGTCATTGGATCCAAATGTCATACAAGGTGACTTTTGTGGTTTGCCACTTGATGGGTCACGTGTGGATTAGAGTCATCTGGCAATTTTGCTTCTTGACTTATTCGAATACACGTCTTTGTCTATGTAGCTTCAATGGTGACTTTTATTTAGTGTCTGAAAAAAAAGGACAACTATTTTGTTTTCGATTGGACGTTCGGAGTACTCCTTTTGCACTCCATTTGCACTCCTACTACTCCAATCAACCTTCCATTGACCGAGTAAGGTTATCACAGTAATTTCTGTTACCGATTTCAAAATAGAGTAGAGAGACATACATTTACTGTTTTTCATCGGATTGCTTGTGAAAAGCAAAGCCATTTCGTAAAATAGTGACATTCAGTAGGTGGTGTTTGTGTAAATTTGACAAAACCATGTTTTCATATTGGATTTGATTTGAAAACAAAGTGAGAAAATCCAATCGAAAATGACATTGACATTCCGGAGTATACATTCCAACCGTTTAGTATTCTAGAGTAAAAACCCCGTCTCATTATTCTCTGATTCAATCTCATCAAAAGCGCAAACTCGAAAGTGGGTATCTAGAACAACATTCTGTGTTCCCTTCCTATGCTCTATCTCGAATGAGATCTTTCCAAAGATTTGAATCTAACACCCTTATCGAAGAGAACGTTTGTTTTTGATGATTCTCACCTTTGTTGAATTAGAAGTAAGGACCTGTCAAAACAAACCAAATTCGGTAGTTTTCACTCTTCCGGTATAAAATTCACCAAATAGACACTGATGCACCCCAGGGTTCTGCCTTATCTCCGGTTCTCTTAACGAATCTTTACAACATAATTTTGATTTGCCTAAAAATTTAAATCCAGTAAACATTTCTACCAACATTGAATGATAGTACAACCACTTGAGATACTGGCTAGATTTAAACCTTTTTCGGGGGCCAACCCGACAAACTATTTCCGTCACTTCCTTGGTTTTAATCAAGTAAAAAGTTCTTCAGAAGCCAGATTTTCCATTTCAATGCAAGTGTTATTTATTATTAATTGCATTTATTCACCTTACATTTTTAACTCCCTCCTGTGTTCATTCTAACGCTATTTTCACAAGCAATGTTTTAGTGAAATCAACAGTTACATTCCTGCGCTAAAATAGTTCCACCATTATACTCGTACTTCTAAGAATGCACATCAGTTTTCCCTTAAGCCTAACATCGGACGTACTGTCAAGTACAGCGATTCTTTTATGAACCGCACTACACGAGTGTGGAATGCCTTACTAAACGATTTTTCCCTTCCATTTTTATGTTCAGAATTTCAAAACCAGTGTGCATCGATATCTAGTTTTAAATCTTTTCTTTTTTTTCTAAAGTTCGCACTGCGTTTAATCATGTAAAGGGTAATCAAAACCCCTTTGGTGTGCGCTCATTATAAAAAAAGAAAAGCCCACATAAATTAACAGCTTTATTTTTTTTTTTTCATAACGCCCTTTTTTCTGTTCCATTTTTGTATTTTATTTTGTTTTATTTCATTTTTTTATTTTCTATTTTCTATAAACAAGCCAATTAAATGTCGGATTACTGAGCACCACAAAAAATAAACTTTTAAATGCAAAAAAACGTATCAAAAAAAAAATGACAAATGGAAAATATTTTTGTTCAAGAATTTTTCGAAGGATCTTTTGACCCAATTAAACATTTACCTCTGTCGTTCTATACTGAATCTCTAAATTAAATTAAATATATTTAAATCAAATTCGATCATTTTAAGAAAAGGTATATTAAATTTACCCGAAAAAAAACATAAATATGTTTGCAATTCGAATGACTGTGGTGTTCTGCGAATAAATTAATTCAACATCAGTATAGAACGTTTCTAAAAAAAAATAAACAATTCTGATATTTTATCAAAAAAAAATTGTATTTTTTTTTTCATTTATGTACTTATGTTTTTTTTTTACTTTTATTTCTACTCCCTCCCAAACTATTTTGAATAAAAAAAAAACTAAAACAAAATAAAAATTTAATTCGTAAAATGCAGAACCACCAACAACAGGGAATTCAACAGCTTTTAGTAAGTTTGAAAATAAACAAAAAGAAGAAATAATTTCTCTCAATTTTGTATGTCTTTTATTTAATTTAAACTTTGTTTTTGTTATACAAATCTTTATACGCTTATATTTGTTCGTTTTGTTTTCATTGGTTATTGTTTTTATTTTCATTGATTTTTATCAATTTTTTCATTAATTTTAATGTCATTCATCATTTTTGTCCTTGTTTGTCAATGCCTTGAATTTCAAATAGAAACACTAAATTAACTAAAACTGACCTAACAATTCATCCCTGTGGTACCCCATTGTTAAACCAAACAAAAACCGATTTCAGGAAGAATTTTTGCCAAAGCGATTATAAATTTTGTCAAAATAAATTATTTTAACCACTTTTTGTGATTGTGTGATTGTTATATTATATAGTTTTCAGGAATATACTACTACTGGCTAAAAATTGTATGCCAAAAAAAGGACATTGATAGGCGGATTTGAAATCGTGGTAATTTTATTGAATGACTCTTGAGTTTCATTCAAATGTGTGTGATATAAATGCTAAATTAATTTGGTGTTTTTCAAGTGAAAGAGTGAGGTGGATTGAAAATGTGTTGTGATATCCAGTGTCATCCTTGCAAATTGGTTCCATCAACATCATTCGCATTTAAATAATTTCTCCTTCATACAAACATATATATCGATGTCATTTTTGCCGAATTGCATGTTTTTTTTTTTGTCGGTGAACACCTTGTACATACATCTGGTTTTTTTTTATGATCAATATGACTGACATCCCACAAGTGTTATAGAGACACCTAAAATATGGGAGTTGTCGCGTTGTATTTTTATTATAGAGGGCGCCACATTGTTCTTTTAATTATGTGGGCAATTACAGTGATTTCAGTAGACATGACTTACTTTATGTACACCGAACTGTGTGATTATTTAATTTTTGAATTTTCATGATAATAAAAAAAAAGAGAGAATGATGTGGACATTGGACATGGACAATGATGATGGTTATGATATAGAAAGTGTGAGGTTTTGTGGTTGGCTTTTCATAAAAGTGAGCAGAAAAATCAGCTTTTGTGGTGAATAATGTTAAATTACTGCGATTTGGTTTGAATAGAATTCGTATTTTTGTTTTGTTGCTAAAATAACTGTGTATATAGTGTGTCAATAACCACACACTAACTGACCATAAAAAGATTTTCAGCATTATTTACACTGATACACTTATGATACCTACTTGATTTTAGGGAGGTTCAATTGGTTTGTTGAACTACATAAATGTGGAAATACTAGCTTGGGTTTCATACACTTGTATCGAAGCTTAATGTGACTAACTATACTTGTTAAAATACCTTGATCGAAAGTTAAAATTAAAGGACCTCTGACAAGAAAAAAACTGGAGCGATTAAATGTTGAGAGGCACGTAGGTGCAGAATGATGGGTACGGAGCTTCATCAACATCGTCCTATCAAACACTTCTCGCAAGACCTACAGGAAATCGGTCCTTCTGTGGGCTGGTAATATTTGTAGATACTCACAGTACAAGCACTTCTCTTCTTCTTGGCTTTTGAAGTTGCTTTCTTCCTCTTTGATTTTTAATTTTTGCTGCGTGTTTATTCTTTTTCAGAATGGGGGGCTAGGTTTGGGTTTGTTGGACTCAGCCTCTACCTACGCTTTGTACGGAAAGCGGAGGGCTGGCGTTCACTGGACTTTTCCTGTCATGCGGTGGCGTAAGAAGCTCTTTGCTTTGCTGGGGTTTTAAGAACTGTTGCGATGTAAGATGTCGAGCGGCTCTGGAAATAAGTCGATAGTGTTGGCGCAACTTTAACTGCCATAATAGGGTCTGGGCAAAGTATCAATTCGTCTTGTGACGTTGGTATAATAGATTTTGGGGAGCCATATAACTGAGGTAGCAGGGTCAAGAAGAGTCCCCGCCTTTAGTAGAAACTAAAGCACAAATTGGATAGAGTCCCAGGCCCTAGCCAAAACTTTGACAAACATGGTTGGCTGGATCTATTCGAAATAAATATGATTGGGCTTGGAATATAGTCTTCGGACCTAGCTGAAACTGAAGCATGAAAACGGTTGAGATAAATTCCTCGTACTTGTCAAAACCACAAGGTTGAGAGGGAGTCCACGGCCATAGTTGAAACTAATTCACATACACCATTGAGATAGACTCCCTAGTCATAGTAGAAACTTATGCACAAATACGGTTGGGATAGCTTCCTGGGGCTTCCTGAAACTATGGCACAAATACGTTTGGGAAAGAGTCATCGGTTCTAGCTCTACAATAAATTTCACCAAGCAAATGTATTACCTGAAAATGTTTAACTGTTCTTCCAGGGTGTTTTCTAAACCATTTCTTCACTTCACTGCCACAATATGGTCGTTGTCGAAACTAAGGCACAAATCAGGTTGGAAAAGCTTCCTGGGTCCTTCCCGAAACTATGGCACAAATATGTTTGGGTTAGAGTCCCCGGTACCAGCTCTCCAATAAATTTTACCGACAAATGTATTACCTGATAGTACTTAACTGTTCTTCCAGGGTGTTTTCTGGGCCATTTCTTCACTTCATCGAACTCGGAACCTTCATAGAGATTACTTTTATACTTTGAACACAATAAAATGTAGCTGTAGCTTGTAGCAAATAAGTGCTTCTCATCTAGCCGTTCGGACTCGGCATAAAATTGTAGATCCCCTCCATTCCTGCCATCAACACGCACATAGGAATGGTTGAGAGTTGTAAGTCATTAGGCCCTGGTTCTCGACGAGCTGTTGCGCCACCAAATTGTTTTTTTTTTTTTTGCATTTACAGCTAAACCTTGTAGCGCTGTTTACTTTTTTTGTATCTTTCTACTTTGACATTGCTATACGCGCCAAAGCTACAGCTAGATCATTGTGTCTGTCCAGTTATGATTTTCAATCGAAGAGGTGTGCTGAAAAACGGCAAGACATCACTGGCCTTGCAATTTCTTTGACCGCAACTCTCTACATACATCGAAGGTCTATCTAAAAGTAACAAAGCCGGTTGGCTTCTCTCTCGAGTACTAAATTTAGCCTTATACACATTGTACTAGATTCTTTTCTTAGGTTAGTTCACAACCCTCCTTTGCTGGAGCAATCAGTAATGTTGGCTTCCAAGTCTACAATCATAGCCGGGTTATCGGAAAAGACTTTTGACTTCAAATAACCCCAAAGAAAAAAATCTAAAGCTGTGAAACCACACGATCTAGGCAGTCAGTTGACAGGTCCAAAATGCAAAATTAACTTTTTACCAAATTGTTTTCGCAATAAAGCCATCGCTTCACAGGTTGTGTTGCTGTTGCACGATCTAGCTTTTACCAAATGTTCTTCTGCCTAAATACGGTAATTTTGTTTATTGACGAGCCCATTAAGCTAAAATTATGCCGCAATGTTGAACATTTTTTTTTTTTGTGAAAACAATAGATTTTCTTCCAGATTTTTACGAGCCCAGCTGAATAATTTATAGACGCTGTGTCGGATGTCTTTCCATGATGAATAGTCAAACAATAACATGACAGCATAAAAAAAAAATCACACGTGATTTGGCAAAAAAAGAAGTCTAATGATTTGTCAGAAAAAAAACCTCTAATGAATCGCATGAGCCAGTAGCTCTTAGTCAAAATTCGCTCTCTCCTACTTATCTTTTAGGTGCAAACATTTTTACCACACTCTTTGCAACAGGAAAGGTGACGTGGTTAAACCTCATAGCCTGAACCGCAGATTAAACATCTAAATTATGTGTGTGAAGTTAGTAGGTACCGCCATTTTGGATTTTCAAAAAAAAAAAGGTTGTGCTGTAATGGGCCCAACTTGTACTGCCATGTGCCGTATTTAAAAAAATCGTACGAAAGGTTTAGTTTTTAGAGGGTACCCATTTTTTTATGCTACATTTTTGATTTTCGAAAAAAAGTTGTGCTCAACTTGTGCTGGCTTGTGCCGTAAATATTTTTGAAAAATTCGAAAATTTGAAAATTTTACGAATGAAATTTTTGCGAAATTTCTTAAAAAAAATTGTGCTGCGTCGTGCTCGAAAAATGCTACCAAGAACAAAGACAAAAAACAAAAATTCACATAATTGCATCTATTATGGCCAAAACTAAACTTCGCGAAGCACAATACAGCACAACTTTTTTTTGAAAATCGCAAATGGCGGTGCTAACTTCACGCTTCGCAAAACTGTTTTTTGGCCGTAAAAGTTACAAATATGCGATTTTTTTTTCTCTTCGGAATATGACAGCACAAAAAGCGCAGAAAACAGCACAACTTTAATTATTTACAAAATTTGAAAATATTTCATCCGTAAAATTTGCAGCACAACTTTTTTTTGAAAATCGAAAATGGCAGTGTTAACTTCACGCTACAGCCCTTCGCAAAGTTTAGTTTTGGGCATAATAGATGCAATTATGCGATTTTGTTTTCTTTGTGGTTCTTAGTAGTATTTTTTGAGCAAAATGCAGCACAACTTTTTTTTTAAGAAATTTTGAAAAAAATTTGCAAATTTGTGAATTTTTCAAAAATATTTACGGCACAAGTTGAGCACTGTATAGCATAACTTTTTTTTCGAAAATCAAAAATGACGGTGCTAACTTCACGCTAAAAAAATGGGTACCCTCACCAAACCAAACCCTTAGTACGATTTTTTTTTAAATACGGCACATAGCAGCACAAGTTGGGCACATTACAGCACAACCTTTTTATTAAAAATCCAAAATGGCGGTGCTTACTTCACGCACATGTCTTAATTTCTGAAATGATTGAATTATAGTCTTCTTTGTGTCCATACGTGCCTCAATCAAAGATTTTGCTAAACTCCTGGCTTGCAAGCTAGCTCCTACGCTAATTCCTGAAACTCTTTCATCAAAAAGTTGGTTGCGTTTAAAAGTTGAAAGTTTATTTGATTAGAAATACAACGTTATACTCTAACCTCCCATATTCATAACTCCAGCGCGTGTGTCTATTGACTTCCTCTCAAGCATTCCTGTATGCGTGTTATTTATTAAACGACAGGCATTTATACGAATGGCAGTTCACGATGGTTGTACTCAGCACATCACCTGGTGTGATGTGTGTCGGGTATTAAGATTTTAAAAATTTATATAGTCGTTTCACATATTTCACTGTGACTAGTCCTCAGTCATGAATTGAGTACATATCTTTTGTATTCAGTGCAAGACTAAGAACGTAAATATCTACACAGTGCTTGTAGTTTTTAGTCATAACATATATAGATATTTCACTGTAACTGGGTCATAGTTATTTATTCAGTACATATCGTCTGCATTCATTACACATTTGAAAAAGTGAAACGTGTACGAGTTCATAATGATATGGGTTTCATTCGTTTAATAAATTGAAATGTAACCATTACACATCACCTGTGCTTAGTACATGGAGCTCTCGTTGCTGCCTTTAGTCATATATTCCACGTAAAAACGTTTCTTTAGTGAGGACATTTTCTCTTATGTGTGAAGCCGCTATTTACAGAAATGCTTTTTCCGAGGTACTGCCTCCTGCGAGGAACTGACAAATCCTCCAAGAGTATACTTGTCATGAATAAGCGCCTCTCATTTAGCCGTTCGGACTCGGCAAACAATTGTACATAGGTCCCCTCCATTCCTGCCAACAACACGCACACAGGAATGGTTGAGAGTTGTAAGTCACTAGGCCCTGGTTCTCCACCAGCTCTTGCGCCACCAATTTTTTTTTTTACTCTATTGCTTGAAGCACGTCATTCTTTTGGCAAATAAATCTTTCATTTTTTGTGACGAACAGAAGCTTAAGAAATTACTCTCCCAAGTTCGCTCAGTTCGTGGAATAACGGCTTCGATTAAATTATATTAGAAAGGAACGCCAGTAAAAATACCACCGAAACTATCTTACACTATGATCAAACCGAAGCAATTGCGATAGCGCGATAACAAAATGGATGCCTTATACTATCGTCCTCTGTATAAGTGCAAAATAAATTGACATCGACATACTTTGTTTCCCGTAGTGTATCACAAGACTCCCACCACAACCTCCTCTTTGGCGCGTAACTCCTACTTGTTTTTCAATGGCTATTTACCGCACTATGCACGCTGCATGCACTGCACCCAGTTTACCTACTATACTCCCCATTCTCATACCCGCTTTGTGGACAATGTGGAGTGTGAATCTGTATTGAAATTCGACCACTTTTTCGTGGTTGCGGTCATCGGTACAGTCCCAACAGAACAAACGTAAACGGGAGAGGGCAATAGCTATTTTACATTTCATTGCAAAACACAACCAAAACACCCCTGTTGGAAACGTTCGGAACTGATGTGCAAGTGGTGGTCTTATCATTCTTTAATGAAGGTCAACAAGGCTTTGAGGCGCGCTGCGGCGAGTGGCCGTTCGAAGAGGGTGGGAATGGTTAAGGAATGCGCAGTCATATCCGGACACAGTTGTTGGGAGCTTGGGTGGCTCTGCATGTGCCTACATACATTCGTATGAATATATGCACAGCATAGCCATAGGTATAGTATATACCTGCAACTGATTAAAATTATCTTGGTGCAGCCGGTTAATTACCGCATTCGCTGTGGTTAGAGTGATGCACTTCCAAAAACTGGTAGCCAATGACAGGCATTATGGACAGAGAAGGGGGGCCAGTGGCAGAGTCAAAGCTCTAGTTTGCTTGGGGTATTAGGTTGCGAACACTGTCATCTCTGATCAAATTTTCCGATACCACCCCTGTGCCGAGGACAACGTCGACGACCGGGCGCCGAGAAGGAGAACCAACGAGAAATTATCTGCCAGACCAACGCAGAATGCAAAGAGCCGGAATAATCGAATAAAATTGAGCACCAGGGGTCGCATTGGTGGCAACAGCAGCGGTGGTGGCTTCAGTTCTGTTCAGTTCAGTTCGATGTGTTGGTTCTTTTTTTTTTCTCCACGAAGCAAATTCAAAAAGTGAATCGAATCGAAACGAATCGAATTCCCCAATGGAGGCTGAAAATTGACAGAGAAAGCTGCTGCCGCTGCCTCCACCATCACACCATCCCCATCACTACACCATTCCACCATAACTTTTGCCAATGCTGATGTTGCCCTCATCTGCATCTGTGACCTGTGTCGACTCTCAACGAGTTGAGTTCGTAGAATAGGTTCTATATTGGTATACATTTTGGGGAAAAAAAAACGTGAAGGACTTATAAATTCTGTTATGATTTATTTGTTGTTGGGGCAAATTTTCATTTCGAAATCGTGAAACCGTAAAATTTGTGTGCGGCATTGGTGTCTGTTCATGTGGGTATATTGGTTATGTTTTGGTTAAGTTAGTTCCATTGAACAATTGGATTTTTGATATTTCACTGCGGCTGCTACAGCAATAGATCTGGATCTAGTTTTAAGTTTTTTTTTTAATAAATAATTCTGATATAAGGGGTCGGTATGGTTTTGTAAAAAAAAGTCTAATTAACAGTATATGTTCGCTGGGGTTTTACTGAGGCTAATTTAATTGGTAAATGCTAAATGATAATTTTTGTCTGTGTCAGTTTTTAATTAATCGTCAACAAAATTTCAAAATCATCGCAAACTCACTAACTTGTAACTTTATAAAAAGAAAGTCAACATTACATTCTTATGATATGTGATTTTATAGGAATAAAATTAATTTTATTTATTTGTATAATATATCTTAATTTTTATTTAACATATTTATTGTTATGCTTATGTTAAAAATGCAATTTAATAGATAAATAAATTTTGGCAAAAATATAACTGTGTTCAAATTGAAAAAAGAAGAAATAGAATAAAAAAATTCGTTCTAAAATTATAGTAAATTTTTTTACTTAATTAATTTGTTTCCTTTTTTTTACAATTTTCTTTTGCAGCAACAAATTCATGCGCAACAAGTGCCCGGTGGACCACCACAACCGATGCCAAGTCTTGGAGCGTTAGCTGGACCATTTGGAGCATTAGGTGGACCAATGGGATTACCACATGCACCACAGAGTCTGTTAAAAGCACCGCCAGATCATCATAGACCAGATATGAAAAGTAATTTAGATGGGCCGTCTGCTGAGGAGAGACTGGTGAGTTTTTTTTTTTCATTTTAAATTTGCAATTCATAACATACAAATTTAATAATATATATTATACTATAAGGGTGCTCGATTTTTCACTCATTTTGTTTGCTGCGGCTTAAATTGCTGGAACGTATTCAGTAGGTCCAATTTTTGATGACTGCCGCTTGAATCCATCTTAATTTTCTGAATGGTGTTCGTTTAAATTGACTTTGAGAGCATCCAATGCTTTCGTTCTATTTGCATAGACCTGGGTTTTAAGATAGCCCCAAAGGAAGAAGTCTAGAAATGTAAAATCGCATGATCTTGGTGCCAGATGAAGTTATTGCCGCTTGAGATAAACATTCCCTCATATTTTTCTTGCAGAAGACCCATCATTGCAAGTGCTATTGACACGTGGCGTCTGCGCACCGCTGTACTGTTGGAATTATACTCTGTCGGTATTCGGTATCAATATATATCATCCGGCTTAGTATACCAGAAGTAACTTAACATCAATATGTAGCACTTCCCGTTTTGAAAGACCTCAACGGCGTCAAGTCGCAGCTCCGTGTTGGCCAAGCCACATCCCCAAAACGACTGATTACGGGATTATCGAACTTATTGTGCAAAAATTCGATAGTTGAGCGGTTTGTGTGGCATATAGCCCCATCTTCCAGAGCCATAGCTCGGCCAAGGCGAAATCACAAATTTTTTTTCATAAAAAATTGGTTATCATGTCTCGGTAGCACTCTCCATAAATTTTAATAGTCACTTCTATTATAGTTTTGGAAAAATGAGGCATTACTGCCACTCCAAAACATCACCAGTCACGCATTCAGGATGCATTGTCTTTTCTATGATTACGTATGGAATTTCCAAGCCTCAAATTTTGTTCGTTCGTTTACGTGTTCTCCAAGATGGAAATGCGCCTCATCCGAAAAGATGATTTTTTCTCAAAAATTTGCGCCAAGCGGCTTTGTTGTTTTTTACCGAGGGAAATTTAACTGTGCTAAGCGCTAGATATGCATTTCCCAATAAAACATGTCTATTATCTGTTGAGCGCACACGCCGAACACTGGAATATGTTCGGTTTTCAATTTAGAAACCAATCTCACGAACTTTCTTCACAAAATAACTATGCATAATTTGGACTGTTTCGGCAACATAGCATTCACTTTGGAAGTACATAATAGTATGTTCCCGCCAGAGTGAAATCTCAGATTCCAGAGATTTCAGTCCAAATCTTCACATTTCCCCATACAGTTTTGAGATTTCGAAATGCGAGATTTCGTTGAAATTTCAATGAAATCTTGTATCGATGCGAACTTATCTTTATGAACAGACCCATTTTCAGCTTTCACCATACAAAGGTGAAAAGTTTTTTGATACAAATTATGATCTTTCACTCCAACGCCAAGCAGGCAATAATAGAGAGTATGATGTTGTATTTGACATTTGGGTGGAGGGAAATACAAACACATAAGAACACAAAAGTAGTTGCTTGTGTTTATATGAGATGGTCTTGGCAGTGTGAACACCAATTTGAAATCTCGAAAGTTTTGAGTTGAAATTTCGGAATTATCTTTGGTGGGAACATAGTATAACTGCAATATTTCCCAACGTTAAAAAGACCCACTTCGTACCGTAGAAATCATAACTTCGCAGTGGTTTATACTTAAAAGTAGCTCTTCATTCTGATACTCCAACAGGGCCAACAGCACTTACTTGACAAATATGTCACTTTACTTTTCTTTCTTTAAAGCACTCCTTTATTCACCTCACTACTCATACATTTCGAATATTCATCTCTTAGTTCGTGTGTCAATTGAGTTAAAATTCTGCTTAAATTTGATCCCAGTTAAATTTTTTCCGTTTTTATAGGGGTGAATAAGTAAGTAAAAGTATTTTCAATAAATTTTATTGATTCTTTTTCATTATAAAGGACTTATCACATGTAATTCAAACAAACGGTGAAGAGAAATTCGAAATTTTAAGAGGAGATCATTTGAAGTGTCGCAAACATTTACCTACGGGTGAAAATTGATACATTGAAAAGAACCATGAGACCCTATACAAATAAAAACTATTGAATATTTCATTGTTTTGATTTCTTGAGTTCATTATTATAATAGGCCTTTGTCTATATTTCTTAATCTTTTCATTTGATTTTAGTTTTTTTTTTTAATCTTTCCCGAAAGGATTCATGACTTCATGACAGCAAAATAAATTATTTATCTACATTCATCTCCCTCGCTCTTTCATGAGCATAGACATGTCAAACATTAACCACTGGCTAAAATTTTAACGGGCTCCTGAGCAGGTTAAATATTCACCTCAGTTTTTGTAGTCACAACGAATTTTTTCCCGCAAAACTATGTCGGTGACATTCTTCTGCGGTAACAAATTTGCTGTCAGAAACCATAATGAAAAAATCTCAAGTTTGGGAAACTTTGTGAACATTTCATGTTACCAAAAAGGCATATTTTCTTTGATGATTTTCTTCCCAGCACCTAGCTTTTTTTAAAGAACTGTAAACCTTCTTAAGTTTAGTTGACAACTCGTGGGGGAAGTGATGCCACTTTTGCAGTCCAACTATATATGTTTGAAGATTTTGATCTTGAATTCTTTTAAGTTCTTCATGGTTCTGTGTGGAGTATCATATCATAGCAATGATTAGGAAGCAAACAGACATTTATTCAACTTCTCGTCCCATTCATCACATTCAAAATTTCATTCCTGAATCATGCCATACCAATAGAAGGGTTTTAATTGCAATTAACTTGGATTTTTTTTTGTGTATCGTTTAGAGAAACTCTGTATCCCCAGCGGAACGTGAAAAATATCGTACCCGGTCCCCTCTTGACATTGAGAATGACGCCAAGCGAAGAAAAGAAGACAAACTGGCACATGTAAGTACCGAATTCAAAAACTCATTTATACAAAATGAATTCTCTTTCATCTTTTTTCATCATCTCTTTTAAAAAATTCATTAACTTCAACAATTTTACCTCCTATTTTTTGTGCATAAAAGTTTGTCTTCCAACATTATTTTTTTTTTCCTAAATATTTTAACATTTTTTTATAAAGTTATTGATTTTCATTTGCAATTAAAACAACTTCAAAGCCGTTTTTTCTCTTTCTCTCTCTCTTTGAAACGTTTTTTCAAATTATCTTTCGATCAAAAAGTTCAACCAAGCTCTATAAGTTGTGTGTGTGTGTGTTTGTGTGACATCTATAAACTCAACTCACCATCTAGGGTTTAGCTATATTCTCTATTTTCCAATTTGCGAACCAAAATCTTAAATTGTAGAAAAGATTGTTGAAGTAGATAAATTTAAGAAAAGAAAAAAAAAACTTCCAAAAACCCATGCGAATTTTTGTTTAAAAGTTATTTTTGTTTATTTTTTTATTGCAGGACGACGATGGCGAGAAAAGCGATCAGGATTTAGTCGTAGATGTGTCAAATGAAATGGTGAGTTGAGTTTAAAAAAAAACTTAAAACTGTATTTGTAGTGTGTAGTAGCATTAGTATTTTTTTTTAATATAATGGATGCATCTTATGAATGTTTCAATGTATCGTATTGAATAAATTGTAATTAAAAGATTCATTTCTTCCTTTACATTAGGTGTGTTTTTTTCCTTGTCCCAATGAGCTTGGACGAAAAAAACGACGGCTCAGCAATTTACATGTTAAAATCAACAACAACTAAGCCGAGAGAATTTTCGGGGCTTAACTTAAGTCCAGATAAAAACTGTGTTCCCGGCATAAATTTCATACATGTTATCGATATTTTGTATGGAAACTCCATTTTTTTCTGTAATGGCGTCGCTAAGTCCCGATGTCGTTTTTTTCGTCCGATTCCCCCGGGCTTGCAAAAAAAACACACCTATTATTTGTAGTAAAAACTGTTAAAACCGTCAAAATAGTAGCTGTGACGTTACATTCATATCCAATTCACGTTTCAGAAATTTTCTTCCGTCATTGTGCTAGAACTGAGCCAATTCAAGTTTCTGAAATGTCAGAAATTTTCCTCCGTCAGTGTGACAGAACTGGGGCCGAATTACCGCATCAGTTTTCGAGTAATACGTGACTGAACTATGTTAGTTTGGTATCACTGCTCTGATACATATGTACGCTCAAATTTCGAGGATTCTAGTGTGCCAAAATAAAGTGAACACTTGTTCCTTCGATCACTGATGGTATACACTAACTCGGTCACTGAAGCGGTTATTCGACCCCAGGATTAGAAATATGAATACGATCACGATGTCTCAACTCTCAAGAAAAAGTCAAACCAATGTCGTTTTCTTTTAGACGTTCAGGGTACTCCTTTTGCACTCCATTCTCACTTCCTCTACTCCAAAAGCCCCTGATTGATTATTCAAATCAAAAATGACTCTAATTCCTTTGCAGCACTTAAAGTCCAAAAATCCAATCGAAAACCACCTTACCTTCTATCTCTTCTCTTAAATTTTAGTCTTTTTGTTGAATTTTTGAGTATTCGAAGATCTCGGAATTTAAGAAAAAGTTAGTTTCAGTTATATTCTGTTTGTTTACTTTACTTGCCCAAAACTTTCAATTTTTTCGTGGCTTCGCTATTTTGGCCAGACAACGCCCGAGATCTTTGCCTAGTTAAACCACCTAACTCAGCTTGTTGACGAGCCAACTCGAATCCCTGACGTTGCAGGTCAAACCGTCATCACTCTAGACTTGTTTCTTACCTCTGACCCTGATAAATGCATGGTTAGTTTATTATAGCCTCTAGGCACATCAGACCATTATGTCATAACTGCCAATTTCTTGTGCCAACAAAACTCAGTTAGAGAATAAAAATCGTAAGTGAACCGTTTGGCAATACGAGAAACCCAACTGGGACGGTCTCAACAATTTCTTCAGTTACTTTAACTGGTCACTTTGCTTCCTCGATAGTGACTTAGGCCCCTATTATGACTTGCGATTCGCCGAGTCGAACATTCGACTTAACTCGAACGTTCGACTTTTCAAAAATAAAAACTGCGATTTTTTTCAAAGTCACCAAGAATTACACTTCAGCATTGACGATAGAGGCGAAAGTTTGCTAAAGGTATTGAGTGACATTCAAATTTTCCTAGTTTAAGCCATTTAAGGCGAACTTAATTCAGGCGAGTCGCAAATCGTAATTCCACAAAGTCACATTCGAACGTTCGACTCGGCGAATCGCAAGTCATAATTGGTGCCTTAGACTCCAGTGCAGATATGGTCACAAACTTGATTCTTTACGGAATGAGAAATTTTATCCCGCATAGGATAAAATCTATTAAACCAAAAGAGAATACATGGTTTGATTCGAGCTGCAATGAGGTTATCAGGGTAAGAGAAGTAGGTCTCCGTTGTTATAAAGACAACCCTACTGAGGAAAACCGGAAAAAGTTCAAACAAACTAGAAAGATCTGTAACTTCCATATTCAACGAACCAAATTTTTCGCATGACCAGAATTTAGGGCGAAAAATACTACAGTGTTCCAAAGGAGGTAAACATTTTTGGTCATTTGTAAAAAACATTTGAAATATCACCTCGTCCTTAAGCCAATTTGCTTGCAGCACAGTTTGCTGTTAATTCGACGCCGCCAGAGAGTGTCTTAACTCCTCCTGTACTTGAGAGCGCTAATGATTTCATGGGACGAATCTTTTTTCGCACTCGTGCAGTGGCAGAGTTCTAAAAGATCTTGATTAACACAAATCTGCTGGTCCGGATAGTATCCCTGAAATTGTTCTGAAGAGGTTCAACGTTGGCGAAGCCACTTCGTAAGCTTTTCTATCTTACGGCCCTTCTTTCCAAGGTCATGTAAACGCTGATTAATTATCAGCTTAAAAAATATTCCGAATAACGAAAGCTTCTTAAAGACCGGCAGTATGGCTTTCGTAGCAATAGGTTCAATGGTGATGGTATATCTCAACGAGCAGTGGAACAAATCTTTACATCGTTTTGGAGAAAGTAAGATTATTGCTCTTGATATTTCAAAAGCGTTTGATAGAGTTTGGCATACAGCTCTCTTATCGAAAATGCGTGCATTTAGTATTGATGAAACTCTTCTTCGTTGGATTAGAAATTATCTTTCGGACCGTTCAATACAAGTTGTTTTGGACGGTATCAAGTCTGAATTGTCCAATGGGGAATAAAAAACCGTGTAGAATTTAATGCTTCAAAAACTCAATGCTGTCTTGTGTCGTTAAAACGAAACCCATGCAACTATCCATGAGTGGCACTTGCATCAAGGAAACCGAACAGCTTTCAGTTCTGAATGACAGACCACCTTCTGTGGAATGGTCACCTATTCGATGTTCCCAAAAATGCTGCGAAATGTTTAGGTTTTCTTCGAAGATGTAAGAAATTTGTCTCCCCTTCTGATCTGGCTGTAATCTATAAAGCCTTCTTTCGTCCAAGCTACAACTCCAATGTCTGGGCCGGTGCTTCTAAAACCCATTTAAGTCTCTTGGATAGAATTCAAAATAGAGCGTTGAAAACAATAGGTGATAACGGAAACTTTTGCATCTCTCGAACACCGCCGCAATGTTTCGTGCCTTTCACTATTTTATCGGTATTTTTACAAACAGTTTTCTAATAGCCAGTTGCATTCCTCCCCCTAAGCAGTTTCACCGTAATACTCGTACTTCTAGAAATGCACATTAGTTAACCCTTGAGCCCAATTTTGGACATACTGTCAAGTATAGAGATTCTTTTTTTAGTCGCATACCCGAATGTGTAATGCTTTACCTGGCTCTGTATTTCCCTCTCATTTTGATATATTCAGAACTACAAAACCAATGTGCATCGGTATCTCCTCTCGAATCCTTCCCTATTTTCCTAACGCTCACACCGTGGTAAAACATTTTAAGGGTACTCAAAATCCTTTTAGTGCGCGGAAATTATAAAAATAAAATTTAGGGAAAGGCTCAAGCCATTAGCGAAAACAATAATTGATCTATTGCATTTTCCAATGTCAAGCTTTGACTATTTTCATTCATAAAACACATTTTTGAATGATGCTTAGAATGTCTAGTTATTTACTTTGATTTCTTGCTTGCCTTGAATCATTTTTTATCTATTACGATTTGATAAGATATATAATTTATTTATAATAAAAGTTCTTATAGATGTTACAAGCGTAATTAACTTGACACTAATATAATTCTTTTTATAGGAATCACCATCCCCACGACCAAATGGCGATCATATCTCGATAGATTCACGCGATCGTGATCGTGACAGTATTGGCCTGAACGGAGATCGATCCGATAAACCCGGTAGCAGTAATTCAAAACAGACCAGCGACAGACCACCATCCCGATCGGGCTCAAGCTCATCACGATCGACGCCCAGCCTTAAAACTAAAGATGTAAATTCATATGATATAGATATCACATTGCATTTTCTTAACTTATTTTATTTTTTTACAGCTCGACAAACCTGGAACTCCGGGTGCTAAGGCCAGAACACCAACACCGAATGTACCTATGCCGGTAAATCCAAAGCAAGTACTTCCACAGGTTCCACCAGCAGGCTATCCCAATTCCCCATATCAGCGGCCAGCGGATCCCTATCAGCGACCACCACCCGATCCTGCGTATGGTCGGCCTCCAATGGCGTATGATCCACACGCTCATGTACGCGCTAATGGTATCCCTCATTCTGCTGGATTGGCCGGTGGAAAACCGTAAGTTCTTTTTGATGAATTTTAATTTTTCTTTTGGCAGTTTTTAAATGGATTTGTTGTTTTTTTTTTATTACAGAGCCTACTCGTTTCACATGAATGGCGAAGGCACCTTACAACCGGTGCCCTTTCCGCCGGATGCCCTAGTGGGTGTGGGCATCCCAAGGCATGCACGCCAAATGAGCACACTCTCACACGGTGAAGTTGTGTGCGCTGTAACGATCTCGAATCCAACGAAATACGTCTATACCGGTGGAAAGGGATGCGTCAAAGTTTGGGATATTGCGCGACAAGGCAGCATGACACCAATCAGTCAGTTGGACTGTTTACAACGCGATAATTATATTCGCTCAGTTAAACTTCTGCCCGATGGAAGAACTCTGATTGTCGGAGGTGAAGCATCAAATTTATCAATATGGGATTTGGCTAGTCCGACCCCAAGAATTAAAGCCGAATTAACATCTGCAGCTCCAGCGTGTTATGCTCTGGCGATTAGTCCCGATTCCAAAGTATGCTTTTCCTGCTGCAGTGATGGCAACATTGCTGTTTGGGATTTACATAATGAGTCGCTCGTGCGACAATTCCAGGGTCACACAGATGGTGCCTCTTGCATTGACATTAGTCCTGATGGCTCACGTTTGTGGACTGGTGGCTTAGACAATACAGTGAGATCCTGGGACTTAAGAGAAGGCAGACAACTGCAACAGCACGATTTCAGTTCACAGATCTTCTCACTAGGTTATTGCCCAACGGGTAAGTTTTTAATAGATATAAATTGGGGGTTCTCATTGTTTGAATTTGTTTTTATTCTTTTTATTTAATAGGAGAATGGTTGGCAGTTGGTATGGAAAATTCACACGTTGAAGTATTGCATGCATCGAAACCAGACAAATACCAATTGCATCTGCACGAAAGTTGTGTTCTTTCTCTAAGATTTGCCACATGCGGCAAATGGTTTGTGTCAACTGGAAAGGATAATTTGCTAAATGCATGGAGGACACCATATGGCGCCAGCATATTCCAAGTAAGTTATACATGTGTTTACATAATGACTATACAAAAATATATATTTCTTAAATAGTCTATGTACTTTCTTATTCTCGGGTGTATATTGAATTAAAGCATATGCTGCCCGTGTGGCACTTAGAGTTAAAGTTAATCCCCACTGAAAACTACTTTTGAGTTAACTCGGGCTTAATCTACTTTGAAAAATATTTTCCTCTAATAGTCAGCAAGGGCAATTAATTTATGTAGATACTTCAGAGTCATGAAAAGATAGTCCAAGAATCGAAAAACAATTTTGCGAGTGGATTAGAGTCCTTATATAGAATTCAAAAGCAAGAAAGTTTACGCATCTTTCATCTTTTTTTTCTCAATCTTGAAAGAATGACAACCCTCTCACTTGTCTGCTACACCTTAGTAGCTGGGTTAACCTCAGAAAACAGCGATGATCCTCCTGGCTGTTGAATTGTTCCATTTCTGAGGCAAAAAATGATGGCATAGTTCATACCAGAAGTTCTTAGACCTGTCTTTCTTACATCGTAGATATCATATCAGAAGGTCGTATGATGTGAACGGCGGCGTTCCCACGACCTTTCCCTTAAACTGGAAATTATCATCTGAGGAGCCGGCCGGCCATGCTCAATTATTTGAGAGATTATATTTTTGACGTGAAGGCTTCGTTCTTCTTTATGCCATACGAAGCATTTTCATTTAATTGTACTGTACATTGCATATTAATGTCGTCATCATATGTTTCTAGGCTATTAACGCTAAGTAAGCACTCTTCAATTCAAACAAATGTCTGGAAAAATTATGTCACTTTTGTACTATGTAGTACTATACACATTTACCTTCAAAGCATACACCCATTTGTCAGATCCTCCAACGTCAGAAAAGAATAACTGATGTACTTTCGGGTCCGTCACTTTTCAAGCAGGTAGTCAAAGACTGCAATTGAATTCAACTTAAGATGCTTCCTTGATATACACCTACTGTGATTTGATAATCGTCGGTGACTCTACCTGGTCTTCATACCTTTGTCACTGCTCTCTATGTCCTTGATTATCCTAACATAGGTCAGCCTTACATAAGGAAACCAATATAAAAACCATGACTAAAATTCAAAGACTAGCGTGTATTGGCACAACCAGTGCTATTAGGAAAACACCAACGGCCGTCCTTGAAACTTTCCTTTCACTTGCCCCACTCGATCTGTTTACGATAGAGTTGACGGCCAAAAGTACTGGAAAAGGGGCTTCTACGTTCACAGAACTTTACAGACATAGACATTCAAACAGACTACGTTTCTCACGGCACATTGATGAAAACAGAGTCATTAATGCAAATCATGTCTTGGTCTTTACTGACGGTTCCAAAACCTTGGAGGGGGCTGGGTCAAACATCTACTCAGATAACCCACCCATAAATAGATCTATAAAGCCTCCAAAATTTTGCAGTGTATTCAAGCGGAAGTGCTGGCAGACTGCGAAGCCGTGAAACATCTTGCCTCACGCGAATTAGATGGTCATCCATCGACACTTGTCGGGTTTCAAGTAATCTATAGCCAAATTTTTTCAAGACAAAAACTGAATGCTTACTTAAGTTAAGCAGGCCTCAATTATCTCTCATGGTTGGCGTCCTAACGGGCCACAACTCAATGGGAACCCACATGAATGGGCAGAATGGGCCCCATACCTAAAATCTCCCCTCCCTTTCCCTCCTCACTACCCCCCTACACCCTGGGGAGCGCAATGGATCCACCGAGATCCGAGTGAGATGATGTGGCTTGCCGTATTATCACCCCTTCTAACCTTACCTAACCGCACATAGGTTTATGGAAATCTTAGTTGTTTGAGCGCCACACATATTAAATCTCGTGGTCGTCTGCCGCAGGCCTTTTCAAAATCTACCAACATCTCTGGAGAATCACGATGTTTTTGTAAAATGATACCTACTTATATTTTGGATTGCATCTGTGGTGTAATTACCCGCGACAAAGCTGCATTTTTCTGTTGTACTTAAAAAGTACAAGTTTATAGCTCTTAAACTAAATTTTGTGTTAGTATTTTATTTTATTGATTCGTACATACATACGCCCTAATTAGCACCTTACAAAATGGGAAATAATTCAAAAAATTAATATTTTGTATACGCTGGCTCTTGAACACTATCCCTACATCTGCGTTATTTTGTATTTCGATCCTGAAACACTTTTTCTTGAACTTCACTTTTTTTAACTTTCATTCGTTTTGAACACATAACTAACTTTTTTTTCTTAATTTAATTTCAGTCCAAAGAAACATCGTCAGTACTTAGCTGCGACATATCAACCGACGATAAATACATTGTTACTGGATCTGGAGACAAAAAAGCCACTGTCTACGAAGTCATATACTAAATATACATACAAAATATTCAACATCACAGCAAACAAAAAGGAGTCAACATCAAGATGAAGACATCGTTGTTTTTAAAATGATTTTCTTTCTTAACATTTTTTTTTTAATTTTTATTTTCACATTTTATTTCAGGGATTTATAAATATGTATTTTTGCTTTTATAATTTTCGTTAATTTTTACTGTAGGTAACAAAGTATTTTTATTATTTTTTGTTTAAGAAAGTCAAAAAGAAGGTAAAAAACGTTCTCCCAATTTTTCCAACTCGAAAAAAAAATAAAAACAATTCTTGTCACGCGTCCCTCTTTTTTAAATAAATAATTTTAGTTTTCTTTTTTTTTAACAACTTTTAAATTATTTAATATTTTGATTTTTTTAAAGTTACCTCTACATACATACATATATTATTGTAAATAAAGATTATACATTGAAAATTTAAAAAGTAAATACAAAAAGAAAAATAATAAAAAAAATTATCTATTTTATAAGAAGTTTCTTGTTTTCTTATAAATACAAATAATTGTTTTATTTTTTACCAATAAATTGTTTAATCTTAAATTAAAAAAAAAAACACGTAAATACGAAAACAAAAAAGAAATAAAAACACAAGTTAATGTTAATGTATTTCTTTTAAAAATAAATAAACAAATATAAAAATTGTAAATCTAAGTAGTAAGAGAAATTAAATTTAAGCGTAAGAGAAGATTTATTAATAAGAACAAAAAAAAAATAATAAAGAAAAACAAAATTATATAATTAAACGTTTCATAGTAATTAGTTATAAATGAAATTAAAGTAAATAAAAAAGAAAAAAAAACAAAACAAAAACAAATATAAATGTGGATATTAGTGCACGCAAAAACACAAATAAAAAAAACACATAAATTCACACTTGTGATACAAGAAATGAAGTAAAAAACAAAACATTATTAAACGAGACAAATTAAAGAATTTAAAATGATTTGTAAAAGAAGCAAGATTGCAACAGAAGAAAACAGTTAAGAGAAATAAGAAAGAATGGATATTTTTGTAAGGCAAGTGAAAACTAGGAAATAAAAATGATCTCTTAAAGGTCAGTGAAAGAAAAGTGTAAGTAAAATAAAAAAAAATAAAAGTAAAGAGAATTATATCTTAATTTGAATTTAAATATGTAATAATAATAATGTACAGTGTACTGCTCGAAATTGTTTAAAATTAAACAGATGCTAACACACGATGTTGGTTAAAAACAAAACAAAAAACGTATGAACTTGCGTTGGCATAATTTAACTTGTAAACGATTTATATACTAAAGCAAACAAAAATGTTAATCTTTAATACTTTAACTTATAGTTTACTAAATAAAATTTCTTCGTGTACTAAAATTTAATTTTAGATTTATTTCATTGATTTGAACTGATTTATTTAAATCGAAATTGGATTTTCTACAGTTTGATCGAAGCGGAAACTGATTGAAATTTCGAAAACAAAAATCAGTGTTCTGCATTTCGGTCCATTCACTACTGTTGTTATTATTCTGTTCACTACGTTTCTGATATTCGCGAAATGG
Source organism: Dasysyrphus tricinctus (assembly GCA_963921185.1). Classification (NCBI taxonomy): domain Eukaryota; kingdom Metazoa; phylum Arthropoda; class Insecta; order Diptera; family Syrphidae; genus Dasysyrphus; species Dasysyrphus tricinctus. The sequence goes on along the minus strand of OY992530.1, from coordinate 273,598,077 downwards.
AAAGTTGGTTGTTATTCTCTTTGTGTAAAATTTGAGCGAAATTCTTCGTTTGTTTAGGATTGCAAAATATTTAAACTTTTGTCTTACAAATTCTAAGCCACGCCAGTAGGTTTTAATTACCACTTCTCCTTTATTTGGTTGGGTCTGATATTTTATTTTTAATAGTTTATATTTTCGGTTATAACGTTGTCGACTCGTTGGATATTGTGACGAATTTTAAATACAAGTACTTTGGTACAAGACTCTGTTTCTTAAATTCAAAAGTACATTCCACTCCTGATTAACCAGGATGTCCGGCATAGGGGTCATGCCTGATAATTCTGGATGAAATCATTAAAAATTCTTGATTGAACTGTGTGGTATTTTGTGCAGTCTACAGTCTTTGAATACATCTTTTCCTTACCTTACTTTTGCTTACCTTACTTTTCTACGGCAGTGTGTCAAATTGGCCCATATAAAATAAGTATACAATCTTTTCAAACCTAAATTTTCCTTTGCGATCGGAGTCCAATCAAGCAGAGTGGATATTTATTATACAAATGTTTATTTGAATTGAGGATATTAAAAGACACTCTACTATTAGGATTTGTGTGGCTAAATCTTTCCCATAAACTTTTGTCGGTGTTTGAAATTTAAGTACATACTAGAAATCATTGTTCGAAAAGCCTAGGGAAATTACAGAAAAAATACTATAAATGCGTCATTCATCCCTTACCCAACTTACAACTTAGAAAAATTTAAATAAATTGGAATAGGGTCCAGTGATTTCATTTGATACTTATCCTGTGCTACTTCCACTTATGTATAGTTATGACCAGGAAATGATTTTGCTGATCCAACAAATTTAAAAAAGGCGAAATAAAATCATGAAAAAGGCAAAAAAGGCAAATATTAAATAAAGGGAAAATTAACAAAACTTATGATTCAATTTTTAGTATCATTAAACTAGAAACAGCTTTTTAAAGTTCACAGGCAACCTCTACGATTGTCTCTAAAAAATGCCTTGAAAGAGCAAAAGGGCCCCTTCAACTGCCGTATTTGCATTTAAAACAGCAGTGAACTTCTTCAAAACTTCGTTTGCAAACGGCCCTTCACTTTAGCAAAATTTTCTTTGAGGTTCATAAAATTGAGAACACCTGCCCAATATTCCTTGATGAAAATAATAGTTTTGCTCTAGAGATTTTTGGCAAAAATTGTCAGTCTGGCAATCTTGGACCTTCAATGACCTGGCATCTGACAGACTTCAGAATTTCTGCACAAGGAAATTTCTTGGACAGAATTTGTCATGATGGGGAATATTTTATTCTCTGATGAGCACTCTCTGCTGCCTAAAACAACCCAATTTTTGAAGTGTGGAACAGAAATTGGCCAATATTGGTGACAAGTTAGTAACATCGGCCATTTTTGTTAATCTTTGGAACAAAGCAAAAGCTACCATAAAAAAGTACGTTGTAGGTACACAGATTATTAAAACTACCATTTTATCAAAACAATGCACCTTAAGAAAAAAAAGGGAAAATTGGAAAAAAAAAGCAAAAAAAAGGAATTAACGGGTAAAAAAGGGAAAATAAACTACATATTTTTGGAATCAGGAGGACGTGAAACGTATTTGCATAAAGTCGATACTTTCATACGATAACGCACAAAAAAGGCAAAGTTAGCATAATTCTATCCCTGGTTATGACACAATTTTTGTTTTAAATGTCGGTTTACTAGTAGTGTATCACTTTTGTTTAAATACGTTTCAATTGCACCCGCTTAAAACACATTTGAAAACACTAAAATGTACTTCAAGGTTAATGGTGGCTTTCAAGAAAAGGGCATTTAATGGAGACCTTTTCAAAGGTTCAGCCACAAACACCATACCGATTTATTTCACTTGGCAAATAACATCAGTGAGCTCAACGGCATGTACCAAACACAGCAAGTGAAGGGAGAGCTAAGTGGTCTAAGAATAAACAGCAAAAGGAAAAATAATGCTCATAGACCTCTCTTCACATCCGCGTATTATTCTAAAGGAGACGCCAGTTGAAGAAGTCGTATTATTTCTGCAAATGGCGGTACGGATCTGGACGTTTAAAGTAGAATAAAAAAAGCTCGCGCTGCCTTCGGTACTCTGTCCCCAATTTGGAAATCCATTAAAATCTCCTTATATGCTTGCGAATCCTGGAAAGTCATGTCTACCAATTTAGGAAATTGCAGGCTTTTGTGAATCGCTGTCTACGCCACATTCTTAAGATTCACCGGGCACAAATATATATCAAACGAGGAATTGTGGCGCAGGACAAGTCAAGAGCGGCTGGAAGTTGACATAAGAAAGCTCAAAAAGGGATTCGTCACACACTGACAGAAACCAAGCGATGATATTGCGAAGCACCCTGGAATCCTCAGGGTGCACGGCAGATTGGAAGACCTAGAACAACATGGAAATCAACTGTCTTAGCAAAAGCAGAATCCCAGAGAAAGATGTGGCCACAGTTAAAATACCTTGCTGCAGACCGTGAAGGATGGAGACGTTTTGTTGACGCAGCTACTCTTTAAATGGATTTAGCTTATTAATGATTAATTAGCTTATAGATAGTGTAATTTTAGGGGGTTAAGTGGTTTCCTTCAAACCATAAGAGCAAGTTCATGTGGTCCACTTGTGCATTTTATTTTGTTTCCTCTTGAAGGTGGAACTTTTCGAAAGACAACAACAGAGTTTCTAGACAAGTTCAAGTTAATCATCAGCATTATTGAATGTAAGTATATTCTATAATCACTGGAATCGAAATGATCCTTTTGTAATTACATAACTTTTACTTTTAAGCCTATGGACTTATGAAAACAAAAGCAAATTTACGTATGTACATATTTTATGGAAGTTGGTGATTTTAACTCAAAATTTGTTCCTAGAATCAAAAATTAAATTTGAACAGATGACAATGACATGACAATCCAGTTGTTGTGTCCGACTTAATTAACGAACTTCCGACTGAAAAACGAACTTCTTCAGGAAAGCGAATCGGCTGATTTCAACGATTTTTTGACTTTCGCTTGTTTTCAGAAAATGAGATTGAAATTTGATTATTATGAGCACATATTATATAGGAAGAAATTCCTACAGACTTATATTTATGATGATACTAATCGAAGCAGAAAAAAAAGTGTAGACTATAACCGAATCAAAAGAACCATAGTAAATCATTTACCCTTGAAATGATTGTTTATATGCAAGAATGCTAAAAAATGTAGCTTCATGTTTAATGAGGTTAATAGCCGCTAACAGCTGAGCAAACTAAAATTACAAAATTGAACCGACTAGCCCAGGCTGTAGTGCATGTACATATGTAATTTTTGCTCCTGAATTTTGAATTTACGAATAATTCTACCATTCTAGGTCAGATATCAATTATGAAAGATGCGAGCTCTTTGGTTAGCATTCACTCTCAACATTTCTAGTTTGAATGCTGTCATTCGGCTTGAGTGGAGAAGGATTACAATTTTCTGCCGCATCCAAACGGCACTTAATTATGGCAAGAGCTACTCATGGAAGATTTCTCACTTCCTTGCGAGGCAGTATGCATAAACCTCTAACAAAAACACATGAAAAAAGTGTTTCCTTAGTTAAAAAGAAAGCGATAAATTATAACGTGTGAAGTAGTAAACAAAATATTATATTATTTATGTAGATTGCTTTAATGCAGAATACTTGCAAATGAAACACATAATCGTACTCTCCTGTACACTGTACATCTCAGATTCATAAAAAAATACCTATTGACTTTCAAATAAGAAGTTGAGGATTTTAAGCCCAAATTGGTTCTTCGTGGCTTTGTTAATCTTACAAGACAAATTTCTACATAAATGGTAGAATGCTTACTTATGTTATTGGGAGCTGTTTTTAAAATTGTTTCTCAATTTATGGGAAAGAAGTGTGATATCCTAATTTCTATCATCAACGATTGTATAATATCGGACTTCCATAGAAGACATAAATATAAAGAAAGACGTAAATATTGCTTTTAACTGCGTCCTACTGCCAGTCGTCAAGTGGTAACAATACTGAATAATAATTTCTAAGAAATCTTATCCTAGAATGGATGCGCACTTGTATATTGTGTGTATTTTAAATTATAAATTGACTTTAATCCTGAACAAAGGTAGCTCGCCATTTATTTCAGGAAATTTAGGACTCAAGCTAACAAATCAGATATAATATTTATGCAATATAACCAACGAAAACCGGGCACCTATTTCTTAAAAAAAATGATTGTTTTTTCTGTAAAAAAGGAAATGTTTTTCTTGAATTGTATGTATGTTTGTGTTTATATATAACAAAAATCAACAAAATTATATCCACGCAACTCACAAAACATACATAAAGAATTATTTTTTAGTAATAAAGGTATATAGACCATATTGTTTATTATTATACATAATTTATTATATGTATATGAATTAAGACTTATTTGTTTTCACTAATTTAAACTAAGAAAATATAACTTAAAAGTAATATTCGATTTATTTTCATCTATTTTTTTTTAACTTTAAGTAATTTTTAAAGTATGTAAATAAATACAAATAAAAAGAGTAAGTAAATAACGATAGCAAAAGAGATGAAGTTATACAAAGTAAAAGATTGAAATTAAATTTAAGAGTAATGGATGTCTATAAAACAGTTAAGTCAAGTATAAAAGAAAACAAATGAAACATAAAGTTAAACATTAATACAAATATTAAATATATAAATGCGTATAAGCCCCTTAAAAATTCAAAAAGAAAATGAAAACAAAAACTGTACACAAACATTTTAAATATTTAACTCAAAAGTCTATGTGTCTGAAAAAAAATAATAAATAAAAACTAAAGATACAAAAATGAAAATAAGATGACGCTATTTAATAAATTTTGAGAGGAACAAAAAATGAAACTTGAAAATGAACTTAAATAAATACGAATATGTACATTTTTGAAAATTCTAAAGATGTTTTTTATTTGACAAATTATTTTGACTTCTTCTAAAATTGTTGCTGTAGAGAACTTTTTTGTATTCAAGCTATGTATCTATCGTTTCGCTTGAAGTCGAGTTGTAAATCGATTTGACTTTTCGAACATGGGGTCACAGCCTGCAGCGCAATACTCAAAAAGTTTTTTTTTTTGCTAAAGGAGATGACCCATTTTTGGGCCCAATAATGGTGTATCTTCCCAAAAATATATGATTTACCGATTGGTAGTGGATCTGCGTATAAATGCGTAAACCTGCGTAAAAATGCGTAGATCTGCGTATTAATGCGTAGATATTCGTATTAATGCGTAATAATGCGTAGAAATGCGTATAAATGCGCATATCTGCGTATAAATGCGTAGATTTACGTATAAATGAGATTTGCGTATAAATGCGTAGACCTGGGTATAAATCCGCAGATCCCTGTATAAATGCGTAGACCTGCGTATAAATGCGTAGATCTACGTAGAAATGCGTAAACATGGGTAGAAATGGTCTGCACATAAATGCGTAGACCTGCGTATAAATGCGTAAATCTGCGTAGAAATGCGTAGGCCTGCGTAGAAATGCGTAAACCTGCGTATAAATGTGTAGATCTGCGTATAAATGCGTAGACCTGCGTATAAATGTGCATATCTGCGTCTAAATGCGTAGATTTGCGTATAAGTGCATAGATTTGCGAATAAATGCGTAGACCTGCGTATAAATCCGCAGATCCCTGTACAAATGCGTAGATCTGCGAAGATATGCGTATAAATGCGTAGACCTGCGTATAAATGCGTAGATCTGCGTAGAAATGAGTAGGCCTGCGTAGAAATGCGTAAACCTGCGTATAAATGCGTAGATCTGCGTAGAAATGCGTAGACCTGCGTATAAATGCGTAGATCTGCGTGCGTAGACCTTCGTATAAATGCGTAGAAATGCGTAAAATGCGTGAATCTACGTATAAGTGCGTAGACCTGCGTAAAAATGCGTAGATCTGCGTATAATTGCGTAGATCTGCATAGAAATTCATAGATCTGCGTAGTAGTGCGTAGATCTGCGTAGTAATGCGTAGATCTGCATATTAATGCGTAGATCTGCGTAGACCTGCGTATAAATGCGTAGATCTGCGTATGCGCAGATCGGCGTTTAAGTGCGTAGATCTGCATAGAAATTCGTGCGTAAATGCGTTGACCTGCTTGGAAATGCGTATAAATGCGTAGATCTGCGTATGAGTGCCTAGACCTGCGTAGCTTTGAGTATAAAAGCGTTAACCTTCGTTTAAATGCGTAGACCTGCGTAGAAATGCGTAAACCTGCGTAAAAATGCGTAAACCTGCGTGTTATGAAGGGTGATTAAAAAAATATAATGTTAAATCTTCCCAAAAATATATGATTTACCGATTATACAGTCAAACCCGTTTATTTTAAATTTTTAAAATATATTTTATATTTTTATATTTTTTATATTTTGTTTTTTATTTTATAACTATTCGTAAAAAAGTTCGATTATATAAACAGAAAAATTTTGTGAGTGTGTTAGTACTAATGTACATAAAAATAGAGGTCCGATTGTTATTTACAAACATGAAATAATCAAAATTTGTGGATTAAAACGTTTTTTCATAATAATTGTATTATTGTGTATTGAAACGTGATTGAAAATTACTGCCTAAGAAGAAAAAATCCCGACGTGATGGTAGAGTTTTTTAGCAGTTCTTATTTTTGGAAGTTCGTAGGCTGTAATAAGCAATTTTTTTTAGTAATCATAGTTCAATAATAAAATTAAAAACAAAGTTTTACCTCAAAAATGCTTCATTTTTATTGGGTACCCGACGTGCATTTCTGTCCCTCGTCAAAAAACCAGTGAATTGATTTTAACCAAACTTTGCAGAAATAGTTAAAGGTATAAACAAAATATTCCCTGCAAATTTGAGCTCAATCTATTCAGTAATTTCGAAATCAATAGCATACATACAAACGCACCATGAATTTTATAAAAAACAGAGGTCGAATCGTTCAAACAGGTATGAGTATGACAGATACTTTCGTCAGGCAAGGGCCTGTCATACTGAGTTTTTCTTGAAGTAGATACAATTACCTTTCCAATGATATATATTATGTCTATTTCCGCGATGACAGTAGTTTTGATGTCACCGGCTCCCGGGCTATATATGGATGTATCTCTGCCAACTTTGATTTTTTTTTACATTATTTTTTTTTTTTTACTAAAGGTCAATGGATAGCCAGAGTATCAAGCCTGATTTCGGAGGCATTTGTACCGGGCCGGTTACACCTCAAGTACGACGACAGTGAACACTAGTGTGTTTGTTAACATTTTTGTCTTGCAAATTTTGGCAGTTAGCTGTAAGAAACCATAGGAGAAAAAACCCAAGTTTGGGAAACTTGGTGCAAATTTCACGTTACCTAACAAGAATATTACCAAAGACCGTATAATACCAAGATATTGCATCTAGTGTAAAAATTCGCAGTCAAAGCGCTAGTACTGTGACGACCCCAGTGGTGACCCCATAGATGTGTGAGTGAGAACCCCGTCTATGTATACGTTTTACAATCGTCGGTGGCGCGGTCGCTGAGTCGTGGGTCTGCGGCGAATAAAGGCTTGCATGTCTGTATGTGTTATGTGAGTTCGAATGTGAATGAGGATGTGATACAATACGTGGGAATGTTTCCCTTCCCCCGACCGACCGCATCTAGAGCTGATTTTTGGTGGTTGGTTGAGATGCGGTATCTTGGTATTATACGGTCTTTGATATTACTTATTCGCCGTTGAGGATAGATTCCTGAGGTGTTCGATGTGATTCAAAACCCGAGCAGCCACCAGTTTTTGACATTTGAATGACATTCCCCAGCGCACCCTGGCGGTACACACAACTTGTATCCAAAGCTATCTAGATAGCTTTGTGTTGTGGTAATCCTTTGTAAAATCACTGCTGATGAAAAGAAAGCTGTTGGCAAAAAAGAGATCCCAAACAATCCTAAAAACTTAAGAATACAAAGCTATCCTATGTAAAATGTCAACAACAGCTGACTGGCGTTCAGCCTAGATACGCTATCAATTGAGACTTGAACGTGGCTAATGATGCGAGCACAACACAACACGACGCAGCTGGACAAGTTTGCCAACTTTTAACTTTTGCTTGCAGCTTTTTTGACGTTTCAAAATTGAGAGCGCAACCGAGTATTTACATGAGGGTTGGAGTGCGTTTCAATAACTGATAAAGACGTAAAGCGATTTTAACTTCTTCATCATTATCCATTTTTATCTATGTTTTTATTTTTATTTCCGATACTGAAATGTCAAAAAACTTTACAGTTGCATTGCGGGCGAGTGAAAAATCACGTACGCCGTTTTTTGGCCGCTATTCCAGCTGCAGCTACAGATCCAGTTGCAACACTCTATTCTGTTCAGGCAGTATTTATCACCCGGCAAACGTTGTTCTGCCACATGAATTATATCAAATAAATTAAACGTAAACACGGTCCAAACTTTAACGTATTTGGTCGATATCCACGTGGAATCTATCCTCAACCTCGAATAAGTTGTGTCCACTATCGTCGTACTTGAAGTAACCGAAAAAGAACTATGCGACACAACAACAGCACACTTTCAGTTTCAAATTTAATATTTCACTTTCGGTATACTTACGTTCGATCTTCGATTTATGCATTTCCATCACCCGATTTTTCCACACACGATCTTTTGTTCATTGGTGAAGGGGGTAGAAAGTGAGGGGTAAGGACCAAATCGTCCGTTCCTGGCAAACTCACACGATTTTTCCAGTATGTTTGCGTTCTCTTTTATGCTTTTTCCAGAGCCTTGTATGTTGAGTGTTGACCAGCGTTGCCACTAATCGGAAAATTTTTCGGAGTTGATCCAAAAACAAAATGCAGTAAGTATTTTTTTTCGCAGGAGATATGCGTTTTGAAATTAGTATTTGTATTTTCGAAAAAGAAGTCAATAATATCAGTGAAAATAAATACTTAAAACATTACCTAAGTTCTTGGACTGCGAATAAATTTGTTTAAGCAATACCAAACGCAAATATCAACTAATTCTGGCTTAATTTTTTTCAACAAAGTAAATAAACGATGCTATCAACAATTTCAAAGAGAAAACATGGCCCCCGTCAGGACGCATTTCACAAAGCAGATAATGATAAAATTCGCTCAAATTTAAACGTTTTAAACACCATAAACCAGTAAATGGGTTTATTTTTATGAAAATTCGATGACCAAGCAAATTACGCATTTGAAAGAATAATGTCAGAATTCACGACCATTTGCAATTTTAGTTTGCTATACGGCTCATATGCAAGGCACAAAAAGGGTGGGTTTCATGAGAAATAACAATAACAATGATGATGAAACTATTTGTGATTTTAATTGTTTTAAATTTTTATTTTTTTTTTCGTAAAACCAAAAAGTAGTTGACTGGCAGAAGATTTATTTTAAGAAAAAAAATGTAATAGGCAACGCTGTTCTTAATATGCCATCTACCTCTGAATGCAAAATGAAAGGGACAGAAATAAAGTATGAAGAGGACAGGGACACAAATCTGACTGGAAAAATCGTTTCATATCGTTTCATGTAGGTAACATTTCACCCGAACACAGTGCAAATAAACTGGGGTGAAAAAGTGTCACATAAAAAATACAGTGACACGAGAATTTATAAAGGGTGTCCCAAAGTCACCGCCGCTAAGAATAACCATGGGTTCCTGAGGTCATTGCAAGTCGAAAAACAAATTGTTCAAAATTGCAAGCAAACTATTTCATCCAAGCACACTTTTTCCCACCGACCAATATGCATTGAAATAAATCGATGCAAAAAATTTACGTCAAATTTTACATCTGTTCGTCACGTGTTTAGCTTTCCAGACAAACGGCTAATGGTTCAACACCTCAAAGGCCGTTAAGCTAAGTACAGACGATTGTCAGATCTTACAATATTGTCAGATCTGTCAGTGAAAAAACTGTCCCAAATGTCTTACAATCGTCTGAACACACAATTTTATCTGACAATATTGTCAGAAACGTCATTTGTCAGGTAATTGTCAGACGACCATCTGACAAAAAATTGTCAGGTATCTTACAATCGTCTGAACACACAATTTGTATCATTGTCAGACGATTAGGACATTGTCAGACTCATTGGTCATTGTCAGATGTTTTAATTGAAAACATCTTACAAGTGCTGACAATTTCTTCATTGTCCGAAATGTCAATGAAACCAATCGATTGGATTTGAATTGGTTAAAGAGAGATAAATTGGAAATTTGTAGTTTTTGCACAACTGAATAAATAAACTCAAAAAGAAAATAATTTATAAAAATAATAAAATTTAAATCTATCTGCCCGAAGGCAAAATCGAAGTTGTTTAAAGTTTTGTGTATTATTCGTGTTGTTTGTTATTTTTGTCTTAATTACCTACTTCATAAAAATGGAAAAATGTTCTGAAGTGGTAAAGGATGCACCTTCACAGTCACCAAAGCCACCATCTGGTACTGAAGAGACCAAAAAGCATCGCCAGTAGCTAGGTAGCATAATGTCAACGCAAGCCGCTCACCCGCTGAAATACTCGGGGGCGCATATTCGTGTCTTGCTTTTGAATGTGTGGACTCACCAAAGCAAGAAGATCGTCGAATTGCTTAGAGTCCACTCGCAGAAAATTCCGATACAACTCTGGTTCCTCACTTCGAAATTCGACGAGCAATTTCTAAAATAATCCTTCCTGCTATCGACGAGCCACCCAATCCTTCGGCCAAACACTTCGTCTTTTTTGTGGCAATTCCTCTTCTTCGCTGTCTTCAAAAACGTAGGCCGTTAAAATAGTTGCAATGGCAATATTTTCCATTTTTATTAAATATTATTTTCACACAAATTTCTGCACTGAAGACTACAAACAAAACTATTAATTTGTCTGACAATTTGTCTGCCAACGGATCGACCATTTTTTCGTTAACAAATATCTGCCAACCGTTTGAACTGACAATTTTCACCCTAACAATATTTTTAGAAACGTCATTGTTAGAGAATTGTCTGACAATGAACAAAATTTGCCAACCGTGTGAACAGACAATTATTCATTGGAAGGTATTTGGCTATTGTCAGCTCATTGGCAGCTATTGTCAGAGCACTGAAGAATCTGACAATATTGTAAGATCTGACAATCGTCTGTACTTAGCTTTACTGATATGACTTTCAAGTTTACGCAAATGACTTGAATTTGTATGTCGTTGGCTCTTAGACTAATAGACATAGGCTGTCTGTTACGCTTCATAAAAAGCTCCAAATGGTTCACCGAGAAAGGAAAAGGGTTTCCTAGATTCATGTGGTGTCACAATGGACCAACTCATGGTCTAAGTGTGTCAGTCTTCTCGTCTGGCAGCCACTTCAATCTAACCTGACCTTACAAATTATTTAAATTTTACTTTATTTCATTTTTTGTGAAAAAAATAACTTCATAAACTATTTTTTTTTCAAGTTGTTTTATCCAACTTTTATATCAGTTTATTTAAAAAAACACGTTATGGATTTATTTTCTACTTAAAAGTTTTTGTTCTGCTTTTTCCTCGACAGTGCCTTGGGCAGGCTCTCATCTATTTTGACTCCATTCACCATTCACCCACTTAGGGTATGTTCAGTTAGCAGGCAGGTATAAATGTCAACAGTTTTCTTGGACACCGTTGTCAGCAGTTTGAAAAATGTTACTATTAAGTAGCGTTGCCATTACTGCAGATTTATCTGCATTTTGCAGATGTTCATTCTATGTATATACAGACTTTTGAAATTCGAAAATCTCTACCGCAGATTATGTTCCTACTTAAATATTTTGTTCTTCTTTTGATCATGTTTTGTTTTCTTTAGAAAATCTTCCACAATTTTGCTGTATGCTTTCATCTTTATGCTATAAAGTTCTTTACCATAAAATCAAATTATAACCCTTACTCTTGTCAATTATCAGCTGCTGAACGATAAATAATGAATCTCGATATTAAACAACACCATTGATAACATTTTTGATACATAATTGAAAATGATGTAGACCATAGTGAATTGCAAGAATATTGTTAATTTTTAATGAAAAAATGATCAGTTTTTTAACAATATTTGCTAAATATCGATTTGATAATTGACAATTATTATAATAAGTGTGAATATCTGAACGGCCTTTTAAGAAAACAATGAAATGCTTTGTAGAATAGGTGACCTTTTTTGATGAAATTTGTTGGTTTATTTGTGGGCTTCAGGTCAATAAATAAAATCAATTTCTTTTTTGAAATCACGACGTTTCGTCCATGTCTATGGACATCATCAGGTGTAAACAAAATACTTATCTATATTTGTATCGATAAGATGATTTTCAACAAAAATGCAATACATAAAAAAAACAATATGGAACTTACAATAGCTATACACTGAATTATAAACAAAAGGTAAAGATTTCCCAACTATTGCACTCAACTGAACACTTTGAAGTTTAACTAGCAAGTAAACATAAAAGCCTAGAAACATATAGCTATGTATGTGTATAATTCAAAGTTAAAAGTTATGTATGTGTATCAATAAATAAATCTTTTTTCTAACAAGTGTTTGTAGAGGGGACCCAGCAAACATTTCCCTTCAGAAATGATTTATTAATAATTCACAGGAGTGAAAGAAACCCTCATTTATGAACTCATTTATAAACCGGTTTGGATCGAATTTACTGGGTAGCATTACCTCGAATTCGAATCGTTTTTATGTTTCATTATTAATAGAGTAATTCTTCACTTTAGTGAATGTAAATATCATTTAAATGAGACAGATTTGATTCATTCATGTGAATATAAATTGGGGTTTCCTCATTCAGTTTAGTGAATATAAATTGAATTATATTTAATTCATTATAATGATTCTTTAATAATCGGAATGTATACCGTAGAACTGAATGTAAATATTATTTCAGTGTGGTTATACAAAATGCTATTTTAAAATGGTAAAATTATCTGCATAAACAGTTTGATTTCCCTAGATTTATCGAATGAAACTTATGATAAATTTCGCTAAAGTATAATGGAATATTCGTGGCTATTCTGATATTCGGTCGAAATAATTCCGTACGGAATGAAAATGGAAATCAAAAAGATACTCCAATTGAAAAAGTTAAAACAAAAGTTAATTTATTCAATTTATCTTTTTTATTTGTTTTTTCACTTCCACAAAGAATATAGTTCCGTCCGTACAATAACAAATAACAATACGCAAAATTTAATGAAAGTGACAAATTTCCTCTTTACATAACTTTTGTTTCAGTTTTGGCACGACTAGGTCCCGTTATGGCTTTTCAAAACAAAATGAAAGGGACATTCAGTTTATGTGAATAAAAATAGACGCACCCAAGATATACCTCTTTTCAGGATCGCTTGTGCGCGTTCACTTTTATTCATATTATGTGAAGGAAATAAGAATCTAGATATTTTTTTATAAAAAAAAAAAAAAATCAACACAAATCCCTTTCCCCGCGTATGAGGTAAAAGTGATGGAATATTTGAGTATATTCACATTTGATTCACAGAAGTAAGTGTTTCTCGAATATATGTTCTTCATTTTCACTGAATGTTCTATGAACGTTCACAAAAATGTTTGCTGGGGACTAACGTTTTCCATGTCCGTTCTCCTGTTCATGGTGTTGGGTGTATTAATGATGTGAAGAGTTTCGATCACAAACCTCTTGTTTTGGTTCTCTTCTCTTTGAAGAACTTTGATGTCGTCAAAGTTAGGAGTGTGGCCGTGTGCGATGCAATGTGCTGCCAGTGCTGTCTTCTGTGGTGCGTCGTTTTTTATGTCCGATTTATGTCCTGCAAGTCTCTTTTTTAATTTTTGTTTTGTCGTCCCAATGTACGTTTGGTTGCATTGTTCGTTGGTTTTTCCACTGCAAGCAATTTTGTAAACTAGGTCAGAATGTTCCGTTTTGTCCGTTTTCGTTTTAAGTTTTGTGTATAGTTGTGAGGCCGTATTAGCGGATCTCATCGCCATTTTGTATTTGTCAGTGTCGAAGAGTTTTGCCTGTTTGAATCTGTCCGCTATTTGTTTAATGTACGTAAAAGATTTGTATTTGGTAGGTTCATGTTGTTGTTGTTGTTGTTGTTGTTGGTGTTGTTGTTGTTCTGGTTGTTGTTGTTGTTGTTGTTGTTGTTGTTGTTGTTGTTGTTGTTGTTGTTGTTGTTGTTGTTGTTGTTGTTGTTGTTGTTGTTGTTGTTGTTGTTGTTGTTGTTGTTGTTGTTGTTGTTGTTGATGTTGATGTTGATGTTGATGTTGTTGTTGTTGATGTTGTTGTTGTTGTTGGTGTTGTTGTTGTTTTTGTTGTTGTTGTTGTTGTTGTTGTTGTTGTTGTTGTTGTTGTTGTTGTTGTTGTTGTTGTTGTTGTTGTTGTTGTTGTTGTTGTTGTTGTTGTTGTTGTTGTTGTTGTTGTTGTTGTTGTTGTTGTTGTTGTTGTTGTTGTTGTTGTTGTTGTTGTTGTTGTTGTTGTTGTTGTTGTTGTTGTTGTTGTTGTTGTTGATGTTGTTGTTGTTGTTGTTGTTGTTGTTGTTTTTGTTGTTGTTGTTTTATTAAAGAGTTGATAACATTTTCAGGAAAAGAGTTTTTTTGTAGCATACTTTTGACTTTTAACTTATTTTGTGCATGGAATTCCTCATCACTAATCAGGAAAACTCTGTTAATGAGGTTGTTGGCGGTGTTAAAGATGGTGTTTTTGGGATGTTGCGAATGATAGTTTATCAACCTTCCTGAAGACGTATGTTTTTGAAACCAATCCATTTTTAAACAACTTTTATCTCTAATGACAAGAGTGTCTAAATATGGTATTTGGCCGTTGATTTCAATTTCACACGTGAACTGTATTTTCCTATGAAAGCTGTTGAGAGCGTTTAACGTTACGTCAACATCATTTCTTTTTATAATGGCGAAAATGTCATCCACATATTTGGTAAGTACTCTTGGTTTGTTCGTTAGTTTCTCAAGGCAATTATCCAACAGTTCTTCGAGTATAATGTCAGCTATTATTGGAGAGGCTGGGTTCCCCATGGGCATACCATCTCTTTGTTGGTATGTCTTACTACCGTAGACTAGGTAATTATTGTCGATGACACAGAAGCGAACGAGTTCTACGAATTTGGATTTCTTTATATGGGTATATTGCTTTAACTTCTCCCAGTTTTTACTTATCAATTCTAGTACCGTTTGCAGAGGAATGTTCGTGAAGAGCGATATCACGTCAAACGACACAAGAATTTCGTCATTTTCAATATGTAGGCCATTGATTTTGGTTTTAAACTCAACAGCATTCTTAACATTATATTTTGAGTCACAGGTTAGATTGTTCAGAATCGAAATGAGGTATTTTGCTAAATTATAGCATGGGACTCTGACTGATGAACAAATTGGCCGCAGAGGCATTCCTTCTTTATGAATTTTGGGGAGACCATAAATTCTAGGAGCAACAGAGTTATAAGTTGTCATTTTTTGTCTTTCATATTCTGTTATTATATTGTTGTCAAAAAGATATTTGACAAAATTATTATTCATGTCCTGTAGTTTATTGGTAGGATCTGATCTAGTTGGCCAATAAACTTGTCTATCTTCCATCATTACTTTCATCTTCTGGTCATATTCATACTTGTACATCGCTACAGTTACATTTCCCTTGTCAGCCGAAACTATACAATGAAATGCTTTTAGCATTTAACTCTATAATATTATGAGCATACAAATAATTTATGTTATTTGTTTGCCATTGTTGTCTAATAAAATTGTTTATTTAATTTATAAAGTCAGACTCCTTCTTTAAAAATCTGCACTGCAGATTTTTTTCGTCATTATTGCAGATTTCTGAAAACATTTTATTGGATACACTGCTATTAAGCTAAAAAAAATTAATTACTATGACAGTCAAACCTTGTCGAGGCTAAAACTACGTGCAGATGAAATGGCGAGGCCAAAGCGAGACTATAGCGAGAAAACCAAGACCGTGAGAGAACTCAGTGAGACGACACAATGATCACGCCACAGAAAACTACGTATGGACTTAACAAAAACCACGGTTTTAGCTTATTTAAACCTTTTTCAAAAACTAATTTATGACCCAAAAATTTCGACGAGAATATAGCGAGACCAAAGCGAGATGACAGCAAAACATGGCAAATGCCAACAAAATGTCATGGCGAGACCAAAGCGAGACTGTATAGCGAAAAAACCACGATTCAGATTCCCGTGGAAATGAGCACGGCTAGACCACAGCGAGATGAGCTTAATGACCACGATACTGACAACCTAGGCGAGAGATAATTCTTCGTCGTCTCGTTGGTCAATCATCAAAAAGTAGCAACGTTCTTTTAAATACACGTGTGTTTTTATTTACACGTGTATTTAAAACGAACACGGCTACACGGGTATCAATTCCTTAAAGCACGTGTATCCGTGTAATAAATCGTCCGCCTGAATTTGAGAGCTCAATCAATATTTAGCAAAATACGTGTTTTTGGTTAAAAATTCATTTAACATTTTTTTGATATTTAGTGAATTTTGTCTTTGGATCTACTCTTTATTATCGATATTCGCTGCAAACAAAATATAAAAAACAATCTTAACTTATGACTATAACGACCTAATGTTACTTTTAATTCACTGAAGAGTTTCCTATATAGTTATGATTTATTTTGTTATCCAGTTCAATTTTGGTATGCATCTTGCATCTCTATATATCTGTGATCTCTAATCGTTATTGAATATACGTTGAGCGCTAATTTAACTTATGTTCAAAAATCAATGCAACGCTCATGCTTAAAAAGATGTAAACTCGACTGCAGCAAGCTTGGCAGGAACAAAAATATTCTTCTTTTTTCGAGTTTTATTTACTGCAACAAAATAGTAATTGAACAATGAATCCATACAGGCGCGGATCCAGGAAATCAGCTTGGGGGGGGGGGTCATGAGATTGAAACATCATACCTAATTTGAACTGAAACCTCTTGAAATATATACTCTTGAATTTGTTGCATATCTTAAGCTCATAGAAAAAGTCCAGGCATTATCATGGCTTCATTCCAGTCGAAGGCATGATCAGAGAGCTTTGTCGCGCTGCCGCTCACGTGACCAGGCCCTAAGACTATATCGGACTCCTGCTAAGAGTAATATTGCACAAATTTCAGGCTGCTAACTTATTTATCCACAAGATTCAGCTCCAATTCATACTTTTTAGTTTAGACAATTATGAGAGTATACGATGAACATTTAATATTGGAAGCAAAATTGGCGAGAAAACGCTTCTTTTAAAATTTATGAACAATCTAAGAAAAATAGTTTACAGTAACTAAAAAAAGGGGTAATTTAAGTGTCAATTTGAGAGGAAAAGCTAGAAATAATTGCAAAAATGTGGTGGAATCCATGCCAAAAAGAAAAAACCTGTTATCAAAACAAAGGGTATTTCTTACATGGACATTTTTTTTAAATGTCGTTATAAATTTGAGTACTGCACCAAGTACCTGCACATAATTATTTTATTAAATAGGTACAGCTAAATTTGTATGGAGTTTTCCAATGCTTTTTTCTAATGTTCATTAAAAATCCAGGTATCTGCTATAGTATTTTACTTGTGATATAGGTACATACTACTATAGGGCAAGTTTTGGATTCATGCAAAACCAAATTTTTGAGATAACAATCAAACATGACATTATGATGATACAGAACACGGACAAAGTAGGTGGCACAATTCTGTCTGTCTGTCGGTCTGGTTGTACCTCAACCTACAGCCTCAGCCACTGAAGTGATTTTCTTCAAATTTTGAACTTAAGGTTTATTTATAACTCTGCAGAGAGGAAATTGAAATTTTTTTTAGCTCCAAAAATAACGGTACTTGAAATACAACCGTTAAGAAAAAGCTAATTTATCTCGAAAACGGCTCCAAGGATTTATATTAAAACACAATGTATTATTGTATATATGGTGTACCTACTTTTTGATATTCAAAAAAAATTCCAAAATCTGTTATTAACGGTACAAGTCATATAATGGTTTTTTTGATTTTTTATACAAAAGCTCCTTTGAAATGTCAAAAATATTGCATATCAAAATTTTGAAAAAAGTAAATTTTGGATTTTTTAAAAAATATTAAAATTTTTCGTTTGAGTGTTCAATATTTTGAAAACGGGTTGATGAATTTTTTTGAAAATAATTTCGTAAATGAATATTAATAAATACCCAAAACTGGCATCCCAAAATTTTGTTTTTAAAATACAACTACAAATACAAAATACAATATGTATACAAAATTAGCTTTTAAGAAAACCGCTACAACGATTTTTAATTTTTTTGCATATATGTTCATATGTATGTATTTCTATTTTTTTCAAGTAATAAAATGGCATACTTGGTTTTGAGTGCTAGGCTATTTTACTAGTTAGGTTAGGTTGAAGTGGCTGCCAGTCGTGGAGACTGACACACTTAGACCATGAGTTGGTCCATTGTGATACCACATGAATCTAGGAAACCCTTTTCCTTAGAGCTTCTTATGAAGCGTAATAGACTGCCAATGTCTAAGTTTATCAGATCACTAGGATCATTGAAGTAGAGCTCACCAAGGTGAAGTCTTCGTCTATGAGATAGAGCAGGGCACGTGCATAGAAGGTGAGGGATCGATTCTATCTCTTCCTCATCCATACAGCTTCTGCAGAAATCGTTAGCGAATACGCCAAGACGCGTTGCGTGCTTGCCTATGTCCGGTTATAACACTAATCATGGAGCTAATGTGCAATCTGTTTAGAGATATCAAACACTTAGATCGCTTTAAATCCATTACTGGCCAAATTTGTTTTGTTGCCAAACAAGTGGTGATGTTGTTCCACCTAAGATTTGTTCTCTCTAAGGCATCTTGCTTCAGCAAAAGTTTACATGTAGCGATGGGTATACCTATTTCTGCTTTACTAGGTAGAAGAGGTAAAGTTGTACCATTTTTAGCGAGTTCATCGGCCTTACAATTACCTGGGATGTCCCTATGCCCCGGCACCCAGCACAGGTGAATATTAAACTGCTGTGCCATCTCCAACAGAGACGAACGGCAATTTAGGGCTGTTATAGAGTTAGTCGAGACCGATTCCAGGGATTTGATTGCTGCTTGACTATCCGAGAAGATGCGGATATCTGTAGTTGATATCACGTTTTCCTTCAGCCAAGATAAGGCTTCTTTAATCGCCATAAGTTCCGCCTGGAACACGCTACAATGATTAAGAAGACGGAATGAGAGACTTAATTTTAGTCTTTCTGAGTACACACCGCCACCCACCCCTTCAATAGTTTTCGATCCATCCGTGTAGATATGAACCGATTCATCATCCAAGAAAGCCATATCCTCCCAGAGGGTTCTAGAAGGAATGGTGACTTGAAAGTTTAAACCGAATTGTGGTTTTGGGATGGTGTAGTCAATGTGACTAGGTAGTGACCTGAATGAATTCAGAATGATGGAATGGCCAATATTATTGTTGTACCATTGTGAGGAAGCTTGTAGGCGTATGGCTGTATTTGCAGCCACCTGTTTGCTAAAGATATCGAGGGGGGTCAGATATAGCAGAACGTCTAGAGCAGCAGAGGGTGTCGTGCGAAGCGCACCACTTATGCATAAACAAGCCGAGCGTTGTACTTTGCTTAGTCTGTCGCAGTTTACCGCTTTATCTAGAGCAGTCCACCATACTGCAACTCCATATGTGAGAATCGGTCTAATCACCGATGTGTAAAGCCAATGAGTAATACGAGGTTGAAGGCCCCATTTGTTTCCAATGGCTTTTTTGCATGAGAAGAGTGCCACTGAGGCCTTCTTGACTCTTTCTTGTATATTAGGTTTCCAACTTAACTTTTTGTCTAAAATAAGACCCAAATATTTTGCCTGATCAGTGAATGTTAATGGAACACCTTTAATAGAGGGAGGATCTACATGAGGGATTTAATATTTCCTTGAGAATAGAACAAGTTCTTTTTATGAGGGTTGACTCCCAGACCACACCGGTCTGCCCAATCGGTTAGCCTATTTAAAGCGTTTTGTAAGAGTTCTTTTAAGGTGGTAGTATGCTTTCCTGATACGGCAATAGCAACATCGTCCGCATAGGCAATCACTCTGTAACCCTCCTCTTCCAGGCATATTAGCAGCTCATTTACCACCAAGTTCCAAAGAAGGGGAGAAAGGACACCGCCTTGAGGAATACCTCTACTAACAGACCTTCTAGCAGAATAGCTACCTAGATTTGAGTTGATAACCCTGCTAGTCAGCGTTTGGTTAATCAATTCTCCAAGCGAACCATCTACCTTCAGAGATATATTATATAGAGATATATAATAGTTCTTACTAAACTATGTAAGGCAGTTTCTACAGATTTCCCTTTGCAGTAAGTATGTTGACTCGTAGACAAAAGTCGCGTGTCAATGCATGATCGTATGTGGATATCAATCAATCGTTCAAATGTTTTTAGAAGGAATGATGATAGACTAATAGGTCTGAGATCCTTTGGGTTTACTTGGGAGCACTTTCCAGCTTTGGGTATGAAAACAACCTTAACCTCTCTCCAAGACAAGGGGATGTAGATGAGTGCTAAGCAGCTAGTAAAGATAGACTCCAGAATTGGCAGAATTAAATCTTTATTCATCTAGAGTTTGGCTGGTATTATGCCATCTGGTCCCGCAGACTTGTAAGGCTGAAAGCTGTTGAGCGCCCATTGCAGTTTTTCCCTTGTAATCAGACCTTGTGGATAGCTTTGATTCATATCAACCCTATTACGGTCGAAGCTACTAATGTTTTGGGAGCTACCAGGGAAGTGAGTATCCAATAGCAAGTTAAGCGATTCTTCGCAGGAATTTGTCCATGAGCCATCAGCATTTTTTAAGCAGCTTGGCATTACTGGATTTGTAGAGAGAATTTTTCTTAGTCTAGATGCCTCTGAAGTTTCTTCTATTTTTCCACAGAAATTTCTCCAAGAGGATCTCTTTGACTTTCTCATTGCTTTCTTATACAGTTTGAGGGTTATTTTATAAGATTCCCAATCTGACACTTCACGAGTGCTTTTAGCTCGATTGAAACACTCTTGCGACAGTCTTTCCTGAGTGGTTCAAGCCCAGAATCCCACCAATGTGGTTTCTTTTTCCCCCTAACTAGAGTAAGTGGGCAGGATGTAGCCATCGATTTGTTGAGGGCCAATGTGAGATCATTGACCTTGCAGTCAAGATCATTATTATTAGAAGGAGGATTTAAGAGACTGGTTTTAATAGCCCCTGGAGTGTAATCCTATATTTGAGCCTATTTTACTAGTTGCTTACACAATTTATTTAAAGAACGATTTAAATGCTTTTTATATATTTCTCTATATCCTTTTTTATATTTTGTATATATTTTTTCTGTAATGACTTGCATATTTTAAAAGTTCTTAAGTTCCAAGCAACTTAAATATAAGAGCAAGTACGTGCGATCCAGTCGTGCATTTAATTTCCAATAGAATAGAGTTTAATGATTCGCAGAAACTCCGTTTTAAGTCCAGGTACTGTTATAATTTTTTTTCTTGTAAAAGAGGCAGGCACTGATTTAGTTGAAACTTTTTTTCTTTTAGCTTTTGAAATACAGGAGAATTTGTATTGAATTTCTTAAAAGTGCCTCTACACTATCCCACAAAGTATTAACACATGTCAGAATAAAGTGGGAAGAAATTTCATACGACTGCCAAATTTGTGTGATGTAGCTGACTTTCATATTTTCCTTCCACACTTGC
Organism: Dasysyrphus tricinctus; assembly: GCA_963921185.1. Taxonomy (NCBI): domain Eukaryota; kingdom Metazoa; phylum Arthropoda; class Insecta; order Diptera; family Syrphidae; genus Dasysyrphus; species Dasysyrphus tricinctus. The sequence goes on along the minus strand of OY992530.1, from coordinate 273,576,302 downwards.
ATCAAAAATCAGTTTCACCATAACCTCAAACGCCCAAGTGGGATAGAAAGTGTGATGGTTTTAGAAACGATCCTAAATATTTTCATGTATTAACACATGTCAAATCGTGTCGGATGCGCTGTAAAGTTGTGTGGGATGAAATTTCATATTTTGTTTCCACACTATTATACATGATTTCTTCACACTTTTTTGACATGTGTTAATACTCAGTGGGATAGTGTGGAATGGCTATAAAGCCCTTTTTCAAAATTCCGTTTTAAATCAAAGTACTAGAACAGATGTCTACTATAGTTTTGTTATAATAAAATAGAGTATTAGGATTCACATACCAGAGAGGCAGACTATGTACATATAGCTTTTATTACAACTTTTTTCTTTGTTTTTGAAATACATCGGAATTTGTATGGAGTTTTCAAAGTCCTTATTTCAAAATTCCGTTATAAATCTAGGTTTCTGCTATAACTGTTTTCTATTAAAAAATAGTATACGAATGTATATATCAGAGAGGCAGACATATTGCAAAAAAGTGTAAGTACAAAAAAAAACATAGCACAAAAAAAGATTCCTTTGCTTTGAAATACAGTGGAATTTGTATGATAATAAATAAATAAATTGGGTGGCGCAACAGCTCGTGGAGAGCCAGGGCCTAGTGACTTACAACTCACAACCATTCCTGTGTGCGTGTTTGTTGGCAGGAATGGAGGGGACCCACAGTTTTTTGCCGAGTCCGAATGGCTAAATGAGAAGCACTTTTTCATGACAAGTATACTCTTGGAGGATTTGTCAGTTCCTCGCAAGAGGCAGTACCTCGAATAAAACATTTCTGTTTTTTTTAGGTGGCACGGCTGGGAATTGAACCCACACCTTCGGCATGACAGTCCTTCGCACTAACCATCATGCCTCGAGGTACTACGTGGAATTTGTATGGAAATTTTTAAAAATTCCGTTACAAATTTGGGTACAAATTCGGCTGTGTGAGCGCCGTCCTGTTGAAACCAAATGTTGCCAATATCCTCCTCTTCAATTTTTGTGAACATAAATTCGTTCAACATGGCCCGATAACGATCGCCATTGACTGTAACGGCCACTCGAAGAAAAATGGCCCAATTATGCCTCTGGACCAAAATCCGCACCAAACAGTGACTCGTTTTGGGTGTATCGGCTTTTCAATGCATGCGTGCGGGTTTTCTGTGCCCCAAATGCGACAATTTTGCTTGTTTACATACCCGCCAAGATCAAAATGAGCTTCATCTGAAAAGATGATTTTTTTTGGCAAAATCGGCAAAATTGGCAAAATTGGCATTTCTCAGCGTTGTTCAAGCGTATACACAACCATATTCGTTCAGCGGAAGGATAAAACTAATTATCTGTCAGACATGAGCTAAGTGTAACCATTCACGAAATAAGCACTAGTTGAAAAAAAACGTTAGATGGTGGACCCTTTATAAAAGACCAGAAGGTATTACTCCAAGGTGTACTACGCTCTATGACTGCCTTTACTATTTTTGAATAGCAACAACTACTTAAAAAGTAGACGTACTGCTTTTCGAGGTCGATATTTTGACTTTTGTGACACCGGTGCTTCCAGAGGTACTATCACTTTGGATTTGGAAAGCCCATTCCATGCTCAGAAGTCTAATTGAATGGCTCCACTTATCGTACTGAAATACCTTGAGTCTGCCGACCTCTGGCTCTTAGACTTTAACCACCGCACTCTTTTTTGCTGTAACTCCCCCTAAAATGTTTTTTGTCTAACGATATTATTGTAGTTAGAAAAAATATGCATAATTAAGTTGTTTTAAACACTTTGAAGAAAATTCAAAGGTTAACTGTAGTTTTACTAATATTAATTTCACAGTTGCATTAGTATTTAACGTGTTTGAATAAAGAAAAGTCCAATTTGCAAATGATCTCTAGCAAATTGAAGCCAAGCTACTTGGTGCCGCCTGAGCAGTTTCGAACCGCTTGCTCCATGCGTCTTCTCATCGTACGCTCACCTACGTTGACTTGTCCTGCAATTTGAAGCGACTAGCGGACCTCAATGGCGGTGAGGAAGCGGTTCCATAAAACTTCGAGTGAAATAAATCGGTCATCCCTAGCCGATGTGCATCTTAATCCCCCACTACCTAGTCGGCGATGATAGCTACTGATGTCCCGAAACCTGTACAACGCATACTGCATGTATAAACGTGGAACTCCGAGCGTAGCAGCAACTTCAAGTTGTGTCAGTCTTTGGTTGAATAAATCTTCACACTGAGCTGCCTGTGCTGGCGTTAAAGGCATTTTGCATGCTTACAAAATCTGCTCAGTCTTTGATAAATACCACGACAATACGACAGCACACAAGTCAGGAGTCATGCCCCCCCCCTAGATCCACCACTGAATCCATTTTACCTACGTATATCATGCATGTATTATGTATTTCATATATTTTATGTGACAAATTAAAGATTGCCGGGTTTTTCAACTGTGAGATTGTTAAATCCGGGATTTTGTGATTGCAAGATTATAATAAGTGGTATTTTATATTGAGAAAATTCAAATTTCCAACTCTACCCATCGAAATCAACCCCTTTTCTTAAGTTTTTTCGAATAAATTTTCTGTTTTATTTATTTCTTCTGTTATATATCGTCACCTCTCACCTGATTGCAAGAACTAGGGAACTTACATTTTAAAAATGTTGAGATAGCAACGTTTTAAGCTTCCAAACTACCTAACCAAAAACCAATGTATGTAGGTATATGTAAAAATCAAAATTGTTCTCTTGTTTAGTTTTCAAAAATTTTAGTTACATAGTTATGTCTGAACTACATATATTGAACAAAAAGTTCAACTAACTATAAATAATAAAAGCTTTTTTGCCATGACCTATAAGAAATCGAAAATCAAGTTTTTTAGTTCTTGATGGTATCATAAAAATTCAGCATTGGTAACGTAATATACATTTGAATTGTCATATCACAATCACAGAAAATAGAGTTACATATGTTATTGATATCGCATCCAATACAAATAAAAATTACCATTTGTTCAATAAATATTAAGGGTATTCATGCAACAGCGTAAACTCGTCGTAAGTATCGTAAAGTTGTAAACTTCGTAAATCTGTCAAATTTTCCATACAAATTGTGACAGAATTACGATGTTTAAAAGTTTACAACGTTTACGACGACTTTACGCTGTTGTATGAATACCCTTTTTGTTTGAAAGCAATTTTTCCTATTATAGTCCGTTGATCGAAATACTGATGGGTTGTAGTTTGACATTTTATAATTATTTTGTGTGTGTTGGTACATATATCTATATCTTTTAACATCATTATATAGTTTACAGTTCAAATACGTTATATGATCAAAGTGGGACTACAGTAAATATCTGTGACCTATGATTTTCTTTGGAATCAATTTAATTTATGTCATTTTTTCAGTACAAAAGCTTATTCAAATTTAATAAAAGTGTAAATAGAGTTCTAGTAAAATTAAATCACTTAAAAAGCCTTTTCTAGTCGAACACTTAGGGCGGTATTCACCGAGCACTCATAAACGGCTCTTAAGTTTATGAGGCTCCTAAATCAAATAATATTTGTGCTATTCACCGACCACTCATAGCTCTTTTTCGAAGTCCGAAAATGAGAACAACTCTCTCTTCCCCAGGTACCCCCAAACTGTGAAATCAAACTGTTTTCAAAAATTACCGCCTTTGTCAAATACTGAGTGTTGCATGCACATAAATAAATTCTTTGTTACTACAGTGATTTTAATTTCTTTCCACTTATTTTCCCAGTTTAGTCGGGGTGAAGATCATTGCACGTTTTAGTTTGTTTTATATAGGGAAGTGTTCTTACTTTACTTTTTAGTTTCTTTAGTTATTTCGTTCGTACATTGTCTACCACGTTTGCGGATTCAAAATGGACCCGTTCGCTTGAAGGGAAGATAGACGTCAAACAATTACATTAGCTGTGTTAAATGAAGAAAAACTAGATCAGGGGCCCAATTCTGTAAGAGTGTGTTTTTCTGTGTACCCAGAGATTTGTGTACACATCAATTTTTGCGATTCCGCAAGAGTGACCCCTTGAACAGAATGAATGTAGCTGCAGCTTGTAGCAAGAGTTGAATTTTGTTTAACTTCTGCTACACCATACATTCCTTGCTTTATTTGCAGATTTTCACTGTGGCACTGTATACTATTTTTGTTTCTTTCTATTTGGACAGTGCTACACGCCACAACTACAGCTACACCATTCTGTTCGGCCAGTGAGTTTTAAGTTTTTGACAGATATCGCATGGACAATCAGTCAAATTTATTCACACTTGTTTTGGGTGTGAATAGAATGAGTATTCAGAAAATCATTCGCCCTTGCGGAATTGGTACCCCAGAACAGTAAAATGAGTGAAAACTTACAGAACTGTCAGATGTAAGCAAAAAGTACTTCTGAGATAAATTTTAGCTAACTATTATCCCAAACAAATAAATCAACTGGTACCTCGACATTTCTCACTCAATTGATCCATCACAAAAGTAGGTGCAGGAAATATTGTTCTTAACTGTTCTGAAAAGCATCATGGAACACATAGTGATAGAATGAAAAACAGTTTGGGGCAAGGTTTTTACTCATGGAACACACTATCCTGTACTTTTCTGTAATTTTCTATTCGGAACAGATTCATTACACCTCATGTTATCCTATTTGTTCAAGTTTTCACAGCAAAACGGACAAAAATTAGCAATAAATAAAATCCCTGAAGACAAAAGAAATTACAATGTGTTCGTGCGAGACTCATTTTTGTAAGGATCCAAGAAGTACCGACAAAATGAGTCAGTGAATTTGCTTGAAGGGTTAATTAGAAGGTTTTCGAATTAGTTTTCGGAGAGAGTGGTGGGGACCACTCATAACTTTTATGAGCGCTCATAAATATTTACTATTATTGCTTGGTGAATAGGTTTATGAAGCTCTTAAGTTATGAGCGTTCGGTGAATACCGCCCTAGTCTTTAATTGGATTATATTTAAGTTCCTTTAAGAATTAAAAGTGTATTCGTCTACTTTAGCGAAGTCGAGTGTATCACAAAAAGTACTTGTGTTTTTAACAGCTGATAAAACTCTCCACTCTCATTTCTTCGAAGCACTTTTCGTTTCAATTTGTAAAGCGTTTGAAGACCAATTTAAAATTTCGTTTCGCATCAGCAGCGTACTAGGCTTAAGTTTTAAATATGTTACGACAATTTCGCCGTTCATGAGGAAGATGGAACAATAGCTGTTTTCGAATTTTGGCAAACGTCCTTTAATAACTTTATATATTTTACACCATCACTTTAAAAAAAAATGCTATTTCACTTTTCAAATTGAATACATTTTAAAACGCACATGATTTCGTAATTTTAGATGCCAAAATAAAAATAATATTGCGTTAAAAAATCTTCACTTATTGTTAGATTTGTTAGGCCTTTAAATTCTTCATGTGCAGCAAATTTGTAGACGTTTATATTTTTTACTTATATACATAACTATTGTACTCACAAGACACTATCTAATATACATAATGTTTGAATGTGTATTAAAGTATTAATGTACACGTCGTTATTAGATGAAGACTTGTCATTCTGTATAATTTAATAAAAAAAAAATGTATCAACGCATTTCTAATATGATTGCGTATTTTTCCCTAATTTTTACTTGGTTCAGGTTCAACGCCTTGTGTATGATGATGCGGAAGGCAATCAAAACTATTAATTTGTCCCACATTGAATAATTAAGTTCTAGCCCACACAACGTATGTAGCTTAGAAGTTTTTACTCTCTTCACTATCAATTGGCTAGAATAAGATGATGAATATTTAATTCACGTGAGCTTTGTTCAGATAGTATTGAGATCTTTTGTTCCACCACCTTCCACCCTCTTTCATTGTCTATAAAACTTTTGCCAAATTGAACCATCATCGTAATCGTTGCGCGTTTAATGACCTACAATAAATTTGCAAGTGCATGCCGTGTACGTACATTGACCTTTTCACTTAAAAATTCTAAATTAAAAGTGATTTGCAAAGGACATACCTATAACTTGGCATTGATTGATTAATGCAAATTATATTCTTTTGTTATTGTTTTCTGTAACAACGTATGTACGGGAACGTTGCATCAAGGTTCTTTATTCAAAGATCACTAATGGGTGTAAGTATAGATAGCGTAACTACTTCAACTTATTCATTAAATTTTAAATTCATTTCGTATCAACCATTTTTTTAAATTCCTCAAAAAGAGATGAGCATTAATGTTTTTTTCCTTTAATTTTCAAATCCACAGAAACCAATTATAAATAAAATACTTCTACAAAAATATCCACAGCAGCTTCCGTTCGAGCTTCTCTATGTTTTCCAATTGGAAAAACTTTTATAATTTTCTTGATTTCATCTAAAATTTTATATTTAGAAATTGTGTGAGCGTAAGCAGAAATAAATTAGCGCTGGCTAACAAAATACAAAAACTCGTCATCCAAACAAAAAACACAAAATAAAAATAAAATATGCAACAGATGAAGTAAAAATATCTCTACCTATTCTTTTAAGCGATACATTATGACGAAAAATATTCCCAAGCTAATATTTTGTTCTTTTGTTTTTTTATTTACGATAATCTTTATTTCATAGAAAATAGAATAAGGACAGAGCTGAGTCTTCTTTCAAGGACACCTCAACGCCGCCGCCCGCCGGCCGCCGCGCCGCCAGCAGGCCACACATGTCCAATGGCCATCACTAGCACAGCAGGTCACTCCGAGAAAATATTATCATCTATCATAAATAACAACGCAAGCCCAAGAAGAATATTTTCAAACATACAACGAATGACAAGTAAAAAAACAAAGTAAAGTTTTCAAGGTAAATTGTATAAATGCTGTATGTTCTAGAATCGGCGTATTACCACCTCCTTAAACAGCTAACAGTTGCTCTATATGGGGTATAAGCATATGGCCAAGTCATAAACGCCAATAAAACCGCAGATCTGGTTGGAAAAACTCTTCCCATATACGGTGAAAATTAACGTGATTCCAATAAGGTTCGATGTGGCTCAATGAGAAGCTGTGACTTCTCTTTGTAGGCAAGCAGGCAAAGGGGTATCATCAGCGTTAGTGCAAAAGCTGCATTTGATATACACTGCATTTCATTAATATAAATGCACTCGGCTATTTTACTTTGCTTGCTATTTATTGTACTGACCTGTAAATAGTTAAAGACTTTTTTGAATAAATATCTATAGTTGAATCATTTAGCAGTTTAAACTATGTACTCTTTTTGAAACTAAGCATTTAAATAGATTTCATTGAGCTCTTTTCGTTGGCTAGGCCACTTAAAAAAACAAAAGCTGGCTTGAACAGTTTTTGGCCAACATCTCCATCGCGACAATTTTTTCGATGACAACAGTTGTGGGATGGATTATTAAGCCCGAAGAAATTTCCTACATATTATAAAATATGTTATTCTTTTAACTTGCGATATAGGTACTATAAGGCAAGTTGTGGATTCGTGCAAAAAAAAAAAAACAATTTAGATAACAATCAAACATGATATAACGATGATAGAGAACACGAAAAAAGTGGGTGGCACAATTCTGTCTGTCTGTTTGTCTGTCTGTTCGTCTACAGCCTAAACGGCTCGATCGATTTTCTTCAAACTTGGTGCATAGTAGTTTTTGGTGATTGCCCACACATTTTTTTCATTTTTTTTAAGAACCAAAAATAACGCTACCTGCCTTACAATTATTTTTAGCAATTTTACATAATCGTATTTTTCTCAAAAACGGCTTGACACCTTTTTTAAAAAAAATTCAGAAAATATATTTTAGTAAAGGCTTTCTTTGGGTGGAAAACCATTTTTCAAAAATGGTTATTAATGGTACCTCCCAAAGAACCATTTTTAACATTTTTGATTTTCTTAAGAACGGTACGACCGATTTCAATTATTTTTTTATGCAGAAGCTTCCAAAATATATAAATAGTTTTGTGTACCAAAATTTTTGAAAAAATATTTTTTGGATTTTTAAAAAATGTTTCAAAATCTTTTTTTTGTAAAATCAAATATTTCGAAAACGACACTATTGATTTTTTTGAAACTCTATACTTAAGAGTTTTTTAGTACTCTCTAAAATATTTTTTGAAAAAATTTAACATTTATGAAAAAATAACTGTTCTTTTCATACAAACGTTAAAAAACAGCAAAGGAAAATATTTTTTTTCTCAAAAACGACTCCTACGATTTTGATTAAACTTTTTTCATATACTATAATTAGTACGATCTACTACCAAAAATTATAAAATTTTACACCTAGCAACTATGAATGGTACCTGTCATAGAACGTATTTAGATGAATTTTTTTCTAAACAAATTTCAGATAAAATTAAATGATATTCAGCCCTATCGCGAACAAAATTCCCCCAGAGTTTTTTCCCATTTTGGGAAAGTTGCTATCGTGAATGATCTTCGAAAAGAGGGAAAAATATTTCTTTTGGCAAATAGCAATCATGAATAATTTTTTCCAGGGAACTTTTTTCTCATTTGAGTGCGAAAATTTCCGCAAGTTGGTTGTTTGGGAAAAACCTGTAGCACCACAAAATGTAAGAATTCGTTTATTAAAAATGTGAAATTAAATAATAAACAAATATTTATCTTTTACAATTGTAGTGTAGATGCTTGTTTTCTTTAGGGGCAATAATACGAATGTGCGTTCCGTCTATGCATCCTAACTACTCCAGGTATATTGTTTTTTTCATAAAATCGTAACATGGTACGTCGTTTTTGTTCAGCAGTTGTTTCTGAATTAATCCATGTTAGACAAAGCTCAGCTTCAAAAATTTGAAGTACTTCTGAAAGAACTTCTGAAAAGGAAGACTGTGCTAAGCCAACGCCGTAGTCTTTTGCTACACCTTTTTGGTACGCTCCTTCCGCAAGCAAGCAAGCATGCGCTAAGCTTCACAACTGCAAATGTTTTTTTGGACTCTGCTAACGACTCTATCAAGGTATCAAACAAATACCTAAACATTGGCTGGTTAACGCGATAATATTGATGGAATCTTAAGGATACAAAATGAATAATTATGAGTTGGAACCTTGATTGTGGAGAAACTTTACACGGATTCTGGCAACTCAAGAAGGTTTGATATAGTCCTCAAGTATCTTCCTGAAAGATATTTGCCTATTTGTCTCTTCTTTCATGCATTACATCTTCGCTTTCTACCACAAAACCAATATTATTTATCATTTTAATTCATATTTTCTTCCTTTTAAGACACAAAACAAATTTTTTTTTACAAAAAACACAAGATACGGTGCTGTCAAAATAACTTCGAAATTGATTTTAAAGATTTGAAGGTTGGTATGAATTGTTTCGTGGGAAAAAAGATTTCTTGGGAGATTACCGATGTGAAACTTTTTTTCCCGGGTAGCATTTTATTTCCGGGGAAAAAAAGTTCCCATGATATTGGCGATAGGGCTGATTGCTGATCAAAATTTTCAAAAAAAGTTTTTGGATTTTTAAAAAAAAGTTTTAATTTTTTTTTTTGAAAATTCGATATCTCAAAAACGGGTTAACAATTTTTTTCAAATTTTGTTTTTATATGCACATAAATATATACTTTAGATTTGCATACCAAAATTTGTTCTTAAAAATGTTGTAAGAATTTTATAAATAAAAATTATTTTTTAAAAAAAACCGCTCCAACGATTTTAATTTTTTTTCCCATACATCAATCCATACCCATACAATCATATTTAATCAAGAATTAAGATGGCATTCTTTTTTTCACCTCAAACTGTCAAAAGAGTTGTTTTAGCCAATTTAAATGTCGTATTTCATGCTTCTCTACATTTTTCTCTCATAATTTCCATGTTTTTATATACAATTTTCTTAAACCCGCGATGTGTCTTGAACATAAGAGCAAGTACGTACGACCCAGTCGTGCATTTTATTTGTAAGGCGGTCATAATAAGATCTGAAAAATGAAGTATTCAGGTATTATAAAAGATGGTCAAGGCATTTACAGTTATATAGTTTCCCCCCACTGATCAAACCACTTAAAAAATAAAAAAGAAGCAAAGTTGCCAATATTAAAAAAAAAGAGAGTTGTGTTCCATGAAAAATGTTTAGCTATCATCATTTTAAATAATTCACCCAATGTTTGCAACTAATTATGTCCAATTCCTATTCCCCATTTTCCGGGGTCTCCAACTCGAGAAAAAAAATCAGAAATGAAGTGATTGCGAAAAAAAAATAGAAAGTTTTATCAGAAAGATGTCAAAATAAATAAAAAAGAAAAAAAAATCAAAATCTTAGTTTTTACTTGCGATATATGTAGGTATAGGGCAAGTTTTGGATTCGTGCAAAAAAAAATGTCGAGATAAGAATCAAACATGACATTACGGTGATAGAGAGCACGAAAATAGTGGCACAATTCTGTCTGTCTGTCTGTCTGTCTGTCCGTACCTCAACCTACAGCCTAATATCGTTTTCGATTGGATTTTCTGCCTGTCCTACTCCTTTTTGATTCCAATCAAACATAAAAATATCGTATTGTCAAATTTACACACATGCTACTGAATGACGCCATTTTAGAAAATGGCTTCTTCAAGCATTTATCGCTTTTGACAAGTAGTCCGACGAAAAACTGTATATGTATGCGTGTGCTCCAAATCTACTCCATCTTGAAATCGGGAACAGAAAAAGACTCCGAAAACATTGCTCGGAACAGCCAATCGAAGGCTTTTGGAGTAGTATGAGTTAAAATGGAGTGTAAAAGGAGTACTCCGAACGTCCAATCAAAAACGACATAAGCCACTGAAGCGATTTTCTTCAAATTTTGAATGTGAGGTTTTTTTTAATATCCCCTCTGGAGAGTTACCCAGAGGGGATATTAAAATTTTTTTTAGCTCAAAAAATAACGACACTTGCCATACAACCGTTAAGGAAAAGCTTAATTATCTCGGAAACGGCTCCAACGATTTTGATAAAAAAAATCAGTGTATTTCTGTAGATATGGTGTACTTTTTGGTATGAACAAAAATCACCAAAAACATTTATTAACGGTACCTGCCATATAACGGTTTTTTTTTTTTATTTTCGGTTTTCTCATTAACCGCTTATTTGATTTCAATAAAATGTTTTGCACAAAAGTTTTGTTAGAATATAAATAATACTGCATACCAAAATTTTAGAAAAAATAAATTTTGGATTTTTAAAAAAAGATTGAAATTTTTTTTTTGAAAATTCAATATTTCAAGAACGGGTTGATGAATTGTTTTGAAATTTCGGTTTTAAATGTATATTAATATATACTCAAAATTGGCATACCAAAATTTTTTTTGAAAAATGTTACAAAAATTTTATATATAAAAAATTAATTTTTAAGAAAACGGCTCCAACGATTTAAAATTCTTTTTGCATATATTCATATTTGTTCAAGTAATCAAATAGCATACTTTTTTGTACCTCTAAGTAATTTATCAGACTGTTTATACAATTAAAAGAACGATTTAAATACTTTTTATACTTTTTCTCTAATTACTTGAATATTTTTTAAAGTTCTTAAGTCCCGCACAACTTGAACATAAGAGCAAGTACGTGCGATCCAGTCGTGCATTTTATTTTTCCTGTCGTCCGTTGTGGTGCTAAGGGTTCCAAATAATTTTTGTGCTCTTCAGTTCGTTTCGACGGTATTTTTTTTCCATTTCTATTTTCAAATAAAATTCTACGGCAAAATATAACAAATTGTCAAATTTTCGTCTGAAATAATAGGTCTGATCCTTTACTTTGGGTTTCTGTGATTTTTAGTCCAAACTTGTGTCAACATTTTTTTTTATGAACTTTGACACAACTTTAGATGCCGTCATCTGGGAGCGAACCATTAACCATTGTGTAGTGCATCGGCCTCTGAATTGCAAGATTCATGGTTCGCTCCCAGATGACGGCAAAGAGTTTTTCAATTTATAGGAGCATAACCAGACTAAGCACCACTTAAGGCGTCTGATGATCGAGGCGGAGAAATAGCTATAACTCCAGCCTATATACTTGGTGGTAACACACGCAGGTTGTTGTTGTTCATTCAAATATTATTCAATAAAATTATTTTCTTCCATTTTTTTTAAATAAAATTCTAATGACGGTGTTCATATGAGCTTCACTCATTTTGACGTCTCTTATTTGCATCTCACTTTCATTTCTTAGAAAGAAAGAGAGGGCCAAGTGAGGCTGAAGTTTTTAAATTTTTTGAAAATTTTTGCCTCACCTCGCCATCTCTTTCCTCCCAATAAATAGGAATGAGATAAAAAAGAGAGACGTCAAAATGAGTCACCTCGAGTGAAGCTGGTATGAACATCGTCAATAACAAAAAAAGCACATCAATTGTCAAATTTTCGTCACTAATGTGATGACAAATAAGTTTTGTGCGGAAAACAAGTGGAGACTTGGATGTTATAATCTACTACAATTTTTCATTCATATGAAAAGAAGATTTAAGTTGGTCTCCAACAAGAGAACCAAATGCTTACGACGAAATGTTGACAGTTGCATAAATTCCAGATTCAAATAATCAAAACAAAAACAAAAAATTACCGGAAGCCATACTACTATGAAAGAAACAACAGCGAAAAAACACAAATGTCACTTTTCCGCACACAATAGAGCTGTTTTTTTGTGCATTTTTATCTTCGCTTGGAAAAAAGTTGCATGTTAAATACAACAACAATAGGGAATTATACCAGTTTGTTGTTGTAATTAACATGCTACTTTTTTATAAGCGAATATAAAAATGCACTAAAAAATAGGGCTAAATAATTGTCTGGGAAATTAATTGTGTGCAAAAAAAGGTGTAGACTTCTCCAAATAATCTGCTGCAAAGCAGAACGCACAATTTCTTAATCAAACTTTGGTAGGTGTGAGTGGGTACGCAAAAAAACTATAAAAAATGTGATTTTCAAGTAATATTTGTCAGGTTCTGGCAACTTTTTCTTGGCATTTCAGAAATTAAAATGAAAAATAATTTCAAGGTACAGTCAGTCACAAAAGAAAGTATACACTGGACCCTACAAAACACTAGTTTATGATGTATCTATTAGGGTCCGTTATTTCCCAAAATCGTTTTTAAATATTAGACACCCTCTTAATCAAAAGTTTATGCCCTAAAAAAAATTTGTCCCAAAAAAATTTTGTCCCAGGCCATTTACACGTGACTCTAAGCCCATACTATTCCCATACAAATTTGTATGGGATTTTCGCTCTTTTCACGTTTTATTTTTTTTTCTCTCGAATTACTGCAGTTATTCTAATTTTGTTTGCTGATTTTTGTTCTTAAATCATCATTTTAAAAGATCTCATTCAAAAAATTTAATAATAAAAGTTTAAAATTAAATATTAAGAGGTTCAGTTCTATGATGTTTTAATATGGGAGTTCCCATGGTAATAATCTAGGCAAAAAACTCGATTTTTGATTTTTTAATACATTTATGAATGAGGTGTTGATGACTAAAGAACGAAAATCAACAAAACAATTTAGAAAAGCTGCAGTAATTCGAGAAAAAAAAATAAAACGTGAAAAGAGTGAAACTCCTATACAAATTTGTATAGGTAAAGTATGGGCTTAAAGCCACGTGTAAATGGCCTGGGACAAAATTTTGTTTGGGTAAAATTTTCCTTTAGGGCATAAACTTTTGATTTGGGGGGTGTCTGCTATTTAAAAACAATTTCGGGAAATAACGGACTCCCGAATACCTATTCAATTTTGGGGCACATTATAATTGTGAACAATAATTTAGAGAAATGCTATCCCTTTTTTGCTCTGCTGGCACTTTGATTGATTTAATTAGCCAGTTTATATTTCTGAGATCTCAGAGGACTCAGAAATATAAACAGGATTCCTCTCAAAAACTCCTCACTTTTCCCCTAAAAAACTGAGAATGAAAAATTTTGGATTCACTTGCTCAGTTATATTTGGTCGCAGTAAATTACATAGGAAGAAAAGAAAAAGAGAGTTGTTTTGACATCTATTTGAAGAATTCGGTTTATATTTTACTCTCCTGCTCTGTCAAAGAGCGCTCAAGAAATATAAACTGGCTAAATGAGAAATAAAATGAAGAAAAAATGTAGTGTCATATGGGCTTAAGGGCTCCAAATAATTGTGTTCTTCAGTTCGTTTTGACGGTACTCTTTTCCATTTTCAAATAAAATTCAAATTGTAAAATTTTCATCTGAAATAATGTTTCGGTCAGTTAATAGAGATCTCTACCAAATTGTCAAAGTCACAGTGACAGCTAACAATTCGGCACGTTTGACAGACGCTATTACAAAAAAAAAAAATAAAATCCAAACATTTACACTCCACTTCAAATGAATAAGGACACAAATTTTCAAAGGTACTTTTTCCATTTTTTATTAACACTGTGCATAATGAATCATTTTATTATCCTTATTGTTTGTTTATGATATTGGGAAAAGACAACAGAAAGATAAATTCAAAAGGCACTGCTATTTTTCCTCCGGCTCTCTTCAAAGTCTTTCCATAAGGGAAAATGCGATCTTTTTGTGTCAACTGAATAAGCTCAAATATTGAAACTGGTAATAAAAGTTAATGGATGGAAGTAAAACTAATTTTTTGAAATAGTTTTATTGTTAATATTTATTCTCGGACAATGCACAATGTTTGAAAAAAAAATTGACAAACCAACTATGAAAATCCATGTGATCATTCTGTTGAATTGGAGTGTATTTGCCTCTGAAATAAAAAAGAAAATGGGTGTTACCTAAATGTCGTTAGTGCCGAAGTCCTGAGTTTGACATATAGAAATAACATTGGTATTTGCTAAAAAGCCCTATTGTAGGTGTGTTTTTTTCCTTCCCCGAATGTTAAAAGCAAAAACAACTAAGCCCGTTCGGGTTTAATTAGAGCCATAGAATTTTCGGGGCTTAACTTTAGCCCAGATAAAAACTGTGTTACTGGCACGAATTTCATACATATTCAGCCTTATTATGAGCTTCGCCCGGAAAATATTTCACCCAAAAAATGTTTGTTCCCCCGGAATTTTTAAAGCTATCATGAGTTTCGCCTGAACTTCTCTTGACTTAAAATAAACAAAAACCTTTCGCAAAGCGCACCAGTACCACCTGGGGGGTCATTCCGTATTTCGATTATCGCCAGACGATATCGTTTAGACGATAGTCTTGCTCTACGTAACATTGAAAATGACTATCGTCTTGGCGATCTCGTTTTGGCGATGAATTATTTGCTTTACGTAAGTCAATAATCGTCAAAACGCTATCGTCAAAACGATAGAGCTTAGACGATAGCTAAATAGGTATCGTCTTGTAATTATTTGAATGTTTTAAGAGCGATAATTGGTTGTTAGTTGATCTTAACCATTGTTTTTTTAATAGTACGAATAAAAAATAAAATAATTATTGAATAATTATGGCATTAATATCAGTTCATATAGTTTCGATTATTCAGAAAAATCTTACCAACAAATCCTACCCAATAGGATCAAAAATTAAAAAGTATTTACCTATGTATCTGCCCATGGTCAAAATTCGACCATTTATACCAAAATAATCGGTCATCAATACAGGCACCTATGTCAACAGGGCTCTCATCGCGTAAAACGTTGATCGTCTTCACGCATAGTTAATCGCGATATCCATTATGCTAAGGGGTTCCTACTCTATATGGTTTTGAGAAAAAAGCAATAAGTTAGGGAACGAAAAAGCATATCTTGGCTTAAGACTGATGCAAATACTTTATTCAATATTAAATAATTTTGATGGACATCATACATCTTTTGACAATTTTGCACTTATCAACTATCCAAAGAAGAGGAAATCTTAGAGGTTGAGAGGAGAGCCAATGGCAACCGTTAGAAAGCAGCACCGTGATTAAAGGCATTTTGTTGCTGCAAAATCATACCTCAAGCTGTATATTCGATCGGATATTTTTGGTACCTTAATATTTTTAGTATTACCTCTTGCCATAATGGTTAGTGCGTTGGACTGTCATGCCGAAGGTGTTGCTTCGATTCCCAGCCACTGCCACCTATAAACAGAGGAACTGACAAATCATCCAAGAATATACTTGTCATGAATAAGTGCTTCTCATCTAGCCGTTCTGACTCGGCAAAAATTTGTAGGTCGCCTCCATTCCAGCCAACAACACGCACATAGGAATGGTTGAGAGTTGTAAGTCACTAGGGCCTGCTTTCCACGAGCTGTTGCGCCACCAGATTTATTTTTTATTATTTTGTACATATTTGTATTCAACACTGGGCTGCTTGTAGGCTTAAATCGTACTTTTAAGGGGACACTCAGATTGACCAGCTACTTTAAGAACGTTTTCTATATTGTTGCGTATACCAAAAAGAATCAATTTATCCACAAATACAACTTTTAACGGATGATATTGCAAATAAATTTTTAGAATAACGTGACATTTCAAATAAAACGACAAGGATTTTTAGTTTTGACAGCAAAATTTAATTTTCAAATTCATTTTGTTCATTCAAATAAAAAACGATAGACGAGACGATAGTGATTGAGTTACGTGAAGCAAATTACAGACGATATCGTTATAGATAATCGTTTTGACGATTATCGTTTTAAAAATTACGGAATGACCCCCCTGTTTATCTTTTGTTCACCTCCAAAAGATAAGTGATAATTTAAAATCTTAATTATCTACATTTTGCGCGAAATAAGTACTCACAAAAAAGGGGAATTTTTATTTTGCGGGTGAAACTCACAATAGGCGAAAAGTGAAATGTCAATTTTTCCGGGTGGAATGTTGTTCACGTGAAACTCATAATAACCCTGATTATCGATTTTTTGTATGGAAACTTAATTTTTTTCTGTAACGGCTTCATTAAGCCCCGAAGTCGTTTTTTTCGTCCGATTCCCCCGGGGTTCCAAAAATAACACACCTTGTGTACGAAAAATAAGTGGAGACATGCTCTTTTTCGGAATCCATGAAAAAAATTTGTGATGTAATTTTTACATTTTTGGAAAGGTGTGTTCATTTCCTTGCACTGAAGGCTACACCAATTTTGAAAGCTCCATTCGTTAGATATTCGCATATAAAAGATTGCGTTGAAACTGCATAAAATTACTTTGAGTGCAAATATCTAATTAACTAGACGTTGCAAATTTTTTTGG
This sequence comes from Dasysyrphus tricinctus, assembly GCA_963921185.1. Taxonomy (NCBI): domain Eukaryota; kingdom Metazoa; phylum Arthropoda; class Insecta; order Diptera; family Syrphidae; genus Dasysyrphus; species Dasysyrphus tricinctus. The sequence goes on along the minus strand of OY992530.1, from coordinate 273,559,131 downwards.
TTTTCAGTAACTGATAGCTTTTGAATAGAGAATTTAAAAAATTGAAACCGGAAACCATTTGGAGGGCTTAATGGTAAAAATATCTCTATCAAAAGGCACTTTTAGGCTTATAAATCAAATAACGCAAAAAATAAAACATCACTTTGGAAGCGTATATTTTGAGAACCAGACATCCCAGAAGGTTTTGTTTTCAGTTTTGGAAAGCTCTATCCAAATTTTTGTTTAATTTTCTTTCTGTGACGCTTGGTTTAAGAATTATCGTCATCCAAAGACATTAGGGTTGGTAGTTTTGTGGTAGAAAATCAGTAAAATCACTTTGTATGCGAATATTTCCTTAACCAGACCATGAACAAAAACAATTGGCTTCGATGTATTGGTTGTATTGGGTTTGAAAAGAGCTTTCCAAAAAGTACTTTTTTTTTGAAAAAAAAATGGCAAGGGGGTAGTCCAGTAATCTATTACGATTTTTCTTTTATAATTTCGTGTCAATTTCTGTATGAAAATTTTCGTTTCGTTTCTGCTGTGTACTATATGCTTTAAAACAAAAAACATAACGAAATTTTTCGTTTATGGATTCGTTTTGTCAATTTTTATATAGAAATTTTCGTTTTGCCTGCTTAGTATGCTTTAAGGTTATACGATTATGCTTCCATTTTGAGTTAGCAAGCACTAGTACATCAGAAGTAAACAAGGAACATTTTTTGTTACTCACCAAATCTGTCTTTAACAGAAAATATTTATCAAATAGCTAATCTTGAAAAGGGAAAACTTTATCATTTATGTTCTTCGTACAAAGAATACCATTTTCCATGTGAGACACAATAAGTAAATCATGGAAACTTCCGTTAGCAAAAGTGAGAACTCCGCAATTATAGCCGCGTCATATGATTTTCGTGTATTCGCTCGTCTTATCTCACCGAATATCCACACAAGACTTAAATTTGAAATATTTTAAAGAGAAGAAGAATTTTGTAATACATGAGGAATATTTACCTCTGACAACATTTACGCAATCAAACACAATATTTAATCAAGTTTCTTTACCGTTCACTACACTTCAGTAACAGCCCTATTATTGACACGATTCAAAACTAGTTTTAATGTAAAACTAGTTCTATAGGGGTTTAGAGTTTCAGGTTTTGAACATATTGGTATTATTCAAACAAAAATTGACGTCTAAAACTCTGATTTCGATTTTTATATGAGAATTTTTGTTTGAATAATACCAAAATGTTCGAAACCTGAAACTCAAAACCCCCATAGAACTAGTTTTATGTTAAAACTAGTTTTGAATCGTGTCAATAATAGGGCTGTAAATATTTTTAGAAACAATTTACATAACATGTAGCCTAGCTTAAGAGCCGACAGCAAATTTTGGGAGGGGAGGTAACCGAAATCGGAAAATGAGGGATTACAGGTACGTGTGTCGTGATATCAAATACCAATTTTGTTTTCAGCCTTTGGGTGGGGTGGTGATGGGTTAAAAAGTGCCAGATCCCCTGAATTATTTTCAGGGTTATAACCTCTTTAATTCATTTTTAAAAAATCGGATAAAACTCCCTGTAATTTTTTCTAAGCATAAACACCACAATCTTGGCGGTCCGAACTCAAGATATAAAAATTTTACGAGAACTTTATCCTCCCTTTTTTGGAGATTTTCAGCAAAACAAAAATCAACAAATAAAGACTCCTCAAAAACGCCAATAAGGTTTGCTTAAAAAGGTTAAATCATGGTCCTATTTACCGGATCACCAAGATAAAGTTTTTGAGACTTTTAGGGAAAATGACAGAGCATCATATCCTATTTTTTAAAAGTGAATTGAAGTGTTAATGACCCACCCATATAAATAGGAAACTAAGCGGGTTTTAAGCCCCCACCCCCACCAAAGGCTGAAAAAAAACCTGCCAGACTTTTGTATTCGATATCACGATACATGTACCTATAATCACTCTTACTTACTGTCGGGTCTTGGTCTATTATCAGATCAGTAGTTCAGTAGTACCTAGTGGTATGCCACAAGAGGTTGTTCTATAGTTCAATTTCAAAAGCTACAATACTACGATTAAGGTTTATGCCAACAAACTCGAAAAACGGAAGGAGGGTTTTAACGTTTTTTGAGAAAACTTGATTATTTTTGTATTATTCTCGTAAGTCTTGTTGATGGCTGGGACGATCTAAGCACAATTTGTAATTCAAAACTTGTTAGTTGTTTTTCGAATTACGCCGGAAATCAAAAAAATATATTTTCTATTTTACGACTTTTTCTCGATAACTTTTTATTTATTTTGTTAAGATATGAACAATATAATTCATAACATTATTGAAAAAGTACCATTCACCTTTGAATCACAAGAGCGAATTGTTTATCTATCTGGCATATTTTTTTTGTTTTTAATAACGAAACTATCAACATAGCTAGCTATTACCCGACCACTTCGCTAGGCTTTTGATTGGTTTTCGTGGTAAATTACCAATTGTGACATAAATGAAGTGTCATTATAGCACTATAACAGAAAGTTATCCAAATCATGACAGAAATTTGGTAATTAATGATTACTGATTCAAATTTGGTGGATTTACTTGGCAAGTTTTCTCTTAAATACTTACTTAATCACAAATTTAAAATGTATGAAAACTTGATCAGTTAACCCACCAAATTTTAATCAGTATTCATTAACTACCAAATTTCTGTCATGATTTGGAATTGTTTCGATATTACTCTACTTAAGATATTTGATATTAAACTTCATGAACTTAAAACTTGGCATATATTTAAGATCTCATTACTTTTTTTTGCTGACTTTTTACGCACAGGTTTCTTGTACACATAAGAACTTGGCTCCTTTTTTAACATTTATGTTTTTGTTGTGATTTTACTCCTTTTTGCAAAGATTTATTTTGCTAGGTGAAAGTCAAGCCCTACCGCTCTACAAAGTTTCACAATTCTACGACATCCGAAAGTGCTCCATACAAAAAATAGCAATTCTGATAAAGTGGGTGGATGCCACCCCCCCCCCCTGAATGGACAATTCCAAATTTTCGATTTTTTTCCTTTCTAGGTCCTACCGACCTACCAATTTTCATCGTTCTTAATTTTTAAGAATTTTTAAGAATGTGGGTGGATGCCACGCCCCCTGAATGCAAAATTCCAATTTTTCAATTTTTTCTTTCTTAGTACCTCAAACCCTACCAACTTACCAATTTTCATTGTTCTACAACAATCGGAAGTGCTTCATATAGTTTATAAGAATTTTTAAGAATGTGGGTCGATGCCACGCACCCTGAACTGAAACTTTCAATTTTTCGATTTTTTCTTCTAAGTACTTCAAGGCCTACCGACCTACCAATTTTCATCGTTCTACAACAATCGGAAGTGCTCCATATAATTTATAAGAATTTTTAAGAATGTGGGTGGATACCACACCCCCTGAATGCAAAATTCCAATTTTTCAATTTTTTTTTCTTTCTAAGTCCTTAAGCCCTACCGACCTACCAATTTTCATCGTTCTACAACATTCGGAAGTGCTCCATATAATTTATAAAAAATTTTTAGAATGTGGGTGGATGCCACGCCCCCTGTATGGGAAGTTCCAATTTTTTAATTTTGTTCTTTCTAAGTACCTCAAACCCTACCAACTAACCAATTTTCATTGTTCTACAACAATCGGAAGTGCTCCATATAATTTATAGAATATTTAAGAAAGTGGGTGGATGCCACGCCCCCTGAAAAGAAAATTGCAGATTTTCGATTTTTTCCTTTGTATGTACCACAAGGCCTACCGTTGTGCGAAATTTCAAGTTTCTACGATGTCGGGAAGTGCTCCATAATTTTGATGATCTGTCAGTGAGTCAGTCAGGGAGTCAGTGAGTCAGTCAGTTACGGTTTTTGCGATTTTTGAAGTCCTATATCTTGGGAACTACTAATGCTGAAGAGTTGAAATTTGGTGAGCCACCTTTTTTTGATCAGTTCAACAAATACTCCGAATTTGAAGTTTCTGACTTTATTGGTACTGAAGTTAGAGGGGGATTAAAAATCGCCTGAGTTTGTTCCTGTAAAAAGGGTGTAGTGCCGCGAACTTGACTAGGCACTACCGTGCCCTTTGATACGATCCATTTGTAAGAGGTTTCTGTTAAAAAAATTTAAAATTGGTTAACGACGTGACGCGAAGTCGTGTCGTCGTAAACTTCTTGACCTTTACGATGGGTTTTCTATGTTTTAGTAAAGTCCTATTTAAGTCAAAATATGTCAAAATAATTTTTCGAATGCGTCTATCCAAACGAACCGCACTGTGACTTTGCTGCTGATGTAGCGATGCAACTATGATTGGTGCTGGTATCGGATGAATGAATGAGTCTTATAGGAAAGGTTAACGTTTGAAAATTGTCTTATATTATTATTATCGTTGTTTTTGCTGTTATTTTCCATTCAGACTTTTTGTGACGATATTAATTGGAAAAGAATTATGGCACGCCGCCGCAGGAGTAGCAAGAGGGGTTTATGGATTTTCGCTCATATCGATATATGACTTTAGTGAGCGGTCAAGGTGGACGCCTAGAGGGGATTAACTGGATATGTGCGCCACGGCTGCCACAAATTGTTATGAATATCAATTGAACTTGTCTACCAGTTACCAATTTTGGTATAAAACTTAATGTACATGTCTTGACACATCAAGGATATACTTGCAGGCAATTAAAAAATAAAACTTCCCATGGTTGGCAAATATAGAGACGAACCAAGACTCACGTTACCAAAGTAATTTGTTTTTGAATTAGTTTTTTTTTGTTGTATAGTTGTAGTTGTATTGTTCATGGGGCAACTAAAAATAAAAGTAAATACAGTATTGATTTAGGTAAGACACACAAAAAGGAAAATGAGAAATTATAAGCAACCTTAACTAATTTAAAGCATGTCCGTGCATTGATTAGACCAAGCAAACAAAACGAGGCAATGGTCAAGTCGATGATTTTAAAAATAAAATGAAATAAACTTTTGTTTCTAGATTGCATTTGAGAGCATTGAATTCAAAGATAAATGCTGTATAGATGCACAGAAAAAGAAGGCTAAGGTTAAAAATACTTTTTGAAGATTATGTCATGGTCATTTTAAATCTGTTTACGAAAGCGAATTCTTTGCTTTTTCTAGTGATCTAGAAAACAATACATAACAATCGAAATGTAGGTTTGTGTGCTAATAGAGCACAAAGCAAGTTCATTAAACAGCATGCTGAAATTGTAACAGTAGTGTTCGTTCACTTTGGTTACCTATTTATTTCCCTAATGAATCTATGTATTTTAAAATAAAACTTTATTTAAAGTCAAATAAAATAATATTTTGTAAACTTGACAATGTCCAGTGTCCACGTCCAACTATAAGCGTATTATGTAGTACCTCTTGGCGCCATCGTTAAGCCTAGTACATACCTGTGAATCATGTCGTGAGTCCATACAAAATTTATATTTTTGTTCACCCGTGAACGTGATCGTGAAGCTTTATGGAGAGTTTTCGTTCACGATCAATTCCCGTGCAAAATGTACAGGAACTCTTGGTGAACAGTTGACAGTTCGATTACAAAAGAAAAATGCCTCATTGCAGGAATTGTGGTTTTAAACGTCAAACGTTCACAACACATTCGCAAGTCTGTACCAGTGAGCAAAATGTCAAAAAATCACTTACTTTACTGGTGATTGTTCACTTCACGAGGAAGTATGTACTAGGCTTTATAAGGTTCAATTTTCATGCCGGAGAGGAGGTCCAGCGTGTCGTGTTCGAATATTCCACCTAAAATAACTTTTTTCAGGGGTTCTGCCTCTTGCAAGGAAGTTACAAATCTCCCAAGAGTATTTCGTGTCATGGTGAAGTGCCTCTCATCTAAGCCGTTCGGATTCGGCAGACAAATTGTAAGTCCTCTCCCCTCTGTATTTCTGATGCTTGTGAACAGGAACTTGGTCCAACAAATGTATTATTTATTTATTTTTTGAAAGTGTAGAGTAGGCTCGAGACACTACTTCCTACAAAATTAATCTAAGCAAAAAACATCTACAAGCTTCTTTCGCCACGTGTGGGTTTCATCGGTTTTTTTTTCATACACGGCTGTTCTGATATTCAGTCGAATTGAATCCGCACGGATTGAAAACGAAAAACAAAGATTCGAAAAGCAAATTGCAAATGGTGGTGAATTTTGACATTTCTATTTTGTGAGTAACTTTATTTGCTGCCGACAGGCGCAAATTGTTAAAAAAAAAAGCAGTAAAATGGGTTCTTAAAAGATGTGAGGTTAAATTCGTGGTTGGATGTTGTAGGAACTGGGGGTCTCGAGCTGTATCTTTTTATATTATATCCTTATTCGTGACCTTTTTAGTAATATAATGAATTCCTATGTGAGCTGGAGGTCAGTTTTTGTTTTTATTTTTATAAAATTGCAATTCACATAGGAATTCATTATGTATCTTTTTATGACGTTACAAAAAACGCGTGTACAGGGTTCAGACCAGAGAATATGAAATAAAGAAGCCAATCCTTCGTACGTTTCACCCCCCAAAACCCATTTGTTTACATTGTTGTATTTGTAATTTCATTTCGTGTCGAAGAAATAGATGTGAATTGCAACAACAGCAAGACCTGTGCTGAATGATGTGCTGAATGACTAGTTGATTCTATGTGTGCGTTTTTCACTGCTTTTCACTAATACTTTGCAAATCTAATACATCAGCTGTTCGCTTCGAGCTTGTAGGCAAATCAAATTGACAGCTGAGGATTCTCTGGTTCAGACAAGGAGATGCACTTCAACCTAGTCCTGGAGCAGATAGTGCGCAAAAGCGTTGTTAACATGGAAGGCACTATCTTCAACTAGTCTTTTCAACTGCTTGGCTATGGGACTTCATTGATATCATCGGCTGCTCTTGAAGCATTCACAGCTATTGATGAACAGGCGAAACGCGTTGGTCTTGAAGTGAAATAGGACAAAACAAAGTATATGCTATCAACAAACAAAGCCTCATCTGTCCATCGCCTAGGACAAAACGTCACTGTTGGTAGTAGCAATTTCAAGGTAGTTAAAGAGTTCACTACCTCGGAACAAACATCAATTCCACGAAAGACACCTTAGTAGGAATCCGACGAAGATTTACCCTAGCGAACCACTGCTACTTCGGTTTGGCCAACCAAATGGGTTCAAAACTCTTTTCTCGAAAGACGAAGTGCACGCTATACAAAACGATAATTTTACCAGTTTTACTCTACGGCGCCGAGTGCTGGATCATAAGTGAAAAAAGGGAATTGATACTGGGCACTTTCGATTGAAAAATTCTTCGGCAGATATTTGGTCCTATATGCGAAGAGGGCGATTGGAGGAGAAGATTGCATCATGAACTATACGAGCAGTATCAAGATGTGGACGCAGCCCAAAAGCCAAAATACGTTGACTACACTGGTTCGGCCACATCGAGCGAATGGACAACAATGCTCCAGCCAAGATAATCTTCGAATCCCAGCCACCAAGTTCAAGACGACCAGGGGTGGAATCGGCCAAGGCGATAGTTGACTGTCACTGTTTTGATTGTCAGTTTTGACTATCAACTTTTCTTTGTTCTGCGTGAAGTGATTGCTAAAAATATATCAGTTATGTGTTAAAAATAACATTAATGAATATTCACGGAAAATCTTGTAGGAAAATACATTGGAATAGGGAGTTCCAGAATATTTGATTTATTCCTTAAGTTGATTCTGAGCAATATTTGATCTTTTTTGTAGTCATTTTCTTCATTTCTCGTTCTTAGCAACATAGAAGATTTTCATTGAAGTTATGGCTGTTTTACCATTGAGGCGTCCGCGCTCGCGATGCGTACATTACATTTAACAAGCATTACGGACGCGTCGACATAAATCGAGCAAAAAAGTTCAAACTTTTTTCAACACAAGATGGCCACATACCTAAATTGAAATCGAAATGTCAAAACGCACGCAAAATAATAATGAATGAATAATCTCTACTTTCGCGTTGCAGCCGCTTACGCTACGTTGGTTTGTGTACCTACTAATTGATGCAAGATCGTAACATAATGCTCAACGCGTCATTGTAAACACTAAACAGAAATTCCTATGCGTGAACTTTTGAACACGTTGACAGGAAAATCTTTCAACGCAACGCCCAACGCGGCATTGTAACAGCCATTAACATTACTATTCGCTTATGCTTATTTTAACTTCGATAACTTTTATTTTCTTCACTAAACTTTCGATGTAAGGTGGAGCTGAAGTTGGCACAGTTTATATTTCTCAAAAAATCAAACAAAATGTATGAAAGTGACACTCAAATAGCTAAATAGCTGTCATCCACATTCCCTAGCAAAAAAAGTGATAGTCAATTTGATAATCACCTTACGTGAGCTTATCATACGCTGCCGTTGAAGTTCTACATCTGAAAGTACAAAAATGCGAAACTAGAAACGAATATGAAAAGCTGAGGATGCTTTCCTCAGCAAAAATGTTTAATGGATTAGAAGTTTCAGATAAGAGGTCATTAATCAAAATGATAAAGAGAGTCGGAGGCAAAACGGAGCCCTGGGGCACGCCAGCGTTAATTTTATGAATATCTGACTTGAAACCATCCAAGACGTCTTGTATTGAACGGTAAAGGCAAAGGTAATTTCTAATCCAAAAAATAAGAGATTCATCGGTACCAAATGCACGCATTTTCGATAAGAGAGCATGGAGCAAAACTCTTTCAAATGACTTTGATATATAAAGTGTAATAATTTTACTTTCGCCCAAAGGAAGATATTCAATATCGCATGCCTTAGCACATCTGAGAAAGCCATAGAGAACAGTGAGCAATTGACCGGGAAACTCTCTGCAGGGAATTGTAGACGTGTTCAAGCAGCATTTCCAGCAACTCATTAATGGGCATTATGTAGAGGAGGCGATAGGGGAACAAAGAAGCATGAAGATCCAGTCCCAGCGCCCAGTACTGAAGAGGTTAAGAGAGGAAAGTATCCCCGACGACTGGTCAAATAGCTCCATATGCCCAATCTATAAAAAAGACGATCCTATGTCCTGCAAGAACTACAGAGGCATATCCCTGCTTAATGTTGCCTACAAGATCCTATCCAACGTACTATGTGAGTGTCTAAAACCTTTCTGCAACACTATGATCGACACGTACCAGTGCGGTTTCAGGCCTGGCAGATCAACGATAGACCAAATCTTCACATTGAGGCAAATCCTGGAAAAGACCAACGAATTTCATGTCGAGACCCACCACCTATTCGTCGACTTCAAAGCCACATATGATAGCATAAGTCGCCAAGAGCTTTTATTGGCGATGTCGGAACTCAGGATCCCGAAAAAACTGATCCAGCTATGCCGCATGACGTTACAAAATACGCGGTGCAACGTGCAATTGGGTAACAGCTCATCCGAGTTATTCCAGAAGTGTACAGGGTTCAGACAAGGAGATGCGCTGTGATTTCTTCAACCTAGTCCTGGAGCAGATAGTGCGCAAGAGTGGTGTTTACATGAAAGGCACTATCTTCAACAGGTCTTCTCAAGTGCTTGGCTATGCGGACGACTTCGGCACTTCGGTTTGGCTAAACAAATGGGTTCAAAACTCCTTTCTCGAAAGACAAAGTGCACGCTATACAAAACGATAATTTTACCAGTTCTACTCTACGGCGCCGAGTGCTGGACGATAAGTAAAATAGGGGAATTGATACTGGGCACTTACGAGAGAAAAATTCTTCGGCGGATAATTGGTCCTATATGCGAAGAGGGCGATTGGAGGAGCAGATTCAATCGTAAATTGTACGAGCTGTACCAAGGTGTGGATGTAGTCCAAAGAGCCAAAATACATCGACTACACTGGCTCGGCCACATCGAGCGAATGGACAACAACGCTCCAGCCAAGAAAATCTTCGAATCCCAGCCCCCAGGTTCGAGACGGCCAGGAAGACCGAACCTCCGCTACAGGGACCAGGTGGTCACAGGCGCAAGAGCGCTTGGTCTCGATGACTGGAGGGAGCGTGCGAGGGACCACAACCGATGGAAGACCGCAATATCTCAGGCAGAGACCCTTCATGGATCGGGAGCCGGATAGTTAATTTATTAATTAATCTTACTTTCTCCAAAAGGATGTAAAAATTTGTTCCACTGCTCGGTGAGATATACCATGAGATTACCAGTGGCCCTATTACTACGAAAGCCATAACGCCAGTCATTAGGAAGCCTTCGTTGTTCGAGATATTTCTTAAGCTGATAATTTAACAGCGTTTCCATGACCTTGAAAAAAATGGGCAGAAGTGCAATTGGGCGATAGTTAGAGGGAGAAGAAGATTCGTTTTTTTTTAGGGACAGGCTGGACAAATGCTGTTTTCCATCCACTCGGAAAGAGACCTGTAGAGTAGGACAGATAGAAAAGCTTACGCAGTGGTTTTGCCAGCATTGAAGAACACTTCTTCAGAACAATGTGAGGGATACTATCCGGGTTGGTGATTTTGTGTACATCGAGATCTTTTAAGGCCCTTGCTACTACATGAGTGTGAAAGAAGATTTGTCCCATAAAATCATTAGATGATTTAAATCAAAAACTTGAATTATTCCTCAAAGGAATCACATAAAAATGCTTGATAGCAAATTTGAATCAAATTTGTCAGTCCTAGTTAGTCTCTAGATTGATGTATATTCATCTTGGACGCACAGACAAACTGACCCATACGGTATGATGAAAACCACATTTTTCAATTTCTGAACCACTGTAATGGTAAATTTGAGATGTTTTAATGTTAACATGCATCCAATATCAGTGCTTTCCGAGCTCTAATCATACCTACATAACTTTATACTATTTTGCTATTATAACCAGGTGTTGTAATTCATTCATACATCACTGACAACGACAAGCTAAATTAATTTATATCACCAACCGGTGCAATGACACACAAAAGAGAATCCATCCATCCAGGCAACCGGATTCCTTACTCCAATCATCATATTAACGTGCATCATCCAAGTCATCGAAAATTCCAAATAAGGCGAAATACACTGTAAAACTGATGATACTCGTAGTTCAATGTATGAACAAATGTGCTGCGGCTGCCCTTATTTTGCTTTCGCGCTATGACTAAGCTGATTGGATTTTTGCATAAAAATGTGATGATGACGACGAGTCGACACACGACATACGACAACACAAGGTGATTCTGTATTTTCTTTATCAGCTTTCGCTAAGATGACGTGTCGAATGTAAACAAAGTCCAAATGGTAATGGCTTAGCTTATAGTGAGTTGGGCATATGCTAATACCTTCATTTTGTAAACGAAATTAAGCTACAAGTTAAAGGAATAAAATCAACGGCCTTCCTTTTTTCAATATGACAAAAAGATTATTAAAATCTTCATTTGAAATATTTATAAGTATGTATATTTATTTATCACCCTTGGTGACAGTGAAAATATATGGCTGCAGCGGAGTAAATTTGACAGTAGTTGACCACAACATTTTTTCATTGTTTTCATCGTTGAGCTTGTACTTGATTATGCAAGTCATATTGCAAAATAGTGATTATTATTTAATGAGCTATATGCACTAAGAATTTAATATTAGCACAGAGCTACAAAAAAAAAAATTAAGTGACCAGTAGAATTTGAAGGTCTGGTCGAGTAAACGAGTACACCATTCACTAAATGCTTTAAAACTGCATACAATTTAGAGAACTTGAGGACGGTTTTCCACAATCTTTTTTTACATCGACAGGAAAGGATCCTCAGGAGATCTTCAGGACTTTTATCTTTAGACATCACGTTTGGTCAAAAATCATCTTTTGTCATATTCCCGCTACGTGAAAGTGACCGATTCATTATCAAACCACTGCTGCACTAGGTAAGACGTCCGTTGGTGATCGTTAACCGACGAGGTCTGGTTAATATTGTGTTGTGCTGCTTACTTAGTTGGTGGTAAGCTAGTGAATTTGAAAGTAGTCTCTTAACTAATTTGTGAAACATCATGGATTCAAGCTCATCAAGTGAACTTTTTACCAACATACTTTATAATCGTCCCCCATCAGCTACCCTAGCATTTTTAAGATGCTTATTTGACCCGATTCAAAAATTTAAGTATTTTGGCAAGATGTGAATGTTTCTGCAGAGTAGTTATCACTTTCAGGCAATGAATGTACAAATAAAAGATGATTTCATTGCTTACAATTTGTATGCTCAAAGCTAGAATTATAATGCTCGGAGGGGCACTTAAGTGGTTGGAAGAAAACAAGCGAAGATACGGAAAACATATGGTCGGAGGAAAGCATGCCCGATGAATGGAACCTCGGCATCGTTTGCCCGATCCTCAAAAAAGGCGATCCTCTGGACTGCACCAACTACAGAGGCATCAGTCTTCTTGATATTGCCAACAAGATCTTCTCTACAGTACTTTTTGAACGCTTGAAGCTATTTTCGTCAACATCCTGATAGGTACATATATCAGTGTGGCCTTAGGCCAGGGAAGTCCACCATCGACCAATTATTCGCAATACGGCAGATCTTGGATAAAACCCAGGAGTTTCAAATCGATACCCACCACTTTTTCATCGATTTCAAGGCCGCATATGACAGCATCTATAGAGAGGAGCTGTATAGAGCAATGTCTAGTTTTGGCATCCCTGCCTGGTTACTAGAAAAGAACTCTGACCCATCTATCCAGAACAAACTAATGTAATATAAGCAAGTATTGAAACTCGTTTGGACATATGGTATCCAACTATGGGGCTATACAAAGAAAACAAATGCTGAATCCAAAAATTCCAAAGCAAGGTCTTTTGTGGAATTAATTAATGCCCCTTGGTGTATAAGAAATAGCGATCATGACCTTCAAATTGAAATGATTACAGAAGAGGTTAAAAAATACGCTGTATCACACAATCAGCGACTTCAAAGTCATACCAACTCCGGAATGGAGACCGTCCTAAATGTACGAAACAATGTTCGGAGAATAAGAAGAACCAAACCTCATGAGCTGATGGTCTTAAAGCTATGTGAAAGTGTTAAAACTTTAAACTTCCCCCAATGCGATTTAAAAATTAAGAAATAAAAACCATTTGTCGATATTTCATAGATTCGTCCTGATTCACCGGTGGTTTTAGCTTTTAGTGCGGTAAGTAGTCTGGGTGTCAACTCTCATAAAAAAGAATTGTTTCTATTCTCAAGAAAATATTAAATCTGGGTGTCAACCCTCATAAAATAGAACTGTTTCTATTCTCAACAAAATATTAAATCCCTCCTTCTTTCAAAGGTGCTCCACTTACATTCACTGATCAAGCTAAATAATTCGGTCTTATTTTATTTAAGGAGTCAAGCTATACCCCTAATATATGTACCAGATAGAGTCAAAAAAGCCACAGTGGTATGCAAAAAAGATCCCCAACTTCGTATCACTCACTGATGGCTCTGCATGAAGCGGTAAATTGCGAAAAACTAAACCAAGTGCAACGTTCGGCTTGTTTGTGCAAAAGTGGAGCACTTCGTACTACGCCCTCATCCGCTATAGACGTTCTGCTCTATCTAACACCCCTCGATATATTTAGAAAAATCTGGTGGCTAACACAGCTATTCGCTTAAAAGCTTCCCCACAATGGACGAACAGTAACATTGGCCATTCCATCATTCTGAATTCATTCGGATCAATTCCAAATCACACTGATTTCACCATCTCTAAACTACATTTCGGCAAAATCTTTAAGCTGCTATCAAAGCTTTACTAATACTATGTACATTTCCACTCGATCTCTCGTAGGTTTACCACACAAATTTATTTCGTAAATCTTGAAGATAAGAAATTAATCTTGTTAAATCTTCCTAGGACAAATAATAGTTTTTCAAATCGAACTAACCTATTCTTATATGGAGCTGAACGATTCATTCGAGACTCGATTTAGGGGTCGAATTACCGCATCAGTTTACGAGTAATACCACGTGACTGAATTATGTGAGTTTGGCATTACCGCTCAGGTTTCGAGCAATCTAGTATTCTTAAATTTGAAGTGGTTACTCATTCATTCGATCACTGATCGCACTCACTCACTCGGTCACTGATGCGGTAATTTGGCCCCAGGTCTTCATTGTTTCAAACGAATCAAACATTCTATCTCACTTGCACTTCATAAGAAAAATTGAAACACCGTTTGCATTTTTGAAGGTGCTGTCAAACTTAATCTTTTTTAAACCTTTTTGTTCGGTGGAAAAACCAAGCTGAGATAAACCTTTGGTGGAAACATAGCATAACTCTATTATATAATGCCGGACGAAACGCCAATTCATAGGACTAAAGGCTTTTCCGAAAATGTACCCAAGCGGACGAGAATTAGAGACTCTTGGATATCCCAAGGCACCTATTATAAAATCGATCTTCGCAAATCGTTGAAAATGCAAATAAATGCCGAAGCAGATGTTCAACGAAAGGCTGAATTGCGAAGCGAGTATCGCCTTGCACATAAGACGGTCTATCACTGTGTGAGACGTGACAGGAGGATGACGGTAACTGCGGCTAGTATTTTACATCCATTGATACAAATCATTTGGGAAGACGAAAGCTATCCCAAGGACTGGAAGGGTGGTGTGATTGTTAAGCTGCCAAAGAAAGGTGACCTTAAGAATTGCAACAAGTGACGTGGTAGCACTGTTTTGTCCGTTTTTTTTATATTCAAGAGGCATAAAGCTGGCTTCCACAGTGGTCGATCGTGTGTTGATCATATCAACACCCTGCGTATCATCCTTGAACAGTCGATGGAATTTCAATCACCGTTTTTCTTCATGTTCGTGGATTTTCAGAAGGTCTTCGATCGAGTTAACCGAGAATGTATATGGAGATCGTTGCTTGGTAGAGGAATTCCCCCAAAAATTTTTGCCATTATTAGGGAGCCCAACAATAACGCAAGGTGTTTTGTTTTGCACAATGGGCAGCTATCCGACACCTTCTTAGGGTAGGTAGAAATGGTGGCAAGAGCGTAACACTCGCTCTTTACCCAATTAGCACTGGATTGTGCCCGAGCTTGCTACATTATGCCGAACTCGGCAGGTTGTAGAATAGCAACGAAGCGCGATCGATCCGACAATGTGATCATCATTGCCCTTGAGCATCATGAAGCCCCTCAGAAACCCGGGTTCCGATTACTAGCGGACTTTGGATCTGGGGGGGATCATGATGCAGAACGCAACCGATTTTTGTCTCAGATCCATTTCGTGGCGTTAAGAAAAGAGATCAAGTCTTTGATCTTCAGTTCGGAAAGTTCGTTTAGGTAGTCAAAAAAAGCCATTCCAAACGATTGTGCTCTCATTCTGGCTAGAGCTGGACATTTACAGAGAAAATGAAGGACTGTTTCCTTTTCTTGCTGGTCTCCACAGCTGCGACAGTGAGTATTGTAAGGAATACCCAGCCTCGCCGCATGTTCTCCAATTGGCCAGTGTCCAGTGCAGGTTGCTACGACCCTGGCTATGTCCCGCCTGGGTCTACATATGAGATCAATTGTTCAGGATTTATTAAAGGCGGGCCAGATCCAACTGGATATTTTGCAGTTGGTTAAACTGCTCCACCTACAATTGGATTCCCTAAGGAATATTGACAATATATTGCCCTTCACAACTCCAAGGGGAATGTAGACTCTTTCCGCAAGTGAGATGTGAAGGGCTGATCTTTGCCTGGCTAGTTCATCTGCCCATTCATTTCCCTCAATGCCACTGTGACCAGGAACCCAGATAAGAGTGACCTTGAGGTTAATATTAAGACTTGCGAGCTCATCTGCGCATTCATTTCCCTCAATGCCACTGTGACCAGGAACCCAGATAAGAGTGACCTTGAGGTTAATATTTAGACTTGCGAGCTCATCTAAGCATTAACCTCAAGGTTAAAGACACCTTCGTAGTGCAACAGGGTGTGAGATAAGGGGATGTTCTGTCACTTATAATTCTCTTCCTGCTGGTGATGGACGACGCACGTATTGGCGGCCAGTGTTGATACAGCTGAGCGACAGGGCATTCAATGGAGACCGTTTGAAAGGTCATTTCAGGCATTTTTACACGATAATAGAAGTCATATGACTTCTCATATGACCTGTCAAAAAAATCATACCAAACCGTCTGAACGCATTCAAGGAACGCATATGACTTCTCAAAAGCATATGACTTTTTTGACATTAGAACTGCTGAATTCTATTTGAGAAGTCAAACGGTTTTAGTGAAAAATAATGAGTTCAGAACTTTGAAAACAAAATATATTCTTACATAATCCAGAATCTTGAATGAAAACAACAATGGATAATTTCAAGAAAGTAATTTTATTCTACAAAAAAATATTTTTTTCTTTGAGGAAACCAAACGATGCAAAGCAGTCTTCTTTGAATGGAATCCTCAGGGTGCACGGAAGGTTGGAAGACCAATATGTAATTCAACAAATCCACTCCTTAATTTTCAATTTTCTACTTGGCTGATTTATTTCAGTAGTATAGAGTTTGTATTATAGCACTAAGTAGTATAGAGTTTGTATTATACACTAAGAAATCGAAATGATTTAAGACTTCCTAATTTCCTAAACACAAATACACAAAATTCCCTTATATATAAAGGGTTCAAATTATTCAATAGCTTAGACAGTCACATTAAAAATGAAACTAACTTAAATATATTTAAAAAAAATGTTATAGAATTTGTAAAATCCCAGTATTAGTAAATTATCTTAAGTTAAAAAAAAAAATCAACTATGTAAAAAATATAACCTATTGTAAATGTAAATAGTTTAAATTAAACTAAATAAATAAACTTAAACTTAAACTTAAAACCTTCTTATAGAAAATATGCCCGGCCTAGAAGTTCTAATCTTGTTGGATATAGTTAACAGACGTTTTTCGTCAAAAAATCCATGCAATTTAAACCAAAGAATAAAAAAGTTAACAAGAAGTAAATACTATCTGGATCTTAAAATAAAATCCGATTCCAAGAGCTCTTTTCGAAATAATAATAAAAAGAACGAAACAAAAAATAATTAAGAGAAAAGCTCTATCTCATACCAAATTATTGTATTCAATATGTCAAGATGCATGCACCTCAAAGCCCTCATACAAACTCATATTTTGGTTATGCGTTCACCCACAAAATTTTCTGCCGGATCTTAAATGGTTCACCGAGTACAGAAAAGGGTTTCCTAGATTCATGTTATATCACTGTTATGGTCTAAGTCTGTCAATGTTACAACTGATCTTAGCCTAGCCTTACCTAACCTAACCTAACACCTTAAATAGAGGGCGTAGTTTTTGTTGATGTTCTGTCTCAAAGAGAGATCTTAATCTAAATTCTAAGGGTGTGTTTATGTTAGAGCTGTGATAAACTATTAGAGCAGCATTGCGAGCAACGATGAAATTGAAGCTTAATTCGGAGCTCTTATGTAGTGCTCATATTGGAGCTCCAACAAGCTATGTTTTCTAATATCTTCAAATTATTTGTTTTGTTTTAAATAATTTAATTTCATAATAAAATGTTCAGCATCTATCTTTGATAAGAGTTTCAAAAATACAATCGATGATTATCTTTGCTAGGATCACAGCTCGAATTATTTATCGAAGCTCCAATAGGAAAAACAATATAAATAAATAAATAAATTGGGTGGCGCAACAGCTCGTGGAGAACCAGGGCCTAGTGACTTACAACTCACAACCATTCCTGTGTGCGTGTTTGTTGGCAGGAATGGAAAAACAATATATACAATTTCGAAGCTTTAATCTCATCGTTGATCGAATCGTTTATCAAACCTCTAACAAAAACACACCCAGGCGTTAAAACTTGATGAAGTTATGATATGTCAACCATATTCTAATACTAATTACTTACTTATCCGGCTCCCGATCCATGAAGGGTCTCTGCCCGAGATATTGCGGTCGTCCATCGGTTGCGGTCCCTCGCACGCTCCCTCCAGTCGTCGAGACCAAGCGCTCTTGCGTCTGTGACCACCTGGTCTCTATAGCGGAGGTTCGGTCTTCCTGGTCGTCTCGAACCTGGGGGCTGGGATGCGAAGATTTTCTTGGCTGGAGCGTTGTTGTCCATTCGCTCGATATGGCCGAGCCAGTGTAGTCGACGTGTTTTGGCTCTTTGGACTACATCCACATCTTGGTACAGCTCGTACAGTTCACGATTGAATCTTCTCCTCCAATCGCCCTCTTCGCATATAGGACCAAATATCCGCCGAAGAATTTTTCTCTCGAAAGTGCCCAGTATCAATTCCCCTTTTTTACTTATCGTCCAGCACTCGGCGCCGTAGAGTAGAACTGGTAAAATTATCGTTTTGTATAGCGTGCACTTTGTTTTTCGAGAAAGGGGTTTTGAACCCATTTGTTTGGCCAAACCGAAGTAGCAGCGGTTCGCTAGGGTAATTCTTTGTCGGATTTCCACTAAGGTGTCGTTCGTGGAATTGATGTTTGTTCCGAGGTAGGTGAACTCCTTGACTACCTTGAAATTACTGCTACCAACAGTGACGTTTTGTCCTAGGCGATGGACAGATGAGGCTTTGTTTGTTGATTCTGAGGTTTCGGCTTCCCTATTCATTGACATAACTAAGGCGTTTGATACGGTGGACCATGCACTGTTGCTCGATAAATTGTATAAGGTTGGTTTTCGTGGGTTCGTCTATAACTGGTTTGGTTCTTATCTTAGTAACCGCAGACAAAAAGTAAGAATTCAAAATATGTTTAGTGATGAAAAATATTTAAATTTAGGTGTCCCTCAGGGTTCTGTATTGGGGCCAATTTTGTTTTTAATATATGTCAATTCGCTTTTTGTTCAAAACTTTAAGGGCAAAATAACGGCCTTTGCGGACGACACAGCATTGACGTACTCTACAAAAACATTTTTTGATTTAAAAGTTTCTGCCAATAGTGATTTGGAAACTCTCCGCCATTGGTTTTTCCGTCATAAGCTTTGTATAAGTGAAAAAACAAAATTCATGTTATACAGCCTTTCAGGTGCCACTTATAACGATTTGGGACTCCAATTTCATTCTCCAAGCTGTCCTAAATATGTCCTGCAAAACTCCTGTCAGCATTATTCAGATGCCTATACTTTTAATCATAGTAAATCTTGTTGTGTTGAATGCTTTACTATTGAACATGTTGAAAGTTTTAAATATTTGGGAGTTATTTTAGACCGTAGATTGAGTTGGAAAGAACACACTTCATGCCTTACTAAATACTTTAATATGGTTTTGAGACATTTTTATCATCTTAGCCTTTATTGTAGCCAAACCGTTTTAAAATTAGTTTATAATGACCTATTTAAATCAAGACTTCAGTATGGGTTAACCTGCTGGGGTGGCACTCACCGTAATAAAATTGACAAATTCTTACAAAACAAAAGCATGTCATTCGCATTCTAAGTAAAGTTAACCGGAGAACTCACAGCTTTGATTTGTTTAGAAACCTAGGAATTTTGCCTATAAAACACCTATATTTTTACAAAGTTCTTAAAACATTTTTTGAAAATTCTGGATATTCCGCCTCAAGACTATACGGGTATTATAACTTACGTGTGAACAATCGTAATCTGGTAACTGTACCTTCTATTAAAAAATCGCACTATGCTCTTTTCTATAGAATAACTTCCGCTCGCCTATTTAATAATCTTCCTGAAAATCTAAGATGCGAGAGGATTAAATCGGTGTTTTTAAAAAATATTAAAAACTGGCTTTTCACATTCGATCATAATGATATAAATTTGTTAGTTAATATTACAGTTTGAATTAATATAATACTAATAAACGTGTGTATGCTTAATATATTAATTTATTGTCATCTTTTTAAATAGCTTTATTGAACGAATATTACTTTTTTTCTTGCTTAATATTGTTCCTAGTTATTATTTTTTAGTTGAAAAAGAATAGAAACAAAAATTGAATTTATAACAATTGATCTCCATCAATTTAATTTCAGAATTATAGTGTTAAGTTAATGGTGCATTCGTCTCTTACCATTTGGTAATTGAATGTTCCTAACTATTTTATTTAATGAACTAAGGCTAGTTTTTTTTTTTTTATCTTGAACAATTATTGGTTTATAAGATTGTTAGCTTTAAGTTTGTTAAATGAAATAAAGTTGTTGAAAAAAAAAAAAAAGCATATACTTTGTTTTGTCCTCATTCACTTCAAGACCAACGCGTTTCGCCTGTTCATCAATAGCTGTGAATGCTTCAAGTACAGCTCTCTTGGAACGGCCGATGATGTCGATGTCGTCCGCATAACCAAGCAGTTGAGAAGACCTGTTAAAGATAGTGCCTTCCATGTTAACACCACTCTTGCGCACTATCTGCTCCAGGACTAGGTTGAAGAAATCACATGATAGCGCATCTCCTTGTCTGAACCCTGTGCACGTCTGGAATAACTCGGATGAGCTGTTACCCATTTGCACGTTGCACCGCGTATTTTGTAACGTCATGCGGCATAGCTGGATCAGTTTTTTGGGATCCCGAGTTCCAACATCGCCAATAGAAGCTCTTGGCGACTTATGCTATCATATGCGGCTTTAAAGTCGATGAATAGGTGGAGGGTCTCGACTTGAAATTCGTTGGTCTTTTCCAGGATTTGCCTCAATGTGAAGATTTGGTCTATCGTTGATCTGCCTGGCCTGAAGCCACACTGGTACGTGCTGATCATAGTGTTGCAGAAAGGCTTCAGACGCTCACATAGTACGTTGGATAGGATCTCGTAGGCAACATTAAGCAGGGATATGCCTCTGTAGTTCTTGCAGGACATAGGATCGCCTTTTTTATAGATTGGGCATATGGAGCTATTTGACCAGTCGTACTTTCCTCCTCCCACACTTGGTTGATGAGCTGGTGCATGCACCCTACCAGGACATCTCCTCCATACTTGAAGAGTTCCGCAGGTAGGCCATCCGAGCCGGCGGATTTGTTGTTCGTAAGCTTGTGGATGGCTTTCTTAACCTCTTCGGTATTGGGCGCTGGGACTGGATCTTCATTGACTGGTCTTATGCTTCTTTGTTCCTCTGTTGCCTTCTCTACATAATGCCCACTAAGCAGCTGCTGGAAATGCTGCTTAAATACGTCTACAATTCCCTGTGCTTCAGTGACTAGGTTACCTTCGCTTTTTCGAAGAGCTTGCGTGCCAGTCCTATAACCATATGCCAGTTGCTTGGCTGTTTTGTAGAACCGGTGGTTGTTGGTGGCGGGGCTAGACTCTTCGAGATACTTGAGCTGAGAGGCTGCGGATGCTCTTTTCTTTCTACGCAGGGTTTCTTCTCTTTCCTTCTCTTTTCACGGTACTCCTCCTTGTGCCAATCAGCACGTGGTCGATTTGGTTGGTGGTTCGACCATCTGGAGATCACCAGGTTGCTGTGTGTATCATTCGCCTGGGGAACCTAGTGCTTCTTATCACCGTATTACGAGCTGCAGCAAAGTCAATTAGTCGGAAGCCGTTATCTGTTGTCGTTGCGTGGAGGCTGTGCTTTCCAACTAATCTGCCAAAGATGTTTTCCTTTCCAACTTTAGAATTGAAGTCTCCGAGCACGACTTTGACATCGTACTCTGGACAGGCTCCGTAGGCTTCGTCAAGGAGGTCGTAAAACTCCTCCTTGTTAGACTCCTCAGCTTCATCGGTAGGGGCGTGTGCACATATTAGGCTGATGTTTTCGAAGGTAGCTTTGATGCGGATCAAAGCCAGGCGATCACTAATCGGCTTAAAATCGATGACTATCGATCTGAGTCGATTTCCCACGATGAATCCGCATCCTAACATGTGCAGTCTTTGATGGCAGCTGTAATAAATGTCGCAATCTTTTCTTTTCGTCATACCTGATCCTATCCATCGTATCTCCTGGATCGCGGTAATATCTGCCTTGTACCGCGAGAAGACATATTCAAGTTTTTGAGAAGCACCTGGTGTATAGAGTGTCCTTACATTCCAGGTGCATACTCGTAGATCATAATCCATTTTCGTTCAGTGTCTGGTGGCCATTTGAGGGGGACGTTATCCGAGGCTTCTTGCGTCTCTCTCATAACAATTGGTTTTTTAACTGTGGTCGGGTCGTTAGCCCAACGCACTAACCTCCAATCCGTAGGGCCATGGGTTTAATGTTGCAATTCTTTCCTTGGTTAACATTCGCACTTACAAGCTTAGCAAGTCAAGGCATAAAGCCAAGACCAATATCCGGCGGCTACCAACGTGGTGGTATTGTAAGCACTTGATGTGTAGGAAATGATACAGCTCGAGGCCCCCAGTTCCTACAACATCCAACCACCCAACTATATTCTAATACTTCGCTTAAACCGAGCTTAAAGCGAATTAAACTTTTATCAAAAAATCAGTCATTAAGAATATTTACTTAGCCAAAGTCTGAAAATACGATTTTTTAATTCTGGTTTTCAGTGTAAGTTTATAATTTAATTATGTATTACTCACCCCCAGTTTCACAGTCTCGTTTAAACCTTGGACTGAGTTAAATTGTTCAGCTGAACTTAACTTTAAACTTTAAACCAAAAGTGTAGTTTAAACTTCCACTGTGGTAATAGAAAGTTAGCTTAAACTGCTGTTAAAGCTTAAACTTAGTAAACATTGATTTAAATCACAAGCAGAGTGAAATATTCTTTATTATGTAATATAGAGTTTCACCTTATTCCCAATAGCGCATGGTAGAAATTCTTAATTCAAACCTGAAGAATGTTAAAAATGATTATGTAATGCAAAAGTACATAACCTAAGTTTGCCTTCCTCAAAGTGACACTTACATGTACTGTACATAAAGGTTAATTAATTTTAGATTGTATTTTTCTAAACAAATCACTATTGCAAATTGTATAGTTTAAATGGAGTTACGACACAGATATACATATGCCTGCAGTTTGAATTATGTGTAGCTTATCTAACTTCATTATGTCATGTTTGATGCAAGTAATACACTCAAGGACAGATTTTTTTGTAATAAAAAAAATGTTTTAGATTTGTATAACAATCCTTAGTTACAAAAATATTCCTAAATTTAAATAAATTGTATTTTTAAAAAAGCAACAAGTTATCGATTACACTTAACTGCAAGTGTGCTTATTTTGATTCCCGCATTTGTGTATAAATATTGTTTTTGTATTTCCTCAACGCACAATATTTTTAGACATCAATTTTCCCCCCCACCTACATACCTACATACATATATGTTCACAAAACTCAATATATTTTCTCATGTTTTTTGCATTATTTTCTAAAGATATTACTGCATATGTACATATTTGTATAGTTAGATACAAGAATGTAGCACATTCCTTTTTTCTCAATATATCTATACATATATCTATACCCACCCAGAATCATCAGTTTGATTAAAGAAACAAAAAGAAATTAACTGAAAAAAAAGAAACTATAATTAGCCTCCTTAAATTTTCTTTCTTGTTTAAAGAAATGATCTTAAAAATTATTAAGAAATTAAAAAATATATATGTATATATGTATTAATACTGGGAAACTGGAACTCAAATAAAACTGGGAATTTCTCTCTCTCTCTCTATTTTTTTCTCTCTCTCCAAAATAGGATTTCAAAATACTCATTCTAATGTATGCATTCTATTCAATACAATAATAAAATAAATAAAACTACAACCCCCAAACAGGTAAGATGAGAAGTATGCAGAATCCTGCACCTCAATTCATCACACACATTCAAAGAGATATTCTATCAAAATTCCAAAACAAAACACTATTACCATCAAAACCTCTAGCACTAGTATTCCGACTTTATGATCAATTCTCACCAAAGAGAGAGAAAAACGCAATGCTTCTTGGTAAATAACACCATACACCACCCAACGTCAACAGCCAACATTTGGCTGCGCTTACACTGAGTTAATTCACATTGCTCTCCAATAATTATCTCTATCTATATGGATACATCCGAATAAGATACTCGCGCATACTCATGATATCTATATTTATATATATTTATATAAATAACAAATAATTACACTGTTCTTCCTCTCTGTCTCTCTCAGCCAAAAAACCCAACCAAACCAACAACCTCTAACTAACAAACCGCCAATATCTTTGGCGGCAACCAAATATACACCAAATACATCAAATATACGTATCCAACAGATACAAAAAAAAAGTAAAATAAAATAAAAGAACACACAAAACAACAACAACAAAAAACACCTAGAGCGTCTGAAAAAAGCGAATCGCTTCAACTGTTTTCGTAAAAGTTTCAGTTGAACATCACAATCCGTTCAAGTCGCGGATATCTCTGAAATAAAAAGTTTTTTTTTGATATAGTAAGTAGTGGTAGTTAACTTTTGAAAAACACAAAAAGGAGTTAAAATACAATAATAACTAATAAAGTTAAAAATTTAATTTGAATTTGAATTCAGTTAGTGAGTTTGTGGAATGTGAAATATTTTTTTTTAATTCAAATTCTTTAATTTTTCCCGAAAAACAATTCATATCTCTTAACCGTTACTATTTTGCAACAACTGTCAAAAGCAAATAATTTTTTGACAGAAATACAAAACATCTTCCTGTTTTTTTTTGTATGTGTTTGTGTGTGTGTTTGTGTCTTCGGATATGAGAAAATATTTGACAAAATGCCAACAACTCTAACATTATTATATAACTCCATCCTGATTGTTAACAAAACAAATAATTTGACTACCTATATGTACACACTTCAGATCTGTACATATTAGCAAAGTTATAATGTGTCATAAGAAAAGAACCATAGATTTGCATTCAACAACAACTGTCATTTGATCTTGTATTACCGTTGTGCCGCTGATGGAGAGTGGTTTTTATTTTTTCATTAAAATCCAAACAAATCAAAAACCACAAAGAATCATTTGCCGCTAGACAGTCTATTAGTTTTATAAATAAACCAGTTCATAAACCCCAGAAAGTAAAAATAAATTACATATTACATTACCATCTGACGGCTGTAGCAGCAGCAGGTGACATAATTTGAATTTATATTTTGCAATACCTAATTTGACATTTGAAATGTCACCAAATCTACAAAAATGACGTAAAAACCAGTGAGAAAAGTGAAAAGTTACAATACAAGGACACGCGAAAACTATTTCACTTTCAAATACAAAAATTCTAGAATCTAAAAATATTCTAACTTTCGAAATCGAAAATAAAAAAAAAAACAAGCAATAAAAAAAAGCAAACATAGCGGGGTGAATGGAAATTTGATCGCACCTCTGCTCAACTCCAATACATTTAAATGTTTGTACAGTTATTCATATAAAAATAGTATATGCAATCATTATTTGCTCGATTAGGAAAATTCTTTTCTTGAATTTTTTTTCTTCTTTCACAAGAATTCACCACTGCTTTTGTATCGTCCACGCGAGCCACCCACCCACCATCTAGTTCTCTAGTGGAAGATCACTTTTCATTTCATCTCTATTCTTAGTTTGGCTGCCAACGGAGTAAGCTCTGTTTGTGTATAACGCCACCACACCGCCACCGCAGGGAGGGTAGTGTCGAATGTGTTTGAACAAAAAAGAATATAACAAAAAGCACTTTTTGGCTCGAAGTTTATTTTTAGATCTTCTTCGGGGTGGTGAATCCTCCTATCCGCATGCGTATTTTTTTAAATTTTATTTCGAATGTCTGGGCATCGGTGGCGTATACGTATTTTTTGTTGTATTTTTTAATATTTGTTCAGAGTTTGAGATTATCCGATTATGTTGGTTATATAGAACTTTTTTTTACTAAAGTCAATTTATGATGACAAAATAATAATGACAAAAACTTATAATATCTCACTCATCTACTCATGTAGGTCAAGATATTATGGAGGGTTTAGTTTTTTTTCAGTTTTTTTTTTTTTTTGTTAAATCGTTGACAAAAAACAACAGATAGAGAAAAGATATCCACACTTGGCACCTATTTTTTTTAATCGTTTGTTATTTTTACTCTTTTTTGTTTGTCTTTTTTTCTTTAGTTTAGTTTATTTACAAAACATGTGATGAATTATTGTGAGAATGAAAGTATTCAAAGTACCTTTGGCGAAATGACTTACGCTGCAGGAATTTGTAAAACAAAAATTGATAAAAAAAAGAGAATACAAAAAATCGAGAGTGAGGAGGTAGGGAAATTGAAAAAAAATGCTGATCGGTAGGAATTTGAAGACCTTATTATTTGGCTGAAGTTATAGTGTGACACTTTTTTGGATTGCCATAAGTTACTTTTGATTGCGGAAGTATATTATTTTAAGGTGCGTTTGTTTACTTAAATTAAGATACAGTTATCGAAGTAAAGCGCAATGGAAATTCCTATATGCATTTTATGGCATATGTAATCGAATTCAAACTATTCTTATGAGCAGTAACATAATGCAATTTATTTGTTTTGCACTCTTGAATAATTGTTCGCTGACTAATGTCGTGAACAGTATCAGATATATGGATAAAATGTTAACAATATTGCTTGATGAAAACAAACTTAAGAGAAGGCAAGATCCAGAATATCTTCGATTGATTTTTTGATATACAGAGTAATCTTTGCTTAACTGCACACTGCTTAGCTGAATAATATCGGTTGCCCAAAACATGCATGCAATGGGACCAATCCTGAAATTTTGGGAAAAAAAATCAAAATGCCGTAAATAATTTTTTGGATTGAAGTCTGAAAAGAGCCCGAGGTCCAAATTTTGGCCGTGCTTTAAGCATAGTTTAAAGTACCCATGCAAAAAAATTTAAAATTTGCAAAACAATCTTCCACCTATTATGTGCACCATATTGAATAATATTCGAAGCGCAAAATATTTTCCTTGGCCAAAGCCACCCATTAAGTGAACCCATTATTAATAAACTATAAGCCTAAAATGGAAAACAATTATTTTTGGATGCAAAAATCATTTGCATGCAAATAGTGACTTGAGGTGGGTAGGTACATACATATGTATACCTATATATATTTTTTTTTTTTTTGAAGTGTAAGCCGACCATCCAATAAATTATATTTTATGCACCACATTTTTTTTCGCATGCAAAACAATTGCCGGTCCATTGATTTGCATGACACTCCATATGACAACAATAGTATATTTTTTTGCATTAAACTGTAAACCAATCATTCAAAAGAATTATTTTATATCTCATCTCAATAATTTTGGACATGCGAAAATATTTGCATAGATTTATTTTTTCACACGGTAACTGTAAACAAGGCTTCATCTAATAGACTAAGAGCCCACAGCAGATTTTGGGTGTGAACGATAGCAAAAAAAGAAGTATAGGCGTCGAAAGCTCCATTAAAGACTATTAAAAAAATCAAAGTCTTGCAGTCCACAAATGGGGCCTTTGCGAGAAACAGTGCATCGAAAAAAAAATATGAATGCAACTTCGAGGATAATCGTGTTAGCCGAAATTGGTTTTCACTCATCCCTTGAGAAGCTCCTCGGATCGCATATCATGGAATCTGAGACCATTTGAGTGTATAGTTCGCTCTACCGGACCGTTTAAAAAATTCAAAATTCTAAGTGAAAAACGGTTTTTTTAAACAGTCTGACAGGGCGAATTAAATACTCAAATGATCTCAAATTCCGTGATATGGGATCCGCGGAGCTTATCTAGGGAGGGGTGAAAACAAATTTCGGCTAACACGATTTTCCTCGAAGTTGCATTCATATTTTTTTTTGATGCACTGTTTCTCGCAAAGGCCCCAGTTGTGGACTGCAAGACTTTGATTTTTGTAATAGTCTTTAATGGAGCTTTCGACGCCTATACTTCTTTTTTTGCTATCGTTCACACCCAAAATCTGCTGTGGGCTCTCGGTCTATAATAAATAAAATAAAACGTTAGGAAGAAGAATTATTCAAAAAAAATCTTTAAGACTTCCAAACTTTTGGTTTAAGCCTTTTTTTCCTTAATTATCACATCTGGACATAAAGAAATATCACAATTCAAAATTTAGCACATTGAAATTTGAAGATTCGCCCACCAAAGTTAAGCACTGAGCATTTGTCCACCTCATGGTCCTACTGTGTGAAGTGTGACTTATTTTTGACTATTTTTGAACAAGCTATAGGTATTTCGGCTAAATTTCCCTTTAAGCATAGTTTACAGTTCCCATGCGAAAAAAATATCAAAATTTTCAAAACGATTTTCCATCTATTCTGTGCACCAAATTGAATAATATTCAAGGCAAAAAACGTCTGCCTTGGCCTAAGCCACCCATTGAGTCATTAATTTACCCTTAATTAATAAACTATAATAGGCCTAAAAATGGAAAATAATTATTTTTGGATGCAAAAACTATTTGCATGCTAATAAAGCCTTGAGGTGAAAAAAAAATTTGGAAGTGTAAACCGACCATCCAAAAATAATATTTTATTCACCACACATTTTTCGCATGCAAAACAATTGCCGGTTCATTGTTTTGCATGACGTTCCATGACAGCAATGTTTTTTTTTTTTTGCATGAAACTGTAAAAATTAATTTTGCCTTTCACCTCAATTATTTTTGACATGCGAGAATATTTGCGTGGTTTTTTTTTGCACACGGGAACTGTAAACTAGGCTTTAAATAAAAACTCCATTTAGCGGAAACAAAAATGCTCGACTTAAATGAAAATGTAGCATTTATTCAACTCCTCATGAAAGCGTTTACGTTACCATTGTGACACTTGTATTTATGATTTTCAAAAAAACAATTCACTGGATATTCGAATTCTATGGAGTTTATTGCTAGATGTTTTTTTTTTTTTGTAAATAAATTAGCAAACCAAATTTAGAAAATATGTGTGATAAGTTTAAAATCAATATAAGTTGTGTTAGTTACGGATGTGACAATGTAAAACTGCGATGATTTGAGAGAGGGTGGTCGAATATTTATATTAGATGATATATTATTCTTTCCAAAGCTTTAGTACGAAATTGTTACCGTTGTGACAGAGGTTAATAGTAATAATAAAGTCAATTTTTGTTTCCCTCTTTTTCAATTTCGTTTAAAATAAACAAAGCTATGTAAAACTGTCCAAAGTTTTAGTTTGAAATTTTAAAATGTGTGACAGAAGTTAATAGTAATACTAAAGTTCATTTTTATTTATCTTCGGTTTCAATTTTGGTTACAATAAACAAAACTACAAACAAAAAAGCCTTAGCTTGAAATTGTTATATGTATGACAGAAGTTAAAGTTACGTTTGTGACCAAGTTAGAGTTTTTTGCATCATGAACATAAAATTTTTAAAAATATTAATAACTGAAGGTTATTAATATCATAGAAATATAATCGATCATTTCTTATATGAAGTACATGAAATACATCCTTTTGTAATTTTTGTATTCTTACTAAAAATTTAAATAATTTCTCACTTCAATGAAGTTTTGTAAACTCCAATACTTATAAACATAACCTCTGGGCAATATACCTATAATAAAGGTTTCTTAAAAATTGAAATAACTATCAGCAGACTAGATTTCATAATTCAACTTTACTAAGCCATCATAAACTTCGTAAGCATTTGGAAGTTAGAGGCGTTTTAAACGAACTGTCAAAAATTAAATGGGAAACTTCTTACAATATATCGTAAGTTTTCCGACGTAAGCGTGGTGAATGAATTGTTACCTAAACATAGTAAGCTTTTTGCAATATTACTATGAAGTTTTCAGGGTCACAATTTGCTCTTAACCATGAAAACTAATTCAAGTAAAATTGAAGAGAATCAAAACGAAAAGTTTTTGTTATTGAAATAGCTGAGTTGAGCTTTGAATAAAATAAACAAAATAGACATGTTTGGGACAGTGCGATCGAGAGCCCTCAGCTAATTTAGCTCCGACAAAAAGGAAGCAAGCAGATGCAGTAATTTGACAGCAAGACTGAGAAATTTTGCAGAGTAATCCAGTTCACGAGGCTGAGGGCTCTGAGATCTCATTATCCTGAACATGCCTAGTGAAAACAACTGGGCTTATTACATCATTAGCTTCATTTACGCGAACAGGGCTGTTCATGACCCGTCGTTCAGAAACTTTACAATCGAACAACATCGGAAAACTTACGACATTACATGAATACTGTCAAAGTAGATCTAAACTATAAAACTGAAAGTTCTCCGGAGCTAATGTCATAAATCAATAAAAAGAAGCTTTCCGCATAACGGTGTTCAGTGAGTCAACTCATTTTGACTTCTCTCTTTTTATCTCATTTCTTTTTCTTGGTAAGATGTCGAAGTGACACAGGAATTTTCAAAAAAAAATTAAAAACCTCTGTCTCACTTGAATATCTCTTTCTTTCCAAGAGATGAAAGTGAGATTAAAATAAGAGACGTCAAAGTGAGTCACCTCACGTGAAGCTTGTCTAAACACCATCGTCAAAAGGTGAATATACCCTCATCTATCTATCCCTTTTTTGTATTCCTATTTCACAATATCTCAGTTTTACCTCAGTTCTGAAAGCGAAAGTGAACGAAAAAGTCACAGTCCCCATTAATCAATAAAAAGCTTTCCGCATAACGGTGTTCAGTGAGTCAACTCATTTTGATGTCTATCTTTTTATCTCATTCCTTTTTCTTGGTAAGATGTCGAAATGAGGCAGGAATTTTCAAAATATTTAAAAATCTCTGTCTCACTTGAATATCTCTTTCGTTCCAAGAGATGAAAGTGAGATTAAAACGAGAGACGTCAACGTGATTCACCTCACGTGAAGCTTGTCTGAGCACCGTTCATCGTCAAAAGGTGAATATACCCTCATCTATCTATCCCTTTTTTGTATTCCCATTTCACAATATCTCAGTTTTACTTCAGTTCTGAAAGCGAAAGTGAACGAAAAAGTTACAGTCCCCATTATGACCATACCATACGATTAACTTGTTTTCAACCACATGCCTTTTCAACGATTTCAACTCCTTTAATGTACATAAATACAATGTACCCTAGCTTAGAACGAAGAAGAGCCTGGTTTGAAATCTGAACTTCTCTTTACATTTTTAATTCTACTTTGTAACGACTAGCCATAATAACCAAAGTTTTATTAGTGATAAAACTATTAGTTATTTTGCCTTTTTTTACGTATGTACATATAAAAATATATTACGTGCATATACAACACTTTCACTCGTGTTAAAGTACTGAGCAAAATTTTTTACTTTTCATCAATGAGCTCTTTGACAATAGAGTAAAAAACTAAAAACAAAGAGTGAGAGTGAATACTTGAACTTTATTCTTTATTTTGAAATTTTATTGGCAATAAGTCTTTGATATTTTTATTTCATCAAATGAGGTATAACGTACATATAACGCAAGTGAATTTTTGCCGAATGAATCAAAGATATTAGGTGTGATTTTTGGCACAAATGTTCAAATAACACGTTTCTTTTAAATTGTATAGCTTTTTTTTTGTCAACAAATTGTCTAGTCTTTCTTAGAAAAGGTATCTAATTATGCATGCTACGTTTGAAAAAGTTTATAATAGAAACATGTTTTTTTTACAAAAAAAACATATTAGCTACCGCACCGCGGTCAGGCATGAATTGTTGAACATAAAGTACTTACAATTCTGATCACCATCTGTGTTTGCTCTCAGCGGCTGTCAATGTGTCTTGTTAATGTACCTACTTAAAGCAATGACTATACTGTAATATTTAATATCATTGTTTTTTGCTTTATAGATCATAGCTCTCCTTCATTAAGCATGGTGGGTACATAATCATAAATGGAGCTATGTATTTTCTTTTTTCAAACTCCCACCGCATAAAATGTATAGTGTTTTCAATTGGTCATATAAAAGCCTTATATGATCGTTTCAATTGGGCGCTTTGTTTTCTTTTCCTATCAGAAGAATAACTCTCATTCTGAAAAGTTCAGAATGGAGTCAGGAAGACCAATGCACCATATTTCTTTAAAAAAAAAACTGTGAATATAATACCCAAATCAGTTTTCTAATTTTAACAATTCATGCCAAGCTGGGGCCCAATTCGGTAAGAGTGAGTTTTTTCTGTGCACACACAAAATCGTGTACATATCAATTTTTACGATTCCGCAAACATTTTTGACAGATAACGTGTACACTATCTGTCAAGCTCATTCACACTTGTTTTGGGCGTGAATAGAATTTGTACACAGAAAATCATTCACGCTTGCGGAATTGGGCCCCTGAGCACACCTCACAAAAGTGGTGATAAATAATTACACTATGATTTGTTCTCATTTTGACAAATTGAAAAGCTACTTTTCATTAGCTTATGACATTAGCTTCTGTGAACTTAATGTTTGGTAACTTGAAATTTCCTGCAAATTTTCATTATTAACTGTCAAAATGTTTCCCAAGTTTCGCAAAGCTGTGTTTTTTTTTCCTATGAGTTTTGAAAGAAAATCGTGATAGTTTGCAAAAAAAAACCGTTCTACCTTGTGTGTTGAAGGAACATCGAAAGGAAACTACACAAAATTTCCTAAGATTTTCTTTCCTGAGGGAAAACAACGATTGAAAAATTAAAACAAAAAAATCTCGTGTGAAAGGGGTCTAAGCAGCTTTTGAGGTTTAATCCCCTATAACACGATGCTTCTTTGACCCTGTTTAGATTGGTTGATTTCACTTCAGCATGACGACAATTTGTGGTGAAATCAGTGAGGTAAAAAGGTAGGGGTTAGTCGAGAAGAAAATATACAAATTTGAGTGAGCAGTCACGTTTCATAACCACAATGGTCCATTTCATTCCATTTTGTTCATTTTAGCTTGTGCGTTCAACAGAAAGGTTCTAATTAAATTCTATCTAGATATGTGGTTGGGCGTGATCGGAAGCAGAAATGCTCACACGCTGCCAAAAATTAAATGTTGTAATTTGTAAATACTCCATTAGCATGTAGAAGTACGTTTGTGTGAAAACTACAAGTGTATACACGATATGACTTTTCACTACGTAGTGAAACCAACCAATGTAGACAAGGTCTTTGCGTGTGACTCTTTTTTAATTTGCATCAGTGCGAAGGAGAAAAAGCATCTAATTTCTCTCAGATGAAAAGAGTTAGACGAAAGGAATCATCGTGTAATATGGGAATTAAGAACGCTTTTGCAAAATGTCTAGACCAAAATACCTCTTTAAGTTAGGAACACGTATCTTAATAAGAAGTGTCCCAGTCCCAAAGAATATACATAATTTTTCTGAGTTCCGACAATTCAATTCTCATTTGCATTGTTTGTATCTACTTAAATGATTCGTCAATCATTGATGATATGATAACGAAAATGTTAAAAATATGAATCTCTTTTGTCATTGTCATTACGATTTACGAAGTCGCTTACATAAATGGTTATCAACGCTTCTGTCATTTGTATACACATAGAATATTAAATTAATTCAAGAATTTGTTTTTTTTTTTTGTATTGTTTTCTTTTACTTTTTTTTCTCAATCACACAAGTAGACATTATTTTTACCTTCGATTGAACTATCAATAATTTTAAAGCAAGTCACATAATGTTGCCATGCATTTATCAAAAGCAAGCGACGCTATAATGTTTTTTGTTGTTTTTTTTTTTTTGCACAAATTGCGGACAAATTAAATTGATTCTGTGTTTAAAATTTTGTTAATAATAAATAATGTCTGACAGTTGTATAGAAGGTCAAAATAGTGACAATTTTGTTTGTAAAATGATTCTCATATGGTTAATTAGACACTAACTTTTCCCAAAAATTTGTTGGTTGTTACAGTTTATTACTGATTTTCTATCAAACTAACACGTTGCCACAAAATTTCTATTGTAGAAGCTGGATTACACGCCTATTCCCAAAGGTTTCGATGAACTGAGCTCTAAATCAATCTTAGAATTGCTCAATGTGCTCAGTTCCAGGATATTCGAATTCGAAGTTCGAAAAAATAGTTTGTTTTATTTATAGGTCTGATCCTTTACTTTGGGTTTCTGTGATTTTTAGTCCAAACTTGTGTCAAAATATTTTTTTTATATGAAGTTTGACACAACTTTGGACTGAAATGCGCAGAAATGCACAGAAAATCACAGAAACTCAAAGTAAAGGAACAGACCTTATTTGAGCTTAAGTTACATAACGAATTTATTCACCCTGATTACTGAATCCGATGAATGAGTTGAAAAGTCTGAAAAGTTTACGTTACGGCATCCCAAATTCCACCTCTAAAATTCACTTTGAATTCCTTCAAAAATGTTTAAAACTCACTTTCGCACTCATTCAACATCCAAAAAAGACAGTTGTCAAATTGAGTTCCAAATAGCGATACATTGCTCTCGTTTTTTTGCAAAAGTCAAAATCATCATTTTGTGGGATCTTAATAAATGACATGATTTTTGTTATTAAAATGACCCTTTATATATCAAAATGAAGTACAAAATTTATTTAGCTACCATTTATTTTTGCCTTGCAATTGTGTAGCTACCATTTCCCATACAAAAAAGCTGCAAGTTTTGATACGTTATTTTACCTATTATCAGGTCTACCAACCCATAACTTCCTTCATAAACTCCTCATTTTTATGAAAAACTCTT
Organism: Dasysyrphus tricinctus; assembly: GCA_963921185.1. Classification (NCBI taxonomy): domain Eukaryota; kingdom Metazoa; phylum Arthropoda; class Insecta; order Diptera; family Syrphidae; genus Dasysyrphus; species Dasysyrphus tricinctus. The sequence continues at coordinate 273,524,654 of OY992530.1, read as the reverse complement.
AAATTCAAGTCAGGATATCTCAAAGCTTAATAAACTGGACAAATGAAAATGCTTTCAGATGATATAACGATTTTTACATTTTACATTCAAATTATTCGAAAACTGTAAAGAACTGATCAATTCTTATATCAGATTCAAATTCAAGACATCAAAAACCTTTGGAAAAGTGTCTTGTAATCAGCAATAAACAAGAAATAAAATTCCGTTGTCCAGCATTATTATCGTCAATTCAAAACACTGAATAGCATCATGGTTTGGAGTGAAGGGAACAATAACTTTTGCTTTTCATTTGCGTGTTTGAATTTAACGGTGTGCATTTTACTTTGTAAATTTTTGAAATTGGCACTGGCTTGAAGTTTTTCTTTAAGCATTTATTTATACAAATATGCATACATAATTCAAACACAAAATATATATTTATATTAAATCAGTAAAAGTAGATACGATCTTGAAAGTATAACCACAATAATCAACAAGCATTCACACGAAGAACTTGAATTCATAATTTCATTACCTATATCAATAAAAATTCAAATTCAAATTACCTATCTGAAAATTGTATACTAGCTTAACTTTACCTACATTTATCTATTAATTTACTTCCAATTAATTAATAATATCTTCATTCAAACATTTGCAGTTTCTTCGAATAACCAGTGCATAACAAAAAACAGCAGACATGGATGCCATTAAGAAGAAGATGCAAGCGATGAAAATCGACAAAGATGGAGCATTGGAACGTGCCTTAGTTTGTGAACAGCAAGCACGCGATGCCAACACTCGTGCCGAAAAGGTAAATTACACTCATTCTAAAATTATAAATTATAAAAAGTGCTAATTTGAATTATGTACTCTTCAACAAAATAGGCCGAAGAGGAAGCTCGCCAACTGCAAAAGAAAATCCAAACAGTTGAAAATGAATTGGATCAAACACAAGAAGCCTTGATGCAAGTCACAGGCAAATTGGAAGAAAAGAACAAGGCTTTGCAGAATGTAAGTACAAAATATTTATATTTTTATATTTTGTTTTATGAAAAAAGAACTCAAAGATAGTAACTTTAGATAAAAATATGTAGGTAAAACTTTGACAGAATTTTGGGCTAAAATTGTTAGAAATGGGCAAATTAGGGCATAAACGAACAGCGGTATTCTTCATTTGACAAACTTAAATTGATCATGTTGGAAAATCTAGCAAATTCTATCAGGCAGATTCAGACATTATAATTATATTTTCAGTTTCCAATTGAAGACATGTACATTGTACATAGATGTCGCGAGAAAGTAAAACAAATGATAATGTCAGAAAGTTTGTCAGACATGATTGATAATGTGCACCGAATATCACACCATTCAACATAGACTGCCTTTACGCGATACAATTTCACCTTGAGATTTAGAAAAATAATGGCACTTTAACTAAACTAAGTGGAGTAAAGAGTGCAGAGAGATGATTCCTTTCCACTTGCACAATGATAGCATTTATTAAAAGTTGCAACGTTTTAAAGCACCTGTGCAACACAAAGGAAACAAAAAGAGAAACAAAGATTTCGAAAATAACTTTGGTGTAAAAGCAGTATATTTGTATTTTTCGATCATGCTCACGAATGGCGCGGATTCGTTAAGTTTCAGTTAAGGTAGAACTATAAAAGTCAGAATCCAAATTATATAAATTCTATAGTATTCTCATGATGAAAAAAAGCTCGTGGCCATCTAGTGTCCAAATGTAATCCTAATTTTTGTTAAGGGATCTCGGTAAGGCGATCACAGCGAACCTATCGACCAAATGTCAACCTATAAAATCGGGTTTCATGAGAATATTATAGAGTGGATATACAATGGCCAAATGAAGCTAATGTCATCTTATAAACCAACCGAAAGTAGCTTTCCGAAATGTCAAAACGAGAAGACACCCATTTCACTTAAGTCAAACGAATCATTTAGAAATGCGTACCTGCTTGTTTTCTGATGATGAAGACCACTTGCCCTTCTTACAATCATTGTTCTACCTGTACATTTTTGTGTTCTATCTGCACTTGCGTTTTATACTACGATTGCATGCAAGTTTTTTTGTCGATGATAGTCATTGAATGATATTAGTTTTTACTCTTTCTGTCTATTTCATATATTTGACTCTTTTTGACTTCTCTTGTTTCTTATCGCACTTCTATTTCTTGGCTAGAAAAAGATGGCCAGGTGAGGCAGGCATTTGAGGCAGAAGTGAGATAAAAAAGGCAAAAAGAGTTGCTTCAAGTGAAACCAATCTGAAAATCATCTAAGAGAAGGAATGAAAGACTTTAACATCAAAGCAAATATGTTCGTTCGTTTACCGTAAGGCCAAACAAGCGAGTACTCGCTAGTGAGCTTTACTAGTACCTACAAGAAAACTTTTGAAACTCCCTTGTTAACTGGCTTGCCTTCTTCGAAGGCAGTTGATCTGAAAAATAATATAAGTACTCAACTATTTAGATTGCTCGTGTGGCCTCAGGATTACTTGTTAGTCCTATTTCACACGAAGAAACAAATCGTAGGAAATTTTTTGATGTTTTCTTTTACCATCACTTGCCACTTGCTGTTTTTCAGCTTTTACATGAGGAGACAACATTTTAAGGGGTTTTCACGTATTTTCCTTTAGAAATCTATAACAATAGTTGAAAGCATACTAGGAAATAGGATATTTAAAAAAAAAATCTTTTCAAAGCGTTCACAGGGTAATTTTTTTCACTCCCCTCCCCTTACTTATCGGGATCTTATCTGCTTAAAAAAGTATTAGGTGCTAGAAACAAACTATTCCTAGTGTGAAAGGAGTCTTAAGTAATTTGGGTCCTGTGTTTTTATACCGTTTATATTGCGACTTTTCACTACGCCATGATAATGGGTTTTCATCAACAAATATCAGTTTCGAAATGAAGTAGGAGCCTCTATTGCACTGACGAAGCAATTTGATAGTCATTTCCCTAAGCCTAGATATCCAACACAGCAAAAAAAGCTCACAATTGATTTTATTATTTTGTTTATAAAATTCTTTTCGGCAACCATAATTTTTTCTTGCAAATGAAACTTGTTGAAAGAATATCAACGCCTATCCCTAATAATATTATAATCTGTCAAGTTTTGGCATTTTTCCATAAAATACTAAGAAACTCTAATAAACGACGCTATTGCATCAAAAAACTACGCAAGAGATCGTGAAGAAAAATGATTTTCTAAATTTATGAAAGTCATAAATTTTATTAATGTTGTTTTTTTATGCAATAAATACAAATTACGTTATATCTATATTTAAACTTCTTACAAATTAAGAAATTTAAAGAATGTTTATTTTTAATAAATCTGTTGCATATTTTGACAGTCTATACAAAAATATACGTACTTAATGTCTGCGGATTCAGTAACCTCTATTTAGTTTTGAAAAAAAAATATATTTATTCGACGAGAGTTGTTGGTATTACTTTAAAACAGTTAACGGTGTATCAAGCTTAATAGATTTATTCAACTTTGAAAATATAAATTTGTGTCAACATTAGCATTTGTCTCTGAATGCATTCATTAGAAAGCATTTATATGATGAAATTTCAATCACTATACGGCGAGATGCGTTTGTGGTTTCGGGGCCAGACAAAACTGCTATGTTTGGTAAAATTGCAGAGCTTTCTAGATCTTTTTCTTTTTTGTTTTTCTTTATTGTTCGAATATATTTTATCTTCAATTAATTTTTCGTCGTAAATCAAGTGGTGTGAAGAGTGCAAAAGATACAGAAGAAATGCATCATATAAAAACGTTCTTTGCAACTGGATTATACCAATAAAGAATTATTCCAAAAGAAAACAAAGACATTAGTGGTCACTGACCGTGTCGTTTTGACAATCATTAAATGTGTTATATACGCTATAACGATTTTGAGTGACAAGCAAATTTAGTGTGACAAACAATCTTTCAAAACAAGGTGTGTTTGTTCACATGAAATTTCTTGCAAGCTTTCACAAATTTTCACCATTTGCTGTTAGAAACCATAGGAGGAAAAACCCAAGTTTGGGAAACTTGGTTAGAGTTTCACGTTACCAAAGAGGCATACTATCAGTGGTAACGTAACGAAAAGTTCTATGTGTACAGCGTTGAGGTAGAACTACAATTATTGTCAGAGGGCCCTAGTCATACGAATTACGAAACAAAGAAAAGAATAAGATACTGCCCTAATTGCAGATTGATAACAATTTCCGAAATATTTTGAAAATGTTCAAGTAATTTTCAAGCCACAAAACGCACCTATAGTATCACACATCGACATTAAAAAAAAGGTTTCTTCAAGCATTTGTCACCTGACGAGTGGTCCGACAAAAAATCGTATATTAGGTGTGTTTGTTAACGTGAAACTTCGTGCAACTTTTCAGTTTTTGCTGTCAGAAACCATCATAAGAAAAAACACGAGTTTGGGAAACTTTGTGAAAATTTCACGTTACCAAACAGCCATTTTGTTAGTTCAAACGAAGGCTTCATTTTCCAAGTTTAGTGTTTTGACAGATAACAACAGAAAAATGTTTTCTATGGACTTCAAAACAAGTATTATTACAATTTTTTGTAAAATCAATGCAAACACCGACAGAAGCTTTCAATAAGGCTCACTTTTTGTCAAATTAAAATTTTCAAAAATTTATTATTTTAAAAACGACTGTTAAATAACTACAAGACTTGATTAAGAGTCAGTTTTACCAAATTCATGATCACCGAATATGTACCTAAATCTGCTTTCCATCCGCACTCACATAATGTTCAAATGTTATTCTTGTTTATCCACATAAAAAATGAGTATGTATACAAAATAAAGTTTGTTAGGAAAGTTTTTTAAAACAAATGTTAAAAACCTGAACTCCCCGGAAGTTAAATCTTGTGGATTCTATAATCAGCATGGTACATATTATTAGGCAGTTTTCTATAAGGAAAGTACAATTATTGCAAATTTATAGAGGGGAGTCCCTTTGCCATAAGACAAAACATTTCACCCAGTTTTTTAACAACCTTCATCAACAGTGACATCTGTCTAAATTTTTCAATAACTCACATTTTTGACAGCGTAAAGTCGTCGTAAACGTTGTAAACTTTTAAACTTCGTAATTCTGTCAGAATATGTATGGAAAATTTGACAGATTTGCGAAGTTTACAACTTTACTACGATTACGACGACTTTACACTGTTGAATGAATACCCTTATTAATTTTTCTGATACAGATACAACTTTCTTAAATAAAATCCTCATCCGTATTTTCAATATGTACCTATATTATTTTTTTTTTTCAAAATAAAGCAGTGTGGGAGATTACTTGTGTACCTATAGTTGTCGAAGTTGTATAACATATCACGCGCTGTAAAACACATTCAAAAACATTTAAAAAAAACTATTCTATTTACCTCTCTATACTCATGGTCAGGTCATCTACATAATGTATATAAATGTATATAAATGCTAAAAAACAATCCCTGTCTCTCCTTAACAATGACCCAAATTCTTGAGCTTAATCAATTTCAGATATTTCTAAATATAAATATAAAAACTCAGGTACCTATGCTCCAATTCGACATATTTTACACACAAAATCATTATAGCAAAATTCTCCAAAAACGAAAAATTCTCATTTCCGCTGTGATGTAAATAAATGCGAAAATATATTTTTTCGGAAAATTGCGATATTCAATTTCGAATTCTCAATATCTCTTGTATATTGGGTACCTTTCAATTCTTTGTTATCTGATGTTGTCCGCATGAAGAAAACCATTATCTCATCGTTAATTAACAAGAACGAAAATTCAATTTAAACAAAAAAAAAAAAACTACATACATATATACAAAGAATCTTCAAGGAAAACGCCCAGCACCGCAGTAAATAGAAATGAACGAAACAGAAAAACCAATCTTCTATTTGTCTAAACTATGCGAATGAATTCTATTTTTATCAAAACATGAGCGAGAGGAATAAATACCTTAGTTTTTGTTTAATTCAAAATTGCTTAGAGAGATGTAAAGCTAGAAGCTGCTTGATCATCGCCAAATACGTCTGAGATCACAAAAAAAATACTCTGCAACAACAACAGTGTACTGCAATCTTCTTTTGGCTCACTTTAAATATGATACCCAAAGATTTGGAAAATTCTTTGCGCATGCGATTCTCATCAGGAATGGACACAAGGAGAAACATTCCACAAAATATATTTCAGATACCTACGAATATTTTTCTGCATAGAAACTGCGTAAATAAATATTTCGAAAATTACTTTTCGAAAAATCATTTGGTTTTCAGTTTTCTCAAAACTCTAGACAAATTCAAATTTAAAACCATTCTATCTGTGGAATCTATTAAAACACCTTTTGTGTGGAATGTATAGATCACAAATGCAAACACGCTATTGTACTTAACGATCATGTCGACTTCCGCATCGACAAAGAAGTAAAATGCGTATGTTTCAGACAAATTTTCTCAAAATTAAAATAGATGTCATGAATGAGTAATCAAAAAGAAAAGAAAAAACCAAATCATGGCCAATATAAGTGATGACGGATGACGTCTGTGCTGACTTCTATCTGAGAAATAGCTAATTTCATGCGATCAAAACTCTTATAGAGAAAATACAAAAAAAAAAGAGCGAACAGGAAAAACCATCAACCCCTTTATACATAAATGTGCGAGTGGGAAACGAATATGTATACATTCTTCTTCGAATGATCTAAAATAAAATGATGTGAGTGTATATTCATTACCACTCTCGTGAAAAAAAGAAGAAATAGAACATTTGTTGTGGACTCTCATTTATCTAGAACATTGAAGTCGGCGAGTCGAGTTTTCGATTTTCTTTTTTTTTATTTTAATTTTCAATAAATTGTTATCTTGCACATAAATTTTAAATTCCAAATCACATTTTATTAAAAAAAACCAACGCCTTAAAAAAAAAAAAAACAAAAAATAAATCAATGATCGCTAAGATTGCTGTCAGAACAGTGTTAAAAAATAGCTTCGAAAATAAATTCACCGTTGTGTGGATACAAAGTGTCATCATCAAAAAATTTATCATAATATGATTGAAAAAACTATAAAACTTCAAATCGATATTGATGATGTTAATGTAACAAACAATAAAAGTTGTATTACAAGTTCAAATAGTTTAAATAATAAATTAAGCCAACAACAACAAAAACAAGAAATAAAACATTCTAATGCAAGTGTAAAATCAAATTTTGACAGCAGCTGCAACCGGCATTATTTTCAAATTGATTCGAACAATAATAATTTTCGAAATCCAACAAATGGTGTGCCATCGTCGTTGAATAATAATCATACATCAAGTGCGACAAAGGCAGCAAACAAATCAAATAATAGCAACTGCAACAGCAATAGCAATAGTAATAATAATAATAATAACTGTAATATAAATTCAAATAATTCACGTCGCCGGCGTAATCAACAGGAAATACGCCAAATTAAACGTGCTCACCGCCATCTACTAACGAGTAGTGGTGTTGCACAAAAGCAACCAACTACTAATCCAGCACTACCAACATCACAACAACAAAATACTAATTGCACGAAACGTCAAAAAAAGAAAAAGACAAAACGAAAAACTGACAGTGGAGCTAGTAGAAGTGGAAGCAGTCATCACCATCCGCACAATCCACACCACCAAAACGAACAGCAGCTGCGCCAGCAGCAGCCGAACAGTCATCCAAATCGCAACTGCAAATCTTCCTCCTCAACAAATACAACTACTAATCAACCTCGCAGTAATAAAAACAGTAAATTAACACAAAATAACTCGACGAATAATTGGAATAATAATCGATTGAGTGAATGCGATGATTCGGCAACAATTGTTTCAGTGATATCTTCCCAATGGTGTTCGATTGAGGAGCGTTTAAATTTATTAGATAAACTTTTGTATTGTGATGAGTTTGACGACGATAATTATTCAACAATCAGCAGCGAATGTTACAGAGACGACTACGACGACGAGGTAGAGGACGACATCATAATGAGTGATCATAGTGGCACCGGGCAAATGCCAATGAAGCGCCGTGGTCACCAGCATCATCCCAGATTCGCGGGTCAGCGACGTTCCAATGTTCCAGTTGAGGAGATTTTGGCTGCTCTACGTCGCGGCGACAGTGTTGGTGAACTGTCAAATTTATCATCCACAGCATCAACAGCTACAACAGCTGATTCTTCGACAGTGACGTCATTGAATACAGGATCCACCTCAACATTGGACACTTTCAGTCATTTGGGTGATGGGGATGCAGATGTAGACGCATACGATGTAGGTAGATGCTTATCCCCGACTGACCTTCCCTACGACAACAACACTGAATCAACAACTATCCTCAAAGAGTTGAATAGAAACCCCAATGACAACTTTTTAAATGATGTAAATATTAAGAAAACGTCCCTAGACTTGCCTTTGCTGCAGCAATCTACAGAGGTTTCAATCCCAACAACTGCCAACAGCAGTCCCACGCCAACGGACGAGAGTAGCCTCTTGGACGATGTCGCCAAAACACCCAGCAGCAGTAGTAGTTCTAAGCAACAGAGATCTCCGAAGAAGGAGAAGCTTCGTTCCGAGAAGAAGAAGAAAAAGTCCAAAACAAAAAATTCCACAGAACCAGGAGGAGGCGATGGCACATCGTCATCATCATTTCTAGAACGTGCCGAAGCTGACGGCGCCGCCGCCAACAATGAAAACAACTCACCCGACAACATTCTTGACGATGATTCGTCTGAGTGGGCGAAACTTCGATGCACCAGCGAGCGCACTGAAGTTGTTGCCGAACGAGAAATTCGTCGACACAAAGGACGTTGTGCCGATTATCCAGGATTGGCATTTGGCAGATCGATATTCAGCTCGGACACAATGATGAAATTCAATATAATTCGCAATGAACTGCATAACATCATGAATACACAATTGAAACGGGTAAACACAAACATGAAATAGTTTAAAATTCCTCTTAAAAACAATAATTTATTATTCTTTTTCGTACTTTAAAGCCAAAAAAAAAAAAAGAAACGGAGAGAGAAAGCATCGATGGGAAGAAAAGAACTATATTCGCACAGTGTGCTGACCTCAATTTGTTTGTCTTTTTTCGTAAATTTGTTGTTCTTATTTAAATTCCACAAACATTTTGGGCTATTTTCTAGGTTTATTTAAATTGTTCTTCTTCTTTTCGATAAGAAATTTTCCAGCTATTTATAGAGATTCTTTAATTTATTTAACTAAATTGTTATTGTTGTTTTCTCAGGAAACCAACCGATAAAAGGTTTTTGTCTTGCAAATTCAAAGTAAAAAAGTTGCTGAAAAGTGAATCTTTTTTCCTTATCAAGTGTTACCTACTTAGCCCCCTTGCATTTGCCAATCTTTCTTCCTCTCATTTTTTGTTTTGATTAAATTATGGAAATTTTCAATGCCTTGCCTATTTGGGCAGAGTTTATTGTAATTTTTTGTATATAATTTGTCTACGCATGCAAAATCAAGGTGTGCTTTGATTCTATAATGCACTGCAGCAACAATTACTTTGGAAGAAAGTAAAAATAACTATTAATCATACTGGAACGAAGAAATGGAATAATTATATACCTGTACCTTATCTTATATACTAAAATATTGCCGTACTTGGTACGTGACGCATGAGTTGTTCTCTATGGTTAATGGATTTTGCTTCTGTTTAAATCATAGTATAATACTAATTGATTTATAGGCAAACATTTATGCATAAATAAGTTGGAGTTATTAATATTTGTTTCATCAAAGTTCATATCAATTGAACTTTGGAGCCTATTGTATCCATAGAAGTAGTGCTTGATAGAATTGAAAACAATTTCGGATCTTATCTTAGATTCTTCTTTATGAATTCCACTTGCTGCAGCAGAAAAGCAATGATGCAAAAATAATTGTCGAACTCACCCAAAATGTGAAAAAGAAAACAAAAATCAATGTTTTGTTGCCCTGCTGATTATTAAAATGATTTTGTTTTAAACAAAATCATTGCAATTTTGGGTTTTCCAACTAACAAAAAAGGAATGCAAAAGCAAAACAATAGATCCATCAAATCCGTTGGTTTGCTGTTAAAGTCTTTCAAGTGTTATTTGCTCGCGCAAAAGACTCGCTGTTTCAAGCTGTAGACATAAATTGGGTGAAAATCATTTTCAAATAGTTTCTCAATCAACAATGTTTGAGGACATAGAAACATCTGCGATTGGTGGCAAAATTATAGGTTTGAAAAAAAGATAAATCCTTTAAAACTTGATTTAAGAATCGAAACCATAAGCATGTGAAAGGCATACAATTTCACTAATTGATATTTGAAGGCCACCCTCAATTTAATTACAGCTTCTTGGGGACGGAAAATGATTGCATTTTTCCAACAATATTTTTTGCCCTCAACTAATTTCATTTTGGTATAAAATAATTTTTGAGTTATATTTTTATTAAATTACTGACATCCTTTACAGGTGAAACCATTCCATTTAGACATTGTTTCAGAATAATTGTTTAACTCCTACATTTTTAGTCCGTTTTTATATGGTTCTTAGTGTTACTCTCCACATAGAATTATCCTTTTTGTTGATTTCCTTTTCGTTTATTAGATCTTTGGCCATCAGTTTTGTTTGGATGAAGATCCTCCTCCTTTAAATATAAATATATAACATTGTTTGTGTATGGGACTTAGTCCATGAAAATTATCAAACTTGAAATTCCTTGACCCAATACCTATGTTATGAATGATTTAATGCTAGTGGCGCATGGCCAAAAAATGCAAACAATAAATTTAATAGGTTTTTTAAATTTCAATTGAAAAAATATTTATCTAGGTACCTATAACTTTACCTAGACAACTACATACATGTCGTCAAAATTAATCACCTAAAAGTTGGCAGAATGAAATTTACAAATTATTTAACAATCTTTGCTAAGAAAAAAAAAACCCAATCCTACCCGCAAACCTATTACACTTCTGGGCTTTAGAAAATATAATCGGACATGACTATTGGGGTTAATAAGAACCGCAATTTACCATTTCGAACTGCTTCCTAAGTAACTAAATGAGTTGACATTGGGCCTAATTCATAAACCCATAACTTGACCTACAAAATATACCAAGCAAACTGTTCCAAATTGCTTAGAAACATAAATACTACCTACACAAAAGATTTCGGGCAAATTTTTAAATTTAGTTTGGGACAATTCACTTGGATTTGGGCATTCTATTGTTGTACCTACCTATATGCCTCTACTTTGCAGATCTTGCACTTAGGAGGGCAACTATATACCTACGTATTCGGTGCAAAATGCTCGCAAGGAATTTTCAGTTATCGAACTTCAGATAAATAGGTAGGTAGGTATATTTCTGCTCTTAAACTGTTGGGAATACCAATTCAAAAATTCCTTATTCCAAAAAGTCCTGTAAATATTTCATACCTATAAGGCTTACAAGTTCTATTGAATATAATTGCCCACCTACCCATTAAACTATTTTTAAAAAACAATTTCCTGGCAAACAACTCGTTAAAAAATAAGTTCCTCTAACCAAAGAGGCGAACCATTTCATTTCCGGTTCCTTTCAATCTATATTCACCCTTTCAATCATTAAACTTCCTTATTCAACTTTCCATATAACTTTTACCTACATAGGCACCTAAACTCTTCCGATATATATTTTTGAATCTGGGGGATGCGAAAAATAAAAATGGAAATCCCATTTTTTCTATGGCACCGGCACGCGACACAAATTTTAAATACCTAGTTCTTACTTTATAAACCCCACCGACAACCTCGCCGCATCATCAAATCAATTTGCAAATACAAATTATTCAAATACCTACACCTATCCATTTATGTAACTCGCATTCATTAAATTAGAAAAAAAATCTAAAGTTGAATTAAATTGGTCTTGTCATGTCATTCAAATTCAAAGTGAAGTGGTTGCAATTTTTAGCCGATGACGACAGAATGATGTTGATACAAACTACATTTATCTCTTTTACCTTCGTTGCATAAAATTGAATAAAATCTACTGTCTTCTCTATCTTATCTTCCAAAAGGAAATAAATTATGATTCATTCTACAAATACAAGTAGAAAATCCATCCAATATGCCGCCATTTTAAACAAAATCAAATATTAATGCAACAAACCCAAAACAAACTAGGATCGCTTAACCATATTTGTTATATCTGTCTGTTATTTTATTTTTTCTCCTATAAATGGTTGAGCGATTTTCCATTCCAAATTTGGTATTAATTTTTCAATTGAAAATTGCCCATATTTATCTTAAAAAAAAAGAAATATTGATGAATGATTTTTTGATTAATAATGAATTCTATGAAATCATCCAGCAGTGGTGCGTTCTTTTATGTTACTCTAGTTAACTATGGTTAATGTGTCAAAAAGAAGAGTTGCAATGTCATAGTTAAAAAAGTTACTCTGAGTTACTTTTCATTTAGGAACGACCAAAGTTAGAAATGGTTGATCTGTCAAACAAAATGGATGAAAAAAAAAATCGACATAGATTTGGAATTAAAAATCAAGAACAAATTGTGATTCCATGAGATTTATTGAAAAGAACTTTTATTAGCACTATGAAAATACATATTTTTTTAATTAAATTTCATTTTACATCATTCAAGCACAAAATGGAATAGGTATTTTAGCAAAATATTTGCAATTATTTGCAATATTTTTTTTTCATTCACTACTAGCTCAAATTTCTTTATTATAAATCGATCAAATCGCATGAAAAATATCGCAAAACGTAAAAATCTATTTCAAAACTCACTATCGACGATTAAATCAATTAAATTAAAAATATTTTTTACAAAAATGAAATCAATTCCAAACCGAACGATCGAGAAGCAAACAAAAAATAAATCAAAATGAAAACAATTGTGATTTCAGCTGCTTTTGACAGATTAACCCTTTCAACTCATATCAAGGAGATGAGTTGGAAAAAGTTACTCAAAGTTACTTTTTGACACTTTAACTTTGAATTTAGGAACGACTCAATGACGTCATAGAGTTAAATAAAGTAACTTTTTTGAATTAAAGGAACGATGAAAGTTAACTATAGTTAACTATAGTAAACTATGGTTAGAAAAAGAACGTACCACAGCCATAGTCGACCACGATAATCCAACCGACCTTCTCGTTCTCATATAAGACAGAGACAAACTTACATTTAATAACCACTCAACAAATGTCAACCAAATAAGACAGTGTGCGCCTAACAGAGATAACACTCTTCGTTCGTTAACGAGCCAAAAACCTTCCAAGAAAGAGAACAAACTACATTTTTAAGGCGAGGCCCCATTTTTGGTTGTCACACACTTTGACTTCGCACACAAATCCATTTCGAAGTTATTAAAAAAAACATACATTTTCCACTAACTGCCCGTTGCGTGTGCCTGTGCTTTTCTGCCTTGTGTGTCTCTCGTCGAACGTTGTCGTTTTCTGTGCAAATTAATCAATACAAATTATACCAATCAGTGTAAAATCGAATTGTTATTTATTAAATATTCTTTAAGAATTCCATTTATTCCGAAAATATTGGTTGAAATTTCATATTCAATTCTTTGAAGAAGAAGAAAAAAAAACCCGGTGAATTTCACATTTCTCTTGTGTGTCGTCCGTGTCCAACCATCATTATACATATTTTACATTCCAAATTCCAGTTTCGCTCGCTCTATTCGTGGCTCCCTTATTTTTTTTATTGTATCTCTGTCGTCATCGTTCGGTTTTTAAATTCGCCGTCATCCAATCTTCCACCTAGCTTCAAGTGCTTAGTATTTTTGAAGAAAAAAAGAGTGCTATATTAATATTCACGTTCACAACAATTGTGCTATTATTACTGCTATTTAAATAAATTCAACACCTGTCAAAGAAACAACAAAATAAAATAAAAATGACCACCAACATTCCACAAGGTACACTTTTGGATGTACTCAAGAAGAAAATGCGTCAGACCAAAGAAGAAATGGAAAAGTATAAAGATGAATGCGAGGAATATCATAAAAGGTTACAACTTGAGGTTGTGCGGCGTGAAGAAGTAAGTTCTTTTCATCCTAAAATTAAAGAAATGAGTTAGATTTTGGGGGAATTCAATTCAGAGACACAGACACTAGGTTCAATGCTTATTAATTGATTTCAATCTATAAAAAAAGAAGACCTAGAACAAAATCCAAATGAGAATTGGTAGTATCATAAGATACCTAACTACTTATGGCTCCATGACGACCGACGACGGGGCGGTCTCCAAAAGTGGTCGGTTCTTTTTCTTCTTTCTATGTGATCAATTTTTCTCTTCAATTTTATTTTTTTCATTCTATGGGAATGTTCTTGACTTTTTCATCAACTATTTTTTCTTGCCATGCAGGCACAAAATATACAAACAGAAACAATAAAACAACAAAAAATAAGATCCACATTTTGCACACAATTCCTTTATTTTTTATACCTACCATCCAATAAATTGAAAAATTCTGTCTGCATAAATATTTCATATTGATGAAAGGGTCAATAAACCTAAAAATTGAATAATGATCAACTGGCCGGTGTCTTTCCCGTTAGTTTGGTTTCGGTTTGGTTAATAAGTTGGCATGTTCTGTATTCATCTCAGTAAAGCAACCACTGAACTAGACCTTACCTGCTACTCTTCGACAACTACCTATATACACAAACAACGACGTAACTACCTACTCGTCTATTCTTACTCTGCCACTTGTTTAGAATTATGCTAATTTTTAGTTAGGTATATTTTGTTCTTATTACATTTTCTTCTCTTAAATTTAAAACAAATTCAAGTTTCTCGGTGAAATCTTGGAAGTGGAAAAGGAAAGGACACAAAATTGTTGTTTTGACAAAAAAAAAACATACCCAACCTTTCGAGAGTTACATGATTAAAACTCGTAAGAATGAACAAAAATCTGTTTGCTTCTTTAATTATTCAAAACTGTAATGAGGTTCTATAAAGATTTATGAATGTAGAGTAGATGGTACCCCCCTAATTAAGTATTGAATAAATAACTTTTTGTCTAACGCACTATGAATTTGAATTGTAGTGAAGAAGGACTTAAATCAGCATAGTGTGGGTATAATTTCGTCACCTGAGTTCTGTCTCGTCCAATTAGTATTTAATTGAGTGACCTTCATAATTTGGAAATGATTATTTGATTGGCGCAATCCATTTTGTTTTATTTCCTTTAGTATTCTAGTTATTTAAAACTGCAACTTTTATTATTATTCAAATAACAATACCCTCATTTCCTGAACTAAAAATAATTAAGTTCCAAAAATTTTGAAAAATGGTTATAGAACATGATGGAACTCCGGTGACAATTTGTTAAATAAAATTTTATTTTCTCTGAGTCAATTATGTCCATAGAAAAATAACTTTTCTTATCTATTGCGAAATTTGCAAAATAAAAGCATTAATTTAATCAACAAGAAGTTATTTATAAAAGAAAAATTAGGTACCTACCTATACAACAATCTACAATTGGGAATATAATTTTATATGCCTCTTTTAGAAGCGCAATAAACTTTTGATTTAGGTAGTTACTTCTGAGTAGAGTTATGTGTAAATTATTTGTTGTAACTGCTACCAGAAGCATTTTCTGTTATGAAAATAAGAACGTTATTCCACGATCAATCGATTTAGAGCCTAATTCTTTCCATATAGGTACCTACATATTGATATTATATTAATTCGAAAATATTGGAGCTAAATACCTATCTATTCCTTCAGAATTTTGAAAGTGATTCAACGACTTTTAGGTAGGATCGAATTGAAAACAATTCCATTATCAGACCTTGACGTAGTATAAAATAAAATCAGCTGTTGAACTAGAATGGAGAACATTGATAGTGGGTTCGTCTTCCATAATACGTATGAAAACATTTCGAACCGAAAGGTTAAAAATTCAATAAAAGTTTACCCGATAGCTATACGCACATCACATTTAAAATTGAGATGTACATATTGCGCTATTTTTAATAAATAATTTAATCGATAGACCTGTTGTTACGTTGGTAACAAAATATAGAAGTATTTTTATGCTCCAAATGTTTAATGAACGAATTTTTTTGTGTAAATGGTTTGAAGTGGTTTCACTAGAAAGGCAATTCCAAGCGATAATTTTTTATTGATTGATAGTTTTATTTTGCTGAAAATTAATTTACAAAACAACTTGATGATAATTCTTGAGTGACAAATAATATTTTAGTTGGAATCAAGCTAGGTACCTACCTATTCTTAAAGGTATATACCTAGGTACAAAAGTATTTACATATAGTATGTATGCACATACCTACCTACCTATATACCTAATAACAGCCGAACAAGTAAAATTTGGATTCATCACTCCAAAGTATGTTTTTCCAGAATCCCATGGCTTTATTTTCGTGAAGCTTAGCAAACATCAAACGCCTCTTCAAATTCTTTTTGGAAACATGTGATTTTTTCCTGGATTCTTTTGTCGTTTCTAATTTCGTGTCCAGCAAAAATGTCGACTATAAATTAATTTTCTAAAATAACGGTGTTTTATAAACTGTTCGCGTTCAAGGAAACTCATATTTAGAACAAACATGTCACCTGTCAAAGACCAAAGACACAAGCCACGCACGCTGGTGCTTACAAAAAATATTATGGTTGATAAAGTGCGTTTAGAATTGTTGTTTCTAATTCTATGGCCACCACTGTAGGTGGCTGCAGTTCAAAAGCTGATTTACAAATTTGTTTCCCATAACGCGCGAAAAAAAACCACCAAAGTTACTGGCGCTTTTCAAACATTGATTCATCCTAAAATAAAATTGAAACGTTTTAAAATTGGCTTTGGCTGGCGCAATGTCGGCGATATTTCTTATCGACTTGAAGAGTCCGATAAGTTTTTTTTTCAATAGGTATTGTTTGAACATTTTTAAGTGTTTGCGAATGCATCATTGTTGTTTTGAAGGATGACGTATTCAGTATGATAAATTCAATTTCTGCTTAACATTTTGATATCAATCTTGAAAATCATGATTTGCACTCTTCTGAGGTTTTAATTCGCCACCATTGATTCTTCAAGATTTATTTATAAATTTTAATAGCACAACAACTTCAATATTTTGGAAGTATTTGGCAGTTAAGGCATAAATGCTTGTTCAATTTTGTACGAAGGAGAATTGTATGTATATAATTTGTGTATAGATGTAAGCTGTAGTACCTCGTGGCTTGATGGTTAGTGCGTAGGACTGTCATGCCGAAGGTGTGGGTTCGATTCCCAGCCGTGCCACCTAAAAACAGAAATGTTTTATTCGAGGTACTGCCTCTTGCGAGGAACTGACAAATCCTCCAAGAGTATAGTTGTCATGAAAAAGTGCTTCTCATTTAGCCGTTCGGACTCGGCAAAAAACTGTAGGTCCCCTCCATTCCTGCCCAACAAACACGCACACAGGAATGGTTATGAGTTGTAAGTCACTAGGCCCTGGTTCTCCTCGAGCTGTTGCGCCACCCAATTTATTTATTTTTATTTATTTATAGATGTAAGCTGACCAAATTATATTATAAAAGTTTCACTACCGCTACTTGACGATTATAAGAAACATATAGGCGAAAATAACCTTCAATCATTTCAAATCCTCTTGTAAATAAAAAACAAGCTTGTTTTTATACTCTTATTCTTTGTTAATTGCCTCCTATCATTTTCCACTTGTGTTTTTGCTTTACTTAAATGTGTTGCCATCGCCACCATGCATCAAAATATGCATTTCTAGCGTTCATGGTCACTGAACATTAAGCCGTCCGTCAACCTTCCAATTCTATTATCATTCCTCCCCTCGAATTTGTTTGTATGTTTTTTTTTTTAATTTTTAATCTTTCTTTCGTTCATTTAACCATGGTATGTTCCAAAAAAGGTGCTTACAAGCAGCCAGAAAGAGCGCAAGAAGAAAGAGTGTACATATATGTAGGTACATACGTAGCCGGCAAGTTGCTAGATTGAAAAGTTGTTATAATATCTTGTATGCCTAGCACACAGAAGCCAAGTCCAATTCAAGCCGCCCTAGAACTCAATGATAGAACACTTTAATGTATCACATAACAACAACGAACAATTCGGGGTGTTTTTTTTTATAAACTCTGATGACGTAATTTCTTCGTTTTGTATTTATACCACTCAAAAAAAAAAATATTTGTGGGTAGGGTTATTCTCTAGAGTTGGAGAAATGAAAATGGATTTTCACACTATACGTTCGCTTTCGCCCATATTTACCTGTGCTTGACAACAGGTCTCTTTGTTTTCGTTTTACAGTTAGTCTTGTTATTCCTTCATTTGCCGGTTGGAAATAAAGTTTTGAAAAAAATCTTAGTTCTTTTTAAAAGGTTTCCTTTTCCCATATTGCTTGACAAAAAAAGAGAACAAAATTAGCCATAAGTGCGATATTTTGGGGATAACACTTTTTTTGTATAAAATTAAATCAACAAAAAAAAAAAAAAGTCACTCCGGAAGCTAATATTGGTAGGTATATTTGTTTGTTAAATGATTTCTTTAATAAAGAAAACATTCCTCCTTTGTGTGAACTTAAAAAATCCTCGATAAAGGGTTGACAAATAATATAGGTACCTACTTCAAGATAATTCGTTTTGTTGGAATGGAAAGGCTTATCAACATTATATGTATTTCGTTTGGATTGCATTGAATGTTCAGACTAGAGACGTTTTCATTCATAAATGTTTTATCTCTCTTTTTTTGGGCTTGGCTCAGGTTTTTTGCCATTAGAATTAATGACCAAAAGAATACTGATAAACTTTAATTAGGATGTTTATTTAGCTTGAACCTCAATTATTTGGCAGTATAGGTAGATACATATTGCATTTAGCCTTAAACAAGTTACATAGCTACCTACCTTGTTTTTTTTTTATTTTATTCATTGCCGCCACTTATATCTTGTTTTGTCTTTAAGCTTTAGTCATTTGCACATGATGATTCATAACTCGTGTATGTCTTATCTTAAATTCCATTCTGGTGTGATTTTTGTTGCTTTGCTGTTTTAAGCAAATTGGCATGCATATGGGACATTGACACAGAATGTATAGGTTTTTTGTATGTATGCTTTCACTTGATATTAACATTTTTCAACTTGTTTTTTTTTTTGTAAATTAAAAGTGGTCGAACTTTACTTTGTATGCATTGTAAGGATTTTAACATTGATGTCAAGAATGGTTTCGAATCCGTTTGGTTATGAATAAAGTTAAATAACTGACAAAAAAAATAGGTACCTATATAAAAAACTATAATTTCGTAAGCATTTATTTGCTATCTAAAGCTTTTTACCGGTTTGATAATATTTACGTACCTACTATCCCATTATTTGTTTACAAACTTCCGTTCTGTGGGAAAGTTTTTTTGGACTTTGTAATTAGTGGCATAAAGATTTGACATAGGAATTAATGAATTTATAACTTTAATCGCATTGCAAACTTTGCCTTTTTTGAATGAACAGTTGAAAAGTTTACAAAAATTGATGAGTAATCCCCTTAAAACTGAAGTATGAAACATTAAAAAAAACGCTTAATTTTTCAACATAATCTCCTCTTCACTTCGTCTAACATTTCGCCAATGTTGTCATGTCGCCTACCCCACCTCCAAATAAGGTATCTTTCGAGGCCCTTCAAAAAGGCATTCGTTTCATCGGTGACCTTTACATTTGACCCAAATTTCCTACCACAGAGGTATTTATTTATGTTTTGAATATGAAAATATTAGCAGGGGGGGTGGGCAAATCTAGATTATATATTAAATGAGGAAGAAATTCGTTACCTAAGTCATGGAATAATCCTTTGGTGGGTTGTTCTGGTGGATTTGAAATTTTTTTCTCGCCAAATGCGGTCGTTTCCGCTTCAAATTGGCATCAAATCGATAGGTATAACAGCTCAAAATTATGTGTTCCGGAAATTGCTTTAGGTACCATTTTCAAGATACCACCGCATGCTGTCCCCAATACTTTCCGTGACCATGTAAGCTGACACAACCACCTGGACGTTCTCAGACTTCTCGCTGATCATCCATGTCATTCGATAGGCGACCATTCCTGGTCTGGTGACCACAATTGGGCGACCTCACTTTTTGCTAGTGTCGTACCTTCACCGAAATTGAGAAAACCAGTGATCGATCGGTCAAATCGATTGTCCAGAGTTCCCATTATAGTTTTCAAGGTTTAAGATGGTATTGCAACTGTAAACACTGATTCAACAGACATGGATTAAGAGATGCTCTTCAACATCGAATATCGATTTTACTTAACCAAGCACACGTTTCTTTCTTCATTGGTTGTCTCTTCAAAATGTATAAATCTTCGTAAATTTCATTTGGAAGACTTTTTCCTAAGTTTGGCTCTTTTATTTTTTGATGGAAGTATATTGGTTTTTTTTCTCCTCGACTAGTTACATTTTAACTTTAGGTTTGCTTCCAGAATGTATAGCAGTGCTCATGACTTTCTTCAATTGCAAACATACATTCTACTAACGAAAAGCGGCTCTCTTTTACCAATATGTTCTTACTTATCATGTTGGCGAATGTCGCACTGTCTGACATCTACTTATAACATTCTCCTATTCCTAAACTTCCTTCCTTACATCCCTTCTTTTTCTTTCCTTCCTTATCATTATCCAACCATTCTGTAGATCAAACTCTTCAGAATTTTTTTCATTTTAAAACAGGTGGACCACAACACAGAAAAACAAAACATCCCTAGAAGACCACATGGAGCACAATTATGAGAAAATAGATGGGTTTAGGATTTATACAAATAGGGGACTTATTTATATATTTTTAAAAGAATAGGAAGTTATTTGAAGCACTTAGTTTTTGTTAAGCTAGAAAGATATCTTTAAGAGCGACCATTCCCTTTAAGACGGTCATAAGGATGGTCGTAGGGTAGTAATTTTTAAAGGAAAATCCACAGGTGTGACTGTAGGTTGTTGAAATATCTACGAATCTTGCGACCATCATTACGAGTGCCTTAACTTGAATGGTCTTTTTTAGCTGTTAGGAACTTGGCAAAATTAAATAAAAAAAAATTATGAGGATAGAAATTTATTAATAAGCAAGAAAGGGGGAATATCTTTGAGTTCTTTTTTTTTATAAACAAAAAAAAACTTAAAAGAAAAGAAATATAAAGTTAAACATGATTTTGGGAGAGCAAATGTGTTATATCTTGGATTTTGTTTTTATTCTATTAAATAGGCTGAATCTGAAGTTGCTGCATTAAATCGTCGCATTCAGTTGCTCGAAGAAGACTTGGAACGTTCTGAGGAACGTCTTGGATCTGCCACAGCTAAACTTTCGGAAGCATCACAAGCTGCTGATGAAAGTGAACGGTTAGTAGCCCTTCAATAACGAATGGTTTTGAAGGTTTTTTTCTTTTTTATTATTCTATAAATTTATTTTTAAAGGTTTTTTTTATTGAAGATACAAAAAAAAAATGGTTTAGGGGGTTCTTTTTCTTCACATTAGGACAAAATAATATTTTTGTTTTATTTATTAACAAAAATTAAAAAAATACTTTAGGATACGAAAGGCCCTTGAAAATCGTACAAATATGGAAGATGACAGAGTAGCTATATTGGAAGCACAATTATCCCAAGCAAAATTAATTGCCGAGGAAGCTGACAAAAAATACGAAGAGGTATAAAAAAACAACAATACAAAACTTTTGTAGTATTGTGCTGAGAGGTAGAATTATATAGGCATAGGGAATGTTTAGGGTTATTAGGGTTTATGTTAGGGTTGTTAGGAACTTTTTTGAATTTTCAGCTTCACCACACTGGACGTTGATGACAACAAAAACCAAACATATTACATTATATAGATTTATTTAATAACAAAAAAAAAAAAACAGTTATTATGATCAAAATAACTAAGAAACAAATATTTTCTTTCAAAAAACCAAACAACAAAAAACCTTTACTAAACTTGTGTGTGGACGATCTTAAATCTTACTCGATGATGATGATGACACTAAAACAACATTTGATGATGATGATAATAATGCAAAAAAACAACAGTGCCCGTAAGGTCCTTGAAAACCGCTCACTTGCCGATGAAGAGCGTATGGATGCCCTCGAGAACCAACTTAAAGAAGCCCGTTTCCTTGCTGAAGAAGCCGACAAAAAATACGATGAGGTGCTACTTCCTTCTAAAATAACTTGATGTGGTTTTTTCTTAAATGTCTAAACAAAAAAATACTGTTTGCTGCTGAAACTACTAACTAAAGTTTTGCGTGCGTGTAAAGCAGAATTGCACTACCTTTACAAAACAAACAACAATCAAAACAAAAAATTAAAAAAAAAACAAATCTTAACAATTTCAATATTGAAAATTTTGAAAGCCTCAAGAAATCTATATATAAAAAAACTCACAAAAAAATATAAAAAAAAAAACAGCACACACGTGTTTTTTACAAAAATACCAAATGATGGACTTACTTCGTATAGATATGTATTCATCAAACCATCACACATACATATATGTACACAGTTATTTATACTAACAAAATGATGATGATTACCTAAATCGCATACTTAGTCATGAAAAAAAGAAGATTTTTCAAAACTGCAAAAAAATCTATGAAAGCATCGTTGGAGCTTAAAACACTGAAAACATAATTTCCTTCGTGATACTGAGAGATCGAATGGTCAACTGCATCTATAAATATGTCGAAACGAATATTCCTTCTTTTATTTTTTTTGTTATCAAACCAAATGGAAATTGTCCAGTTTATTAAAAAAAAAACAACAACAAAAACTTAAGTAAATCTATTCTAAAATTTATTGTGAAGCTGCTTTTTTTTCTATAAAATGTTATCAAAAAAATAAATTAAACTACATATTTATTTTCTTTTTATATCAATTTGTCATAAATTAGTGTCTTAAATTTTGTTTGTTTAAAAAAAAACGTTAAAAATTCTTGAATTCAGATTTTAATTTGTTCTTTCTTTTTTGTATGAGATTTGTTATTAAAAAAACAAAAACTGTATGTAGACTATTCACACGTCGTTAATTAATGATCTTTACTTTTATTTTTTTTTTTTTTTTGTTCTTTTTTATGTTAGAATAGTATTTAACTTATATATGACGAATCTTAAGTAAATTAATTATACAATCAAAAACAAAAATGAAATTATTTGCAAATAAAGATATATTTTCTGTTCACAAAAAAAAATTCGGTTTTTCGGAGTATCGTTTGGACACAGGAGATTTTTGAATTTCAGCTTTGATGTGATGGTGATAACAACTTTCGGAAATTTCTTGATAGACTAGGTGTTTTGGAGGTTTTTATTTACAGGAAATG
Source organism: Dasysyrphus tricinctus (assembly GCA_963921185.1). NCBI lineage: Eukaryota > Metazoa > Arthropoda > Insecta > Diptera > Syrphidae > Dasysyrphus > Dasysyrphus tricinctus. Next base: position 273,501,295 of record OY992530.1, on the reverse strand, counting down.
AAATGAGAAAACATTGGAAAAGGAAATATAGTAATGTATGGCAAATTTTCAAAGGATTTTTTATTTGATAACAGACGATAAGATATAGTTCAGGGCGCAGCAGAGACGACGTTGTGATTTAGATCAAAGGGATTTATGTATTTTATCAATCCAGAAATTCAGAAGCAAAGTTTTTACATCATAGTATGAAAGTTAGATCACATTTCAGACATTTGATTTATAAAGATAATTGAACAACATTTTTAACCAAATAATATGGATTTGAAAATTGGGCCAAAAACGTGTAGATTTGAAACTGTCTGGACTTGCAAGCATTATAAACACTGAATCCAAAATGCTTGGAGAAGTATAGAGCTTAATTCAGTGTAAAACATTGAAAGAATTAATGTCAGAAAAAATAAAGTGGTTCCCAAAGCCAACAACAAATGTCAACAAATTGATAAATGGCTTCTTTTTTGTCTATGGTTGAATTAAATTAAGTTAACAGTTGAATTCTGTTCTCATTGCCTTCCTCACTGAATACAAATATTATTTAATCAAAAATTTTTTGAACTTTTTTAATAAATAAAAAAGTAATAATCAAAAGTCTTAACGTTCCGCTTATCATATCAAAAAGTGTAGTGAGTCACTGTATATGAACAAGATGCCAGTCGTCAGTAACAATACTGAATTAAATGGGTGACTCGAAGAACGTACAAGTGCCTTCGCAGACACATTGATTTAATTTTTTTCTTAATATTTTCTACAATAAGACATTTTTGAACTATTCAGTCATGTACAACAAGTTATGTCTATTTTTTAAAAAGTACAATTCATGCTTGTATTGTTCTTCCATTCACTGATTCAATTGCATTTTGACAGCACATATCTGCCGCAATTTGTTAGTTATTTCTTCTTTCCCCCTTTGTGGGAGTTATGCTTGAAAACATAATCCGGAACACTGATACAAATCCTTTATATTACCGAAACAAATAAGTCAAGTAGAGGACTTTTCAATTTTACTTGTTGAATTATATTTAGACCACTCGCACTTCCTTACATGTTGTCCGGGCAAAGAATTATTGAACCTCTTCAGTCGTTTCCGTCGCAACGTGTATGATAACCTTAAAGAAAAAAAATTGTTTTTATTGCAGGTAGTGAGTATCTTTTAGATAAATCTTAGATCTACGAATTTTATACAAACAAAAAAGTATTTGAGCAACGAATCTAATCAAAATAATACTCACTTCGCAACCGAAAAAACTAGGATCCGTGTGTATATTAATAAGAATGCCCTTTGTGTCCTCTGAGTTCCCAGATGTATTAAATGGGATATTGGCTGCTTATTGCATATAATCGTATACACTTATAACGATTGTCAAAATTATCGATGGTAAATAACTCAATTGATTGAAGTTTAAATCGTTTAGAAAGATGCAAACCGTTGGAATTATGAAAACAAATCAATAAGTATATGATCCGTTTTTTAGAAAATTGAGTTTAAAAATACAAAATTTCAATATTTATCAGTTTCATGCGGACCCTGGGGAACGTTATAATACAGTTGTTGATAAACTGCTGAACTGATTTTAACCACACGACCAAATAACGAAGATTACTTAAATTTGAGCTCAATCGGTTCAAGTCCATAGCATTCAAATTTTATACAGTTTGGCCCAACTTCGGCCCAACTTTCTGAATGCTTATTGTCATCTTCAAAAATATATATAATCTGTCATTTCTCCACACCACACAATGCTTAGAGAGTGTAATTGAAGTCGATGAAATACTCAATTATCCTATTCTCCATGGCTCGAATTCTCCAGTTCTGTTTATTTAAATATCCATTCAAATGAACAAAAATGTGTCTCATCGCTCATAGTGAGATTATTCGAAAAGTCGTGGTTATCGGTCTCCAGCTCAACGAATTTATTGGAACTGAGTATGGAGAATTTATAAAATTCTATTGAATATTTAATAATCTTCAAAGAAAAAATACAAAATACGAAAGTTATAAATTATTTAAATGAGTCAGTCGAAGAGGAACCGAACCAAGTCAGAAAAAGAAAATTCGGAGATTATAAGAGGACTAGTAGTCCAACCTAATAACCTGCCATTATTTACTGAATATTTTACTCGTAAAAGGACATTCTCTAAATTAACCTCTTCAAGGATACTGGCACACATGTGTACGTTTGGTTTTTCTCTCTGTACAATTTTTCTAAATAAAAAAAAACTTAAATTTCTGTTACAGTTCTTTTCCTTAGAAACCCTCCATGGTAAAATAACAACAAAATATTATTTGGCAGCACTTGTAGCGTTTTTATTAACTAGGTAATTAAGTAAGCCATACAATTTGAATGTAGCCTCCCGACAAGAAAAAAAAATTATAAAAAAAAACTCAAAGGAATTAGTATATATAAAGTATTCATTAAACGTATTATACTAATTTCAAGTCACTATTTAAACTTTAAGTTCTATTTTAATAGAAAAAATAAATGTCCACATGCGTGTACGGTTATCGTTGAGCAGTACTTTTTTTTACTTCATAATAAATAATATTTTGTTCTTTGTATTTGTCCCAAAGCTATTATGCGTGTAAGCAAAGTTTGGAAAGGTGGCCAAATAGTTGCAAAAAGACAGAACAACAAAATTTGATATAAAATAGCTTTTCATTTTTTGAATGAAGAAATCGTTTATTCGTGGATTTTGCTTCATGAAGGCAAAAAAAAGTCATATACGTCTAGAAGACTTAAACTTCATTGACTAACACAAAAATTCAAATTAATGGTCAGAATTAAAAACTAAGCAAACCCAGCTCTGCATGGGAACCACCTCCTGAAAAGTAAAAAGCTGGACTTAGGTTCTTACATAAATCAGAATTGACTCCATTGGACATTTTCCAAAGAAAATGCAACTGAAAAGCCCTCCAAGGTGTCGTGAAAAAAATTGCATCAAAACAACTCGCTATATTTGCGAGAAACATTACGAACCGGTGTGGTGCCAGAATGTATGAAATCTTTTCATTCATAATGAGAAAAGATCCATTAAAGCTAAACGGCCTCATATGTGTACATTTTATATTTCGTGAAAAAATTTAAAAAAATATTTTTTTTTTCGACCAATGAATTGTTTTTGATATTATTTCAATAAATTAAAATTAAAAATGAATTAACTGGATTTGGTTTTCATGTGAAAAAACCAACCAACTTATGTAAGTGGTTCTCTGAATAGAAAAGAATTTTTATTTAGTAGAATTCCCCGCATAGTTGAACATTTTTTTCTCAGAGAATGAGATATGAATAATATTATAAAAAAATGCGTGTTGACATTGAGAGTTCATTATACACTTCACTACCTAGATCCTATAAAAAATAGGTTTATTATTTGAGGACGTTTATAAGATTAAGCAATGCTCAGGAGATTATCGATGAACTTTTTAAAAATGGGTCAAGGCTAGTCACGCAACCCAGATAACACCGGTCATGGATTTAGTTGACACATGCATTTTTGGAATGGATACAAAATATACCATAGGCTTTAAGTTTAATATCCTAATTATAGACTTTAAATATAAGATAATAGCATAACATGCAAACCATAGTGAAGATAAGCATGATGTTCAAATCAATGATTGTTAATTTTTCTAAAATAAACCCATGCTAATGATTCATCACAAACACTCAAAAAAAGAAATTAATTTTTATCATGATGATGATAATCTATGGAAGTAGAAAATGCCTTAGATTCTATCTGAAAGAGGAAGCAATACCTCAAACTCTCAACTGAACAAAAACAAAGCAAGATAAAGAAATGATAAGCAAATAAAATTAGCTATTATAAATTCGTCGATTCTTGAAAATCTTTATTATTATATTTTAGGAGAATACCTAGTTATTTGAAATCGCACACTGTTAGGACTTATATTTTTATAAGATCGTTTTGATAATAAAAATTCGATATGTATGTATGTACATACATACATATATGTCTATGTGTATATGGAGTTACTACCTACTGAAATAAATTAACCGAATAGACGATAAAACTGGTATGCACTGTTATAAATCATAAGTGAAGTTGTTGAATGCAGAAAAACTGACATACTTAGACCATAATTTTGTTCATTGTAATGCCATATGAATCTAGGAGAATTCCTCCCTACTCTTAAGACCACTTGGAGCTCTCTAAAATGCGTGTGAGACTCCTAAAGTGTAAATTTACAACACATCACTGTGATCATTTTATAAGAAATCTCTAAGAATTGATTCTCCCTCGTCCATATAGCTTCTTCAAAAATCATTTGAATACACTAAAAACCGAGTTGGGTGCTTGCCTATTAGAAAGTGTCCAGCTGTATCACCTGTCAAAGGGCTATAGTGTAGATTGCTTAAAAATATCAAGCATTTAGACCGCTTCAGACCAGTGGTAATGTTTTCTATTCAGACTTGTTCTGTATTCAACATCTTGCTCTAGCCTAAGTTAACATGCAGCGATGGGCATGCTTTTATCTACCGTATCTGGTGAAACAGGTCGTGTTGTATCCAATTTTGGTGAGTTGGTCAGATTTAGAGTTTCCTGGAATGTCCTAGCTAAGCGGCATCCAGCAATGATGAATATTTAACTGTTGCACCATCTCCATAATGAAATGATACTCAACAGTTTAGGGCTACTGAGTTTGTTGCGTCCAGAGATTTAATAGCAACTGATATCATGATTTCTTTAAACCTAAATGACTTGTTTTATCGCCAAAAGATCCGTTGGGAATATGCTACAGTGATTAGGAACGAAAAGGAGAGGCTTAATTTTAGCAGGTCGAGAATACACTTTCCCCAATCCCGTTTGTAGTTTTTAATATATCAGTTAAAAAATGGATCAATTTATCTTCCAGCAATCCCATGTCCCCCAAAACTAATCTGGAAAGGATGGTGATTTCTCAAACTGTAATAACTGTGGAATGGTTACTTGGAAGGCAAGTGATCTCTTTATTGATCCGCTGCTAAGAACCTTTTTAAGTCGAATGGCTATGCTTGCAGCTGTTTTATTGACAATTTTGCTCGGGTTGTTTGATCATACAGAACGACCAGTGCAGCAGAAGTAGTCGTGTGAAGTTCTCCACCCATGCATAGGCAAGCTGAATGTTGGACCTTGCTTAGTTTATCATAGTTTTTCGTTTTATCCAGAGTGGTCCACCATACTGCCACAAAGTATGTTAAACACGGTCTAGCTACCGCAGTTTATAATCAATGGAAGACCCCATTTATTTGCAACAGCTTTTTTGCATGAGAAAAGTGCCACTTTGGCCTTTTTGACTCTTTCTTGTATATCAGGTTTCCAGCTTAACTCTTCTTATCTAACATAAGACTCAAATAGGAAATAACGAAACAACCACGTATTTTTGACTTGAAAAATATGTCTATGAATATAGAGCAAAAAAAAAGTAGTTGTACTAGAAATTGAGTAGTTTTTTTTTTTGTCTCTAAGGTACTTAAACTTCTATATGTCTTATCATCTCCTGAATCAGTTCAAGTACGTGGTGTTATGTATTGGAGCGTGCACAGTGGGCTAGGCAACTTGTTGATAGATGCCTGGACAGACTTATCGAAATATGCAAAACGGCCAGAAGTATTAGATGGGTTTTAAAAGTTCTAAGAGATAATAAGAATGACTTAAGAAGTTTAAGTATATTAAAAGTTTGAAATAAGAACACCTAGAAAATATGAACACCCTGTTTTGATAAGTGTTTGAAAATTAAAATTTCAATAGGCACTTTAAGATATGACTACCTGTATAATATTATGTATGATCTTCAAAAAGCAAGACGATACGTACATACATAGGTACTTGGCAGTCCTGAACCGATTAGATAGTGAAAAGCTCTGATTTTGATAAAAATAATCAAAGAGCTGTACAACCATCTAAAAATGCCTGCTTCTATTGCAAATTTTATTTTCCTCTTTCTCTCACAGGTGTTTCTTTTTCTGGTATTCGTATAAAACTTCCTTATTAGGTGTACCTATACTGTGTATAACATCTATACAAATTGTCATGCATTTCGATTTAATTTTCCAAAGTATTACACAATTATCCGATAATAGAATAAAATATCAACGGCAAACTCTATTTCCATTTATACTATTTTATTCGTTAATCAGCAAATATCTATATCTATACTTCTATCTATAGATATAGATATTTGTATCTATTTAATTAGTTTAGTGGGCGTGACCAAACCAAACAAATTGTCAAGCACAGACAGACATGTCATGCTATAAGTAGTTCTATCCGTATTTGTTTTATAAAAATGTCTCGTTAATAGAATTAATTATTATGCACAAGAAGAAGAAAAGAACATACCTAATTCTTTTGTTTTATTTAAATGCCTTAAATAATTAAGCGCCAAATATGTAACATTACTCCAGATTTAGTTTTATTTGATTGATTCAAATATATTTTTAAAAATTACATTATATTTTGATGCAGTGTTTTTTTTTCGCTTAAGGGCATGCATAGTACGTTTACTCATCAAACTGTGATCAAACTATGTAATGAAAGCGAAACAATTTTATCTGTATATGGTGTGGATAATAATTAAATATTCTAGAAGCACATGATGACATGACTCGATGTTTAATCAAACGTTTTATGCTCTGGTAAATTTGCTATGAGTTTAACCTTCTCTTTCTGGACACGTAGATAGTTATATACACGCACACACATATATATCCATATACTAGCTTCAAACACCCACCGGATGTTAGAGGAAGGTCGTTTGGAGTTTTTGTCCAGTTAGATAGGTATTTAATGATAATTTACCTAGATTGTTTGTTAAATAATGTTGTTCGTTAACATTGAATTTTTGTAATGTCTTTGGCAAATGTATCAACATACAAATGTATATGACAATTTTTCGGTTGACCCAATTGGTAAATAGAAACCTTAGATATTGTTAATGGAGGGAACTATAGATCTATAACCATTAAATCTTGTTTGTCTCCCAATCGTTATTAATGTGGAAAAGCTGTGGTTTCAAAAAAAAAAAATGTGGCATAGCTGGCACATCAATCACTGTACCTTTATAAGGTATTTTTAGATGAGTGTAGCCTTAATTAATCCTGTGGTAATATGTTCATATGTAAAGTAGGGTGTCTTTAGGTCAGGTCGATGAAGAAGTTGTACGGAATTGGGCTTCAAGGCGGCTCTTTAGATGAGTGTAAATTTTATTTTGCGTAACGGACTTGTTAATCGACCTAAAATATCGTATGATTCAACACTGAGTATATCCTGATGTGGAAATATTTAAACAGTACCTACTCTAAGAAGTTGTACAGAACTGATACTTCCCGGTTACTCTTTTTCAAAGTCGAATGAAGAGTCCTACCAACTTCCTTGTGAAGTGGACAATCGCCAGTAAAATTTCTTACTGGAATGCGAATGTGTTGTGAATGTTTCAAGTTTAAAACCATAATGCCTCAAATATCTAGTAAAAATAAAAACCACTGAATCCATTATCTAAAAGATTTTTTTTTTAAATTTTTCAATTCAGAAGCACAAGCGAGAAACTACAAACGGCAACAATTTTTTTTTTGTAATCAAACTGTCAACTATTCACCAAGAGTTCCCGTACATTTTGCACAGAAATTGTTCTTCAACGAAAACTCTCCACTTTTGTCTTCAAATATTATGTAGCTTCACGAGTACTTTCCAGGGTGAAACAAAATTCAAATTTTGTATAGATTCACGATATGATTCACAAGTATGTACAAGCCTTTATAATCGAAATCATATCTAAGCAGTTATGTCATAAAATTTAAAAAAAATACAGTGACAGCTCGCTGAGAACCAGGACCTAGTGATTTTCAAATTTCAACCATTTCTGTGTGCTAGTTGTTGATCGTTAGGAAAAAAACAACACCTATTACACAGGACAACATCTTCACGCAGGTTTTTGATTCCTTATCCCTAAACCTCAGAATTTCTCTAATGGTTCGGATCTTTGAGATATCCTAGTCTTAAAGCATTTTTGTTTCGTTATTCGGAAGAACTCCCCAACATTTGCATGCACAAATACCTTTGAATTTGCACCAGAAAAAAGAATCTCCGTGCATTTTGGGACAATCTGCTTAGCAGGGATTGTTATGTTATGTTTGCATTTGGAATTTTTTGCTTAGCATATTTTGTGCAGTATAATTATTTTAGGAATTCGGCCAATGTTGAAATAATTTCAAATTAGGGTGAGTCACATTGAAGCCTTGTTGCATTTGGGTGATGAAACGTTCACGTGATGCCTGTTTCTCTGCATATTCCTCAATAACTTTCTCCAAATCCAGAATCGAGTTTCCCTTCTTTTAAGCCTAGTATGCTGCTGATGCAAAACGAAATTTTTAGTTGGGCTCCAACAAGACAACGAAATGCTTACAAAACGTCAAAAACGAAGCGGAAAAATATTCGTTGACAGTTGCACAAATTCAAAAGCTTAAAACAAATACCTATGCAAACAAATTACTGGCAGCCATGCTGTTATGAAAGAATCAACAAAAATAAATACGAAAAAACAAACACGTCACTTTTCCGCACACAATAGCCCTGTTCCCTAGTGAGTTTCAACTTTCAAGTGAGTTTCCGCCAGATTTAATGCGAACCCGTTCAACAAGTGACGAATTGTAGTGATTCGCACTAAACGAAAACGCTATAAAAGTACAAAACCAATTTGCTTTGAATTTATTTTTCCCCACAAAACTCGTTAAGGCACCTGAAAAATTTAATTTTTCCAAACTTTCTTTTCAAGGAGTTGATTTAAATTTATGAGTTTAGCATATTAATGGAATATTTGGGAATGATATAGGGACAGATGAAGGCTTTAGAAAAAAATAATAATGAGAAGACTTAACTCAAAGATTTAAAGAAGTTTCTCCCTTTTGCATTTTCATGCTTGTGTTTTTAATAATAATCTCTTGTAGGTTCATAGTAGATAGCCCAGCATATCGCAGTATGATAAGCTTAAGAAGCTTAAATGAAATCGTGTTTGTGTACTGCGTAGCGTAGTGCAGTTCAAGGTGATATCTGACCGGAATTACGCGTATAAGTTTTTCCAACCTAAGCTACTTATGTGATCAACTAACTCTGTAAGTTAATTACAGTTAATTTTACTAGCTTTCCTAAGCCATAAGTCAAAACGAAACCCTTGAATTGGAACACGCTCGAATGGGTGTTTTTTTTTAAGAGGTATGGAACTTTGAAATGGAATAACACAAAGATGATTTTTTTAAATTCCCATGAAATTAACTTATTCGAAAGATAATCTTCTGGCATTATAATTTAAATATGATTTCTGGCATATGACCGCCACGGCTGGCTCGGACGTAGTCTAATCTGGAGGTTTAATTTTCGATGACTTTCTCCAACATTTGTAGCCGTATATCGGAAATAACGCGACGAATGTTGTCCTGCAAGTGGTCAATCGTTTCGGGCTTATCGGCGTAGACTAGCGACTCCACATATTCTCACAGAGAATAGTCAAGCGGTGTTAAATCGCACGAGCTTGGAGGCCAATTCACGGGTCCGTAACTATGCGGCTATCAACCGTTTCCTTCAATAAATCAATTGTGTCACGAGCTGTGTGACATGTTACCCCGTCTTGTTAAAACCACAGCTCCTGCATATCATGGTTGCTCAATTGATGATCGAAAAAGTCAGTAATCATGGCTCTATAGCGGTCACCATTGACTGTAACGTTCTGGCCAGCACCGTTTTTAAAGAAGTACGGACCAATTATTCCACCAACACATAAAGCATACCAAACAGTCAGCCTTTGTGGATGTAACGGTTGAGGATTATTATCACTCCATGTTTATTGACGTACCCATTCAACCAAAAGTGAGCTAAATCACTAAACAAAATTCGCTTATGAAAATTATGAAAAAAATTCAAAATAAATTTGCACAATTTGGAAGCGTTGTTCAGGCGTCAGTCTGTTCATGTTGAAATGCCAAACCCCAAACCAAACTAAAAATGAATCACTTGACAGCTGACAAAATGGCCGCCAGTTAAAATAGTGTTGCCAACTTAAAGTTCTATACCTCTAAAAAAGACACCCGTTTCAAACTTTCGAAAAACCTATGTCTTACTTACTTTCTGCTTAATGTAAGCTGAATTTACCGTTTGTTTCAAACTAAAAATGAATCACTTGACAGCTGACAAAATGGCCGCCAGTTAAAATAGTGTTGCCAACTTAAAGTTCTATACCTCTAAAAGAGACACCCGTTTCAAACTTTCGAAAAACCTATGTCTTACTTACTTTCTGCTTAATGTAAGCTGAATTTACCGTTTGTTCATTTGTAGTGTAATTATTCCTGCAAAAACTTTCAATAGCACTTTCGTAGGTTGCTAGTTAATCTTCTAAGTGTAATTCTTGCCTAAATGGAATTGCAATCAAACCTTCTGTCATTGAGGAAAATTGTTTTCCCCGAAAATTTGTCTACTATGATCTTTCCATATTCCCGATACGAATAAATTCCTAGGTATGTAATCTTTCGAGCATCATTCACGTTCCATAAAGAATTTGTATTTAAATTTGTATACAGTAATAGCATAGAGAGTTCTCTGAACTCCCAGAATTCTGAAGTTAATTATTTACGAATAGGTATTTAGAGTTTTCATAACTACTGTATATAGTGACTAAATTAGGCAAGCGTACATGTACTATGTATGTATATTAACAGTGTTATTTAATTCATGATAAGCCCATTATAGATTTAAATTCCTTACGGATATTTTTCTTGAGCTGGTCTTCGGCCTCCCTTTGGAAAAAATGATTGCTCGGCAAGAATATTTCGTCGGTTCAAAGGTAAAACTCACTACCTAACTAACATATTAAACTTTTGGTGGATATTTAATTGCAACACGTGAGGCCCTCGCTAGTAAAAACTTGTGGGATAAGGCCCTGGAAAGGCTTTGGGTAGGGAAAAGAAAACTTGTTAAATACTCGTGAGGCCCTCGCTAGTAAAAACTTGTCGGATAAGTCTTATCCATCACAAATACCCCATAGTTAGCGTATTGGACTGGTAATCAAAAGATCACAGCATCGAATCCTAGTGAAGGCGACTTTTTTGGTGTCTCGAGGCAAAAGGTTGCTTAACTGGTGAGACCTTAGAGAAAATCGATAGTTGCCCTTGCTAGAGCCATGTTAGGGTCTTGTAAAACTTTCAAGTGCCCCGTCAAAAACTAAATTGTTTTTCCAAATCTATTGTCATATGATGACGCAGAAGTATTGCTGGATTTATACGACTGGAAAACTAGCAGTATATTAACCAAACAATTGTCAAAAGAATTGACAAATTCATTCTTTTGGTCATTATAGTACTTGCACTTTTCCAGTCGCATAAATTCAGCACTACAATCGTCTAACCTGCATAAATGGTGTTGAACAACAACGCCATCTAGCTGCACCATAATGTTTTTAAACATGTGAATTCATAGCTAACTGCATTATCAAAAAAATAATGTGCTAATGAAGGCAGAATTCGTATTAGCGTTGGCAAACAATACAGACATGCAGCCTGCTGAAATGGCCCTTTATTTTTAAATTAAAATCCAAGCAACACCATATTAACTTAATTTGAAGTCTTCCATGCACTTGCTCTACATTAAAAAGAGGAAAAGCATTAAGCTAGAAAATTAAAACTTTGAAGGATAATCATTTTGCTGATGGAAAATGAAATATTCTATTTAAGCAATCAGTGAAAATTGCTTCCAGTTTGTGGTTAGAGTAGATCACTAAGGACCAGATTTTCGTTGCTGAGTTAAATCAAAGTTAGTTAACCTTCCAAATAAATTTACCCTGAGTTAACTCTTGAGGCAGTTTTTCTGGAGAGGACATTTCAAAAATAAAAACTGCGATTTTGTTCAAAATCACCAAGTATTACAGTTCGACATCGAAGATAGAGGCTGAAGTTTGCTAAAAGTATTGAGTGACATTCAAATTTTAGCAATAAAAAGCGAACTTAAATTAGGCGCATCGTTAACGGTAAAGCCAATTAGTCACATTTGGACGTTCAACTCGGCGAATCGCAAGTCATAATAGGTGCCTAGGGCTTCATCTACTCATGAATAGTTTGCCACCTCCAAAAGAAGAAGGCTAGTATTAACAAAGAAATTCTAGTACTAATTAAGACGGTAGGTATAATAGGTAGTTTAGATTGTTAAAGTTAAACGAACAAATACAAAATCAGATAGACCAATTCCGCATTTTTTTTTTTGTATAACAGTAAGATAATTTCGTCAAGAATCCGTCGTGTTTGTTATACCATCACATCAACTGAAACATCGAAGTGAATCCAGCGATCTCATCAGTATCATCGAAGGAGAAGAAATTATGTTCCCAGTGTGAAATGGTAAAAAAAGCATTAACATACAAATTTAATTTCAAACATTTTACATACGTATATACTTACATAAATTAATTTTCTCATCAAAAACGCTGCTTTCAAATACATTAATGCGATTGTGTTGTGTTTGCTTGTTTGGTTTTTTCTAATGGAAATTATTCAATGAAAAAAAAAACACATTTTTAAATATTATTATTTTATAATTATTATTAAAAAAAATAAAGGTTGCCCGTAAATTGGCCATGGTTGAAGCTGATCTTGAGCGCGCAGAGGAACGTGCCGAGTTGGGAGAAAAGTATGTTTTCAAATATCATCATCTTATGCTGTGTAATATGTGTCTGCGTTTTATTGTTATTTAAGTTTTTTATTTTTTTATTTAATAATATTAATTAATACATATCACAAAAATTAATATTTTTCTTAAAAACAAAAAAGTATATACATATATATAAAGTTTTAGCTAGATAGTTTCCGAGATTTTTTCAGCGCATGCTAACAAATAAAAATATATATTTTTCCCCCATTTAAAAATAAAATAATTACTGATGTTCATTTTTTTGTCTTTCCCAAAAAAAAAAAAATGTTTGCTAAATTTTTTGCGCTTGTTTGTTGTGTTCTGATATGCTAACTAAAACAAAAAAAAAAACAAAACGAATCTACGCAAATGTTAATGCAAAAAAGGTTGCAAGAAAACTAGTCCTCATGGAACAGGATTTGGAACGTTCCGAGGAGAAAGCTGAGCTTGGCGAAAGGTTTGTTTGTTTTGTGCATTTTTTTTACTAACTATTTCACAATTTGTATCAAGAGTTTTGCTGTTTATAAAAAAAAATTGAAAAAACTACTCAAAATGTGCTAATTTGTTTTTAAGAGCTGGAATATTGTAAATGTATTTACAAAAAAAATGTTCATTCAACTTTTCAAATAAATGTTAATAGAAGTCTAGGTATATCATAAATACCGCTATTATCACAGACAGTCAGACATACAACTGTTAAAAACATTGATTTGGGTACATTATCCTCTAAGGGCAAGTTTTTCAGTGCGTTAACTCAGAAGCAGTTTTTCAGTGGAAGAATCATTTCATTTGTCAGTTGTCAAAAATCTATTGAAATCGAAGTGTGACCATGGAAAACGCATTTTCACTATGGAAATCCATGGAAACTGTCCTTTCCTTAGTTTCGCATGTTGATTTTAATAGATTTCTAACACGCACCTGTCAAAATATCTGTTTCCTTTAGGATCTAAATAGACTGAAAACATGTTTTCGGAATCAAATCGGGTATTACCCTACAACTAAAACGATCGCGCACTGAAAAACTGAGCCTAAATTGGTTCATCAAAACAAAAATATAACCTGTTTTCAAAAACGTCAAATCAACGTCAATTTGACTGTCAAATTATCATAATTTTTTGAAGCAAAAATTGCTGTCGTCAAATATGCAACTGTCCTGTTTGCAAAGATTGTGGAATTTCGAAGATGGTTTCCGAAAATATTCCAAAATTGGACAGTTACCTCCGGAAGAACACATGTATAGTTTAGGCCTATAAAGGGTATCGATGTTCTTGAACATATTTTAAATAAAAATGCTTTAAGCAAAAAAAACTTATGTTGAGTAAAAATGTTGCTTATGAATTAAATAAAATTACATACGTACATAAATACCAATATTGCAGCTTCTTATATACACATTTTTCATTAAATATATATCTATGTTTTATTTGTCTTATCAATATTCTAACAAAACAAATTTTTCTACATAGCAAAATCGTGGAACTTGAAGAAGAACTCCGCGTTGTGGGTAACAACTTGAAGTCCCTCGAAGTCTCAGAAGAGAAGGTCAGTATCTTTAAATATTTAATATTTTATCTATTCATTCTAAACATAACAACAATAATCAAAAACAAAAAATTCAATGTTTTTGATTGTTTCAAATAAACATTATTATATTTGTAAACATAAAAATCTCCTATGCAAATCAAAACCACGCACTCAATCCCTTATTTGATTTATATAATAAAAAATATAGGCCAACCAACGTGAAGAGGAATACAAGAACCAAATTAAGACCTTGAACACTCGTCTAAAGGAGGTATTTAATATAAAACAAAATGCATAGCAAAAAAAAATTGATGACAATACATATTGATGACTGTTGGATTTAAAAGAAAAGAAATTTTCTCAATTGTAGCAAAATTTATAAACAAAAACCCCAAACCAGCGCCAGCGTGATGATGTGCTTTTGATTTGCCTTTATTTTTGTTGTTTTTTATCTGTTTCTCTCTCTTTCAATCTTTGTTCTTTCTTGAAAAGACAATTATTGTTGTTGTTGTTGTTTTTTTAAATACTTAAGCCCAAACGGCTTGAAAGGACGTGCGTCAGAGCGTTAATTACCGCAAATCGTACAATTTTTTAACAACTAACTAAAAGTAAAAACAGAAAATTGTTTTTTATAAGAATTTAAATTATTTAAAATAATTTTGTTTTGAATACTAACCATAATTATATTGATTTTTTATTTTATAAACAAAAAAGATTCACAGCCTTATTTTGACAAACAGCATATCACGCAATATAAAAAATAATAATTGACTGAATTATACTAGCTGGCGCCTGCGATGCGGACCAATAAATGATTATTATTTCATCAAAATGATAGATTCAAACTTTCAAATTAACAATTTAAAAATATTTCTAATGCTTTGCTTGATAAATATGTATGTACGTCAAAATTGGGCTGATTTTTATACACAAAATATTTATTAATATTTATATATTTTTTTACCACATATTGTTATTTTTATTTTTAATTTAATTTTTCTTTTCTTTTTTTACATATTTTGGCTGCATTTTTGTTTAAATTAAAACAAAAAACAAATAATATCCGCACTTATGCTTAAATTGATGTTTTTTTTTGTGTGATTTTGTTTAATATATAACTATATATCATTAATGTTTGAATAACAACACAATCATATACATAAATATGTTTACACCTATACACAAAACAAATGGATTTGCAAAATTATATTAATAAATGGGTAGGCCACTCAAAAGGAAGAAACTTTCGAGGGTCAAATCAGATTATTGGATCAACAACTTAAAGAGGTATTTTTATTTGATCCTACAAAGTACTGGTACTGGGGAATGGGAATCTTTATCTTTTATTTTCCTCTTATAATTATTTGTTACCTTTTGTGTATTATTGTCGATTACCTATTATTATTTCTTCTTTATTTTATAAAGACAAAAATATTTCTGCCGCTATCGCTATTTCTATTGTTTGCTTTTTGTATATTTATACATTGGGAACTCTTTTTCTTTTGTAGTTTTTATTTATATATATATTTTTAATTAAATTATTATACTACATATCAAGAATTTTATAAAACTAAATTTAAATAGGTTAGAATCTATATATTTGTATCCTTAAAGCTTTTCCATACATGGGGAAAGCACTAAAACAACGCTGGGGTCGAAATTAAAGCAACATTTTCAAAGAATTGCTTTACTTATTAAGATCTCATTTTCAAGATTTGAAATCACTAGAAAGTTAAGAATCAAGGAACTGTTTAGGCAGAGTCTCTGAGATCCACAAAGACCACATGTCGTTAGCATCCATATTATCCACTTTAGATCACAAGAAGTTGCTTATCTTAAATCTGTTGCGCTCCCGGTTGACGGTTATGATGGTGATGCTTAAATTAATGTTATCCACCTCGTTATAGATTTGTATCGTCCCGATTCCCACAGTTTGGCTTTTTCCATTCATCCAAAAATGAACTTTGTCGCTTTAAGACGATTGGCGCGTAACTTTTTTCCAAATGGAGCACTAATTTTACTTTTTACACGCGTCTTTCAACGCTATAGCCTTACATGGTTATTTATTTCCATACACTTCTGATCAATTCAGAGCAAATGTCACAAATAATGCTTTAAAAACATGGCCACACTGTAACTTAACAATTTCCAGGATCTCTTACTTTTTTGTACAAAGAAATGTTGACTGTAACGTAAATAACTTAAGAGAGTGCATAACTCGTTATGTGGGTGAAATAGAATTTATTGAATACATACATACTAGATAAGAAATCCGTGGACGCATCCACCATTTTTTAAATTTGTCAAAACTATTGCCAAGTGCACATTATATGATCTGATCCTACAGTCGGATTTTGTATGCTTCGATGTGACAGTCGAAAAGACTCCCCCTCTCCTAAATCCCCATAACGCGAGGTCTTCATTAGAGGTCCTATCTTCTCAATTCTCGTCTGCTAAGATATCCTTAAATCAATTCAATGGGATAGGTGGGTAAAGTTACATAAATAAGTATGTTTTTAAGAAGAACTAGAACGATTTTAAAATCATCTGGAGGTGGATCTGTGGACATTTCAATTTTTGTAAACGCTTAATTGGCTTCGGATTTTTAACCTCGGGCAATATACGTATTTTCTTAAAAGTTGAAACTATTGTAAAAACAAACAAAAACCTTATCGTACGTATTAAGGGTAATTGACCTTTTTACCTATAATATTAGAAAGCTTTTTGTTGTACAGATTTATTTTAATTTTTAACAACAGTTACTTAAATTACTTGAGATTATTGTGTAAGAAAAAAAGACATTTGTTCTGTTTGAATAATTTTTAGATTATATTGAATAATTTTTAGATTATAACATTGGCAACTCATGAAAGAATTAAAATTTATAGGAAAAATTCTATACCAATTGATTCGAATCCACTTAACTACCATTTAATTAATAAATAACAACTTTATGTTATAATAATCTTATCTAGCAATATTGATACTGTTCTTAGAAATGTTTGCACAAATCATTTTTAGATTTTTGTTTTGTTGAAAAAAAAAATATTATTTACCCCAGTTTCACAGTCTCGTTGAAACTTTGAACTGAGTTCAATTGCTCTGCTGAACTAAAGTTTTTACAAAAAGTGGAGTTTAAACTCGCATTGTGAAACTGGGGGTTAGTTTCTGTAATAAATTAAAATAAAATTTTCTTAATTACATTTCTTGCCAAAATAAAAAAGATTTGACTCTACAAAAAAATGTCGAGGCCTAAACAACACCAATAAATTGCTAATGCAAAATTAAAAAAAAATATTACACAAAATTAATAAAATTGAAAATAGCTGTTTCATTGCACTTTTATCTTTTTTTCGTGAAATCCAAATTAAATAAAAGAATAATTTGCACTTTCTTTTATGTTATTTTCATTTTTATTGATGTAAACCTCTGTATGAGTATCTACTTTCTTCGGTAGAGATTTTATAAAAATATATTTATTGCAGAATAAAATGATTCCAAAATGTTACTATATTTATGATAAATAATATTTAAATTAAATTAAACTTAACTTAATTGTGTGTTGTTGTTTAGGCCTGTGCATTTCGTAAAGAAGCTAAGCAACATGCCATAGAATTTAAGAACATTGTATCAATAGTAAGTTTGTGAATTCAATGATAGGTTTTTTTTTTGCAAACTTATGGTAAACATAAATGTGAATTGTGACGCAGATAATTACATTATTATTATGTGTATGACTTTGGTTTACAAAAATGTACTACAAAAAAAGAATAATTTATTTTTTTATTCTCTCTGTTTCATATTGGGTAATATATGTGTTTAATATCTGTATTTTATATTTAAAAAAAAATATATTTTTTCAATGTCTCACATGCCATTTTCTCTTCATCACTAACTTTAATATAATATATGAACTCTACATACTTATGTGCTTAGTTTAAAATTAAAATTAATCATTTTTGAAATCAATTTAACGCTGGGCTTTGTAGTTTTTTGTTTACAAACAGCTTTTCTCAATCCAACTGTTATTATGGTGTTGTAAAAGGTTATTTTATTATACATATGTACATACAAAAAAAAACTATTTTTATTGATTCAAAATTAACCTTCTACATCACCATACGTATTGTCATGCTTTAACTTCTCTATCAACATTTTTGTAAAAGAATACAAAACTAATCTCATTTTTTTTTAATGTTCACATTTAAAATATAGGCTGAAGCCCGTGCTGAATTTGCCGAACGTTCTGTTCAAAAATTACAGAAGGAAGTCGACAGGCTCGAAGGTATGTCTTTAAGTTATATTCTTAAACTAATAACATAAATCTTAGAATTATTATTTATTATACAAACAACATATTTACTAGTTTTGATATTATTATTATAAAATATAATTTATGAAAAGGGATATATTGTATTATTATTATTTTGTTACTGTTGTGTAATATGTTTTTGTTTTTAAGCGTTTCATTTTTGATAACATTTTATAACTAAATTATAATTTATGACACATTTACTGCCTCTATTATGGAGAACAACTATGATTTAAGTTGAGATGTTGATATTATTGACCAAAACTTGTCTATCAAAAAGCACTTATCAATCGGTCATTGTGACAGATGAAGAAAATATTACTAAAACATTTTCTTCTGCCAAACAACATTGGAACACCTTCAAGGTCTTAAAGTTGAATTGGCGCAAAGACAACTCAACCAAGAAAAGTTGTTATCCATAAGTTTTTATAAAATTACAAACATACAAAAAAACTAGATGCTTACAATTTCGTACGAAAATAAATTAAACAAAATCGAAAACTTGAACATGCCAAAAACTTTTATAAAACAATAATTTAAGTCTTTAATTAAAAACAAAAATATTCACAACAAACATTTTATTTAAGAATATTATACGCCCTAACAATAATATTGACTTTTCCCTTTTTGTTGTTTTTTTGTATTTGTTCCTATTTACTAATTTATTTCATTTAATTTTTTTTATTTTTATGTTATAATTTTGTGTGGATTTGCATTTGTTGTTTGCGATTAAAAAAAAAAATAAAAAATAACTCACTTTGTTGTGTGCTTATAAAACAAAAAATGATGCTGCGCTTTTCAAAATTCTGCATTCAAAAAATATTATAAATGCTCTCCTCAACATCACCTCACCTCACCTAACCGCAAAATATCAGACGATTTAATGAACGAGCGTGAGAAAAATAAATTGCTGTCAGAAGAAATGGAAGCCACTTTACATGATATTCAAAACATGTGAACATCCTTAGTTTTAACAAAAAAAATGTTATTAAAACAAAACAAACAAAAAAAAAAAACACATAAAATCAAAACAAAATGAAAATGAATGAAAAATCAGCAGTCATCCAGAGATAAAATGCTACACAGATCATAAGAAGACGTAGAATTCTGACTTCAACAACGCATAAAACAATTTATAATTCTTTAGATATATAACAATATAATAGATGATGACGAACGACTAAATAACTAAGAGACGTCTTACAACATAAATATTATTTGTTTAATCATAAATTTAATTCTTTGCTAGCTAGTGTGTTATGCATTATTTTTTTTTTTTTTTTTAATAATTTACTTTCGTTGTAACATCCTGTACTTTTTGATTGTAATGATTATTGTGTATTTGTTAGTTGTTTCTTTTAAAATATTTATGACATTTATATGACAACACAAAACACGAATGAAAACAAAAAGAAGATATTCCAATTTTTATTTAATTATAGTAAACGTATCAATTCATTCCAATTGACTTTTAAATTCCGCTGTGCATTTTTTGTATAGAATTAAAAAAAAAGATAAATGTTTTATTTATATACATCATTTTATTTAAAAAAAGAAAAAGCTATTTACATTATAAACAAAAAAACGAGGTGAAAGAATTGTGTGTTCTTTATTTTAATTTTTGTTTTACTTTAAACAAATAAAAGAACTATGCTTAAAAAAAAAAAACAAAAATAAAAATGAACGTATTTTTATTTTTTGAAAGTATTTTAGAAATTTTAATTAAACAAAAAAGAAGTAATAAAAGACATTTTTTCCTAGTAACTAAGCATAGCAATACTTACACAAAAATGTTTTATTTTTATCCTGTGCTTCTTTTTTTTGTATTAATGTAGAATGTAAAAATCCATTTCTACACTTCTAATAAAACTAAATATACTGCCCATTAATAGTGCATTATACGTATACAATAATTTTCAATATAAACAAAAAATGATCAATATTTAAAGAATTTCTTCATTTATAAAGTGCCTTAGTATTTTTTTTACGTACAGAAAAAAAACATTAGGCAAACAGCGGAACTTTAAAAACCATAAACAAACTATAAGATAATTTTTCTTAAAGAGAATTTATTTTAGAAAGCATTAAGCATGAAGACATTAAAGGACAAGTTCTATAATTAAAATAAAAATTGTTTTGTGTTTTATTTTTGGCTAACATTTTCCCTTCCCGAAACAAAAAATTACATTTAAATAAATTTTTTTTTCGTTTAATAAACTTAGTAATTAATTAAGTTTTTTTTTTTAATTATTGATAAGTTTTTACTCACACTTTCCTTTATTTTATTTTTGTTTTATATTAAAAAAAAAATGGCTTACCTCTACCACCTAACTGCTTTAATATGCTGCTTTATGTTTTATTTGTCAACAATCCAACCACCCTGCTCCACAAAAACCTTTTAAATCAAAAAAAAAAAAAACGAAAAAATAAAACTTTAGATGAAATAATCGTTGAAAAGGAACATTATGCAATTATCGGCGACAGTCTAGATCTTGCATTCGTGGATCTTATTCCCGGAGTACAACCAAATTATAATGATCGTAATCCTACAACCAAATTATAATGATCGTAATCCTAAACCACCAACTCCAAAAGAAGCCACACCCACAGCTGAACAAATTGCTGCTGCCGATGCAGCTGCTCAAGAAGCTGCAGATGCTGCAGCCGCAGCAGAAACCGAAGCTAAAGAACAAGCTGAAGCAGCAGACGAAGCTGCAAAAGAGGCCGAAGCAGCAGCAGCTGTTGTTGAAGTGCCGAAAGAACCAACCCCACCACCACCACCGCCACCACCATTCGAGTATGCTATTGACTTGCCTCCAGAGGGTGCAGAAGTGCCATATGTAAAGAACTTCGACGCTGCCGCAGCTGCAGCAGCAGAAGCAGCGGCAATCGCTGCAGCTGAAGCTGAAGCAGCTGCTGTTGTTGCGGCGGAAGAGGCAGAGAAAGCGGCAGCTGAAGCTGCGGCTGCTGCTGCTGCAGCTCCACCAACAGAAAGCGCTCAACCAGCTGATGGTGCTCCACCAGCAGAAGGCGCTTCAACTGAAGCTGCTGCGGCAACCGAAGCGGCGCCAGCATCAGCAGAAGCTGCAGTTGAGGCAGCTCCACCAGCTGAAGCGCCCGCAGCACCTGAGGCAGATCCGCCAGCTCCAGCACCAGAATCTTAAATATAATCAAAACTATTTATCAACTATATCGTATACAAACATATATTTTTAACTATAGTTTCTTCTTAATTATAAGTTCACCAAAGCGCTCATCAAAAAAGACACTGTGCTCATCAATTATCAAGTTTTTTTTTTCAAATAAAGGATACTCTCCAATAAAATCAATTATACTGCTGAAGAATTGATTCATCAGACTTCATCGACTGCAACTATCTCATGAATTCAAAAAAAAAAAAAAAATCATCGAATCTTTCCTCGAATCTCAATGACTAACATTATTTCCTTCTTCTTTATAACAATTTTCTTTTTTGTAAACTTTATAAAGGTATGTTCAAAAACTTGAGTGACTGCTATCGATACAGGACTTTATAAGCCTTAACGTATCCATTTGGCATCATTAAATTCGTTTTTTATCTTATGCAATGAATGTCCTCGAAGTATTTGAACATGTCTGTCTTTATTTTTGTCAAACTATCTATTTTCTTTTACACTTTTATTCATTTTTATATTATTTCTTTTACTTTATTTAGCTTGCTATTATTTTATTTGCTTGCCTAACGCTTTTTATTTTCGCTTTCGCTTCATTATTTCGATGAAAACAAAAATTTGGTTCCTACCTGTGACAAAAATTTGAAACACACACAAATGAAAGATGATACAATTGTTGAGGTGGAGAAATTCGCATTAATAGGAGACAGCTTAGAGTTGGCATTCCTCGATTTGATACCCGGACTTGAACCATTCTATACGCCCCGAAACCCAAAACCACCCACACCAAAAGAGCCTACACCCACAGCCGAAGAAATTGCTGCTGCTGAAGCAGCTGCAGCCGAAGCCGCTGCAGCGGCTGAAGAAGCTGCAGCTAAGGCGGAAGCCGAAGCAGCAGAGGCAGCTGAAGCAGCAGAAAGAGCGGCTCGTGAGGCAGAAGAAGCAGCGGCTCTTGCAGCGATTCCAAAAGAACCAACCCCACCACCACCACCGCCACCACCATTCGAATATGCCATTGATTTGCCACCAGAGGGCGCTGAAGTGCCATATGTTAAGAATTATGTTCCACCACCACCGGGTTCGGAAGTACCACCGCCAGCAGAAGGCGCAGCTCCAGCAGTTGAGGGCGCAGCTCCGCCGGCCGAAGGTGCTCCACCAGCTCCAGCTGCCCCACCAGCAGAAGGAGCCCCAGCTGCTGCACCACCTGCGGAAGGAGCTCCACCAGAGGCTGCTCCGGCAGCTGATGGTGCAGCTCCAGCAGCTGCCCCGGCTGCTGAACCTGCAGCCCCTGCTCCAGAAGCTGCTCCTCCAGCACCTGCTGCCGAAGCACCGCCACCAGCACCTGCCGAAGCAGCACCAGCCGCCGCCGAACCCGCACCTGCCTAAATATAACAATCTTGTAGTCTCCATAAGCTTGCATGAACCAGCTTTTCAACGTCATTTAATCATTTAAAATCAATGCAAATATTGGAAAAATATAAAAAAAAAAGTTTTTATTTCAATTTTTTGTTGAAGCATTAAAAAATTGCGTTTTATTTTTTTTTTGTTCTTAAATTGAAATCAATTTTAACTCACAAAGCTTAAACAAAAAAAAAAGATCGAAATGAACGCCTTCCACAAATACAGCAAGTGCGTTGCCAAAACAAGCAAAAATATAAAAATCTAACAGCTTCTTGCAAGGTAATTTATTGCTTTTTATTTATTTAATTAATTTATTTCAACTTGCCAGAGATTCAGTTGCATTCAAAAACAAAAAAAAATAACGTTTTGATCAAATTTTAGATAAAATAACTTTATTGTATACATAATCTGGCCATTTGACTTATATATAAGTTCTGTTCGTCAAGAGTAGATTTTAGATATATTTTTGTTAATTTTTAGTTTATTTCTCTTTATTTATTGATTTTCTTTTATTTTTCTTACTCTTTATTTTATTATCAACAATCAACAAATAATTATAGACGACCTTGTCTTGGAGAAGGAAAGGTACAAGGATATCGGAGACGATTTGGATACCGCTTTCGTCGAACTTATCCTCAAGGAATAAAGAGCTGCTGTCAATGCAATGGCAACCAAATATCCAACTATGGCTTATTTACATCCTTGAGATATACGTTTAGCATTATCTTATCAATATTTTATTTCCAGTGATTCTTGAACAAAATGTTTAACTCAAAAAAAAAAAAATTAATAAATTTACGCAAACAACAAAAATAGTAATCCTTAGAAAATTCGTTTTATTTGAAATTATAATTTTTATTATTTTAGTCATTTTTAATTATAGATTTGAATAAAGTATGAATTGAAGTTGATAGTAAAAAGTTGTGTAGTATTTTTTTCTGTTGGAAAATTGGAAAACTATAAAAATTATAAACATTGCTATTTTTATTTTACAGACGAAGTAAGTAAAGGCAAAGAACAGTACAAGACAATTGCACAAGAATTGGATTCAACGTATGCCGATATGAATGCTTACTAATTAGATTAACAACTTAAATGCATTTTTATCGTTACAAAAAAAGTAATAACTAAACAAATCAACAATAAAACTGCCGATTAATTACAAAAAAAGAAAAAAAAACTAAATTATTTTATTTTTTAGTGCATTTAACTAATAATTATAAAACAAAATATATAAGTATGAATAGAATTTGTAATACAAAATAATATTTTGCTTAGAATTTTGTTTAAAATATTAAGAGAAAAAGGGTGTACAAAAATCTCAATAAATAAACAAAATTAATCATTTAATAATATTACCTGCTATTATTAACTACTGTAAACAAAGAAATCATTTTTCAGAAAGATAGAATAATTAATTATTGTATTTATGTAGTTTGCCTAATGCGACTTATGCCTTTCCCCGTTTTTGAAACTTTATTGTTAATTAGGGTGTCTCGTGCTTTTTTTTTAATATTGACAAATTGCGTATTTCTGACCTATCATTGGCATAATATGAAAAAAATCTCTTGTTGTTATTATATAACATGTTAGATTTTTTCTGATAAATTATTTGTTTTTGTATCGTTTGAAAAGCTTAGAATTTTATGGATATTAATTTTAAATATTGTCTTTAAATTATTACTACTACTTATTTTGTTTACATAACAGGAACCCGAACACGCTAGTTTTCCCGTCCTCTCCGAATACGAGCAATCTGTTTCAAGTTATCCTTCTTAAAAATTGAGGTTCAATCTAGGATTCGGGAATCTCCTTGGCTGGAGCAACAGTGAAGTGTTTTAGCTGGTAGAGTTCGTGGCTGTCAATATTGTCCGCATACCCAAGTAATTGGACGGATCTGTTGAAAATAAACTTTTCCGTGTTCACTAAATTGAAGAACTCACATGTAAGCGAATCTTTGCTATAACCCCGTGACTTGATTATGGCATTCGATACGAATCGAATTATTAAATTATTATTTTTAACACTTAAATTATTATTGCATTCATCCGATTTAAAGAAAATTTGTATCCATTTATTTTAAATTTTAAATCCATGCAAAATAAATTAACATCGAAATAAGCATTTTTCCTTGAAGCAGTCAAAAGCGGTATTACCAAAAATCAAATCCTCTACAAATTTCAACTCGCTTCAGACCGGACTTCTGTTCATGTTTGAAATATTTCGGAAAAAGCATCTCTCATTCCTTAGTTTTTTTTTTAAATAAAACTAACGGTCGTTGCTCGATCGTGAGACTCTTCTCCGCATGATCTTCTGCCTTGATACTCTTTCCTTACTGCCCTTGCTTTTTGCATTATACATATTCAAATGTGGGTCTTCTGTTTCAAGATTCGTTTGCCCATGTTTCAAAAGAGATCATTCGAAGAGACAAGTTCACTTTATGCCTGCGTAAATTCTGACGGTGGGCCACTGAGATTCTTTAACTTTCTTCAGTAGCCATGAAACCATTGTAAATTTTGACTGCAGGTCTCTGAGATTCATTGTACATACATACTGTGGTTGAAATTTAGATTTCCACTGGTTCTTTTGTTTTTATATACCATTATTTTGCAACAATCATTAAATAAGTCCGATTAGATAGTCTTCTACTTGGCTGATTTATTTCAGTAGTACCTATGTATATAGAAATTTATTATAAAAACCTTCAATTGAATGCATTTGACTGCAAATAAAGTCAAAGAAGAATACAACCATTGCTTGGATCTTGCCATTAATGGAATATAAGGTGTGCAACGTGAAATTTCTTACAAATTGCCACAATTTGTTGTAAAAACCCATACGAAAAACCCAATTTTGCGAAAGTTGCAGACAAATTTAAAGCTACCAAAACACGCTTATTCATTCGAATGTCCTCCACTCGTCCTTTGTCAAGGACTAGATTATGAGAAGGTACTTATATGGATATGTATGACCTTTCCACATATATCGGGCAATAACTCGGCCATAACTTGACGAAAATTCGTTTTAAAAGCCTCAAGAGCTTGCGGATTGTGTGCATAAATACGATCGTTTGCATAGGTAGCCCCACAAAAGGAAATCCGACTGCGACAAATCAGACGATATTGATGGCTAGTTTCATTTTCATTTATTTTCATTTTCAAAACCGGTGGTGTTGTGAGATGTGACAACATTTTGTTGAAACCAGATTCACATGTCTTCCACATCCATACTTTAAATTTCAGGCCAAACAAATTTGGTTAAGATTTGGCTTTAGCGATGAGAATTGACGGTGTCACCTTCCTAATTAGGAAAAGTATGGATCAACGCAACCACCAGACCAAATTGCACACCATACAGTGACTTTGTGGATGCAATGGTCTTTCGATAATTTTATTGTACCTACGCATATTGCGCTAAGATTTAGCTACCATATAAAATTTCCTCCAAAATTTAGCCAAGCATTAAGTCAAGGTAGAGTTACGCAGCTCCACCTAAAAATTAACAGTCTTATTTATTAGACTTTTTAGACGGTTGCCTAGTTACAGTTTTTTAAAAGTGCTTAATAGTTAGAATATGCTCTATTTAATTAAATAAAATGTCAAATTAGATAAATCTAGACAACCGATGCCAGTGCCCAAGTTAGACAACTTTATAACAACAGTAATGAAAGTTTATTAATAACTTTTTGAGTTGGACGGCTGTGTAATGTAAGACAAAGTTTATGAATACGACTGTAAATTTTCGTTAAAGTGACTGTCGATTTCGCAATCTTTTATTGTCGATTGAAAATTTTTGAACGAATTCTCTGGCATTTTCGTGCCAGAAAATAGTAAAGAAACACGTTTTGGGTAGATTTGGGATACTGCGGGATCCCACGGGCGAGTAAAGAAACAGACCTAATATATAATCTAATTAAAGGGCCCTGGAGATGCTCGAACATGGTGCGAGTGAACATGGTTCGAGTACTATGTCCGAGTTGATGTTACTTGTCTGCGGGCTGGTTCGAGTACCAATTATTTGGTGTCACTAAACAAAAATTTGGTCTCACCAAAATCAAAAGGAGTTTGATATTTTTCGATCGTTTGTCGTACTAGATTCGACTGTTTGAGGACCGGTTTTGTATGTTTACTCGAACGTTTCGGTTTAATTTTGAGCTCAATATTAAAAATAAAAAGAAAAATGTCAAATAACCTGAATAAAAATAAAATAAATGTAACAGTGAATATTGTGAATGATATAAAAGTCATAAGAATAATAAATTTCGAGTAGTTTGGTTTCTGCGGAGTTTAGTCGAACTATGTTCACTCGCACCACATTCGAGCGTCTGCAGGGCCCTTAACTGGCTGAATATAAATAATATTCAAATGCTCATTAAAATCAATAATTCGACAAAATATTAAAGGCAAATGGATGTTTTTAGTAAGGCTATGCAAGAAATTCGAATATCTTGTTAAGAGGTAGGCAAAGATTGCGTAATAATTGATAGATACCATAGAATAGTTTGATTGTAGCACAAGCTCTAACAAATCGCCGCCTGAGTACTTAAATGTCCCATATCCAAAAAAATTATTCCGCAGAAAACGAATTTTAAGGTTTGAAAAATAATTTTCTTACTTTCTCCTTGAGAAATATGATGTTTGAATTTTTATATACATTGTTTGAAAATATCTTTGTTGTAATTTGAAGACATGACGTCAAAAGCTGTAACGGTTATTTTTATAAAAATAAAAGCATGAAAAAAGTCAGAAATGGATATAGGACCCTCTCCCATACGAATGCGAAATCGATGAAAACCAAATTGAAAATTTCCTATGGATATAGGACTTTTGTGCACTGAAAGGAGGGAATTCAATGTTAGCAAGAAGAACAAAAAAATTCAAAAGCACTGGTACTATTTATTTTTTATAATTTCATTTTTATTGATAAGAACATAAAACAAAAAATACTATCAACTTAGTTGCTATACCTTACTAAAACTCTTATTGGATTATTTCTAAGTCAACAAAATAAGTATGAAAATACGCTTAAGTATTTTAATACTTAATTATGAAAAATACTTAAAACTAACTTTGGTCCTTAAAATTTTCCTGAAAAATACGTCTTTTTTAATTGGGAATAATTTATAAAAATTCGTCAACATTACATTGTATAAAGTTTTAATTGCTTTTTAAAGTTTTTTTTCAAATTTATTTTTTTTTTACCTTTTTTGATTTTATCCACTTTAGTAAAAAATAAAAAAAACATGCCTAAATTAAGTCGTTAAAAAACCTACAAGGCTGCATTAAATGCAGTTTTGAAGTTTGGGAACATTAAGGTACGTAAATGAACTTGTCTAAATAAGTATTACCCATGTTTTATTTTTACTCATAACCGCATTGCGGACTAATATGAAAACAGTGCTTTGCATCCATCTCTATTTACCTCATGGTTGAGTATTTTCAAACTTTATGTTGTCTTTTTTCTTTACCATCATCAAAGTGAAAACTTACTTTTGCGTTATTGAAATAACCTCCGATAGAAACCTGGATCCCATATGTTGTTCTTGCATGCTAGAAGATAACCCCGGCCCAGACCCAGATATAATTAAACGCTCTATATCCATGGCCCTTTGGTATGGGGCACTTAAGCATTAAATGAATGTTTTAAGAACTCTTCTACAAAGACTGCCCCACATAGTACAAATTTTGAATGTGTGGCAAATAAGCACTGAGAGGACCCACAAATTAGTGGTCTATGGAGCAAACTGGGTTTCTGTAACTTCCTTAATAATAGAGATAGAGCAACGTGGATAGCAGCAAACGATAGAGAAAATTCGAATTAGTATAACTGCATCATTAACTCAGTTTCCCGAAAAAGTGGTCTATGGGGCATTTAAGTACTCAGGCGGCGAAATAAAGAGTACCTATAGGCACATTCAGAAAAATTAGATCTTGGCTTCTGTATTCGCTTCTCATTTTTCTGAACTGACCATAAAGTCCATTCAAATGGTTAAGTATTAAATTAGTGTGTATATTTCGCCCTGCCAGAATGTTTAAAAAAACCGTTTTTCACTTAGCATTTTGAATTTTTTAAACGGTCAGGCAGGGTGAAATGTACACTAAAATGGTCTCGGATTCCGTGATATGTGATCCGAAAAGCTTATCTAGGGAGGGGTGGAAACCAATTTCGCCCAACATGATTACCCTCGAAGTTGCATCCATATTGTTTTTTTTGATGCATTGTTTCATCACTATGGCCCCGGTTGTGGAATGCAAGACTGATTTGTGATTGAGCTTTCAACGCCTATACTTCTTTTTTTGCTATCACTCACACCCTAAATCTTCTGTGGGGTCTCGGTCTAAAAAAAAACATTATTTATTTTGAATTTAAAATGTACAATGAAAAAAACGCAATTTTTTACTGTTGATTCCTTTGAATTTATGTGATTTTAAAGACAGAATATCAATTTATTTTTTTGATTTGAACTTAGACAGCATTTTGAACTAAAATTAAAAGTAATGCTATGTTCCCACCGAAACGAAATCCGAGGCGGGTAGGTTTGCAATTTTTACTGTTTTTTTAAATTTAAGAAAAAAATTAAAAAAAAGGATATTTCTTATAATACCAACTTTTACGAATTTATGCCCGTCTGGCAGGAATTTTCGACCGTCCGTCCGGTCTGGTATATTTTTTATCATATGCAAGAAGATGTCAGTTAACATATATGTAAAAATCAGCTTTGTGCGGGTAGGTTTGCAATTTTGACAGTCTTTTGAAATTTAATAAAAAAATTAAAAAATGGTATTTCTTATAATACCAACTTTTAAGACTTTAGGCCCGTCTGGCAGGAACTTTTGACCGTCCGTCCGGTCTGGTATATTTTGTATCATATGCAAGAAGATGTCAGCTAACATATATGTAAAAATCAGCTCTGTGCGGGTAGGTTTGCAATTTTGACTGTTTTTTTAAATTTAATAAAAAAAATAAAAAAAGGGATATTTCTTATAATACCAACTTTTAAGACTTAAGGCCCGCCTGGCAGGAACTTTCGACCGTCCGTCCGGTCTGGTATATTTTTTATCATATGCAAGAAGATGTCAGCTAACATATATGTAAAAATCAGCTTTGTGTGGGTAGGTTTGCAATTTTGACAGTTTTTTTTAAATTTAAGAAAAAAATTAAAAAATTGTTTTTCTTATAATACCAACTTTTAAGACTAGGCCCATCTGGCAGGAACTTTCGACCGTCCGTCCGGTCTAGTATATTTTTTCTCATATGCAAGAAGATATCAGTTAACATATATGTAAAAATCAGCTTTGTGCGGGTAGGTTTGCAATTTTGACTGTTTTTTTTAAATTTAAGCATAGTTTACAGTTCCCATGCGAAAAAAATATCAACATTTTCAAAACGATTTTCCATCTATTCTGTGCACTAAATTGAATAATATTCAAGGCAAAAAACGTTTGCCTTGGCCTAAGCCAGCCATTGGGTCATTAATTTACCCTTAATTAATAAACTATAGGCCCAAAATTGGAAAATAATTATTTCTGGATGCAAAAACTATTTGCATGGTCATAAAGGCTTGAGGTGAACAAATTTTTTTTTTTGGAAGTGTAAACCGACCATCAAAAAAAAAATATTTTATTCACCACACTTTTTTCGCATGCAAAACAATTGCCGGTCCATTGTTTTGCATGACATTCCATGACAGCAATGTTTTTTTTTTTTTGCATGAAACTGTAAACTAATCATGCAAAATTTAATTTTGCCTTTCACCTCAATTATTTTTGACATGCGAGAATATTTGCGTAGGTTTTTTTTTGCACACGGGAACTGTAAACTAGGCTTTAAGAAAAAAAAAATAAAAAAAAAGAAGATTTCTTATAATACCAACTTTTAAGACTTTAGGCCCGTCTGGCAGGAACTTTCGACCGTCCGTCCGTTCTGGTATATTTTTTTTAATATGCAAGAAGATGTTAGCTAACATATATGTAAAAATCAGCTTTGTGCGGGTAGGTTTGCAATTTTGACAGTTTTTTGAAATTTAATCAAAAAATTAAAAAATGGTATTTCTTATAATACCAACTTTTAAGACTTTAGGCCCGTCTGGCAGGAACTTTCGACCGTCCGTCCGGTCTGGTATATTTTTTATCATATGCAAGAAGATGTCAGCTAACATTTATGTAAAAATCAGCTCTGTGCGGGTAGGTTTGCAATTTTGAGCAGGAACTTTCGACCGTCCGTCCGATCTAGTATATTTTTTCTCATATGCAAAAGATGTCAGCTAACATATATGTAAAAATCAGCTTTGTGCAGGTAGGTTTGCAATTTTGCCAATTTTTTTAAATTTAATAAAAAAATTAAAAAATGGTATTTCTTATAATACCAACTTTTAAGACTAGGCCCGTCTGGCAGGAACTTTCGACCGTCCGTCCGGTCTGGTATATTTTTTATCATATGCAAGAAGATGTCAGCTAACATATATGTAAAAATCAGCTCTGTGCGGGTAGGTTTGCAATTTTGACTGTTTTTTGAAATTTAATAAAAAAACAAAAAAAAAGAATATTTTTTATAATACCAACTTTTAAGACTTTAGGCCCGTCTGGCAGGAATTTTCGACTGTACGTCCGGTCTGGTATATTTTTTCTCATATGCAAGAAGATGTCAGCTAACATATATGTAAAAATCAGCTTTGTGCCAGTAGGTTTGAAGTTTTGACAGTTTTTTGAAATTTAATAAAAAAATTAAAAAATGGTATTTGTTATTATACCAACTTTTAAGACTTTAGGCCCGTCTGGCAGGAACTTTCGACCGTCCGTCCGGTCTGGTTTATTTTTTTTTTTTCATAAACAAGAAGATGTCAAATAACATATATGTAAAAATCAGCTTTGTGCGGGTAGGTTTGACAGTTTTTTGAAATTTAAGAAAAAAATAAAAAAAAGAATATTTCTTATAATACCATCTTTGAAGACTTTAGGCCCGTCTGGCAAGCACTTTCGACTGCCAAACCCGTCTGACATAATTTTTTTCATGCATAAGAATGTATTAACAAAATTATAAATAAGTTTCAGCCTTGTGCGAGTAGGATAGTTTTGACCCTATTTTTGCATTTTGAAAAAATCAGATGGCAACTTTTCGACCGCGGCAACCCTGCCAGACCGTGGTTTTCATACTTAACTAGTCCCAAATCAAGCATACACAAAGTTGTAGCCTTGTGTCTAGTAGGTTAGTCAAAGTGGCTGGTAGCTCTCCGACTTATACATAAATGAACTACTGTCAAACTTGAAATATTGCTAATCGATAAGCGCAATCCAAACAGGATCTTATGAAATTTCAGAAACTAAAGTTCAAATCTCAATGATTAGATATGGATTTCGAAACAATGAGTTATTTTCAATTTGATATCTCATTTTAAATAAAATAAATATAATGCGTTTAATCAAAGCGAATATTTATGATAGTTTTGTGTCGTTTTCGAATGGTTTCACATCATTTTTTCCAATGGTATAAAAATTTGACTTCTCGAATCTACGTACTCAAGAACAAAACGTCACCGTTTTATTACAATGGTCTTTTTAAAGAATTTATGTACATATTGCCACACAAATTATCATCGAACGAAATTCGTTGGACGCAATTGGCCTGCATTTTATCCGTTCCTTGCTTAAATCGAAACGATATTTATTTGCCAAACAATTCTGACTGACACTGGTTGCATTCCCCCAGCAGAAGTTACATAGATACATTTTGAGTATTGACTCACCTTTTTTTCAAAAAGCTATCAAAACCAAACTAAAATCGTCGAAGGCAACAGGATGAATTAAGATGTACCTATGTACCTACATATTTTTTATTGATTGCAAACGACTGCCTCCTTTTTTTGCTCATACATTTAATGCTATTACAATGAAAACTACATCCACATGTGTACATTATAAAATAAAACGTCCAACTCATCGTAAAAATCCCACCCACCAACCATTCGATTAAAAAAAAACTCTTAAATTTCTATTACATGTGATTTAAAATTTATTTAAAATTGATTGCTCTTAATATACTGCAATTAATTTACGTGAGTAACAATGTGTTGATGATTGTTAAAATAATAGATATACTTCAATGAATAATAATTAGTGTTGGCATTTACAATGAAAATTATAAATTAAATTGGCCTTGTATTTAGAATTAAATTATAAAAATAAATCTATTTGAACAAAATTATAATACCTAAATATTGCTTTTGAAAATTTTCTCACAACTACGTATTTTTTTTTTTTTTTTTTTTTTTTTTTGTATTCAGACACATAGTAGCTTGTATAAAGCAAAATCTATATTATATTATAATACCTTACCTATCTAAAAAAAATTAAATGAATGTATGTATCTATGTATGTACCTTCATGATTTAAAGAAAAAAAAAAACTTTATTTTCAATAAATTTTATTTAAACAAATGATCATGTTTTATTAATGGATTTTTTCAGATGTTCTTAAAAATTACTTTTCAGGTAACATAAGGTGAAAGTCAAAAGTGCTATAAATTTAAATTTTTATAAAAAAACTATTTTAACTGTCTATGGTCGCATTTAGGCCGAAAAAGGGGGTTAACTCGAAAGCTTTGTAGGAGTTGCCACTTTACATTTTTAGATTTTTAGGCGCACTTTTCAAATGTTCGTATCTTTGCAGCTCGCGTCACCATCAAAAAATATGCATTTACTATAAATGCAAAGAATTAATAGTGAATTATGCAAAACTATGCTCTAACGACTAAATTCTATTTTAGAGAAAATTTCCTGATTCGAAAAACTCTCTTCTTTGTTTACTTACATAGGTATATGCAGTGGCGTAACTACGGGGTGGGCAAAGAGGGCAATTGCCGCGCCCCCCCCCCCCCCCCCCCAGACCACACAAACAAAAAATAAAATGTTCGATATAAAGCTCATCTTTGTAAATTGTGTCGAATAAAATTTGTAAAAGAATAGAGGTGCAAACATGACACCACTTTATCGTTACCTATAAAAACAACCCCCGCATTACCTAATAACCTAGCTAACTTGAACACACTTACCGTTCTTCTTCGCTTTGCTCCTTTAAGATTTTTTTTGTTGGTGCATACACACTACACAGGTTGATTTGCATAAGATGCCAATAAGAAGCTAAAGCATGTTTAATGAAAATGCAATTTTATGTAAAGTTAATGGCCTTAAAATAGAAAAATAGTGAGTAAGTCCCATCAGTGAATGAAGGAGTAAACACTCCAAATTTTGGTATACTAGATTGCCCGAATCGTGAGTGGTAATGCCAAACTCACATAATTCAATCCCGTATTACTCGAAAACTGATGCGTTAGTTTGGCCACAGTTATTAAAAAACAATAGCAACTCTCACTATATTCCGTTATAGCTTTTCTTTAAGTTAAAATTCCATCGCTGTTCTTTTAAAATCAACTTTTTGTGAAATTAGTTTTATTTTTAAACCGAATTTTTTTCTTCAAAATTTCTTTATATTAAATATTAGTGCTCTCTTCAATTCAAAGTCACACCCTGAAGACTGCATGACGGTGTGAGTGACAATTGTTTAAAAGATGTCAGTTGGATAATCGGTATTCTTTCTGAGAAAAAAATCATCTTTTGTAATTTTAAATTCCTGAGATTTTTTTAACTACGAATTGTTATTAATAAAATTAAGGAAAGTATGTAGAATAGCTTTAACAATTTTGAAAGATAATATTTTATTCTCTTGTCTGTTTTTTAAATCAAGTTGCTGCTGTTTTCGAGAAAATAAACTTTAGGTAAAGTCAAAATTATGGAAAAAAAAATGTGAATTTTTTGTATGTATATCAAGCTGATTTCTTTCAAAATTTTCCGCAATTAGGTATCTGTATGCACAGTACACACATTAAAGATAATATCATTAGAGTTTTGATTTTTGTTTCTTCTGCGCATATGTATATATCAAAATTTGTGTTAAATATGTCAGTATTTGTTGTTGTTTTTACGTGTATTTAAGTCATCACGCTCCCAGCCATTTTTATTTCTGACAATTTCAATTTTAATTTGTTGTTGTTTTTACGTGTGTTTTCTTCCTCACGCTCACAGCCATTTTTTATTTTCGACTGACAAGCTGCGCAGTATAATACCTTAGATTTGTGTACTGTGTCTGTATGTAAAATTTAAAGCCTTTATTTATTTTTAGTCAAGTTCTGCTTTCTTAGTTTTTAAGCTGTTTAAAAAAAATTAGAGGACATTTTTAATTGCTTGTTTGTTTTATAATCGTGATGGGAAAAAATTACGAATCATAATTAAACCCCTTTTTTCGAGTTTTTGTAGGATAATACCTTCAATTTCTTAACTTCTCAAAATTTAAGAAACATTTTTACATCTGGTTGTCGATATTTCACTGAAAATTAATAAGAGCATTGGATATCAAAAACAACAATGTCACTTAATTACGCAAAATTTGAAAAAGAATTAATAAAAAAATACAATTTTTTTCAAAATTTAATTTCTCAAAAACCATTCTTTTAAACATCTCCATTAAAAAAAATGTGTGAGTACCGGGACTCGCGTGGTAGATGTGTAAACATTCGTTTTCACATGAAGGTAAGGGATCGGGTCATTACCACGTATGGCAAAAATTACGAATCTGTAATAAAAGCGCTAAAACAAAATGGTTGTACGACACAAATTGTAATGAATTTACCAATTGAAAAACTCCTTCCGAGAAAACTCCTCCGCAAATAAACCATCACAAATTAAGCTACTTCAATTAACTTTATGACGTCACAAAGTTGTTCCTGGATTCAAAGTTAAAGTGTCAAAAAGTAACTTTGAGTACATTTTTCCAACTCATCTCTTTGATACTGAGTTGAAATGGTTAATCCGTCAAAAGCAGCTGAAATCACGATGCTTTCATTTTGAGTTATCTTTTTTTTGCTTCTCGATCGTTCAGTTTGAAATTGATATCAATTTTGTATTATATAATAGTTTAACTTTATTATCCCCCAGATCTCATCCGGATAAGATTATCATAATAAAACAAACAGGATCCCAGTGCGACAAGAGTGTTATATACCTATCCGATCCCCGTTTATCCTTTTGTTTCTGTATTTTCTCTCTACTCTTTTCTCTATTTTCTCCCTATCTTCAACCCAAAAAGCCATCTACCTGTGAGAGAAAAAACTCATTTTGCAAAAAAGTACAAAGGATGTATGGTCAGAATTAATTTGCAAATCGAAATCCGAAAGCAAGGTCGGATTTTGTGTTGTTTTTGTAATACATGTATGCATATACAATTCAGGTCGGATCTGGGGAAAATATAAAGCTAATATATTTTTATTTTTATTGATTTTACCATCGATAGTGAGTTTGGAAATTTTTTCCAGGTTTTGTGACATTTTTTTATCTGATTTGATCGATTTGTAGTAAAGAAATTTGTGCAAGTAATGAATGATAAAAAAAATTGGAAATATTTTTGCTTAAATATTCAATTTTGTGCTAGAAATGAAATTTAATTTGAAAAATGTATGCATTTTCGAAGTGCTGATAAAAGTTCTTTTCAATAATGAAATTACAATTTCTTCTTGATTTTTAATTCCAAATCTATTTCGACTTTTTTACCCAATTTGTTCGACAGATCAGCCATATTTTTAGCTTTTGTCGTTCCTAAATGAAAAGTAACTCAAAGTAACTTTTTTAAATATGACATTACAACACTTCTTTTTGACACATTAACCACAGCCAACTAGAGAAACATAAAAGAATGCGCCACTTGGCAAATCATGTTATGACATTTCAAATCAAGAAATTGCAAATAACACTTAGCATCACAAACCAAAATTGCCACATAACATCAAAAGCAGCATATTGATACAAAATAATGAAATAAAAAATTAAATTTCTAGAAATAAAAGCAACAAAATCTTCACCTGGCAAAATGTATGTCAAATATCTCTGTCAAGATATGATTGCATCTTGACATCCAATCAAGATATGAAACGGAGTGACTATTAGATATTTAATGTCAAGACGAACATTCTGAGAGAAATTATCTACTGTGGAGTCGGGGTGTAAGGAATTCACTCCACTTAGCAAATACCAAAACCATTAGGTATAAAATGAAAACTACCTTACCTATTCGAGTTTACAGAGTTCTACTTACCTACAACAAACAAAATGGTTCCAAACGGAACCGTGAGCCCATATCCGTTACAGCCGATTTTCAATTTTACCCATACCGAGCGCTAAGATGTTTACACATCAAAAAAAGAAATAGAATATTTACTTTTAAAATAGCTATAACACGTTATTGTATGTGTTGATATATTGAAATATTTGTTTGCATTTAAAGTCTTTTTTTTTCAAAAGTATACCACCGAGTTTTTCACTTATGGCTATCAATTATTCGTTAATTTCATGAAACCTGTAATTGAAATTATACACAATTTCCCACAAATCTCGGTTTAAAGTTTTTTTCTGCGCCAACCCAATTGGACTCAAGCACTAGTTGAAAATTGACGTATTTTTACTTGTTCCGAAAATCCACGTGCCCTTTTGAGCACGAATTGACTGGACTGGAATCTGGCGGTGATTTTGCTTCCTGATCAAGTTCAAGTGATCAATTCCCAATAGGAGCTTTAAATTTCATTACAAAAAATTTTATGCATATATGTTCCGTCAATTTTTTTATAATTTTTAATTTAACGGCAACAGGCGGATCCCAGGTGCTCTACGGGCTAGAAACGGACGGCGCTGATATTACTTCGTTGCATGAATGTCCTTATCGTTTAAAGATGCTTTAGGGTAAATTTAACAGGGAAGATGCTTGGGTTTGTTTAAGAATTTAAGGTTTACCAAAATCAGGTCACCAGAAGTCACTTTTTTCAAAACAGCATTCGGTAACCCTGATAATGACAAACAATGCTGTAACTTTTACTTTGGTAGTTTTTGTCGTAGAACAATTTATTAGACCAAGAGCCGACAGCAGATTTTGGGAGTGGATGTATGTATGTATATCCCAAATCGGAGTATGAGAGATTATAATACGGGGTAGTTAGACTTTTGCTGGGAAATAATTCAAACATGCAGTTTGACTTCGATATTCGAAAGGATATTAGTACACGAGCCGAAAACCACATTTTTCACAACTGCCCCTAGAGTCATTTGACCGCCATTTTGTTTTTAACGTTTTTTATCAGATGTAACTCACGCATTTTTGACGCTAGAAAAAAATTGTATAGAACAAACTTGTAGAAAATTTAATTGTCTACAAAATATGTTAAGTAACTTTTTAACTTTAACTTTTTTTGGAAAAAATTCAATGACATACATATTTGAAAAGAAAATTGAATTTTCTAAAAAAAAGATATTAATCAAAAATTAGATTGGAGTTACCGTTTAGAAGATATTCAGTGCAAAAATAATACTTGTTGAGAATTCACTATCTTCTAAATGAACTAGGTCGAACATTTGAATTGT
This sequence comes from Dasysyrphus tricinctus, assembly GCA_963921185.1. Classification (NCBI taxonomy): domain Eukaryota; kingdom Metazoa; phylum Arthropoda; class Insecta; order Diptera; family Syrphidae; genus Dasysyrphus; species Dasysyrphus tricinctus. Next base: position 273,462,792 of record OY992530.1, on the reverse strand, counting down.
AAGTAAGTAAGTAAGTAATTGTTTATTCAGAAATTAAAAAAAAAGTAGATGTGTACATAAATTATAAAAAGATTCATAAATTCATCCAGTAAGCAGATTTGTTTAAATATATATGTAACTATAAACATTGCATTTTGCATCAATGGCTCTGCGGAGCCGTCTGTTGCGATGAAATATCCATATTTTATTTGTTCCTTTTGTTATTAGTCTTAGTATTGGTACTGCTGATGTTGTTGTTGTTGGTGTTGATGTTGATGATGATGTTGATGTTGATGTTGATGTTGATGTTGATGTTGATGTTGATGTTGATGTTGATGTTGATGTTGATGTTGATGTTGATGTTGATGTTGATGTTGATGTTGATGTTGATGTTGATGTTGATGTTGATGTTGATGTTGATGTTGATGTTGATGTTGATGTTGATGTTGATGTTGATGTTGATGTTGATGTTGATGTTGATGTTGATGTTGATGTTGATGTTGATGTTGATGTTGATGTTGATGTTGATGTTGATGTTGATGTTGATGTTGATGTTGATGTTGATGTTGATGTTGATGTTGATGTTGATGTTGATGTTGATGTTGATGTTGATGTTGATGTTGATGTTGATGTTGATGTTGATGTTGATGTTGATGTTGATGTTGATGTTGATGTTGATGTTGATGTTGATGTTGATGTTGATGTTGATGTTGATGTTGATGTTGATGTTGATGTTGATGTTGATGTTGATGTTGATGTTGATGTTGATGTTGATGTTGATGTTGATGTTGATATTGATGTTGATGTTGATGTGGATGTTGATGTTGATGTTGATGTTGATGTTGATGTTGATGTTGATGTTGATGTTGATGTTGATGTTGATGTTGATGTTGATGTTGATGTTGATGATGTTGATGTTGATGTTGATGTTGATGTTTGATGTTGATGTTGATGTTGATGTTGATGTTGATGTTGGTGTTGGTGTTGGTTTTGGTAGTGTTTTGTTGTTCTATCCATTATATTCTCTTATAAGTTCAGTACGATATTTAATAGCTAGAGAGAGGTATTTTATCAGTGAGATCCAGTTCCCGTCGCCATTAAGGATGTTCACCATGCTTTCCGTGCTGAGTGTTCTTGACCCAAAATATAACAGACGTAGTTCCTTGAATACGGGGCATATTCCAAGAAAGTGGACAAATGTTTCGTCATCTCTAAGGTTACACAAGGTACATTGAGTACTTCTGTTGCTCGTTGAAAAAGTACCGTTTAAATACAGAAGTCCTCCTCTTGCTTTAAAGATCCATCCTATTTCGTATGAGAACCTTTCTTCCTGAAAGTATTTCATATCCGTCGGTGTAGTTGAGGGCATTGTACAGTCCATGTGAAGTTGACGCTTGTGCTCTTTCTAATGCCACATTCCATTCCCTTTCCATTATTTGCGTGTCAGCCAACGCAATTGCATTCTGAAACACCCTGTTGTTTCCAACAACCTCATGGATATGTCTTCCATCTAATACATTCGCCCATTGTGTAATCCAGTATATATTTTTGGTTACTATTATATTTGCTAATATATGTGGAAGACGGTTCTCACCATATACACAGAGTATTTTCTTGATGTAGGTCATGTGACATTTCATTGTGTAAATGAAAAGAGGCTTCAGTTTCAGTTCCAAGGTGAGCATGTAGTTTGGAGATGATGCTGGCACTTTGATAGTTTTTTTTAGAAAGTATCGTTGGACCTTTTCTTTTTTTTTTTTTTTTTTTTTTTAAGTCCTTTGGATTTGAATTGTATTTATTAACAGTGCTGAACAAAGTTTTCGTTGTAGAAACCAAAACATGCTTTTCTATAGGTTTTTGATGTGTTGGGCTCGATTCTGAAGTCAGAAATATTCCATAGGATCACGTTGTTGAAAATTAAAAAAAACGTTAAAGATTTCTCTTTTACAACGGATTTGCAGAATTTTTAAATACAGAATTATGAAAAACAGAATTATGAAATACAGAATTTTGAACAAACAGAATTTTGGTTATGCAGAATTTTGTACAACCAGAATTTTGAAAAATAGTATTTTGAAATGCAGAATTTTGAAAACAGAATTTCGACCATACAGCATTTCGACCCCAACCCGATTCAAATTATGTGGAGCCATTGTATTAGACTTCCTGAGCATGGAATGTGTATTCCAAATCCAAAGTTTGCTAAATTATTATGGAGATTAGTAAAGCCCGTTTTTGAAATTCCGTTTCAAACGTGGGTACCGCATCAGGTGTTTGCTATAATTTTTTTTCTAATGAAATAGAATATAAGAATTCACAGATCAGAGAGGCAACCATATTGCTTTAATTTCAGTTTTAGCTTTTTTTCAAGATTCTGTTATATAAATTCAAGTACTGTACCAGGTGTCTGTTATAATTTTTTTCTAATAAAATAGAATATAGCAATTTAAATGTATATCAGAGGGGCAGTCTGACAATATTTTTTTTAGTTAAATTGACTGTTTTTATTAAAATATGTATTAGCTACTCCAAGAAAAAGTGCATTTGTTTACTTGGGAAAAATAGCTTACTTTTGTTGGGAGTTTTTGTAGCCTTTTTTTAATATCCGTTAATCGTAAAGGAACTATGTCCTATGCCTGCCTTTACTTTTTTTGAATAGCAGAAACTATACGCAGCCTAATTCTAAAATATCAAAGAGACATATGTATGTATGTACGTACTGCTATCAAGTTTTCGAGGTCGAATTTTTTACTTTTCTAGAAATAGTAAAACTTTGGATTTGGAGTGCCCATGCCATGCTCAGGAAGTCTAATAGAATGGTTCCACTTAATTCGAATCATAAATACCGTAAGTCTGCCGACCACTGTCCCTTAGGCTATTATCACAAAATCTGGAAAACAGCGAAAAAACGTTTTTTGATTTTATTTTCTAATGGGAATATTTCAACAACGTGATCCTATGGAATATTTCTGACTTCAGAATCGAGTTCAACACATCAAAAACCTATATAAAAGCATGTTTTGGTTTCTACAACAAAAACTTTGTTGACCAGTGTTATTAAATACAATTCAAATGTTCGGCCTAGTTCATTTAAAAGATAGTGAATTCTTTACAAGTATTATTTTAGCACTGAATGTCTTCTAAACGGTAATTCCAATCTAATTTTTGATTAAGATCTTTTTTTTTAGAAAATTCAACTTTCTTTTCAAATATGTCATTGAATTTTTTCCAGATTAAACGGTTAGGAAGTTACAAAATTCCAAAATTTTTCCCTAATTTTTTCCATACAATTTGTATGGAAAAAAACAAAATGGCGATGAGGGACCTCTAAACGTTAAAATTTTTGAGCTCATTTTTTCACAGACACTTTTTCAGCCCCAAGCTACCTCCTTTTCATGGTATCACCAAAATCAAAGGAAGTTCATTAAATTTGACCCACCCTAATATATGTATATGGGTCAATAATTTAAAATATTAATATTTTTCACTCCAAAGTGGACCCTCGCTGAAAAGAACCTATTTTGGTAGACGAACAATTATGTCTCTTAATAACTCTATAATAACCACTTTTAAACAAGGAGTCATAACATTTGATCAAATCTAACGGTTTTTTAAGTCAGGGAAATGATACTTGTATCAGGGGAATGACAAAAATTTATATTTACTCAGTTGATTAGATGGATATTTAATTTTGCGAATGGTTTCAGGAGTGTAAAGAAAAAAGGGAACAAATACTAACATGAAAAATGGCATCCACGACTATGTTGCACGAACTTGCTCTCATGATTCAAAGAATGTGCGAGACTAAACATTTTATAGTAATAATCGTATTTTTTTTTATATTTTGACCGAGAAAATGTGAAAAAATTCAAAACTACTAAAAATACTGTAAATATGTGTAAATGTAATATTATTGATTCTTCTAGAGTTACCAAAACGCAATCAATCATTATAATGAAAACTTGAAAGTCAGGGGAATGACATAAAAAATGATGTTAGGGGTATGACTCCGAAGGGTGTTTTATGAGAATTAAATGGAGGTTATTAAAAAGTTAGATGTTTTATATTATTTTTCACGTGGGCCCTTGTAAAAGACACAGGCGAGTAAAACTTTTTAATTTTTATACCACACGGTTTAGTAAAAAACACGCGTTAGAGGAATGACAGTTTCGCTTGACGAAAAACAAAATCGTTTACCTTAACTTGAATAAAAAAGACAACAAAGTTTTTTTGAAACTCTTACTTCAATTTTCATAAAGGGCAATTCCGTACCGTTAAAGAACAAAAAAATCAGTTTTCTATTTTGAGCCTATATATGTATATTTTTTTTTAATTTCCATTGGTGGGATAGAAATGATCAATTTATGGGGGACACTTACTTAATAGCTCCTATTTAAAAAAATAAAGCAAATAAAAATCATTTAACTACTTTTTAGTTAGGATGCATATATTATTAAGAAGACTGCATCATTATATTTTTTGTATCTGTTTTAGTTTCGTTGCTAAAATTGAGACAGTGTGGTTAGTAGGCCTGGGGACACGTCAGGGGAATGACATTTTGGGTGTTTAGATGGAGATAGCGGGTATGATATTTTGTTTGACTTTATTTTTTCTAGAGCGAATATTAGAACCCGTTTGTTTCGAGCCATCCAATTAACAAACTTTTAATAAAATTTTGTACTTCGGTTCGAAAATGAAGGAGACTGAAATATTAATATTTTGAAATATTGACCCATATACATAAGTACATATTTATCAAAGCAAAAACAAGAACCTTGAACAAGAAAAAATAGGGAAATGATGTTTTTGTGACAGGTACAGAAAAAATCAAAATCTTTAACAGTCAATAACTAGGCGACCGTTACTTCTATCAAAAAAAATTTATTATACATATATACAATTTTTTATTGGAAACCAATCGATGGGGACTTTTCAGGATTTATAAAGTAGGGTATAAAGAAGGTGTATACCCAAATTCAGCTTTATAGGATTTTTTCCGTAATAGGTCCCAAATAATGACTCGAGCATTACATTAAGCAATTATAGGCGTAAAGTGAAATTTCAATTTTTCCCGGTGAGACTATATTAAATGAGTGAGCATGATTGTTTTTCCCTCACCTTCCTAATTTTCACTTTTTTTTTTGATTATGTTTAAATAATAAATAAATATTATTTGTTTATGTCCATCATAATAGTCCGGGAGCCGACCGTAAGATTACCGCGATGAGATAGGTAATCTTACGGTGGGCTCCCAGACTATAAGGAAAACATCAAAGCTGTTGTTTGTCAAATACAGCCACAATTATGTGACGCGAAGCTTAATTTTATGAAAAGAATCACCGTTTGTAGGCAAAGTCGAGGCGTTTCTTTGTTAGAAATTAAGGGTATTCATGCATCGTCGTAAGTTTACAAACTGTATAAAATGATAAGTTTACGCAAAAGTTTGCATGAACGACCTTTTTATTTTTTTGGTTAAATGCTGTGTAATTGAATCAGCTGTTCGTTAAACGACAAATATTTGGGTGCGTTCGGCTGCCTATTTTTAGCGATCCGGATTTGTTTGTTGTCTGATGTCAGCTGATGCAAAAAGAACTCAACGTATCTGAAATTTTTTTCGATTATGGATAGCCTAAGGCTAGTCGCGTACATGCAACTGCTACTGCAACAAAACAGTTTAGTCACAAGTTGACTGATGAGTGCGCACATGGGCAACTCCACAAGCAATCACGCTGAACTAAACCAACACACTGACAATATAGTTATTCAATGCTTCGTTATAATTTCGCGTTGGTTGGGCAGAGCCTTAATCGTTAAGTAAATGTAGACGATCTAATTATTTTTGTTTGTATAAACTTCGTTTTAATTCACAATTTTTATCACCAACTAATTACCATTAGTTGGTTGCGATAGTTACAGACCACATTCAAAGCTGAGATATCTATGTATAATTTATATCATGTTTCTATACATGCCTAATTTTAAAAGTCATAAACACGCCTAATTCAATCTTTAAAAGTCACAATGACGTTTGGATAAGTTTAACCAAATATTTGGTTAATTTTCCGCAGAAAAATCTTTGGATAAGATTAACCAAATTGTGTAAACCATTTCCCATACAAAATTTGACAGTTCCTTAACCAAGAGATAAACTTAACCAAATAGTAAGCTTATCTAGTGTTTTACGAAGTTTCACTATATCATTAGCCGCCGAGCTTGCACTTTATATATCCATAAAAAACAAAAATCAAATATCATAATTATATAAAAAAAAAATATTTTTTGAATAATTTTAAATTAATCCTCCTGTTGGAACACCTTTTTTAACAAATAAAACACTGCAATAGAAATATGCATTAACAATTTAACGTAGTGGCAGGTGCGCAGAGGATCTTATTATAAAAAGATAATAAAAATAAATTATTGTTTTATCACGACGAAGTTAGTATATAACTTCTAACGCGCACATATTTGCTCGTTTTTTGGACAAAATTCAAAGAGCCTTACGGGTGTAGCTTTAAGGGGCCAACATTAAACAGCACCGACCAACTGAATTGGAATTCCAGTTGTCAATACTTTTATAATTTCTTTAATTTCTTCTCAAAAATTACCTAGACCTTTTAGCTTGATTTTGGTGTTTGATATTTTCTATCACACTAGTTGTAAATTATCCGATGTAAGAGCAAAATATTTTAATAATGTTGTTTTCGTTTGGTTTCGCGTTCTGTTCCATTCCTATGGAATATGGAAAATTTGGAGAAGTAGGAGTGAAAAAGGAGTGGAAAAGGAGTACTCCAAATGTCCCATCGAAAACGACATTAGATTAATCATCAAAACAAGATCTTTTTATGAATATAAAGAGGTTTTAATGCTTTTTCTCCCGTACAAAATGAAAAACGTTTAGTATATTAACCAAATCACAATCTCAAAAACCGATATAAAATAAAAAAATAATAAACAAAAATTCTACCACTGGAACTAAATATTTCTAAAATTAAATAAACTTGTTTCTTCACCGTTGCTACTGCATATATTACAAACTCATCAAGACATATTGTTTATAATTAAATAAAAACGCATCTCAATGCTCCAGAAAAAAAAAACGCAAAGAGTAAACAATCGTGTAGGCGTAACAACTACTGCACAACCAATAATTTTTGTAAAAATAGCTTCGAAAAAATATCATATTACATTATTTTAAATAATTTCTATCAAACAACAAAAAACAGAAAAAATTTCAATCCCTGCAACGGACCAAACGAAAATGATAAAATTCTATTAAATCTTACACTAAACAGAGTAGATTTTGTGCAAACATATTTGAGTCCCAAAATAATTTAAAATACAAATTGCTTATTTTACTGGATATTTTTAGCTAAATTAAGATTAATTTGGAAAATATAAATACAATCTGACCGAATTTTAAAGCTTGTGTATATGGTTTCTTTTTTTGCTGTGCAAAATCAATACCACATTTCGCCTTCAAAATCCAAAATTGCTTACAGAAAAATGATTTGCAAAATCCAAAACTAGATGTTACATTCACTTAGTAATGCTTTTTTCATTGGTTTTCTTATTTCTTTTATTTTTTTGTTTCAAAGAAAAAATAATTCATGTCATTTCATTTCAAACTGAAAATCATAACAAAAAGCATTCAAAAACGATGAAAAAATATCTCCTATGACCCTCGATGGAAAATTGGGAAACTCTTCCAATCTTTCAAAAACAACCAGGGGAAATTATGCTATTTTTAAAAAAGCCCATACACAATTACACACTAAATTTTCTCCACTGCAGACAGACATACAATATCCTCTCTCGCACATCAGTTGGGTGGAGGAAAGAATAATTGAAACAAAAAAAATTAAAACAAAAAACTGATGAAAATATGCGCGATAAACTTTGAGGGATTTTTTTGAGAAAAACAGGGAAATTTTCTAAATTTCGAGAGAATCGAACTCTTTTATTTTTTGCTACTGTGTTACAGTGGTGCTTGTGCGAATAAGATTGTATGGGGTAGATGATTTTTTCACACACTTGAAACTGTGTTTTGAAATAATGTGGGGCTGATAGGATAAAAAAAGTTGGTCCACATCAGTGTTCTCGGGTTTTTGCTAGCGTATAGTGTGTTCCAAAACGCTAAGGTTGGTCTTTCACATATATACTACACCATAAAGGATATTTTTTGAGTTTTTTCTTCAAATTTATTAAATATTTTTTCAAAACTAAGCATTTTTTTGAAATTAATTAAATAATTCAAATCACTTTTGGTGAAAGTGGGTGTATTTTGTTCTTCAAAAAAAAAATATGATATATATTTCGTATCCTTGAAATATCAAAAAAAATATATATAAATATATGTATATGAAGTGAAAATGTAGTGTATTGTGTGTCTGTGTGACAAGTGGTAGAGCGAAGTTTCGAAACATTCTTCCACCCGGATATGACGTTTAAATTTCCAAAAAGGATGCTTAATGGATATAACCTATATTGCATAAAAGTTAAAAATAAATAAGTGACGTCAATTCGCTTGCGAATATTATGTCCTGGATATAAAAATAAATAAGCTGAGACCCAAAATATGTTATGCAATTTTAAAATATTTGTATCTGTGTGCATATACATGTATATGTATATTTTTTTATAAAACAAACTACATGTTTTGTTTCAATCGTTCTTAAAAGGCAATTGAAATCGAATAGCTTTGAAAACATTTCATAAACATTTCCCACACATATGCATGTATCTATATTTTATCTTACCTACACAACCAATACACGCATATCACACACACACACAGTTCAATTGCATTAGCACACAACTATTTAAAATGTACATTATATGTATAAAAGCAATTTCATGCACGTGATATAGTGTGTGTGTGTGGAGATTTTTGTTGTTGTTGGCTTTCTCTATTCGCATATTTCTGTTTTTAAAAATCTAAATTACAAAAAAAAAAGAAAAATAACGGTTCTATTTTTAAATCTTTCATACAGAAATTTTTCAAATAGAAATCATTTTGTCAGAGAAATGAATTTATAATTTCAAAGCCTTAAAAATTAACATACTCGTTCATATCTAGGTGTCGCTAATAAGCCAGATGCATTTAAATAGATCATTTGCAAATAATTATGTCGAATAATAAATTTAATTATTTTTGAATCACTTCATGGCAGTTTCAACGTTTTTCAGACACTGATAAATAAGTATGATGGTGTTCTGAGGTTTGGGCGTATCTCGATCTTCTAAATTGTGTGTAGATAAAATTAGAATATTGTGTAGGTGCAATTTGTTAGGAGTTTTAAAATAAATATTAAAATATATAGAACGCAGAGCACCTTCATCGCAATATAGTCATGCACACACTTGAACAAAAATTAAATCATCACCTTATACAGATACACACACACAACACATGGCAACAGAAAGGTGGAATTTGCAAGTTTTTAAAAGATTTTTTTTTGACAAAAATCTTCTCTTTTTTTTCTGTTGGCATATTTGAACTTTAATATTCAATTTCATTTGGCAACAAAAGTTTAGTTATTTTTAACAAAGAAACAATTATGTGTATAGAATTTTTATTAATAACAATAATTTAAATATTTCTTGTTAGATTTGAAATGAATTTGTGTGTAGGCTTAAGGATTTATTTCAACAATTTATTAATCCAAAGTATTTTTTTTTTTGTTGACAGTATTTTGAATTAATGTCAGATGGCCAACTATCAGCAACATTTATATCATTTGAATGATTGTTTTATAGATTTTAATTAGTAAATTTTAATTTTTGAATTTAATTATTTTGTCTTTAATTTATTAATTATATTTTGTTGGGGTCTTTTAGAGATATTTTTTGATTCACCGATATTAGGATTTCAGGCAAGTTTGGAAATTTTAAACCTTCTCTCTCAAAAGTTATGAATTAGGAACAATTTTTTCGAATACCAAAAAAGCTTGTTGCTTTTTTCTTTAGTACAAACCATGATTAAAAGTCAACGACATTTTTTTCTGGATATGTTTTTTCTAAAAATATGGATTGAACGAATGATTTCTGCAATTTTGTCGCCATGTTTTATTACAGGGTTTATTTTTTTCATTTTTGAACTTTTCCATATGAACATTTTTTCGTTGTGTTTTCGTGAGCATTTCATTTCGTTTCACATCAGCAGTAAATAAGGCTTCACTTAAGGAATAAGAGGAATACATTTTGGAAAAAATATCACAGGTTGAAATCAAATAATGAAGTTGATGTGATTGCAACTGATTTCAGTAAAGCATATGTATTTGAAACAGTTTCTTATAGTTTTATAATTTTTAAACTTAAATCATAAACTCCCATGCCTTTAGCTTCACTTATCGTTGGTACACAGTTCTACTTAGATCATGCAGTTCCAACCTTTATCTACTCAACAGCTGGTGTCTCACTTCGCTTGAAATAGCTCTTTGCTTAAGTATAGTGTTGTGTGGGCAGTATATACAGATGCAGAAGGGAAAAAGTACAGCATAATTTTTTATCTTAAATTTAGCAATTAAAAAAAAAACAGGATACGCCACAGTGAATAAATAGCACAAATTACAAATCTTAACAATTCAAATTAATTTGAAATTAATGAAAACAAAACAAAAGGGAAAAGTTCAGCACCATTTTTTATTTAGAATTTAGCAAGAAAAAACAAGTATACACCACAGTGAACAAAAAGAACAAATGACAGATCTTAACAATTCAAACTAATATGGAATCAATAAAAACAAAAAGTAATTATTATTATACACAGTGTTTGCTTCACAAGCATCTAAGAGCAAGCTTTTATGTTCTCTGCAAGGCATTTGAGCTCCATACGCTAAGCAACTGCTTACAAGTAGTCCACATAAGTCGATTGTTTTACACAATTTTAAAAATAGCAAAAAAGCTAATTTTATGCTCAGTTTATGTAAGAATGTTTATGATTTGTAAGTTTGCCAGCTTTATTCTAATCTAAACTATTAGCTCTATTCCAACGGAAGATTTTTAAATCTTTCCATTTTGTTTCATGTTTTGAAAAGAAAAAAAAAACAAAATTTAAATTTGTGATCATCGTTTTATATAAAATAATCTGAGACCTTTGTATAACACAGAGCAACAAGCCAACAATAACTACTTGTTCAACGTAGTTTGTTCAACGATTGAAGATCATTTCTGTAACACAATAGAAATCTTATCAATTTCTTATAGAAAAAATATTCCGTAACTTTTTTAAACCAGTTGAACAAGTAAATCTTACACGATGAGTCGAAAAATTTCAGAAAATAGTGTTTTGTGTGAAATCAGTGCTTTGCTTTTATTAATGGACGTAATTTTTTGGAAAGACTTTCAGTAAGATAATCAACAATTTGTATGCCACACACCGGCAAAACGTAATCGAATAAGCCTGAGTTCTAAGCCTAATAATTCTAAGTTAATACTTTCTTTGAATAGGTACTTTTGTCTGTTTTTGATCACTGTTCGATTTAGATAAAAAAAATTTGTAAACCAAATTCTTGATCAGTTAATAAATTCTAAACGATCTTCCCGATTCCCGATCACCCAAATACCACTCACACGAGCTATCAAATAAATCTGAGTTTTTTGGTTGAAGTTCAGCAACTTAAGTTGACATAAATTCATTTTTGTTTTCTTTTTTAAATAGGATGCTAAACACTGAATTCTATTGATTACCAAGAAATTTTTTTTTTAACAATAACATGCTTGTAATAAAATTAAGCATAAAAGAGCACTTTCGGGACAAATGGTGATATTTTGTTAGATGTTAGCAAAACACCTGAATAGAATGGTTACGCTCATACATATGTAAAAACACCTGTTGGCAAAAAAGAGATTCTAACCAATCCTAAACATTTTAGGATACAAAGATATCCTATGAGAAATGTGAACAACAGCTGACTAGTGGAAACATACCCGGATACAAAAGGGTTTTTTTTTTTTTAATTCAGAGCAGAGCCTGAACTGTCAAACAAAAAGTTGTGTTTCTTTTTTAGCTCTGAGCGTTCAGAGCTAAAAATTTGTATTTCTTTTTTCGGTCTGAGTGTGTTCCGAGTTTGTTCAAAGCGCGCTCTATGAGCTCAGAATAAAATTACTGAGCAGACAGAGTTCAATGCTGAACACATAGCATTTGACAGCTAGTGTTCAGGTGTGTTTCAAAAATGGTTCAAGGTGCTCAGAACAAACTTGCTCAGATGATGTTCAGAGCATGCTCGACGTGTTCGGAAAAACGCCTAAAGCTGTCCTAGATAGGCCGAGTGAAACTTGAACGCGCCTATTGGAGCTGTGATAAACGATTCAAGCAGCGATTTGATTAATAGACCGAGAGCCCACAGCAGATTTTGGGTGTGAACGATAGCAAAAAAAGAAGTATAGGCGTCGAAAGCTCCATTAAAGACTATTAAAAAAAACAAAGTCTTGCAGTCCACAACTGGGGCCTTTGCGAGAAACAGTGCACCGAAAAAAAAAAATATGAATGCAACTTCGAGAAAAATCGTGTTAGCTGAAATTGGTTTTCACCCCTCCCTAGATAAGCTCCGCGGATCCCATATCACGGAATTTGAGATCATTTGAGTGTTTAGTTCGCCCTGCCAGACTGTTTAAAAAAAATCGTTTTTCACTTAGAATTTTGAATTTTTTAAACGGTCCGGTAGAGCGAACTATACACTCAAATGGTCTCAGATTCCATGATATGTGATCCGAGGAGCTTCTCAAGGGATGAGTGAAAACCAATTTTGGCTAACACGATTATCCTCGAAGTTGCATTCATATTTTTTCTTCGATGCACTGTTTCTCGCAAAGGCCCCAGTTGTGGACTGCAAGACTTTGATTTTTTTAATAGTCTTTAATGGAGCTTTCGACGCCTATACTTCTTTTTTTGCTATCGTTCACACCCAAAATCTGCTGTGGGCTCTTAGTCTATAAGGCTTCGAGATCTTTAAATTGTCTTTACTTTAATGTTTACATGCTGGCTCCACTAGACATGAGCCATGCTTGGACAATAAACATGTCTTGAAAAAAACCAATGGAGCCACAAAAATCCATGTCCGTGCAGTGACTTATCCATACAAAATCAGGTTGCTGATTGGATTGTGGTTTGGATGTTGGACATCGTTCATGTCCAGTGTTAAAGCGTTCTCTGCTTTGTTCACATTACTGCTTGAACTATAACTTTTTTAGAAAATTAAATTTCCATTCAAAAGAGATAGAATAGGCTAATAAGTAATTAAAATAAAATTTCAAGCACAAACTTCGAAAAATGATAAAAATGGTTAAGTTCGAACATTCTGCATATTGTGAATAAAAACTACTTATTTATTTTTAAGCCTTAAGCCTATGTACTTTATTTTGTTTCAATATATCTTAACTTCGAAAAAAGTTATGCGAAATTTAGTAAAAAGCTTATAAATCTTTGATTTTTCGATTATTTTTTGGTTGGTTTTCCTTGAATGGAAATTTTATTACAAATTATTTTATACAGTCCATTTTAATACAGGAAAACTAATTTTCCATAAAAAGTTTAGTTTTAAGAGTTAAGATATTTGTCCATTTAGGATTACTTTCGCTAGTAAACTCTCGAGCGTTTATCTCGGTGGCTGTACATTTGGAAGTAATAGTTTTTGAGATTTTGATATCGAGAGTTGCCTGCTAGAATTTGGAGAGTTTATTTCCTGAAAGTACTTTCGTAACCGTGTAATTGCGTTTGATGTATTTTTTTTCGAATAATTTTAAATTAACAACAACAACTTGTGTGTGTTACCACCAAGTATATAGGCTGGAGTTATAGCTATTTCACGAGTGTCACCTCGATTATCAGACTCCTTTAGTGGTGCTTAGTCTGGTTCTGATGATCGAGGTGGCACTCGTGAAATAGCTATAACCCCAGCCTATATACTTGGTGGAAACACACACAAGTTGTTTTTGTTCATTCAAAATTATTCGAAAAAAATACATTAAACGCAATTACTACGGAAAGTTGATTTTTACTCTCGACACATGTTTCAAACTCACCAAATTCCAAAAAAGAGTCAAAATACCTACCAGAACAGTGGACTGCTGGTCGGACAAGCTTTATCTGGTCGCAATGGTTAGAAAATGCACTTTTTCAGGTTGAATTTTCCGCTAAAAGTACCAAGAATACAAACAACTTATATAATTGGGGTATCAAATGAAAGCTAAGACTGTCCTCTTCACGATACCATTGGTCGGACATACTTTTTTTTGGCTGTTGTGACGAGTCCGAGCATTTTTTTTAATGGTCCTTTTTTAACACTGCATTTTACATCAGGGAAAACTGAGTAAAATCATATCAAATGATTAGGACAGTAGCCTTAACCACTTTTTTTCATTTTAATCCAAGGATGCACAAAATCCCTAATTTTAGACAAGTGGTCGGACTCGTGGCAACAGCCAAAAAAAAGTCTGTCCGACCATTGGTATCGTGTAGAGGACAGTCCTAGATTTGATACCCCATTTATATATGTCGTTTGCATTCTTGGTATACATTTAGCGGAAAACGCAACCTTAAAAGTGTATTTTCTAACCATTGTGACCAGATAAAGCTTGTCCGATAAGCAGTTTTGTAAATGTTTGGACTAAAGGTATTGGTTGGCATTTAATTTTTGCGTGGCCGCGATGAGATAGGTAATCTTACGGTCAGCTCCCGGACTATAATCACAATAATTTTTTTGAAAATTTACAAATTTAGCATAATATGGAGAAGGTGGGCTCCGGACTATTACACCACTTTGATTTCAGGATATTGAAAACTCAGAAGAGCAATTTTTGATTTCCTCTTTTTTTTTAAGGTATAGGCATTTTATATCCAATCTATAGTGTTCTCATGAAACACGATTTTGTAGGTAGACATTTGGTCGATAGGTTCGCTGTGATCGCCTTACCGAGATCCCTTAACAAAAATAAGTATTACATTTGGACGCATAGATGGCCACGAGCTTTTTTTCTTCATGAGAATACTATAGAATTTATATACAATGGTATAAGTACATATTTATTTTATTTAAAATAAATACTTTACATTTTTGAATCTACTTGGATTTGAAATCACATCACTCCATTTGCTGAGCGAGGACGCAACCACTAGGCCGATTTGCATTACAGACCGTTGGTGATGTACACATTAATGATTAGATACATGCCATGTTGTGGTGTTTTATCTCTTCGAGAAATAAATTGCGACAAGAAAGTCGTGATTTAAGAATTTTCTGTTCCTGATTTGCAATTTTTCTCATGGAGTTGAAAATTGCGACAAAAAAACAAAAATGAGTCACTCTTCAATGTAAATTATCAAGTAAATATTTATCGCAAATCAATATTTTTAAATTTTGGTAGTCAAATTATTCTTTTTGAGAGTAAATTAGGTACGCCAAAAAAGTTTTATTTTACTACGAGAATTACAAGCTTGAATCATGGATTTTAATTCCAAACCACGAAGAGACTAATTTTGTAAATTGATACGTAAATTTTGCAATTGGTGATTTTTCAATTCTTTCCATGCGAACAAACCTTTTATTGCTACGCTACTCCACACTGACAACTAGCAAGAAATGACATTTCTCGTGAAAAAATCAACACAATAGGTGTGTTTGTTAACGTGAAATTTCTTGCAAATTTTCACAGTTTGCTGTCAGAAACCATAATAGAAAAAACCCAAGTTTGGGAAACTTGGTGAAAATTTCTAGTAACCAAACAGGCATATTCACACATTTAGCCCAGTTAAACAGATATAACGACTTGGTCGTACGTACTTGCTTTCATATGCAAGTGGCTTGGAATTTTAAAAAAATTATAAACAAATACGTGGTTGTTAATAGAGAAAAATGTTAAAACGCATGAAATTTTTGGTATACAAATATTAAGTGTTTGTTGATGAATTGATGAAAATTTAATTTAAAAACACATCATCCATCCATTTTTATAACAGTGTTCTTCCATTAATTGCACTGACCATTTTATCTGTTCATCATTATGTATAACCGGGGTCCGGGGTGTTCAATTTAACGAATAAATAACATATTTTTACCAGATTTTTAAGATCAATAAACCAGGAAAATCAATTAAGCGCTGGTCAATCAAACCACTAGCCATCCTTAGGGACATCATCGTAGCTTATAGTCAAAAATCGAAAACTAGTTTTGAAAAAATATTTATTTTCCATTATATTTTTTTTATAAATTTTTCTTATAACTATAAAAATATTTATTTTTTCTGTTTATTTCAGTTTTCTTCGTATTCATTTTGCTTCAAAGTTATAAAAAAACACATTCACCATGGACGCCATCAAGAAGAAGATGCAAGCGATGAAGCTTGAAAAGGATAACGCCATTGATAAGGCCGATACCTGCGAAAACCAAGCTAAGGATGCTAATTCCCGTGTCGATAAATTGAATGAAGAAACTCGTGACTTGGAAAAGAAATTGGTCCAAGTTGAAGTTGATTTGGTTACATCTAAGGATGCTTTAGAAAAGGCCAACCGCGAATTGGAAGAGAAGGAAAAGCTCTTGACCTCAACCGAATCAGAAGTTGCTACTTTGAATCGTAAGGTGCAACAAATTGAAGAGGATTTGGAAAAATCTGAAGAACGCTCAACCAGTGCTCAACAAAAATTGCTGGAAGCTACCCAAGCTGCCGATGAGAACAACCGGTAAATTATAAAAAAAAATACTATGTGAATCTATATAAACGTTCTTATACCGTTAAAGTATGTGCAAAGTATTGGAAAACCGTTCCCAACAAGATGAAGAACGTATGGATCAATTGACCAACCAATTGAAAGAAGCCCGTATGTTGGCCGAAGATGCTGATACCAAGTCCGATGAAGTTTCCCGCAAGTTGGCCTTCGTTGAAGATGAACTTGAAGTTGCTGAAGATCGTGTCCGTTCCGGTGAGTCAAAGATCATGGAACTCGAAGAAGAATTGAAGGTAATACATTTTTTAATAGAAACATTAATAAAAAAATGTGTACTTAAAAAAGCCATAATGTATCAACATAGGTCGTTGGTAACTCCTTGAAATCTTTGGAAGTATCCGAAGAGAAGGCCAACCAACGTGTTGAGGAATTCAAGCGCGAAATGAAAACATTGACTGTTAAATTGAAGGAAGCCGAACAACGTGCCGAACATGCTGAGAAGCAAGTGAAGAGGCTCCAGAAGGAAGTCGACAGGCTAGAAGGTAATGTACAAAGTTTAAAATATTTCTATTATACTATATATTTATATAAAGAAATCATGCGTATTGAAAAATATTCAAACAAAAAATTTGTATCTACGCTTAAACTAACGCCTAGATATAGAAAGAAAACATAATACTTAGTTTTACGAAAAGATCTATATTGTATAAATTCAGGAAAAAAAAATCTAATCTATTAATACTAGTTTTTAAGTTTACTGTATAAAAATGCTATGCTTTTAATATTAATGATGCTTTTTGCAGACCGTCTCTTCCACGAAAAAGAAAAGTACAAAGCGATCTGCGACGATTTGGATTCAACATTTGCTGAACTTACTGGATATTAAAACAAACAAAAGAATAATAATTATTATAATAATGAACTTAAAACAATTTACAAGACATTTACAATGACACTACACACGAAATAATTTTTTACCCATTTTTACTATGTATACATAGAAATGAAATTCTTTTTTTTTTTCTTTAATTTAAATCAAAACTGTCCAAATTGCACTGCATTCAGTTTGCTTACTTAGCAAAAAAAAAATATTAAGTTGAATTTCTTAGATGAAATTAACAGTAATTTGTTTGTTTAATTTAACAAAAAACTAAGCAATCATTGCAATAAAATGTATTTATAAGTAGTTCAGAAAATTTGATGCAAAATTTTTCCTCGCACCGTCTTTCGCAATTTTTCCAAGGTTTGTTTGCGTCCAGATTGTGTCCATCGACAGTGATACCTTATTATCTTATTTTTGTATAAATTTGTTTCAAGCTTAAAGCTATCTGTTTGTATTTCTTATGACAGATAATTTTTTGACAGTTAGTTTTTAATTGTCAAACTGAAAACGTTGAGTACTTTATAAACTGACATTATTACGGTGATATTTTGTACTACAAAAGCCAACAGGTCAGCGAATATTTGAAATTTATTCGCAATAAATTATTATTCACTCGTTGGTTTTTTGTAATGCACAATATCAACCCTGCACCTTGTTCTGTCAAAGAATTAACTCAAACACAAAGAGCCGCTTTCAGTCACCCGCATAATAAATAATATTGTACAAAAAATATCCCTTTTCAATTTTGTTCCCAAACAAATAAGACACACTGTAAGTTACAGCTTAGAAACAGAATAAACTCCGAACACCAACATTTTGTAATATATAAACACCCAGAACAAAGAATAGAAATAATCACGACTGGTAATAAAATGATACTAATCATGCCGATTATCTTCGTGTTTTTTGAGGCAGTTTTCAATAATTCTAAACATAATAATATTATTGATGCCTACCGGAAGTTTTTGATTATTTTTGAAGGAAAAAAAACAGCTGTTTTTTTCTTTTTTGTTTAATACTTGAACACTCTTGAAAAATCACAATCGTAACATTGTAATATAAAAGGTGATTTTCTTATAAAACTTTATTTTATTTTGTGTTTCTCATTTCTATTTTATGTATACTTCATATATGAATGAAATTCTTCGAAATTGTTTATAAAACAACAAAACTGCACAATTTGTGTATGAAATTTTAAGTGTCAACCCTTTTTTTTTGTTGTACTCTTCACACAACATACCATCTATGGTCTATGAAGATGTCTAAAAATCCACTATTTGTTTATGTTCTTTGTTATTATGCACCATTCTACTAACAAATATGCAAAAGAAATATGTGTTTTTTTCCCTCACCAGACTATGTAATTATGTAAGCTTATGCAATGTTCTCTGAAGTCGCTTTTTTTAAACAGTTTTTAACAGTTTATACCACTTTTTCGATAAAGTAAACAAACAGAGCTAGTGGAAATTTGGCCAAATATCTACGCTGAATAGAAAAACTGTTTTCAATCATATCAAATGATAGGTATCGCATGACATGGTTGTCAGATCTGCTGTCAAAAATATGTATGCACCATGATGGTGTTCAGACCAGCTTTAAGTGAGTTGACTCATTTTGACGTCTTTATTTTTATCTCACTACTATTTCTGTTTAAGAAAGAAATGGCGAGGTGAGGAAGGAATTTTCAAAAAAAAAAAAAAACCTCTGCCTCACTTGGCCATCTCTTTTCTTCCCAGACATCAGGGTGAGATAGAAATAAGAGACTTCAAAGTAAGTCACTTCACGTGAAGCTTGTCTGAACACCGTCCATGATCGTGTGTACTCACAATTAAGTTTGGCTAAATTGTCACAAAATGTATTGTCATTTGATTGTCAAACGGTCAAAAGACGTTTAGCCAGTTTACATTGCAGAAATCTCTGTGTTCTTAAAAATATGTCTGCTGGTGTACTTCCCGAAACTACAAATTTCTATACGAATTTTATTTTTTTATATGCGTTTTGATAGAACTTTGGTAAAAGATCGTAGTTTTGGGAGTGGGAGGTACGCGAAGAGACATGAATAAACTCAATTCATCAAATAAAATTTAACTTTTGATGTCAAAAGCTCAGACTGAATTTTAGATTCGCTTCTCCAATTATTTTTCGTCGCAGTAAAATAAATAAAAAGAAAAGAGAGTTGTTTTGACTTCTACTTATGTACATATGTCAGAGATCCTGTTTATATTTTACTCTTCTGCTCTGTCAAAGTGATGGAGTAAAATTACTGAGTGCTCTGAAATATAAAATGCCTTAGTGTAATTGACTGGTATCTGAAATTGCTATGAATTTTTAAAATCTCCAAATTTTTACCAAGTTTCGCAAAACTGTTTGTTTTTTTTCCTTTAGTTTTTGACAGAAAATTGTGAAAATTTGTTAAATTTGCATAATTTTTCTTTAGATTTGAAAAATAAAAAAAATAAAAATAAAATTCAATTGATTTCAGACTTACATAAAACGATTGCATTCTCTTACATCTCTTCTATTTCCTTACATACTCGTATTTAATTTTCATCAAACAATAATGTTTGTGTATATAACAAATTGCCATTATATAAAATTTATATTTTTTTTTCTCTTAAAATTAATTTTAATAATCGATTTTTTGTATTTCATTCATTTAATAGACGAATTGGGCATCAACAAAGACAGATACAAGTCTCTTGCCGACGAAATGGACTCCACATTCGCCGAATTGGCTGGTTATTAAAAATTTTAATCCATTTTTAAGAAAAATATCCAAAACTATTAAACATAATATATTAAAAAAAAAGTGTTGTGAATTACACAAAAACAAAAATACACACACACACAAATCACAACAATGTTTCCTTTATTTATGATAATATCTGTTTTTTATTTAAATATAAAATAAATATATTATTATGATTGTTTTTTGTCAAAACACATACAAAAATGGTGAATACCTATACATCTCTTTTGATATGATGTAGCTAAACAAAATGGAACTAGAAATACACCATTTTTTCAACAACAACAACAACTGCAACAAAAGATCAAATGTGCATTATATAATATTCTCTCACTCTCTCTCTCTCTCTCTTTATTAAAACACAATATAATAAATAAATCATTTTTCATTTTATTTATACATTTAAAAGTAAAATCATTATAATAATATTATATATTTATAAAATCTTCTTATTTATACATATTTTTTGTATTTATAATTTATTTGTTTGTGCAAAATCTTTTTAGGAGAAACTGAAAGTAAAAAAAAAAGAAAAAAAAATAATAATACTATGTTTGGTTTGCTTTGATGAATAATGTTGT
This sequence comes from Dasysyrphus tricinctus, assembly GCA_963921185.1. Lineage (NCBI taxonomy): Eukaryota > Metazoa > Arthropoda > Insecta > Diptera > Syrphidae > Dasysyrphus > Dasysyrphus tricinctus. The sequence continues at coordinate 273,441,937 of OY992530.1, read as the reverse complement.
TTTTTGCTAGAATTTTAAAACTGCAGCTTGCAAAACAAGGCTTAGATTTTCGTTATAAAGAGATAATCAGGTTATTCATGCAACAGCGTAAAGTCGTCGTAGGAGAAGTAAAGTTGTGAACTGCGTAAATCTGTCAAATTATTCATACAAATTGTGACAGAATTTCGAAGTTTAAAATTTTACTACGTTTACGAAAGCTTTACACCATTGTATGAATACCCTTAATGTATGTTTTTCGTTTAACTTGTGATGTTATTATAATACACTAAGCGCCCCTTAAACAGAAACAACAAATTTTCGAGCTACCAGTGTCTAGCGCTTTGTTAAATTTTTTGATTTAGTTATTGAAAGACCAATTCATAAGTCATAACGCATTAAATTGTAAAAAAAACTGAATAAACTAGAAAATACCGTTAAATTAATCACAATACAAAAACATGAATGTTAAAAAAAGAGTCAAGTTCTAATATGCACAAGAAACCTGTGCGTAAAAAGTCAGCCAAGAAAACTAATGAGATCTAAAAAATATATGCCAAGTTTTAAGTTCATGAAGTTTAATATCAAATATCTTAAGTGGAGTAACATTGAAAAAACTCCAAATTATGACAGAAATTTGGTATTAAATGATACTGATCAAAATTTGGTGGGTTCACTGGTCAAGTTTTCATGCATTTAAATTTGTGATCCACCAAATTTTAATCAATAATCATAAAATACCAAATTTCTGTCATAATTTGGAGTTGTTTCAATGTTAATCCACTTAAAATATTTGATATTAAACTTCATGAACTTAAGACTTTGGCATATATTTTTTTGATCTCATTACTTTTTTTGGCTGACTTTTTACGCACAGGTTTCTTGTGCATATAAGAACTTGGCTCTTTTTTTAACATTTATGTTTTTGATGTGATTTCAATCCATTTTGCAAAAATCAAGCCATATCGCTCTACAAAGTTTCACAATTTTACGACAGCCAAAAGTGCTCCATATAAATAATAGCAACTCCGAGAAAGAGGGTGGGTGCCTCGCTCCCTGAATGGAAAATCTCAATTTTTTACTTTTCACAAGTCATATCTACCGTTCTACCAATTTTCATAGTTCAAAATAATTGGAAGTGCATTATATAATTGATAACAATTTTTAAAAAGTGGGTGGATGCCACGCCCCCTGAATGAAAAATTCCTAATTTTCGATTTTTTCTTTCTAAGTATGTACTTCAAGCCCTACTGATCTACCCATTTTCATCATTCTACAACAATTAGAACAGCTCCATATAGTTTACAAACAATTTTGAGAAAGTGGGTTGATGCCACGCCCCCTGAACGGAAAATTCCAACTTTTCAATTTTTTTCTTTCTAAATACTTCAAGCCCTACCGACCTATCAATTTTCATTTCAACAACAATCGCAAGTGCTCCATATAATTTATAAAAAATTTAGAGAATGTAGGTGGGTGCCAAGCCCCTGAATGGAAAATTCCAATTCTTCAATTTCTTTCTTTCTAAGTACTTCAAGCCCCACCAACTTACCAATTTGAATCGTTCTACATCAATCGGAAGTGCTCCATATAATTTATAAGAATGTTTAAGAAAGTGGGTTGATGCCACGCCCCCCTGAATAGAAAATTGCAGATTTTTAATTTTTCCTTTATATGCACCACAAGGCCTACCGTTGTGCGAAATTTCAAATGTTTACGATGTCGGGAAGTGCTCCATAATTTTGATGATCTGTCAGTGAGTCAGTGAGTCAGTCAGTTACGGTTTTTGCGATTCTTAGGGCCAGTTTTTTCAGTTCAGGGTCTACTCTGAGTTAAATCAGAGTTAGCTAGTCCTGAAAATAAATTAACCCTGAGTTAACTCAGGAACAGTTTTTCAGTTGAGGATTAACTTTAGCTTTCGGCTGTCAAAATTTTAGGGCCAACGATATGCGACACTATGATGGATATCACACTTCTAGCATTTAACGCATCAGAACAGAGATGGCACCACAACGGAATTGCACTGGAAATAACTTTCGATGTCGAAATCGATTGTTGCATTCATATTTTTTTTTTTGATGCACTGTTTGCTGCAAAGGCCCCAGTTGTGGACTGCAACACCTTGATTTTTTGAATAGCCTTTAATGAAGCTTTCGACGCTTATACTTCTTTTTTTGCTATCGATCACACCCAAAATCTGCTGTGGGCTCTTAGTCTATATATATTGTACCCAATCCTATTTCTTTTAATTTTTGCAGTTTTTCTTTGAAAAATATTTGTTTCTAAAAGCATAGTTTACAGTTCCCAAAAAAAAAAATCAAAAATCAATCGATTTTGGGCACCGTATGAGCATTTCTGCCCCTAATCCCACCCAACCACATATCAAGATAAGATTAATTAGAACCTTTCTGTTAAACGCATAAGCTAAAATTAACAAAATTCGAATGAAATGGACCATTTTGGTTATGTAACGTGACTGCTCCCTCAAATTTTTATATTTTATTCTTGACTAACCCCTCCCTTTTTACCTCACCGATTTCACCACCGAACTGTCGTCATGCTGTATAGTGGAACCAACCAATCTAAACAGGGTTTTCTAGTGCCGTTTTTCATTGAAATCTGAAAGATTTGATCCCAAAATTCAGAATTCCCCTTTAAAATAAAAGGTGACGTGAAATAACACCAAATGAAATAAAGCCGAAATTCAAAAATTTGGTCTTATTATGTTTTCAAAAACGAAATAAGACCAAATTTTAAAATTGATTTTATTTCATTTATGAAACCGAAATAAGACCAATTTGAGCATATTTCGTTTTCAACTTATTTCATATTTTCAAAAAATTCTGCCGAAACTGAAATTTTTTTCCTGACATAAGGAGGGTAATGAAAAGAAGTTTAATGGTAGCATGAATTCAAAGTTTACAGATTATTTAAATGCAAAAGAAATTTTGCATACCCCCAACCTATGGACTCACCCCCAACAAAGCAGGGGGGTCGCACTGCCACTAATGTTATCGTATGATAGAGTGGATGGTTTCCTGACCTGTCCGCTGTCCTCGCATGAATTTTATCACTGGATACCTACCATCTCCACTAGTTATCCAGAAATATCAACTAGAGTTGATGAGGAAGTTCCAAGGCTAATCCTTTTTGTTTTTGTCGTATTGATCTTAAGCCCAACGGTTTCAGCTTCTCTCTCCCTCCTTGTTATCATTTGATAGAGATCAATGATCGACGATCCTATTCACTACAATGGTGATGAATTAAAAATTTTATTTTTGTTTATCTATTTAAACGAATGAAGAAACACTTAAGAATATTTGTTTAGCCCGCTGCAGAATATTTTCAACTCAGGATGTATTTTTGGATAAGTATACCTACCTACAGTTATGAACACGAAAATGACAGTGGGCTTAAAATAAACGAAAAAATGTTAAGGTTCAGTGTTGGGGAGACGTGCGTCGCTCGCACGTACTAACTGGGATAAAAACAACCTTGAACTCATCTGGCCGGAAAATATTACGCACACAGGAAATACAACATAGTTTTTTGCAAACTACATCCGTTTCTCTTTATATTTTCTGATGAGAAGTGGCTTTTTCTTCTGCTTGCTCCCAAACAGCGTTGCCATAGTGGCATTATAAATGCTAAATCTAGCATAACAGGAGTGAAAAGCATTTTGAAATTTTAAAAGTATGCCAAATGCTTTTTTGGCATTATCTGTCTTTGTTTAGCATTCTTGGATGCTAGATTTGATTAGAAAATTCTTCAATTATGTATAATCTAGAGCCAAATTGTTAACATTTTTAAAATGGACTATCTTAGGCCACTGAATAGTCGTTGAAGAAATTGTTCATTGCACCACCAAATTTTTCGTTGAGTCAGTAAATTTGTTTTATAAATTAATGTAATATTAGTTGATTTATAAAATAAATTCTGGATCTGAATGAAAAATTGGTTGTTTAACAAGCAGTTTATTTGCGTATGAATGAATAGTCACTGTCCCGACGAAGTCATTCATTGGCTGAATTCAAATATACACAGGGATTCGGTTAAGTGTAAACAAAGATGTTTCAAATATCAAGCAGTAAAATTCCTAGCCAAAGCTACTAATATTCGAATCAATTATATTTTTACTTGCGATTATAGGTACTATAAGGCAAGTTTTGGATTCGTGCAAAAAAAAAATTTTGAGATAACAATCAAACATGATATTGAACACCAAAAAAGTGGGTGGCACAATTCTGTCTGTCTGTCTGTCTGTCTTTCTGTCTGTCTGTTCGTCTACAGCCTAAACGGCTCGATCGATTTTCTTCAAACTTGGTTCATAGTGGTTTTTGGTGATTCTGCCGACACGTTTTTTTCATTTTTTTTTAAACCAAAAATAACGGTACCTGCCATACATTTTTTTTGGCAAATTTACATAATCGTATTTTTCTCAAAAACGGCTCGACAACTTTTCTTAAAAAAAATTCAATAAATTTATTTTAGTAAAAGCTTTCTTTGGGTGGAAAACCATTTTTCGAAAATGGTTTTTAATGGTACCTCCCAAGGAACCATTTTTTTAATTTTTGATTTTATTCAAAATGGTATGACCGATTTCAATTATTTTGTTTATATAGAAGATTCCAAAAAATGTTAATAGTTTTGTGTACCAACATTTTTGAAAAAATATTTTTTGGATTTTTAAAAAATATTTCAAATTTTTTTTTGGAAAATCAAATATTTCGAAAACGGCTCTCTAAAATATTTTTAGAAAAAATTTTACATTTATGAAAAAATAACGGTACCTTCCATACAAAAGTGAAAAAACCGCAAAGGATAATATTTTTTGCTTGAAAACGACTCCTACGATTTTGATTAAACTTTTTTCATATACTAAAATTAGTACGATCTACCATCAAAAATTATAAAATTTTACACATAGCAACTATTAGTAGTACCTGTCATAGAACGTATTTTTTTATTTTGAGTTTTCTCGTTATCAGCTTAACGGATTTAAATTAATTTTTTATGTACAAATTTCAGATAAGATTAAATAATATTGCATATCAAAATTTTCAAAAAAAAAGTTTTTGGATTTTTAAAAAAAGTTTCAAACTTTTTTTTTTGAAAATTCGACATCTCAAAAACGGGTTGACAATTTTTTTTTCAAATTTTGTTTTTATATACACATAAATATATTGTTAAAATCTGCATACCAAAATTTGTTCTTAAAAATTTTTTAAGAATTTTATATATAAAAAATTAATTAAAAAAAAAAAAACCGCTCCAACGATTTTAAAATTTTTTTTCCCATACAATCATATTCCATCATGAATTAAGATGGCATACATTTTTTTCACCTCAAACTGTCAAAAGAGTTGTTTTAGCTAATTTAAATATCGTATTTCATGCTTCTCTACATTTTTCTCTCATAATTTCCATGTTTGTATATATATAATTTCCTTAAACTCGCAGTGTCTTGAACATAAGAGCAAGTACGTGCGACCCAGTCGTGCATTTTATTTTTATTCGTCGTCAGTTTACAGTTTCCAAAAAAAATCTCAATGAGACTGATCTATGAAAAAGCAAACACAAACGCCAAACGCAGTTTTTTTCGGAAAAGAATGTCAGTGACATTCCGCTCCCAGACCAGAATCTTGAAAATCTTGAATTGAAATCAAGGTTCTGATATAAAAAAAAGAAAATTACCTTATTAGGAGTGTCTCTTCGATTAGCAAATTAAATTGCTAGTTGCAAATAGAAAAATTCCAAGAATACTTTTTTTCTTGTTGCCTTCTGGGGTATACTTTTCTGATGGACGTACAGTGTACACAAGCAGTGCTTAAGAGGGTTTGACTATGTAAATGATTGTGCACAAGCAAACAACCAAAAGTAAGATTTTTCTTAGCAACGGATAATCTGCAAGTACATAATCAGACCCGTTGGGAGGTTATCAACCTTCAAAGCTACATCCCTCCCACTTGAGTTTAAGAGATTCTTAACTAAGGGGAACCTACTCAACTTCCTCCTACTATCCTAATCCGAAAATCTGCAAAGTTGATTTTCAAATTATGCTCTGCACGAACAGATTCCACAGTCTTTCAGCCGAAATACTTAAAACATTGTGATCTAGCCGCAATCAAGTCAAATGTCAAAAAAACTTAGTTTTGGTTTATTTGTGCTACCTCCCAAACGTGTTTTTATATATTTTTTTTTTTTTCATTTTTTTTGTTATTAAACTTAAATTTAACGTACTATAATTGTAGGTAGCATGGTTTGAATTTTAAATTGCTATATGATTTTAAACAAAGCAAGCTAAATTGGTAACATAACATCTATTGTTTTCTAATCAAAATCGATTAATGCGATTTCAACGTAACTCATTTAATTCAAAACAAAGGACTGATAATAGAAAAACGAGTTTTTTTTTTTGAATAAATAAAATTGTATTAAAAAATCACGTTAGTAAATACTATAAATAAATTAATGTTATATTCACAAGCACAACATTTAACATGGCTTGTATTGTTTGTTATTCCTATGACTCAACGTATAAACAGAAGCTATCTCAGTTAAATTTCTCTTTCATACATCTTCTGATTTTATAAATCTAATCGCAATTCTCTAGATATTTTCTTAATTTTATTATCCAAAGTCTTGTCTTCATACTCGCATATGAAATGATGTCTTGACGTACACTCTTGTCCATAATAAAAGTATGAATGCTTCGCAGGATTATAAGATAATCTTAAACATCTTCCTTGTCCTTTAATCTCCATCGTATTATTCAATATTTGATTTGATTCCGTTTTATTGCTACTTGTACCGTTTGCGGCATTATCATTCTCCTGCTGCAGATTATTTGCAATCGTTGTTAAATTCATATTTGGATTAACTGGTTTCGCTGAATTCGCCCAAATCCAAAGAAGACCCGGATTAAGGCCACCCAACCAAAAATCACGCCCCCGATGAACTTGCTGATTCAACAAATGAGCTATTAGTTCCTCATTCTCAGAGACTTTTTCAAATTCCGCCAGATAAGAGTTGACCGACTTACACGCACTGTTTGCGGTCTTCCAATTGACCTGCCGATCGCTGTTGATATAGTAACATGCGTCACTGATTCGAGTGAAATTCACTGGGCATGGATCGCGAACTTAATGCGAAAAAAAATAAAACAAAAAAATTAATGAAAGTGAATCTTAGGCAAGGCAACGGATATGTACAATGAAAATACCTTCTTTTTGGTTGTTCCCCGCCATTAGGTAGTATATTAATTGTTCCGATCTTCGCACGCGACTTTCTAGATAATCCACACGATAAACGAGTTTTTCTATAGCACCAAGGAGATACAAATCATTCTCGGATACAGCACGAACGTGCTGTTGTGGATGTACTGGATGACTAGTCTGCTGCATCTGACTTCCAAAGCCAGATGGCAGCCCATTCTGTCGGTGAGGAGGATTTATCACCTTTGCTGGTGGACGCATATGTGGCTCCAGTTCCATAGCTTCTCCAATCCGCTTCGTTATGTAGATATTATTCGTAGGAATGTATCGATGATAGTTTTGATCACTGATGAAATTCATTGGAGTTGATGGATTCATCATGCCAGGATTCACCATGCCAGGATTTGGAAGGGCCTTTGCTGTTCTTGATCCATTTGTCTGCTGGCTAAAATTATATGTAGGTATGCGCACATATTTGCATTAAAATTTCACTTTCATCGAAGAAATCAAGCCATTATACCTCACAGTGTATTCCTCAAGAAACCTTGACCATACCATTTGTTGATCGTCGTTGTCACAGCGCTCAGTTTTTGTTGTTGTTTTGTCAGCTTTATGCTCGAAGACATTACATAATGATGGTTGAACAAAATTAATGCAAATCACAGCAAGGCCACTTAATATGAACCATTTAGATGGGTTCTGTGGTTTCATTATTTCAAATTTTAGATAATGCGCATAAATCGAATGGTTTTTACCAAGATTAGTGGAAGTAATTAAAACGAACGGTTTTTGTTTTTATTTCTTTTATGGCACCCGGAACAAGACCTCCAACACTTAAGTAACAAATTTATATTTTTGGACGAACTTATCGATTCGACATGGCATGGAAGACTATCGTATTACTACTGACGAAGAAGGTAACTTTCTCCAACTTCGGCATTCAGCATGTACCTATTCGCGTCGAAATGAAATAAAAAGATGGAAAAGACTTGGAATTGTTTGTTGGGTTTTTTGTTGTTGTCAATTCTTGTTTTTTTTTTGTTTACCTTCGTTATCGTCAGTTTCTTGTGCATTGTGGAAGGTACGAAATATACACAATAGAGCTTTGTCACAGCAATATATGCCAACAAGGTTGACAGAATCAGAGACATGAAATACATAAGTAGACTCTCATCTCAATGTCTTATCTTTTGGGAAAATACATCACGTCACCTACAAAAGCATTATAGAAATTAATAATACCTATTTATAATAATAATACTGAACTTCCATTCTAATGAAATATAAATATAATGTTCAGCCAATTCCTTATGTCGAAAGATTCGTTAAGTCGAAACAAGGTCTTTTGACCTCTAAAAGAAAAAAATATTCAGTGATCATTTAAAAAGTTTTAATTATAAGCGTGTTTTATTTGAAAATATTATAGCTAGCACAGTAAAATTTCCCTTAGCAAACAACAACAAAATCCTGGAAAGTGTCGAGGGAGTGGGTCAAAATTCTGATTTCAAAATTCTGCTTTTCAAAATTCTGCTTTTCAAAAATCCGGATTATAAAATTTTAAGCAATAAAATTCTGCTAATTCTGGTTTTTCTCAAAGACGGAAAAGAAAAAAGTGATTTTTCAACTTTATTGTTAGACAATTCAGTGCAACGTTGTTACTTACTTACTTCATTTATAGATGTTATTTGATTGCTGCACATATTTTTCTACAAAGAACTATCCACGCACAACAAATATTTCACTTTATTTTGTACTTTAACGGGTTAGTGAAGCTGTAAGTGCAAAAGTTGAGTAAAGCCTAGTTTAAAGTTTGCTTCAGGGGAGGCTGGTAACCTTGGTTGTGGCTAGATTCGTTTTGTAAGCAGATAAACTTCAGGAAAGAAATAAATAGTTTGGAGTGAATCAATAGAAGTGAAAGTGTTACTAATCGAAAGCGCATATAAAGAAATAGTTCAGTTCTTCGAGTGCAGTTGTTTTTTTCAATGGTTTGGCTGGAAATTGATTTTGTGTTTGAGTGATCTGCCCCAGTAAAGAAATTTCTTTTTTTTTCTTACAAGTGTCTCTTTTGGCGGCTGACAGAAAAAGCAAAGCTCTTGTAAGTAAATATTGCATCTTTTTATTGCATATCTTAAGGAAAAGTTATATAAGATTATAGTTGGAAAAGCTTAAATTTAAACGCCTAAAAGTATGCCACGAACATCAACTAACGATACAGTACAGGGCGTATCTAATGGCACCCCTCAGAATAGTGCAAAGAGAAAATGTGGCAAAACCCCTCCAGGCGAAATTAATTTGGTTGGCGACATATCGGTAGAGTATCTTATGAACACGTTGCAAACTCAAATCGGATCACTGCTTGACACAAAACTTCAAAACTTACCCACAAAAACTGATTTGGAAGGCTTAGTATCTCAAGTGAGCAATTTGTCATCCCGGCTTGATGAAATATCAATGGAGAATCAAGATTTAAAAGACCAAATTAAACAATTATGGCTCGATAAAGAAAAGGACAGACAAACGATAAACTGGCTTGAAGACCAAATAAAAAACAAAAATATAGTTTTTAAAGGCATAGAGGTACAAGACTCTGTAAAGGAAGCAATTACAAAAGTATGTGAAGACGTAATGAAACTACCTTCGACAGTAAAGGTAAGGTCGACCAAAAAAGTCTTCGAACAAAATGGAAAGATGACGGTGGTTGCTGAATTTGAGTCGAACGAAACTGTTGATGAGGTTTTCAAGTTCACTAAGAATTTGGCTGGTACATCAATAAGCCTGGAGAGAGATCTCAATTCAAAGAAACAGATGCACAAAAAAGCAATGTTGGCGATAAGAAGGAATATTTTATCAAAGAGTCAAAAACATAAAATAAATGTCGTTAATGACAGGATGAAAATTGGCGTGAAATGGTTTGCATGGAATAAGCAAAATGAGCTAACGTGTGGAGCATTTAAAGGTGAAAACGTTATTCAATCTCTATATAATGGAGAGGTAGATAACATTAACCTTAACTATTTCGAGCTTCTTGTAAGTTCCCCTCAAAAAAACTAAACTCATTTTTGGGAAGCGCAGCAGATGGAAACTTAATACTAAGAAAAAATAAAATTGAAATAAACCAAAACATAGAAATAAGAAACTTTAAAATTATGTCGTACAATGTGCATGGGCTCGAAAATAAAAACCTATTTGCACAATTTTTTAAGTATGTTTTATCACACGATGTTTTTATTCTTATAGAAACTCATTTAACTGAAGATAAAATAGAGCAATACAAAAAATATTTTATAGATTTTGATACGTACTGGAAATCTGCAACACGAAACAGTAGATTTGGGAGGGCAATTGGTGGATGTGTGTATGGTGTCAGCAAGAATTTAGTAAAGCAAGGTGTTACTCATGAATATATTAACTCTGGTGGTATATAGGGATGGGCCAAACTGCTAGTTTGAAATATCTGTTACTGATGTTATTGCTACTTTTCAATAACAGTTACAAATACCTGTTACTGAAATAACAGTTAAGGAAAAAAAGTCGTTGAAATATAGGAACAAAAATGGACGTTATAGCTCTAATTAAACTCATAAATGAAAGTGTTTTCTGCTAAATAGTGATTCCAATTTTATCAACCCCCATTGCCGTTGCAAAATGTTGTTTAAGTTTTGTTACTTATTTTGCTTAACTGTTATTCTGCTTAAAAGTGATTTCAATGATATCGTGTAAGCTCGAGATCTCACTGCAATAACAAATATTCGTATTAATTTTGTTGCTGATTTCCCTTAACTGTTATTCTGCTTAAAAGTGATTTCAATGATGTCGTGTAAGCTCGAGATCTCACTGCAATTACAAATATTCGTATTAATTTTGTTGCTGATTTTGCTTAACTGTTATTCTGCTTAAAAGTGATTTCAATGATATCGTGTAAGCTCGAAATCTTACTGCAATTGCAAATAGTCGTCTTAATTTTATTGCTGATTTTGCTTAACTGTTATTCTGCTTAAAAGTGATTTCAATGATATCGTGTAAGCTTGAGATCTCACTGCAATAACAAATAGTCGTCTTAGTTTTGTTGCTGATTTCTCTTAACTGTTATTCTGCTTAAAAGTGATTTCAATGATATCGTGTAAACTCGAAATCTCACTGAAATTGCAAATAGTCTTCTTAATTTTGTTGCTGATTTTGTCTAACTGTTATTCTGCTTAATAGTGATTTCAATGATATCGTGAAAACTCGAAATCTCACTGCAATAGCAAATAGACGTCTTAGTTTTGTTGCTGATTTTGCTAAACTGTTATTCTGCTTAATAGTGATTTCAATGATATCGTGTAAACTCGAAATCTCACTGCAATTGCAAATAGTCGTCTTAATTTTGTTGCTGATTTTGCTTAACTGTTATTCTGCTTAAAAGTGATTTCAATGATATCGTGTAAACTCAAAATCTCACTGCAATAACAAAAAGTCGTCTTAATTTTGTTGCTGATTTTGCTTAACTGTTATTCTGCTTAAAAGTGATTTCAATGGGATCGTGTAAGCTTGAGATCTCACTGCAATAACAAATAGTCGTCTTAGTTTTGTTGCTGATTTCCCTTAACTGTTATTCTGCTTAAAAGTGATTTCAATGATATCGTGTAAGCTCGAGATCTCACTGCAATAACAAATATTCGTATTAATTTTGTTGCTGATTTTGCTTAGCTGTTATTCTGCTTAAAAGTGATTTCAATGATATCGTGTAAGCTTGAGATCTCACTGCAATAACAAATAGTCGTCTTAATTTTGGTGCTGATTTTGCTTAACTGTTATTCTGCTTAATAGTGATTTCAATGATATCGTGAAAACTCGAAATCTCACTGCAATAGCAAATAGACGTCTTAGTTTTGTTGCTGATTTTGCTAAACTGTTATTCTGCTTAATAGTGATTTCAATGATATCGTGTAAACTCGAAATCTCACTGCAATTGCAAATAGTCGTCTTAATTTTGTTGCTGATTTTGCTTAACTGTTATTCTGCTTAAAAGTGATTTCAATGATATCGTGTAAGCTTGAGATCTCACTGCAATAACAAATAGTCGTCTTAGTTTTGTTGCTGATTTCTCTTAACTGTTATTCTGCTTAAAAGTGATTTCAATGATATCGTGTAAACTCGAAATCTTACTTCAATTGCAAATAGTCGTCTTAATTTTGGTGCTGATTTTGCTCAACTGTTATTCTGCTTAATAGTGATTTCAATGATATCGTGAAAACTCGAAATCTCACTGCAATAGCAAATAGACGTCTTAGTTTTGTTGCTGATTTTGCTAAACTGTTATTCTGCTTAATAGTGATTTCAATGATATCGTGTAAACTCGAAATCTCACTGCAATTGCAAATAGTCGTCTTAATTTTGTTGCTGATTTTGCTTAACTGTTATTCTGCTTAAAAGTGATTTCAATGATATCGTGTAAACTCAAAATCTCACTGCAATAACAAAAAGTCGTCTTAATTTTGTTGCTGATTTTGCTTAACTGTTATTCTGCTTAAAAGTGATTTCAATGGGATCGTGTAAGCTTGAGATCTCACTGCAATAACAAATAGTCGTCTTAGTTTTGTTGCTGATTTCCCTTAACTGTTATTCTGCTTAAAAGTGATTTCAATGATATCGTGTAAGCTCGAGATCTCACTGCAATAACAAATATTCGTATTAATATTGTTGCTGATTTTGCTTAGCTGTTATTCTGCTTAAAAGTGATTTCAATGATATCGTGTAAACTCAAAATCTCACTGCAATAACAAAAAGTCGTCTTAATTTTGTTGCTGATTTCCCTTAACTGTTATTCTGCTTAAAAGTGATTTCAATGATATCGTGTAAGCTCGAGATCTCACTGCAATAACAAATATTCGTATTAATTTTGTTGCTGATTTCCCTTAACTGTTACTCTGCTTAAAAGTGATTTCAATGATGTCGTGTAAGCTCGAGATCTCACTGCAATTACAAATATTCGTATTAATTTTGTTGCTGATTTTGCTTAACTGTTATTCTGCTTAAAAGTGATTTCAATGATATCGTGTAAACTCGAAATCTCACTGAAATTGCAAATAGTCTTCTTAATTTTGTTTCTGATTTTGTCTAACTGTTATTCTGCTTAATAGTGATTTCAATGATATCGTGTAAACTCGAGATCTCACTGCAATAGCAAATAGTCGTCTTAGTTTTGTTGCTGATTTTGCTTAACTGTTATTCTGCTTAAAAGTGATTTCAATGATATCGTGTAAACTCGAAATCTCACTGAAATTGCAAATAGTCTTCTTAATTTTGTTGCTGATTTTGTCTAACTGTAATTCTGCTTAATAGTGATTTCAATGATATCGTGTAAACTCGAAATCTCACTGCAATAACAAATATACGTCTTAATTTTGTTGCTGATTTTGCTTAACTATTATTCTGCTTAATAGTGATTTCAATGATTTCGTGTAAACTCGAAATCTCACTGAAATTGCAAATACTCGTCTTAATTTCGTTGCTGATTTTGCTTAACTGTTATTCTGCTTAATGGTGATTCAATGTTATACATATGTTATACGATAACATTGAATCACTATTGAGCAGAATAACAGTTAAGCAAAATCAGCAACAAAATTAAGACGACTATTTGCTATTGCAGTGAGATTTCGAGTTTACACGAAATCATTGAAATCACTATTAAGCAGAATAACAGTTAGACAAAATCAGCAACAAAATTAAGAAGACTATTTGCAATTTCAGTGAGATTTCGATTTTACACGATATAATTGAAATCACTATTAAGCAGAATAACAGTTAAGCAAAATCAGCAACAAAATTAAGAAGACTATTTGCAATTTCAGTGAGATTTCGAGGTTACATGATATCATTGAAATCACTTTTAAACAGAATAACAGTTAAGCAAAATCAGCAACAAAACTAAGACGTTTATTTGCTATCGCAGTGAGATTTTGAGTTTACACGATATCATTGAAATCACTTTTAAGCAGAATAACAGTTAAGCAAAATCAGCAACAAAATTAATATGAATATTTGTTATTGCAGTGAGATCTCGAGCTTACACGATATCATTGAAATCACTTTTAAGCAGAATAACAGTTAAGCAAAATCAGCAACAAAATTAAGACGACTATTTGCAATTGCAGTGAGATTTCGAGTTTACACGATATCATTGAAATCACTTTTAAGCAGAATAACAGTTAAGCAAAATCAGCAACAAAATTAAGACTATTTGCAATTGCAGTAAGATTTCGAGTTTACACGATATCATTGAAATCACTTTTAAGCAGAATAACAGTTAAGCAAAATCAGCAACAAAATTAATACGAATATTTGTTATTGCAGTGAGATCTCGAGCTTACACGATATCATTGAAATCACTTTTAAGCAGAATAACAGCTAAGGGAAATCAGCAACAAAACTAAGACGACTATTTGTTATTGCAGTGAGATCTCAAGCTTACACGATATCATTGAAATCACTTTTAAGCAGAATAACAGTTAAGCAAAATCAGCAATAAAATTAATACGACTATTTGCAATTGCAGTAAGATTTCGAGTTTACACGATATCATTGAAATCACTTTTAAGCAGAATAACAGTTAAGCAAAATCAGCAACAAAATTAATATGAATATTTGTTATTGCAGTGAGATCTCGAGCTTACACGATATCATTGAAATCACTTTTAAGCAGAATAACAGTTAAGAGAAATCAGCAACAAAACTAAGACGACTATTTGTTATTGCAGTGAGATCTAAAGCTTACACGATATCACTGAAATCACTTTTAAGCAGAATAACAGTTAAGCAAAATCAGCAATAAAATTCAGACGACTATTTGCAATTGCAGTAAGATTTCGAGTTTACACGATATCATTGAAATCACCATTAAGCAGAATAACAGTTAAGGAAAATCAGCAACAAAACTAAGACGACTTTTTGTTATTGCAGTGAGATTTTGAGTTCACACGATATCATTGAAATCACTTTTAAGCAGAATAACAGTTAAGCAAAATCAGCAACAAAATTAAGACTATTTGCAATTGCAGTAAGATTTCGAGTTTACACGATATCATTGAAATCACTTTTAAGCAGAATAACAGTTAAGCAAAATTAATACGAATATTTGTTATTGCAGTGAGATTTTGAGTTTACACGATATCATTGAAATCACTTTTAAGCAGAATAACAGTTAAGCAAAATCAGCAACAAAATTAAGATGACTATTTGCAATTGCAGTAAGATTTCGAGTTTACACGATATCATTGAAATCACTTTTAAGCAAAATAACAGTTAAGCAAAATCAGTAACAAAATTAAGACGACTATTTGCAATAATTGCAGGGAGATTTCGAGTTTACACGATATCATTGAAATCACCATTAAGAAGAATAACAGTTAAGGAAAATCAGCTACAAAACTAAGACGACTATTTGCTATTGCAGTGAGATTTCGAGTTTACACGATATCATTGAAATCACTTTTAAGCAGAATAACAGTTAAGCAAAATCAGCAACAAAACTAAGACGACTTTTTGCTATTGCAGTGAGATTTCGAGTTAACACGATATCATTGAAATCACTTTTAAGCAGAATAACAGTTAAGCAAAATCAGCAACAAAATTAAGACTATTTGCAATTGCAGTAAGATTTCGAGTTTACACGATATCATTGAAATCACTTTTAAGCAGAATAACAGTTAAGCAAAATTAATACGAATATTTGTTATTGCAGTGAGATTTTGAGTTTACACGATATCATTGAAATCACTTTTAAGCAGAATAACAGTTAAGCAAAATCAGCAACAAAATTAAGATGACTATTTGCAATTGCAGTAAGATTTCGAGTTTACACGATATCATTGAAATCACTTTTAAGCAGAATAACAGCTAAGCAAAATCAGCAACAAAATTAAGACGACTATTTGCAATTGCAGTAAGATTTCGAGTTTACACGATATCATTGAAATCACTATTAAGCAGAATAACAGTTAAGCAAAATCAGCAACAAAACTAAGACGACTATTTGCAATTGCAGTGAGATTTCGAGTTTACACGATATCATTGAAATCACTTTTAAGCAGAATAACAGTTAAGCAAAATCAGCAACAAAATTAATATGAATATTTGTTATTGCAGTGAGATCTCGAGCTTACACGATATCATTGAAATCACTTTTAAGCAGAATAACAGTTAAGAGAAATCAGCAACAAAACTAAGACGACTATTTGTTATTGCAGTGAGATCTCAAGCTTACACGATATCATTGAAATCACTTTTAAGCAGAATAACAGTTAAGCAAAATCAGCAATAAAATTAAGACGACTATTTGCAATTGCAGTAAGATTTCGAGCTTACACGATATCATTGAAATCACTTTTAAGCAGAATAACAGTTAAGCAAAATCAGCAACAAAATTAAGACGACTATTTGCAATTGCAGTGAGATTTCGAGTTTACACGATATCATTGAAATCACTTTTAAGCAGAATAACAGTTAAGCAAAATCAGCAACAAAATTAAGACTATTTGCAATTGCAGTAAGATTTCGAGTTTACACGATATCATTGAAATCACTTTTAAGCAGAATAACAGTTAAGCAAAATCAGCAACAAAATTAATACGAATATTTGTTATTGCAGTGAGATCTCGAGCTTACACGATATCATTGAAATCACTTTTAAGCAGAATAACAGCTAACCCTGAGGCCACACGAGCAAGTACTTGCAAGCAAGTTGGTTACATACACTGCCTGTCAAATTCGTAATTTGCATTCCACTTGCCTCCCACTTGCTTTCCACTTGCATTCCACTTGCTTGTCTCCCAACTTGCTTCTCAACTTTCTTCACTACTGGCTTCAAAACTTGCATGCCAGTTGATAAGCAAGTTGCTTGGGTTTGTTTGTGCTAGTAAACAAATGTGTTTGTATTGCAACTTGCTTGCAAGTACTTGCTCGTGTGGCCTCGGGGTAAGGGAAATCAGCAACAAAACTAAGACGACTATTTGTTATTGCAGTGAGATCTCAAGCTTACACGATATCATTGAAATCACTTTTAAGCAGAATAACAGTTAAGCAAAATCAGCAATAAAATTAATACGACTATTTGCAATTGCAGTAAGATTTCGAGTTTACACGATATCATTGAAATCACTTTTAAGCAGAATAACAGTTAAGCAAAATCAGCAACAAAATTAAGACGACTATTTGTTATTGCAGTGAGATTTCGAGTTTACACGATATCATTGAAATCACCACTAAGCCGAATAACAGTTAAGGAAAATCAGCAACAAAATTAAAACGACTATTTGTTATTGCAGTGAGATTTCGATTTTACACGATAATATTGAAATCACTATTAAGCAGTTGAAATCACTATTTAGCAGATTTACAGTTAAGCAAATTCAGTATGAAAATAATAATGCATTTAAATATATATTATGAGTATGCTATTCTCATCTTGTTATTCCTTAGAATTCTTAAGCAAAGAAAAAAAATCCAAAAATTGTGAATTTTATTTAAAATGTATTTGAATTTTTATGCCGCCAATAAATTAATAATTGCATTATTAAAAAAATTTTTTTCAGTAACAGGTATTTTCGATTTTCGGTAACAGGTTGTTATTGCTATTTGCCAATACCTGTTACTGAATACCTGTTACTATATTTTTGACCCATCCCTAGGTATAGACATCATTAAATTATTAACACGTAGTGGCGTAGTTTCTATTCTTCCGGTATACTTGAGAGGTGCAAATTGGCAAAATGATGTAAATATTCTTAAGTCTTCCCTAATAGAAAACGAGGTCCTTAACCCTATAGTAATCGGAGATATGAATATAAGAGTAGGTGAGCTGCAACAAATATTGGAAGAGGACTTTTTAGCTTTCAACGCTGGAATGGAAAACCGACGCTCTAAAGACAAGACCATAAATGCAAAAGGAAGAGAGTTCGTTGAATTCTGCAATGATAATGGTCTTCTCATTTTAAACGGAAGAACAACAGGTGATGAAGAAGGAAATCTTACATTTATTGGCAGCATGGGAGAATCGGTTAATGATCTATGTGCAGTATCTCATGAATTGCTAAGCTATGTCCAAAGGTTTGAGGTAGAGGAAGTAATATGGTCAGATCATATGCCAATAAAACTAACTATCAATTTAAGTACGGTCGACATTGAGTCACACGAAAATAGGCTTCTGCCTAAGCTTAAATGGAAAGAGACAAAAAAGATGGAATATCAAGCAAATATGAATACCAACCTTTTCAATTTAGAAGCAGTTAAAGTTTTAATCGAACTGGATGATCTTACAGATATCATCAAGCGGTCAGCAGTTGGACAAAATTACAACTCCAAACCTTTTAAAGCAAAAAAAAAATGGTACAACTATGATTGTGAATCAGCGAGAAAAAAAACATTTAAACTTTTAAACATTTACCGAAAAACTCAAAGAGAGGAAGCTAAACTGAACTATTTAAAAGCGCAACGTAATTTCAAGGCAATTTGTAAAAGAAGCAAAACCGTTTACTACCAACAAATTGATATCCAGCTGAATATGGTGAAAGACAGCAAAGATTGGTGGAATATAGCTAAAGAGATTAGAAATAAAGAACATCAGATCTATTCCCAGATATCTGCTACAGAATTCCATAAATATTTCCACAATCTGCTTAATCCTAGCCAAAATTTAAATCATATCTATTACGCACCTAACCTAATCGAAAATCGAGATTTGGACAAACCAATATCTGCAAACGAAATAAAAACTATGCTTTCAAATGTTAAATTGAATAAAGCACCTGGCGAAGATAGGATTCCCTATGAATTCCTAATAAATGCCACAGATGAATTTTTAAACCAATTAGCACGAACATTCACTCACATGTACAACGAATGTACGATAGAAGAATCCTTTAACAAATCAATAATATTCCCAATTTTTAAGAAAGGAGACATAACCCAGCCAAACAACTACCGTGGTATCTCGTTCATGAATTGTATAGCGAAAACAATGATGGGAATTCTCAACGAGAGACTTTATACTTGGGTGGAGAGCAACAACATCTTAACAGAGTTCCAAGCTGGATTTAGGAAGAAATATTCTACCGTGGACAATATTTATAACTTGGCGTCAATAGTGCATATTAAGCTTGAGGAGAAAAAGAAAGTTTATGCATTTTTTGTGGATCTGAAGGCTGCATTTGATAAAATATCTCGAAGCTTGTTAATCTATAAACTACACTCAATTGGAATATCAACTAAATTTGTTCGGTTAATTCAGACCATTTATGCCAACACAGTTTCTGCGGTATGGACAGGTAAAGAGATGTCGGAATATTTTGAGACCCTTTACGGTGTCAAACAAGGATGCCTTCTATCACCACTTCTTTTTGCACTCTATGTAAACGATTTGCATGATTTTCTGAAAGGAGGTCTCCAAATAGAAAACTTAAACATAAGGTTGCTACTATATGCTGATGATATGGTTATCCTGGCAGAGGACATCGGTGTTATGCAACAAATGATAAGTCAGCTCGAAAAATACTGTGAAAAATGGAGTTTGGAGGTGAATATGGCGAAATCAGAGATGATGGTGTTTCGAAATGGAGGTAGGTTATCTAACCAGGAAAATTGGAAATTCAAAGGAGTACAGATACGAATAACTGCAAGCTACAAATATCTGGGAGTCCTTTTAACGCCTAAGATGACATTCAGGCAACATCTCGAAATTAGGAACAATGCTGCGAAAAATAGCATAAACGCCACTTGGCAATGTTTCTTAGCAAGAAAACATATAATGTTGAAATCGAAGTGGAAACTATTTCAAGCAGTCTGTAGATCTATACAAACATATGGTGCACAAGTTTGGGGCTTCGGATTTTTTGATGAGGTAGATAAGCTTCAGCGCTATTTCATAAAGAAAATTTTAAAACTGCCAGCAAGTACGTCAAACTATGCTTTGAATCTAGAAACCGGTGCTGAAGATGGTCATTTCTACACTCTAGAACTACACCTAAGATATGTCCAAAAAACTATCTTTGACTATAGTGAAGAAAGGTTACCACATCAACTATCTAAAATTCTTCTACAAAGAAAACAATTCTGGGTGAAAGAGCTTAATGAGATTGGCTCCAGACATGGTTTACATTGGGATGAAAGAGCTTGTTCAAAAGAAGAATGGACCTTTAAATGCCTTAACCTCTTGAACTGTCTTAGACATGAAGGTCATCAAAGCTGCATAAATAGAGCAAATGAAAGCAGCACACGCATCTATAGACTCCTGGACTATTCAAAAGGTCAGAAATATTTCAATTGCGATTTTGATGCTGGTAAAGTGACGTGGATTTTCAAGGCAAGATGTGATCTTATTCACCTAAATGGAAGCAGATTTACCCGCTCTGAATCATCGATGTGCAGTCTTTGCAATTTGAGGGAGGACGAAGATATCCAACACTTTTTAGGCAGATGCCCCGTACTAAGAGAGTTCAGAGCCACTTATTTCGGAAAAACTAGTTTAACTGAAGAAGAAATTATAGGAACTTTGAATGGTGAAAACATGGGTGATTGGGAAAAACTAATAAAATTCATAACAGTTGCTTTTTCGTACAGAAAGCAACTCATCGAGGAATTCAATTAGTACTTTTATTTACATACATGTGCAAAATATTGGCCAGTTATTTTGTATCCACTTTGTATCTTCTATTTTGATTTTTAAAAATATATCTTTGTATTTAAAAACTATTAAACTTACATTGGAATATAAAATTGTTTTAAGTTACAAAATATATATATAAATTTCTAACGTTACTAATTAAAACTACCCGACAGACGACCCTTAAGGTCATTGTCGTAGGTTTGAATTTTTGACATAAAATTAAAACAAGCTGAAAGAAAATGTATCAAATGTATGTATCTAAGTTGAAAATAAAAACAAATTACAATACAATACAATACAAGTTTGCTTCAGCAGGTGAAACACAAAATTATATAGGTTGTTGGATAACAGTTTCATGCAAAATAAAAACATTGCTGTCCTGGAATTTCATGCAAAACGGTTGGCCGGCAGTTGTTTTGCGTGTGAAAAATAGTGTGGTGAATAATAAGTTTTTTGTATGGTTGGTGTACACTCCGAAAAGAAATATATTCACCTTACAGCAGTTTTTGCATGCAAATGATTTTCGCATCCAAAAATAATTGTTATCCATTTTTAGGCCTATAGTTTATTAATTAAGTTTAAGCATTGAGCGTGGCTAAGGCCAAGGCAAACATTTTTCGTCTAGAATAATATAAAATGTTTGCACAGAATAGGTGCAAAATTATGTCTGTTCGTGTAACTTCCCAAAACCACGAATTTCTACGAATTTTATTTTTTTATATGAGCTTTGATAGAACCTTGGGCTAAATTCGTTGAAATTCGTAGTTTTAGGAGGTACGCGAACAGACATATTGCTTACAGCACGGAACTGTAAACTATGCTCATACCTACAATTATTGCCTTAGACAAAAGAGCAGTCTTAAAACCAGATACAATAAATTTTCCCTGTTTTATGATGAGAAAAGTATGAGAAAATTGCTTTACTACATTCTGCCAATAATAGAAAGAAGGTTTGGAAGGTTTTTACTATCGGCAGAATTTTGTAAAACAGAATTTTGAAAATCAGAATTTTGGAAAGCAGAGTTTTGAAAAGTAGAATTTTGAAAGCACAATTTTGAAAAGCAGAATTCTGAAAGCAGAATTTTGTAAATAGTATTTTGACGCCGCCAGAATTTCGACCCCAACCCAAGTGTAGATATATAAGTCATTAAAAATGTCCCTTAATTGTTTGCAAGGGGAAATTTTACTGTGCTAGCTATGCATTTCCCAATAAAACACGAATTATATCAATTTTTTAAAATTGCATCAATGTAATCAATTTTGAGTAGAAGAAAAGTTATTTATTTGAGTTTTAAAATACTGATTATCATAACGAAAAAAACTTATTGAAAACTAAAGCCTGGTGAGAGTCTATTTTAAATAGACTTAAAGTTGATTTTTATGTATTTTTAAATTTGATAGAAATTTCAATTCTATCAAGAATTTCTGATCGACTTTAGTCTATTCGAATTTTTTCGAATAGACTCTCGCGATAAAACCCTAAACTCGAGCTACAGCTAATGTCGTTTTTGATTTGATGTTTGGAGTACTCCTTTTTCACTCCTACTGCTCTAAATTTACCATATTTCATAGGAATGGACCAATACTCAAAACCAAACGAAAACAACATAAGCAATATTGAAACAAAAACTGCCGAAAAATTCCAAAGACGTGTTAGCAAAAACAACTGCAACGATTTCATAAACTATTTCATTGTGCAGACAACATCAAACGCAAACAAAATGTATTGAGATCTGTAAGAAATAAAATGCACGACTGGGTCGCACGTTCTTGCTCTTATGTTCAAGGTGCTTGGAACTTAAGAGCTTTTAAAATATGCAAATAATTATAGAAACAGATATAAAAAAGCATTTAAATCGTTCTTTGAATTGTATAAACAACTAGTAAAATAGCTAAGCGCTCAAACTCAAGTATGCAAATAAAAATTAAAAAAAAAATTCAACGCGTTTTTGAGATATTAAATTGTCAAAAAGAGATTGAAATTTTAATATGCAATATTATTTGAACTTATTTGAAATTTGTATGCAAATTTTTTTATCTAAATCCGTTTTGCTGATAGTGAGAAAATTTAAAATAAAAAAAAATCTATGAGAGGTACTATACTTATAATTGCTTAATGTCAAATTTTATATTTTCTTGCAATAGATCGCACTAATTGTGGCCTAAAAAAAAGGTTAATCATAATCCTAGGAGCCGGTTTTGAGAACAAAAATACTTTCCTCAACAGTTTTTTAAGTTTTGTGTGGAAGGTAACGTTAGTTTTGCCGAAAAGTAAATTTTTATCTTAATATATTTTATGAAGTGTTAAAAACTCTTAAGTATCGAGTTTTCAAAAAATACACTACTCAACAATATTAAAGGAACAAATTTTTTTTCAATTTTTGTTAGCGTTTTTTGAAGAGCTGTATCTTTGTGACGAGTGGTCGTATTGAGTTGAAATAAAAAGCATTTTACAGCTTTATGTTTTTTGTTTCGAGATTTGCTTGCAAACAAATTTTTTTGAAGTACCGTTATTGCGTTATTGCAAAAAATGAGACGAGACAACTAAATTATTTTTTTTATTTTTTTTGAATGTCCTCATTTCTCTGGATAATTTTTTTTGAGTCAATTAAATGTCATGATCAGATACCTTGTTTATTCAGCTTCAATTCAGTTTTTTTGTTGTTGTCGTACGATTTTTTTTGACATGGTTTATCTGACTTTGAATGAAAAAAGATACTTTTAGCCTTGATTACCAATATCTCAGCAAATAATGACGTTATAAAAATTTCAAAGACAGTTTTGGAAATTTGAAAAAGCGTTTTACAAGATTTTTTATGATTTTGTAGAAATTATTTTTTTTTACCGTTCACCGTTAGTTTAAAAAAAGTACTAAAAACTGACGTTTTGTGGTCTTTTCGTAAATCTTTTTTTTTCGTTGCAAATATTGATTGCATGGCTTGCGTTGGTATGCAAATTTATAGACTTTTAAATCATCAATATTCTTGTAAATTTTCAAATTGATTCATCGAACAGTTTTTCCTCACCAAAACTTCAAAGTCTTACAAACCAGGTAAAGGAACAAATTGTGTTATTCCTAAACAGTGCGTAGTCGTCATCAAAATGACAAGAAAACTGTAATTCCAGTGGATTTTTTTCACAGTTTTGCATTAGTTAGATATTTTTTTGAATTGAAATGAAATAAAAAGTACATTTTTCCAAAAAAAAAAAAAAAATAATTTCAAAAAATTTTCAAACAAAAAAACTTGATTTTTTTTTAAATTTTTTTTTTGGAAAAATGTACTTTTTATTTCATTTCAATTCAAAAAAATATCTAACTAATGCAAAACTGTGAAAAAAATCCACTGGAATTACAGTTTTCTTGTCATTTTGATGACGACTACGCACTGTTTAGGAATAACACAATTTGTTCCTTTACCTGGTTTGCAAGACTTTGAAGTTTTGGTGAGGAAAAACTGTTCGATGAATCAATTTGAAAATTTACAAGAATATTGATGATTTAAAAGTCTATAAATTTGCATACCAACGCAAGCCATGCAATCAATATTTGCAACGAAAAAAAAAGATTTACGATAAGACCACAAAACGTCTGTTTTTAGTACTTTTTTTAAACTAACGGTGAACGGTAAAAAAAAATAATTTCTACAAAATCATAAAAAATCTTGTAAAACGCTTTTTCAAATTTCCAAAACTGTCTTTGAAATTTTTATAACGTCATTATTTGCTGAGATATTGATAATCAAGGCTAAAAGTATCTTTTTTCATTCAAAGTCAGATAAACCATGTCAAAAAAAATCGTACGACAACAACAAAAAAACTGAATTGAAGCTGAATAAACAAGGTATCTGATCATGACATTTAATTGACTCAAAAAAAATTATCCAGAGAAATGAGGACATTCAAAAAAAATAAAAAAAATAATTTTGTTGTCTCGTCTCATTTTTTGCAATAACGCAATAACGGTACTTCAAAAAAATTTGTTTGCAAACAAATCTCGAAACAAAAAACATAAAGCTGTAAAATGCTTTTTATTTCAACTCAATACGACCACTCGTCACAAAGATACAGCTCTTCAAAAAACGCTAACAAAAATTGAAAAAAAATTTGTTCCTTTAATATTGTTGAGTAGTGTATATTATGTCGTTTCCAAAATATTTGATTTAAAAAAAAATTTGAAACAATATAAACAAAATTATTATTGAAATCTAAGAAGGAATAGTTTTGATAATCGAAAATAAAAAAAATTGTTCGTTCTTTCTTTTAAGAATAATAACCATTTTTTGACAAATAGTTTCCTATCCAAAGGTAGTCTTTTATTTATTGAATTTTTTTAAGAAAAGTCGTAGAACCGTTTTTGAGAAAAATGAGACTTTGTAAAATTGCTTAAAATAAAATGCAAGACTGGATCGCACGTACTTGCTCTTATGTTCAAGGTGCTTGGAACTTAAGAGCTTTTAAAATATGCAAATAATTATAGAAAAAATATATACAAAAAAAAAAGTATGAAAAAGCATTTAAATCGTTCTTTAAATTGTATATTATACTTTATAACTATTTATTTTTATTTAAATTGTATAAACAATTAGTAAAATAGCTTAACGCTCAAACACAAGTATGCCATTTTATTACTTGAAAAAATAGGAATATATCCAAAAAAAAATTGGAGCGGTTTTCTTTAAAACTAATATTTTATATATAAAATTTTAGTAACTTTTTTTAAAAACAAATTTGGGATGACTATTTCTAGAAAATATTAAAATACATTTAAAAACCTAGTTTCAAAAAAATTCATCAACCTGTTTTTGAAATATTGAATTTTCAAAAAAAAATTTATTATCTATTATTAACATTTTAAAGAAGCTTTTTCATAAAAATTTTGATTTAAATCTGTTAATGAGAAAATCGAAAATCAAAACAACCGTTATATGGCAGGTACCATTAATAACATTCCTTGGTAATGTTTTTTTTCTACCAAAATACATACCATGCCTACAATAGCATACTGATTTTTTTTATCAAAATCGTTGGAGCCGTTTTTAAGATAAATAAGCTTTTCATTAACGGTTGTATGGCAAGTACCGTTATTTTTTAAGCAAACAAAATTTCTATTTTCCCTCTGGAGAGTTACAAAAACCTAAAGTTCAAAATTTGAAGGAAATCGCATCATTGGTTTAGGCCAGTGAATCGAACCCCAGGGGTCCAAGGGAGATTCGACGGGGGTCTACGTTGACATAAAATAAAAATTGGGGTTCACCAGTTGTAAGTGGGGGTCCACGAAAATGTATCTGGCTTCGATAGTAAATAACAAAAATGTAGGCTTTGCCTTATCTGTCAATGAAGGCAGATATTACCTACACTAATAAAAAAAAATTAAGTGACAGGCTGTATCTCAGTGAATAATGGGCTAGTTGCAGTTTTGAAGCATTAAGATTCTAATTTTCAAAATTGTTGGCTAAAATTTCTTACGAGCTTCTCATGCAGTCCCATCAATAATATTGTAAAAATAATATTTTTAGTTTTTTGCTTTTTCTTTGGTCCGCGGGCTTGAAAAAAATTTGTTCAGTTAGGCTGGCATGTGGATCAGATAACCTGCTTATGTAACATTGACTCATTTTTTTTTTTTAAACCTCCCTTAATTTTTTGAGAAGTATATTTTAAGAAAATTAGCGACTGCTACTTGTAAAAACTTGCCTATCATCGGCTTTCTGTCAAAACCTCATAAATCTTAAAATGCCATTTCAATATTATTTCAGATCAAAACAAATCACAGAATTCAAATATCAATATCTCGAAACTATGTTATGGAACCTTTTGGTGCTTTCAACCAGTACGATCTAAGAATTCCATTTTATTACCTTTTAAATTTGTTTTTTGTGCAATTTTTGAAAACAGACCTACGATGCTTTGACATCAGAAAGCCGACGATATTCGATAATCAGTGCAACGCCTGTCGAGACTTGCAAAGTGGCGCCCGAATTTAGGGTTGGAACTCAGCTGCGACGCAGATTTCCATCTTTAGATCTAATCTTCGCATTTTTTGATAAGTTTTGGGAATTTGGTAAAAATGCTGTAGCAGCTTAATTGTTTAGGCTGTAGATCCAGATATAAACAGACAGACAGGCAGACAGGCAGACAGAGAGACATATAGACAGACAGACAGACAGAATTGTGCCACCGACTTTTTTCTTTTCTCTATCATCGTAATGTCATGTTTGACTGTTATCTCAAAATTTTTTTTGAACGAATCCAAAACTTGCCCCATAGTACCTATATCGCAAATAAAAATTGTACGGCAGGTACCGTTATTTTTGGCCCTTATAAAAAATGAAAAAAAAAGTGTAGGCAGAATAACCAAAAACCACTATGTACCAAGTTTTGAGAAAATCTATCAAGCCATTTAGGCTTTAACCGAACAAACATACAGGCAGACAGACAGAATAGTGAGGCCAACTTTTGTTTGTCTTCCCTATCATCGTAATGACAAGTCTGATCAAAATCTCGAGTTCAATTTTTTTACGAATGCATAACTTGGCATATAGTACCTATTTTTATATCGCAAGTAAATATGTTTCAGAGCTCATGCCACTTTGACATTTTAGTCTTTACCTCTACTCGCCTCATCTAAAGCCTAGATCTACTTTAGGGCAAGGTCAGGGTCACCCTACGTTGAACTTGTTGGCCAGGGAGAGTTTCAAAAACCCTTTGTGGCAACAACAGGGTGACTTCAGGGCTCAACGAAAAAAACCTATTATTATGTTTATATCCTGCCAGATGGGGCGGTCTAAAACAAACCCGAGGCTAGTGCAATGATCAACTGCTTGGATTTTATTATCACTTTATTTTATTATCACTAAGCCAGGAAAAGTATTGAGATCGGACTCTTTTGAGATGCTGGAAAGGCTTGGGAATTGATGGAATTTATCATCAAAGTAGGCCATTGGTGATAGGCCAAGCATGTATGCATGTATTTGTTTGGGATCCGCATTCAATTTCAATTTCAATTTATTTATTATGGCGACATACTCGTAGCCTTTTATAGTACTTAATTAAAACTAATGCATTGGAAAGAAGCAGTTGTTCAACGTGATGAAACGGCTTAATAAGATGAAGCTGAACATCATAACACGCTTATAATGATAATGAATGAATCAAAGCATGTGAAAAACATAAGGGTAGATCATTAATGAACATGAAAAAGAGTACTGGACCGCGATTTAATTCCTGTGGGATTCCTTAGCACCACAGGTCTGAGAGCTGAGCATTTTCCACCAGAAACTACTCCTTGCCTAACAGGTTATCAGTTATTGTTGAAATAAACCTGTTGTTTATTAACTTTAGAATTTAGATTTATATCAGTATAGCAATTGTTATTTTTATTTAAACCTAGCAACCAAACGAAAAATAATTGTTCATCTTTTCTTCAATCGTCAAGCTGTAAATACGTTTATATTCAAATAAATACCGATTTTTATATCAGGTTATGGGCACAGTCCATGCTTAATATAATAAACGAATAAAGTTTGAAATTGGAGAACCATTCATTGGAAGTTCAAGATTTTCGCAGATTTTGAAGATGTCACAGAACGTGTTGCCTTCTATCGAAAAACTTAAAGGTCGTGAAAATTGGTTCCTGGAAGTTTGCGGTTAAAACGTACCTCGAACTGGAAGACCTTTGGAGCTGTATCGAGTATAAAGCTAATGTAACACCCGATCCGAAGATAGTGACGAAAGCCCGAGCGAAAATCATTCTATTGATGGAACCCAATAAACTTCATCCATGTTCAGTCTGCGAAAGAAGCATGGAATAATCTGGAACGTGCTTTTGAGGACTCAGGATAGACACGCAGGGTTGGACTTTTGCCCACTTTAATCACTAGACGTTTGGATGAAAATGATTCTGTTGAGTCTTACGTAACCAAAATAGTGAAAACTGCGCATACATAATTTAAGATCAGTGGCCATGGAGGTAAGTGACGAATGGGTTGGCTGTTTGCTGCTTGCTGGATTACCTGATGAGTATCGTCCGATGATAATGAGACTTGAGAACTCAGGTACTCCTATCACTGCAGATGCTATCAAGACGAAACTACTCCAGGATGTCGAAGGGGGTGAAGTTGAATCTTCTGTATTCTTTGGTAAACGAAAGCAATCGAAAAAATCCCGCGGATCCAGATGCTACGAATGTAGGGGCTTTGGACATATTTTTCGGAATTGTCCTACGAAGAATAAAAGCACGAATGATTCGAAGCCAAAATCATATTCGAAGACACATGGTTTATAGTGCAGGAAACGATGACTGGTATATTGACTAATGGGCTTCCGCCCTCTTGTCTATGAAGCGTGACTGTCTCACAAGTGTTTCACAGCCTGCTAAAAGCGAAATAGTCTGCGCCAACAACTCTCGCCTGTCTGTGAAGGGCATAGGCAATCTGAGCCTACGTGTTGCTGTTCAGAAGGATGTCCAAGATGTTTCTATTTGCGATGTGTTGTACCTTCCCGACTTATGCGTTAATTTATTGTCAGTCAGCCAGATGGTTAAAAAAGGAAACTCCGTTTACTTCGATTCAAAGGGTTGTCAAACTTTTAGTAGCGATAAACAACTGATTGCCACCGCTTCGCATATTGATGACATGTTCAAATTGAATCGACCGAATACAAACGTGAGTATGATGACAGATGTTAACGTCAAGGAACCGAGAGCAGATGATAGCAAATTGTGGCATCGTCGCATGGATCATCTTAATTTTGACAGTCTGTTGAAGCTGAAGGATTGCGTCTCTGGGGTTAACCTTACCAAATTCAGCAAGAAGATTTGTGAAGTTTGTTTAAAGGGCAAACAAACCCGAATGCCATTCAAAGAAAAGGGGACTCGAGGAACTGAAGTTCTGGAGCATATACATTCTGACCTTTGTGGTCCTATTGATGTCATTTCCCGTGGTGTTGCACGTTATATAATGGTACTAGTTGATGATTTCAGTAGGAAAATCTTTGTTTATTTTTTGAAAGCAAAATCTGAAGCTTTTCAAAGATTTGTCGAGTTCAAAAATTTTGACGCTGGACTTGACGTTAAATTTTTGGGCTGAGGCAGTCTCCACCGCTGTCTTCATTATCAACAGATCTCAGCAAGTCAATAACTTGTGTCACTCCTGAGGAGTTATTTTCTGGACGTATCCCGAATCTTAGTCATGTTCGGGTGTAAGGCAACGGTGCATGTGCCAAAACAGTGCCGAAAAAAGTTCGATGCAAAATCAAAACGCTGCATTTTTCTCGGCTACTGTTAAGATACGAAAGGCTATCGTTTATTCCACCCCGATAAAGACAATATCTTCATAAGCCGAGATGTGGTGTTTTCGAGAACTGCCGACTGGACAAAAATGAGGTAGTTGAGCCAAATAATACTAACTATTATTTTATGTTCTCGAATTCAGTGGGAAATGTTGGTGACAGTAAATTTGATAACACTATTAGAGAAGATACCCCTAGCATTCAAGAAAGTCGTGAATCATTAGATCGAAATCCAGATTCAAACTATGTACATTAGGGTGGTCGTTAAAAAAAAAGTTATCCCGGATGGGCCCAAAACATCTCTAAATGAAGAAAAAAAAATTCCCTAATTTTTTCAGATTTTTATTTTCATCCCCTATAGTCGCTGTAGGGGTAAAATAAATTTCCCCTTTTTTTGCATACTAGAAAATTCGCGTAAGATCTGCCAAAACAATTCAGAGCATGTAGGTGGGAGCTAGACAAGAAAAAAATCCTACCGGAGGGGGGTAATATCTCCCCCCCTTGGACGGGAGGGGCAATTTAATAAAATATTTGAATAAAATAGAAACAAAATTATTAAAATAGAAACAAAATATTTGGCAAAAACTTGTTTCAAACTCAATATTTTGAAGAAAAATTATTATTTTATTTTTTTAATTATAGGTTTGAAAACAGATTTTGCTGAAATTGTTTATTCAAAGAACTTTATTTTATAGTCAACTATTAAAATGGACTTCTGGCTTTCCAAAAGGCTATAAAACATTACTCCAAGTGTTGCCGTTGTTTTTAATTAATTTTTTTCTATTTTATGTAATTATTTTATTAAATTGCCCCTCCCTTCCAAGTGGTGGGAGAAATTACCCCCCTCCAGTAGAATTTTTTTCTTGTTTACTTCACACCTACATGCCCTGAATTTTTCGGCAAATTTTAGGCGACTATAGGGGATGAAAATAAAAATCTGAAAAAATTAGGGAATTTTTTTTTCTTCATTTAGAGCTGATTTAGGCCCATCCAAATAATAAAACTAAAAAAAAACCATTATTACGACCACCCTAATGTACATATATTACAACTGAAACATTTTACCAAATGCGTCTGAATTTAAACAAATTTCCCTAGAAAAATATAGTTTACAGTGAAAAAATTTACTAAAAAAGTGTGAACTCTATTTTTGTTGATAATTGGTTCATCATCATCGTGTCAATAAAACGTCTACATCCTTCACGGTCTGCTGCAAGGTATTTTAGCTGTGGCCACGTCTTTCTCTGGGATTCTGCTTCCACTAAGACAGTTGATTTCCATGTTGTTCTTGGTCTTCCAACCCGCCACCGTACACCCTGAGGATTCCATTCAAAGAACTCGTTTGCAATTTCGTCGTTTGGTTTCCTCAGTGTGTGACCGATTCAAAGCCATTTACGCTTTCTTTTGTCGACGTCCAACCGCTCTTGACTTGTCCTACACCACAATTCCTCGATTGATATTATTTGTGGCCAGCGAATCTTTAGGATGTGGCGAAGACAGTGTTTCACAAAAGACTGCAATTTCCTTGAAATGGTAGACGTGACTTTCCAGGTTTCACAAGCATATAACAGCACGGATTTGACATTGGATTCGAAGAATATCAACTTAGTGCGTAGGGAGATTTGACTGGATTTCGAAATTGGGGACAGAGTACCGAAGGCAGCACGAGCTTTATTTATTCTACTTTTAACGTCCAGATCCGTTCCACCGTTTGCCGATACAATACTACCAATGTAGTTAAACTGTTAGACTTCTACCACTGGCGTCTCTTGTAAAATAAAACGCTGCTGTGTGGAGCGGCCTGTAAGCATTATTTTTGTCTTTTTGCTGTTTACTCTTAGACCACTCGACTCTCCCTTCACTTGCAGTGTTTGGCACATCCCGTTCAGCCCACTAATGTTATTTGCCAGTAGACAGTCATCGGCATAGTCTAAATCACTGAGCCTTTCTAAAGGTCTCCATTGAATGCCCTGTCGCTCAGCTGTACCAACACTGGCCGTCAATACGTCTCGTCCATCCCCAGCAGGAAGAGAATTGGCGATAGAACATCCCCTTGCCTCACACCCTGTTGCACTACGAAGGATTTGGATAGCTGCCCATTGTGTGAAACAAAACACCTTGCGTTGTTGTAGGACTCTTTAATAATGGCTACTGTTTTTGGCGGAATAATTGGTTTTAGCTTGTTATATACTTACTTACTTACTTAAGGTGGCGCTACAGTCCGGGGTGGACCAGGGCCTCAACCAACAAGCTTCTTCCAGCCGGCTCGGTTTCTAGCTAGCTGTCTCCAGTTTCGCACGCCAAGTTGGTTGAGGTCCTCTTCCACTTGCGTGCGCCACCTTTTACGCTGTCCACCTCTACTGCGTTGTCCCACGGGGTTGGATTCAAAGACTTTCCGGGCCGGAGCATTGGTGTCCATTCGCTCTAGATGACCCAGCCATCTCAGTCGTTGGCTTTTCACTTTTGTGGCTAGGTCGGTGTCGCTGTACAGCCCATACAGTTCGTTGTTGTATCTTCTTCTCCATTCCCCATCTATGCAGACGGGACCAAAAATCACCCGGAGAATTTTCCTCTCAAAACAGCCTAACGCGTTCTCATCCACTGTTAGCAGTGTCCATGCCTCTGCACCATACATCAGGACCGGGATGATAAGCGTCTTATACAGGGACAGTTTAGTTGCTCGAGAGAGGGCTTTGCTTCTCAATTGCCTTCTTAGCCCAAAGAAACAGCGATTGGCAAGAGTAATTCTTCGTTTGATCTCAGCGCTGGTGTCGTTCGCTGAGTTTATAGCGGATCCTAGGTAGACAAAGTCTCTGACTACCTCAAAATTATAGCTGTCTATAGTGACGTTCTGTCCGAGACGTCGGTGTTGGGTGTCCTTTCTTGTGGACAGCATATATTTTGTTTTGCTTTCATTCACCGTTAAACCCATCTTCTTGGCTTCCTTCTCAATGCTCACAAAAGCACCACTGACATCACGCTTTGTTCGTCCGATTATGTCAATGTCGTCAGCGTAAGCGAGTTATTGGACGGACTTTTGAAAGATTGTGCCTCTGGTGTTGACGTGAGAGTTTTGCACTATTCTTTCAAGAACGATGTTGAAGAAGTCGCATGGCAGCGCGTGGCCTTGCCTAAAACCTTTTTTGACATCAAAGGTGTCGGTGAGGTCTTTGCCGACCTTGATGGAGCAGCGTGCATTCTCCATCGTCATCCTGCACAAACGGACGAGTTTGGCAGGGATGCCAAAACTAGACATTGCTCTATATAGCTCGTCTCTATAGATGCTGTCATACGCGGCCTTGAAATCGATAAAAAGGTGGTGGGTATCGATTTGGAACTCCTGGGTTTTCTCCAAGATCTGCCGTAGTGCGAATATTTGGTCGATGGTGGACTTCCCTGGCCTAAAGCCACACTGATATGGACCTATCAGGTTGTTGACGAATGGCTTCAGGCGTTCACAAAGTACGGCAGAGAAGATCTTGTAGGCGATATTAAGAAGACTGATGCCTCTGTAGTTGGTGCAGTCCAGAGGATCGCCTTTCTTGAGGATCGGGCAAACAATACTGAGGTTCCATTCATCGGGCATGCTTTCTTCCGACCATATTTTACAGATGAGCTGGTGCATACTCCTAACCAATTCATCGCCAGCCGCTTTGAATAGCTCAGCCGCAAGGCCATCAGCTCCAGCAGCTTTATTGGACTTAAGTTTAGATATGGCTATCCTCACTTCGTCAAGATCGGGTGGACGGAATTGTTGGCCTACGTCGTCCAGGTTGAATGGTGCAATTTGCATGGTAGCGGAATTCGGTTCGTCATCGCCGTTATACAATTTGCAGAAATGATTTTTCCATATCCTCAGCACCGACTGCGTTTCCACCACGATGTTCCCCTGATCGTCCTTGCAGGCTTCGGTTCGGGGTTTGTAACCTTGGGAGGTTCTTTTTACTTTTTGGTAAAACTTCCGAACTTCATTCCTGCAGTGGCATCCCTCTAATTCCTCGATCACGCGCTTCTCATGCTCTTTCTTTTTCTTTCTGAGAAGCTTGTGTTCCTCTTTCCTCTTCTGCTCGTAGAGCTCGCGAGCAGCTCTGGTCCTTCTATGCAGCGCCGCTTTGTATGCCTGTTGTTTGGCTGCATGTAAGTACTTGCCGGCATTCCTCGTCGAACCAGGGGTTTCGCTGTGGTGGTCGTGCGAAGCCCAGCACGTCAGAGGCGGCATCTCTGATGGCTTCCTGGCAGTTTTTCCACTGGTTCTCGATGTTTGCAGTTGGCGGCAAAGGACTAGTTAAGAGGGCGCGAGAGACTCGATCGGAAAAGGACCTGGCGATTTCTTGCGACTGTAGCCGTCCGACGTTGAACTTCCTGACAGTATTTCCCTGTTTTGGCTTTGGCCTGGATATCCGTAGCATTACCTTTGCTACAACGAGGTAGTGGTCCGAGTCAACGTTGGCTCCTCGGAACGTTCGGACATCCTTGATACTGGAGGAGTGCCTTGCGTCGATCGCAATGTGGTCAATTTGGTTGGCGGTTGATTGACCAGGAATTCGCCGTGTCCCCTTATGAATATCGAGATGCGGGAACTGCGTACTAGCTACCACAACGTTTCGCCCCGCAGCAAAGTCGATTAGCCTGAGTCCGTTATCGGAGGTGGTGTCGTGCAGGCTGTATCTTCCGATTGTGCCACCAAAGACGTCTTCTCTTCCTAGTTTGGCATTAAAATCACCCAAGACAATTTTAATGTCATAGCTAGGGCATTGCTCATATGTCTTGTCCAGGAGCTCGTAGAACTAGTCCTTGGTGTCGTCATCTTTCTCCTCTGTGGGGGCATGCGCGCATATCAGGCTGATGTTGGCGAATTTAGCCTTGATGCGAATTGTCGTGAGGCGCTCGTTCACATAATTGAAACTCAAGACCTCTTGCCTCAGTCTGCCTCTAACAACAAATCCACATCCAAAAAGACGCTGCCCTTGTGGTCGGTAACAGTCACCGTAGTATACATCGCAGTCTTTCAGTTTTCTTTTGCCCGGCCCATCCCATCGCACTTCTTGGATGGCGGTGATGTCTGCTTTGTAGCAGTCTAGGGCCTCCGCTAAATGTTCGGCTGCACGTGGTCTATAGAGAGACAGAACATTCCACGTGCAGATCCGAAGTTCGTTGTCCTTATTTCGTTTGCTAGGTTCGTCAACAGTAAATCCGTCCGTATCCGAGGCTTGTTGATGCTTCGCAACTAAAATAGCTTTACGTGGCCGGGAAGTCACCCCGACGGCACGACCCCCAACCTGGAGGACCAGACCCTATATATATAACTCCAAGGGCGGGGAGCCGGATTAACCGCTCCTTATAGGCCTGAGCTCCGAATATGTCGTAGTAGCCCGTATAAGGTGTTCACTAAGTAGTTCAGCCTAACTGGAACTGTAGACGCCACCGTTGATTCCATCTTGAGAATTCTTCCGCTGCCGCCTGGATGAAGAAGTGCCTTAGTGGGAACACTCCTCCCCCCCTTGTTATATACACAAAATTTGAAAAAATACCATAAATTAAAATTTGTAGAACTTACTCTTCTTGTTAGGAATATATTTTTGTCTTTTCGATAAATCTAAAACTACGAATATGTCTGTTCGCGTACTTCTTAAAACTACGAATTTCTACGATTTTTCATATGAGCTTTGACAGAACTTTGGACTAAATTCGTAGAAATTCGTAGTTTTGGGAGGTACGCGAACACACATATTATTTGTTAAAAAATAAATTCACTCTTTAAATAAATATAGTGGCAACCCTGCAAGAGGTTGATGGTCGAAAAATTGGACTTAAGCTTTCTGTATGGTACTTTAATGAAATCAAAAAAGAAGAATATACTTAACGTTCAATATATTACTTATAAAACACTTTATGATTATTAACTATACAATATGTTTATAGAAAATATCAAGTTTTGTTTTATAATTTGTTCATTCTTAAATAATTTTTCATTGAATAAATATCTTAATTTATAAAGACGATATTACACTAGCATATAAATATGGCAAATTTGCCATATAAATATGGCCCAATAGGGTCATATAAGTGTGATAGACATATTTATATGACAAAATATATATGACGCCATATATATGATCATGATTTAGAGCCATATATTTGATGTAGTGTAATATCGAAATAAAGGCGTTGTCATATATATTTGAAAGTTTTGTGCCATATATTCATATTAAAATCGGCTGATTTTATATGTTCATATGTTTGTCATATAACTTTATTATTTATTGTTGGCATATTGATCAAATTAAATAAGAATTCTTTATTGATTTGATCCATATTATAGTATAATTATTATTGAAGACCTCGGTTTGATTTGTTTGATGCATTTATGCTGGTAAAGAATGCAATATGTTAACCATTAGCTGCCATAACCGTGTTAGTTGACAAAAAAAGATAGAAAATGGTAGAAACAATTGCATTTTGTCACTCGGGTAAATTCAGCATAAGTGCCGCTAAATTAATGACTTTTGTGACATGAGATATTATTTTTCAATGGCTCAAGAGGGATAATTATATTTCAATTAGAGATATGTTATGTAGTAGTTTCAGTAGTTAAAGGTCGTGTCTGCAATTTCGTTGCACTTAAGGGAAAATCTTTAAAAAAAGTCCAGATCAAATGAGAATTCCTGCCTGAAAAAGAATATACATACATATAAAGGCAGACGCTTTGAATCACACCAAACTTTAAAATATTAACAATAACTTTCATTTTTATTTCAATGGCAATACATTTAAGCGGTTTTCTCTGCCATTCCATTAAAGAAAATTACATTTAAAAATACGCGAATCTTATAACAATGGTTAAGAAATGCACTTTTCTGGTTGCATTTCCGCAGAATGTACCTATATAATATAAGCAAATTATATAAATGGGGTATAAAATGAAAGCTTTTTTTTTTTTTTTTTTTTTTATTGAACATTTAGGTATATACAATTTGAGTTAACTTACAAGTTACAACTATTAAATACATTGAAGAGTATAAATCTTATGGCACATAGGGGGCCTATTGTTAAACATTGTCTTAGATTTAATAGGAAATATAAATATATATTATACATGTCAACTTAAAATTAAAAGTCGGTTGACTTTGATGTTCTCGGGATGTTCCGTCCCGGTTGTCCATTGGTGGTTTGGGTGTGGTTTGGTGGAAAGGGTTGGCGTTTAGCCACGGCTGTAGGGTGACCCTGTGTCAGCGTAAAAGGAAACGGCTGCTTCGTCGTTGTCGGTGAAAATATTGGCATCCAGTGTTTCCATCACACTGAGGTACCTCGGCTCGGGATGTCGTTGCTCGGTGGCCATCCTTCTCATTAGTTGATTCGGGTGATTGACGGTGTTCTGCACTAGCTTCTTCGCCGAATTTGCTAGGTATTTGTCCAGCGGTATAGTCTTTGCTTCTCTGTAAAGATCCTCGTTCCTGTAATGCTTTCTTCGCTGCCGGTCAAAGTGGAGCCCGGTGCAGATTCTTAGCATCTTCCTCTCGAAGACTTGGAGATCCTTCATCGCTGATTTTGTGATTGTGAACCAGACTGGGAAACAGTAGCTGATTACTGGCCGTATGAGTTGCTTGTAAACAAGTATCTTCGTCTGGTGGCTTAGTCCAGATCTTCTCCTCATCAAAGGGTGTAGTCGGTGGAATGTCCAGTTCGCTTTTCTGAGTACCTACACTTTTTGAGTGTGGATTGAACCTTAGCAACTCGTTGAAGTTGATCCCCAGGTATTTGGTGTTTCTTTTGGCGGCAATGGTGGATCCATCAGGAAGTTTCAGAACTAAGTTTCTGCAAGTGGCTGCTGAGCGACTTCTGCCATCACGGGGTCTCTTGAAGCAAACAAGCTCCGATTTTACTGAGTTGATCTTGATGCCCCATTTCTTGTAGAAATCGAACAGTCTGTGTATGTGAGCCTCTACTATCCGGACTGCGACGAGTGGTGACATTGAGGTAGCGTATGTGAGTGAGTCATCTGCAAACAGCAGGTTTTCACAGCCAGTTGGGACGGGTTGGTCTGATGTCATCAGGCTGTAGAGGAAGGGGCCAAGCTTCGAACCTTGTGCGACTCCGGCTTTGATGTTCTTCACAGTTGATGAGCAGTTTCCCAATTGCACAAAGAAATTCCTGGAAGAAAGAAAAGAAAAAAGAATTTTTATTAGTGGCGGGGGTAAACGTAGCAGATATAGTTTGTGTATTAGAGCATCTATCCAGACACTATCGAATGCTTTCTCGACATCCAAAAAGCATGCGACGGTGACACGATGACTGTTCAGGGCTATGGTGATGTCATGCTGGAACTTCTGGAGTGGGTGTAGTGTTGAGTGTTTCTCCCTAAAGCCAAACTGCATATCAGGAATAACGTAGTTGTCGCTGCAAAACTTCTTCAGTTTCCTTAGTATCAGCTCTTCCAAAAGCTTGCTTAGGTTACTGAGGAGGGATATTGGCCTATAGTTAGATATAATGTTCCTGGCACCTTTCTTCGGGATTGCCACGATCTTCGCTGTTTTCCATTTTTGGGGAAAGTAGTTGTTGTTGACACAGTTGTTCATGATGATGGTAAGAAGGATCAAAACTGTCCCTGGTAGCCTCTTTATGATGAAGTTGGATATTCCATCTGGTCCTGTTGACTTTTTTGGCCTGCAGCCGCTGATTATTTCAACTATTTCTTCTTGGTTGCTCAGGTTTGGGCTGTCAACTGGGTCACTCGCTGGATTGGTGTCGCTGAATATTGCTCTGTCCATGTTAGGTTCCAGGGTTAGTTGGATGGAATCCTTCACTTCATAAAGAAAGACTGGATCAGTGGATGGGTTGGGGGTGAAGTTTCCTTCAAAATATTCAGCAAATGCCTCAGCTTTGTCCTGTGTCGTTGTAATTTCTCCATTGTTGGTGATAATGGTTTCAGGCATCGATGGTGTTTTCCCAATCAGTTTGTTAATGTTTTTGAAGGCGTCAGGTCCAGGTTTGATAGCTTGCAGTCTCTTGTTGAATTGGTTATTGTTATGATGTTGTATAGAGTTCCGCAACATAATGTTGACACACTTTAGTTCGCTCCATACTGTCTGGTAGTTGCTGTTTGTTGTGTTCAGTTCGCGCTGGTGGATCCTTTGAAGACGTTTCCTTAACTTTTGCCGATGTGTGTAGAGATTCTGGATATACTCAGGAAGGTGCTGGTATCTGTCCTTTGATGTCTTGGGCTCTTTTTGGATATCCAGTGCACTAGAAACAGCCGTTTCCAGACAGTTGATGGCTGCGTCAATTTCTGTGTTCTGCAGGTTCCTTTTTTGGGGTGGCAGAGTTATGGTGGCTTCTAAGTCTCGTTGAAATCTATCCACATCCAGTCTCCTGTAGTTGATGATGTGCTCAGTTGGTTCTGTCGTCAGGAAGATGGGTTGTTGGAGTTTGATGTTTAGCTGAACAGCTTCATGGTCCGAGTCCCCGGGTATTGTAGAACAGGTGTAGTTCCTGAGTTCTGGAAGTATACAAGAAAAATTAGAAGTAGAAATAAAAAAATCAAGTGTCGATGATAAAATGAAAGCTAAGACAGTCTTCTACACGATACCAGTGGTCGAACAGAATTTGTTGGGCTGTTGCCACGAGTCGGACCACTTTTCTAAAATTAAGAATTTTGTGCATCCTTGGATGAAAATGAAAGGAAAGTGGTTAAGGCCACTTTCCTAGCCATTTGATATGATTTTACTCAGTTTCCCCTGTTGGGATCCCATATCACGGAATCTGAGACCACCATTTGGTTCTGATTTCTGGTTTGAAATGGGTGAACTGCTATTTACTACAATCTATATAAAAAAATTAAAAAATGACGTATCGAGATTTTGTATCATGTCCAGTCCTATAGGCAAACCCTAAGCTTAAGCCGTCCATACGCAAGCGAGCCATCCGGTCCATTTAAAACACAGTGTTAAAAAAATACAATTTTTTTTAAATGGTCGGACTTGTCGCAGCAGCCCAAGAAAGTCTGTTAGACCATTGGTATCATGTAGAAGACAGTCTTAGCTTTTATTTGATACCTACCCCATTTATATAAGCTGCTTACATTATACATACATACATATGTAGGTACCTACATTTAGCGGAAAATGCAACCTGAAAAGTGCATTTTCTAACCATTGTGACCGGATAAAGCTTGTCCGACCAGTAGTTTTGTAAATGTTTGGACTTAAGCTATCGGTTGGCATCCAATTTTTGCGTGGCCGCGATGAAATATGTACATGAGGTAATCTTACGGTCGGTTGCCGGACTATAATAATAATTTTGATACCACAAAAAAAAAATATTATTTTTATGTTATTGGCGGAATTTATTTTTGCATCTTTCGGTTCCAGTTTAGAGAAAAAGTGACAATTATAGAGCAAGCAGCAATTTAAACCAATTTAAATTATTATTTATTTTGACAAATTAATTTCCATTATTGTCAAATAATTTGTTTTTCATATATATGATATTTCAAAGCTAGTGTGATAGCCAAATTTAGCTTTGTCATATATATGAACAAAAATTATTTGACGAAGCCGTTTGTCATATAAATTGATCATATATGTATGGCATAGTGTAATACAACTTGTCATACATTGAAAACCTTTGCCATACTTTATATGGCAGCTTAAGCCATATATATATGATAGTGTAATACCGCCTTAAGGCTCTTAATTTATTTTCTGGTTGTATCTGCGGTAAAGCTTTAAGGAATTTACATTCGTTTAACAGATTGTGAGACTTAATTGTACAACACAAATAAATTAAGAAATTCAAGATTTAAAGAGGAATTAAAGAATCCAGCAATGGCAGAAGGATTTAAATCAAAAGTTGTTAAACTAAATAACAGCAACTACACCAATTGGAAATTCAAGATGGAGCTGTTACTTCGTAAACAAAACCTATGGAAAAGAGTAATTTTAGGAGAAAAGCCCTCCATATTATAACTGCAAATGTGGTAACAAATCAAAAGGACATCGATGATTGGGAAAACTTAGATGATGAAGCTAGAGGTACAATTGGTCTATGTGTTGAAGATGATCAACTCGCTCACATCCGAATGAAAACAACAACAAAATCGACATGGGATGCTTTAAAGAATTACCATGAGAAAAATACTCTTACTAATAAAGTATTTCTGATGAGATCAATTTGTTCGTTAAAACTAGAAGAAGGAGCTGATGCAAGAGCACATATAAATAAAATGCAGGATAATTTTACAAAATTGAGTGATATTGGGGAAGAAACTCTTTCTGGCAAATAGAGTGCTGCAATGTTGCTAAGTAGTTTACCGGAAAGCTATGATGCGCTAATAACTTCCCTTGAATCTC
This sequence comes from Dasysyrphus tricinctus, assembly GCA_963921185.1. Taxonomy (NCBI): domain Eukaryota; kingdom Metazoa; phylum Arthropoda; class Insecta; order Diptera; family Syrphidae; genus Dasysyrphus; species Dasysyrphus tricinctus. The sequence continues at coordinate 273,400,472 of OY992530.1, read as the reverse complement.
GTAGAGAAGAGGAAATTACGTTCGCTCTAGTCCAAGAAAGAGTCATTGCAGAATACGAACGACATTCTATTGCAAGTGGCAATTCAGGGGATGCAGTTTTGAAAGCTGTATCCAATGTCATTGTTTGTTATTTTTGCCGGAAACAAGGTCATCTCAAGAAATCTTGTAATGAATACAAGGAATGGCTAGCAAAACAAAATTTCAAAAAGAAGGATGGAAGATTTGCTCATAAAGTGAACGCCATTGATGAGTCATCAGAAAGCAAATCAAAATTAACTCATATTTCTAGTGATTATCTTTTCACTTTTGGCAAGGGACAACAATCAGGATGGATTATTGACTCAGGAGCAACTCGACATGTTGCGAATAATGAATCATTTTTCACGGATATAAACAAGGTGTACAAGAGCTCAGTTGAACATGCAAATGGTGATTCAACAAAACTTCAAGGAATAGGGACAGGAACATTAACATTTTTGGACAAAAACGGTAATGAACATCAAGCTAGGGCCACTGAAGTTTTGTATGCGCCTGGTCTAACTGGTAATATGCTGTCGGTCAAGCAATTGACCAAAAGTGGTTTACGTGTCGAATTTGATGACAGAATTTGCGAAATCAAGCATGAAGGTAAGCAAATTGGTGTTGCGGATGCAACTGGTACTGGTTCCTTATATGTTTTGCGACAGCATAATAAAGTTTGTGCTGTGCTTGAACACAATGAGAATTGCATTCATCAATTACACCGAAGAATGGGACACAGAGATCCAGATGCGATTCGAAAAATGTTTTCAAATGGCTCTATTAGTGGATTAAATATCATTGACTGTGGCATTAAAGAGGCTTGTGACGTTTGCAGGAAAGGAAAGATGACAAGACTGCGGTTTCCAAAACAATCTAAAACTGAATCATTGTCACGTTTAGATTTGATTCACACAGATGTATGTGGTCCTATGCAAACTGCCACCCATGCTGGAAAGCGATATATTGTTACCTTCATAGACAATTATTCGGCTTTCACTGTTGTTTGCTTGCTTAAACAGAAAGGAGAAGTTGAAGAAACAATAAAACTATTTGTCAAATTTTGTAAAACCAACTTTTCACAAAAACCGAAAGTTATAAGATCTGACCGTGGTGGTGAATACACTGGAACAAACCTAACAAAGTTCTTAAAATCAGAGGGAATACAACAACAGTTCACAGCCGCATACAGTCCTCAACAAAACTGAAAAGCTGAAAGGAAGAACAGGACATTAGTAGAAATGGCACGTTGTATGTTGATAGATGCTGAGTTACCAAACAGTTTTTGGGGAGAAGCAATATCTACGGCGAATTTTATTAAAATCGCGTCATCACAAAAACAACTAATATTAGGACACCAATTGAACTATGGAACGGTGTTAATCCAGGTATCGAAAAATTTCAAATTTTCGGATCTAAATGTTTTGTCCATGTACCAGATGTAAAACGACGTAAGTTAGACGATCGAGGAATTGAGGCTATATTTTTGGGATATGACGATAAAGCAAAGGCTTACAGATGCTATAACAAGACCGCAAGAAAATTGATAATTAGCCGGAATGTACGATTTTGTTCCCCAAAAGTTACTTAAAACAATGAAGTCTCAGTGGAACTATTAACATCAAATAAAGAGAACTCTACAACAACGGAAGACCCAACAAATCAACAGGAAGAACATATCTTTCAGGAGGAGACAATTGCTGAAACAAATGGAACAAATGAAACAACAGTTGAAAAACAAAATGTTCAGACGCGACGTGTTTCAAATCGATCAAACAAAAGAGTTCCACCGAAGCGTCTCATTGAAGAAGTAAATACAACAAAAGAAATAATAGAACCAGGAAACTACACTGAAGCAATTGAATGTAAAGAAAGAGAGCATTGGCTTACTGCAATGCAAGAAGAGTTGGAATCGCATGAAGAAGATAACACTTGGGACCTTGTTGATCTGCCACCCGGGAAAAAGGCAATTGGTGGGAAGTGGGTTTTCAAGCTCAAAACTGGACTAGACGGTAAAATACAGCAATATAAAGCAAGGTATGTTGCTCAAGGATTTTCACAGGAGGACGGCGAAGACTATGATGAGGTTTTTGCACCGGTTGTCATGCATACGACATTTAGAACCTTATTATCAGTCGCAGCAAAAAGGAAAATGATTGTTCACCATTTGGATGCTAAAACTGCATTTCTTAATGGAAAGCTAACGGAAACAGTATACATGAGACCACCATCAGGCTATGAAGACGGTTCAAAGGTTTGTTTGTTAAAAAGAAGCATTTACGGTCTAAAACAAGCAGCTAGATCTTGGAACAATGCACTTCACAAGGTACTGGAAGATGGGAACTTTCAACAAAGCTATAACGATCCATGCATTTAAACAAAGAAAATCGATGGGCAGTTTTGTTATCTCATTGTTTTTGTTGATGATTTAATTGTGGCATGTACATCGATGGACCAAATGAAATAAATTGAAGTTATCTTACAAAGGAGAGGAAGAGCCGAATACAGAGCTGACTCTGGGCAAACGAGAATGCTGTATTCCGGGGAGGATGAAAGAGAGGGTGGCCAAAGGCTGCATGGTGTCGGAATTATGTTGAACGAAGAAGCAAGGCGTAGTCTTATATCCTGGGCGCCCATTTCTGCAAGAATAATGACAGCAAGGTTCCGTTCAAAAATTCGCAACGTCACAATAATTCAGTGCTACGCCCCCACAAATGAAGCGACCGAGGAAGACAAAACCGCTTTCTTCACTCATCTTAACTCAGTTTACAGTGGTGTTCCAAGAGCCGACATCATAATTGTCATGGGAGATCTCAATGCCCAAGTCGGATCAGACAACTACGGTCTGGAACGCGTAATGGGGAAAAATGGCTTGGGGTCACGAAATGAAAATGGCGATTTGCTGGTCGATTTTTGTAACGCTAATCGTCTTGTACTGGGTGGTACTGTGTTTAAACATAAGACTTGCAACAAAATCACCTGGGTACATCCGGATGGTCAAACTGAAAACCAAATTGACCACATCATGATTCAGCAGCGATGGAGGAAGTCAATGTGCGATGTTCGGAGCATAAGAAATGCCGACATTGGAAGCGACCATCATTTGGTCCTCATGAGTCTCAAGCTACGAACGGCAGCTGTACAACGTCAATCACAGGGTGCAGCAAGGAATTCGAAGTTCAATACAAATGCTTTAAGTGATCCCAACATATGTCGTAACTATGTCACCAACCTTAACGACAGAGCTTCGTCATTAAACGGAATACAACATTCAACAATTGATGAGATGTGGGGTGATATAAAAAGTGTTTTTATGGATACTGGATCCGAAACTGTACCCAAGCAGTCGAGAGTTAGAGACTCTTGGATATCCCAAGACACCTGGGATAAAATCGAGCTTCGCAAATCGTTGAAGATGCAAATAAATGCCGAAGCAGATGATCAACGAAAGGCTGAATTGCGAAGAGAGTATCGCTTAGCACATAAGATGGTCTATCGCTGTGTGAGACGAGACAAGAGGGTGAGGTTAGACGGTCTCGCAGAAAATGCGGAAAACGCTGCAAGAAGAGGAGACATGAGGGAATTGTACCAAATATCCAAGGAAGTTGTCGGGAAGAAAACCAACACCAATCATCCTGTAATGGATGTGGATGGTACACTCTTGGTATCAATCGAGGATCAGCTGCGCAGGTGGAAGGAGCATTTTTGTGCCTTGCTTAATGAGGATTCTGTCGAGCAGAGTGCTGAAGTGCCCCAGCTTAACGAGATGCGTAGATCATATAGGGGTATTGACATCGAACCCCCTACAGTACTGGAAATTCAATCTTCGATAAATCTTCTCAAAAATAACAAAGCAGCTGGACTTGACGGTATACCAGCCGAGTTCCTGAAAGCTGACCCTGTCAGAACGGCTAGTATTCTACACCCGTTGATACAAGCTGTGTGGGAAAATGAAATCTATCCCAGCGACTGGAAGGATGGTGTAATTGTTAAGTTGCCAAAGAAAGGTGATCTTAAGAATTGCAACAATTGGCGAGGTATTACAGTTTTGTCCGTTTTTCCAAAACTAATGGCAACCATCATTCTGGAGCGGATAAAGGTTACAATCGAGTCTACACTCAAGAGGCATCAAGCTGGTTTCCGCAGTGGGCGGTCTTGTGTCGACCATATCAACACTCTGCGTATCGTTCTTGAGCAGTCTGCGGAGTTTCAATCACCGCTTTACCTCATGTTTGTGGATTTTGAGAAGGCCTTTGACCGAGTCAACCGTGAATGTATATGGAGATCACTTCTTGGTAGAGGAATTCCCCCAAAAATTGTTGCCATTATAAGAGAGTCCTATAACAACGCAAGATGCTTTGTTTTACACAATGGGCAGCTATCCGACTCTTTCGAAGTGCGGCAGGGTGTGAGACAGGGAGATGTTCTATCGCCAATTCTCTTTCTACTGGCGATTGACGATGTCTTGACGGCCAGCGTTGGAACATCAGAGAGGCAGGGCATTCAATGGAGACCGTTTGAAAGGCTTAGCCACTTAGACTATGCCGATGATATATGTCTCTAGGCAAATAACATCAGCGGGCTGAACGGGATGTGTCAAGCTCTGAAGGTAAAAGGAGAGGCGAGTGGTCTGAAAATAAATAGCAAAAAGACAAAAATAATGCTCACAGGCCGCTCCACACATCAGCGTATTTTAATACAGGAGACGCCAGTTGAAGAGGTTGAACAATTTAACTACCTTGGAAGTATTGTTTCAGCAAATGGTGGTACTGATCTGGACGTTCAAAGTAGAATAAATAAAGCTCGCGCGGCCTTCGGTTCTCTCTCCCAAATTTGGAAATCATGTCAAATCTCCTTGCGCACAAAGTTGAGATTCTTCGAATCCAATGTCAAATCCGTGCTGTTATATGCTTGCGAAACCTGGAAAGTCACGACTACCATCTCAAGGAAATTGCAGGCTTTTGTTGAACCATTGTCTACGCCATATTCTAAAAATTCGCTGGCCACAAATTATATCAAACGAGGATTTGTGGCGCAGGACAAGCCAGGAGCGGCTGGACGTTGACATAAGAAAGCGTAAATGGCAATGGATTGGTCACACACTGAGGAAACCAAACGATGAAATTGCAAAGCAGTCATTTGAATGGAATCCTCAGGGTGCACGGCGGGTTGGAAGACCAAGAACAACATGGAAATCAACAGTTCTAGCAGAAGCAGACTCCCAGAGAAAGACGTGGCCACAGTTAAAATATCTATCTGCAGACCGAGAAGGATGCGGAAACGATTTGTTGGCGCCCTATGCCCCAACCGGGGTTACAGGACTTGATGATGATGATGATCTTACAAACACAAATACAAGCACTACCTGGGAATGGAAGTTACAAAGGACAAAAATGGTAACTTTTCACTTTGTCAATCAGGATATATAATGAAAATAGCATCGGACTTTGGACTGAAATACGCAAAACCAGCTAGAACAACAATGGATGTAAGTTATGGTAAAACTGAATCACTAGACAAATTTGAAGACAATTCACAATACAGACGTTTGATGGACGATTATTATATCTATCAATAAACACCAGACCAGACATATCAGCCAGCATTTGTATTTTGGCACAGAAGGTTTCAAGCCCAACAACTCAAGACTGGAATCAATTAAAACGTGTTGTTAAATATTTAAAAGCGACAAATACTATGAAGCTAATGTTGAGCAAGATTGAATCAGGAAATTTAACTTTATATGGTTATGCTGATGCAACTTGGGCCGATGACAAAAGCGAACGGAAGTCAAATAATGGAAGGATATTTTTCTTTAATGGAGGGACCATAAGCTGGGCTTGCAACAAGCAAACACTAGTTGCATCTTCCACATGCGAAGCGGAATTCATTTCACTATCAGAAGCAGCAAAAGAAGGAAAAAATGGATTCGTCAGCTATTAGAAGAAATGCATGAACCAATTCGATCTCCGACGCTTATATATGAAGATAACCAAAGTTGTATCGAATTAGTGCGTGATAATAAATTTTCATATCGCACAAAACACATTGATACAAAATACAAAACCATACGAGATTTGGTAAGAAAGAACCGAAGAAATGGTAGCGGATCTTTTGACTTAGCCATCACCGGAATCGAAACATATTTATTTAAAAAATAAATGTAATATTTATTGAACGAGGAGGAGTGTTGAAGAATATAACGGGTGATTTTTTAGCTGGTTTGGTTTTGGCAACACTGGTTTTGACAGCTGACGTGTGTTTAGTACCTTGTGTCACTGTCAAACAGCTTCAGTTTGGTTTGCAATTTAACCATGGATCGTCTTACAAATGAACAACGCTTGCAAATTATTGAATTTTACTATCAAAATTCGTGCTCGGTTCGAAATGTTCATCGCGCGCTGCTTCCATTTTATGGTCGGCATTCTCGACCTTCTGAGCAGTCTATTCGGAAGATTGTGACCAAATTTCGCACCAAATTTACTTTGTTGGACATTAAACCACCAACACGTTTACGTACTGTGCGTAGTGAAGAAAATATTGCGGCCGTATCAGCTAGTGTGACAGAAGACCGTGAAATGTCGATTCGGCGCCGTTCCCAGCAGTTAGGCCTTTGTTACAGCACTACGTGGAAAATTTTGCGGAAGGATTTGGGCATAAAGCCTTTTAAGATACAGCTGGTGCAAGAACTAAAGCCAGCCGACCTACCACAACGCCGAATTTTTGGTGAATGGGCTCTTGGAAAGCTGGCCGAGGATCCGCTTTTTTATCGAAAAATTGTGTTCAGCGATGAGGCTCATTTTTGGTTGAATGGGTACGTAAATAAGCATAATTGCCGCATTTGGAGTGAAGATCAGCCAGAAGCATTGCAACAGCTACCAATGCATCCCGAAAAAGCCACTGTTTGGTGCGGTTTATGGGCCGGCGGCATTATTGGGCCATATTTCTTCAAAGATGATGCGAATCGCAGCGTTACTGTCAATGGTGAACGCTACCGAGCGATGATAACAAACTTTTTTTTGCCCAAAATGGAAGTTCTTGACTTGCATGATATGTGGTTTCAACAAGACGGTGCCACATGCCACACAGCACGCGAAACAATGGCGCAATTGCGAGGCGAGTTTGGTGAACAGTTAATTTCACGTTTCGGGCCGGTCAATTGGCCGCCTAGATCGTGCGATTTGACACCATTAGATTATTTTTTGTGGGGGTATGTCAAGGCTAATGTCTATAGGGACAAGCCCGCTTCGATTGACGCACTGGAAGCCAACATCCATGCATTCATTCGTGAGATACCGGCCGATATGTGTGAAAGAGTATGCCAAAATTGGACTCAGCGGATGGGCTACCTGAGACGCAGCCGCGGTCAACATTTGCATGAAATTATCTTTAAACATTAAATTGCAAGGTTCAAACTATCGATTCAAATAAATATTTCATTCATTTTTTCGAATTTTTTGTGTTTTTTTTTTTAAGTTCTAAACCTCTTAAAAAATCACCCGTTACTTAACGTTCAATATTACTTATAAAACACTTTATGATTATTACCTATACAATAAGGGTATTCATACAACAGCGTAAAGTCGTCGTAAACGTTGTAAACTTTTAAACTTCGTAATTCTGTCACAATTTGTATGGAAAATTTGACAGATTTACGAAGTTTAAAACTTTACTATGTTTACGACGAGTTTACGCTGTTGCATGAATACCCTTAATATGTTTATAGAAAATATCAAGTTTTGTTTTATAATTTGTTCATTCCTAAATAATTTTTCATTGAATAAATATCTTAATTTATTAAGTTCTTAATTTATTTTCTGGTTGTACCTGCGGTAAAATTTACATTCGTTTAACAATGTGGACTTTCAATTTCTATTTTCATTCAATCGATTTATCACATTTTATTGAGCGCAGAAAGTCACATTTAATTTTTTTTAACAAAGCAGCTTTTAACAATAAAGTGCCAGCATGTATTAATTTGGGGTTTCAAAAATGAGATACGTGATTATAGTGCAAGCTTCTACCATATTGAGTGAAAGAGTAAATTCTGTTTTTGCAATTTACAACCGTGCCTTGCTATTGATTCAAAACAAGAAAATTATGAAGGTGCAATTTTGCTTGAATTATCTTACGTGTGTTGCTGCGTTTGGAATCCTTTCAGGTACTACAGTAAGTAAACAAATGTTTGGACTGAAAAAATATTAAGATAAAAACTGTAAGCTAACGATTTTTAAGGAACGTTGAGAAGAAAATTTCTTAGCATTGAACAAAAATTGAATATGTGAACTCCATTTTTTGCTTCTAATTGGTTATAGATCTTTAAATACACAAAACATGAACAAATTAAACATTACAAATTTTTAGAACTTATTCTTCTTGTCAGGAATGCATTTGTATTTTTTCGATAAAATTAAAAATATTGTGAAAAATGAGTTCAATCTTTAATTGATAATCGCGGCAACCCTGTTATGGATTCTTGGTCGAAAATTTTTATTTAAGCTTTCTGTATAGTACTTACTTCAACGAACTCAAAAATAAAAAAATTCTTCCCCGTTTCCATATTGAGAAAAATCCACTCACACTTTTAACATACTTAATTATGATGATGGGCTGATACCTTTCAGGCAATACAGTTGGTAAACAATTGCTTATAAACATAAAAAATTTTGAGGACAAAACTGAAGGATACAGTAATTACTCGAACTGAAAGAAATTTTCGCGTTATTATGAAAGAAACAAAAAATATTTGACTAAAAACCTAATTTGTTTTGCTTATAATTGGTTAAAACTCGTTAAATACACAAAATTTGAAAAAATATCATATATAGGTATTAAAATTTGTAGAGCTTACTCTTCTTGTTTGGAATGCATTTTTAGTTTTATAAAATAAATTAAAGATTACGGATATTATTTAGAACGAGTTTACTCTTTAAATCAATATAGCGGCAACCCTGCAAGAGGTTGATGATCGAAATTTGGACTTAAGCTTTCTGGTACTATAACGAAATCAAGAACAAAATTGCTTCCCCAATATTTTATTTTAAAAAAAAGTAAAAGTCTAAATTGACTGGACTAAGGAAATATTAGAATAATGATGCCTCTGTAGAAAATACTTTTGTTCTAAAAGGTCAGATGCAGATCATACTGCAGTTACATAAACACAAACATATTCAATATTATCTTTTCAATCGGCCAGAGTGAACCATAAATACGAGTACTCGTATCTTTGTATAAATTGAGTCACTATGGCGTATGTGGAATATTTTATTTTTCAAATGATAAAGTTTATTTAATTCTTTTTATGTTGAACTTCTTTATTTATTTATGTATTTAATTTTTCCTTTAGTTTTGCTTGATAAAAGTTCAATAAAACGCATTTTGTATTTTTATTTTACTTGCATGAATATATATATTTCGAGATCTTAATTACCTCATCTTCAGAGTCAAGCAGATAATAGAATATAGATATGCGTTTTATTTTATTTTTATGAAGCAAAACAAAGGGTAATATTAAATCACAGTACACATATTAAAGGTGATATCATTAGAGTTTTAATTGTTGTTTCTTCTGCGCATATATCAAAATTTGTGTCAAATGTCAATATTTGTTTTTTAAGTTGGGTCTTGTGTGTAAATGGAAATTCACACACAAGTGCAGTGCATGCTGCGCATTATACATCAATTTATATTGAATAATTTTGAATGAACAACAACAACTTGTGTGTGTTACCACCAAGTTTATAGGCTGGAGTCCAGCCTATAAACTTGGTGGTAACACATACAAGTTGTTGTTGTTCATTCAAAATTAGTCAATATTTGTTGTTGTTTTTACGTGTATTTAAGTCATCACGTTCCCAGCCATTTTTATTTCTGACAATCTCAATTTTAATTTGTTGTTGTTCTTACGTGTGTTTTCTTCCTCACGTTTCACAGCCATTTTTTATTTCCGACTGACAACCTGCGCAGTATAATACCTTAGATTTGTGTACTGTGATATTTAATAATATATAGTTTATTAAGGCGTTAGTAGAACACATTTTGTTCTATGATTAATACAATAATAATAAAGTTACTGTAATTCTACATAAAGTCTGATGTTTTACCTTGGTTTAAAGACATTAAGGGCCAGTTTCAAATGATCCGGTTAAAGTCTCGGATAGTCTATCCGGAACTTATCTGCAGGATAAACTTCAACTTTTGGTTTCAAATGCCTCGGATAGTGATAGAGACAGATAAAGTCTCGGATAGCCTATCTGCCGGTTCAAGTGACTGTTATAGCCCACACATATGCTGCAAGAAGATCTCGAGTCACATAATTGTGTTTCCGAGTTATTGAAGATTTAAAGCTTAAGGGCGGTATTCACCGAGCACTCATAAACGGCTCTTAAGTTTATGAGGTTCCTAACTCAAATAATAATTGTGCTATTCACCAACTATTCATAGCTCTTTTTTGAAGTTCGAAAATGAGAACAACTCTCTCTTCCCCAGGTACCCCTAAACTGTGAAATCAAACTGTTTTCAAAAATTACCGCACTTTGTCGGTACTTCTTGGATCCTTGAAAAATTAGTGTTGCATGCACATAAATAAATTCTTTGTGACTATAGTAATTTTAATTTCTTTCCACTTATTTTCTTAGTTTTGTCTCGGGTGAAGATCATTGCACGTTTTAGTTTATTTTATATAGGGAAATGTTCTTACTTTACTTTTTAGTTTCGCTAATTATTTCGTTCGTACATTGTCTACTACGTTTGCGGATCCAAAATGGACTCGTTCGCTTGAAGGGGAGATAGACGTCAAATGTTGGTTTATATAAGGCGTTTTCCTTTGTAGGTGAAGAAGTACTTGCAAGTACTTTGCTAGCTTTTTTCAATGGAATACATCAAACTGCTTTCCCATGTAAAATGTATCTACTCGCACATGAGAGCATGTGCAGTTGGTAGTACTAGATTAGGGTTTTCATCTACTCACAAGTACTTTGCCACCTCCAAAGGAAAAAGACTATTAGCTGTGTCAATTGAAGAAAAACTACATCAGGGGCCCAATTCCACAAGAGTGAGTTTTTTCTGTGTACACAGAAATTCGTGTACACATCGATTTTTGCGATTCGGCAAGTGTGAGTTTTAAGTTTTTGACAGATAACGAATGCACAATCAATCAAATTTATTTACATTTGTTTTGGATGTGAATAGAATGTGTACACAGAAAATCAGTCACCCTTGCGGAATTGGGCCAGAACAGTATAAATGTGTGAAAACTGTCAAAACTGTCAGATTTAAGCAAAAAGTTTTTCTGAGATAAATTTTAGCTTATTATTGTCCCAGACAAACAAATCAACTGGTACTGGTACTTCGACATTTCTCAATCATTTTCTCCACCACAAAAGTAGGTGCAGGAAATATTGTTCTTAACTGTTCTGAAAAACATCATGCAACACATAGTGAAAGAATGAAGAACAGTTTGGGTAAAGTTCTTACTCATGGAACACACAATCCTGTACTTTTCTGTAATTTTCTATTCGGAGCCGATTCATTATATACACTTTTTATTATCCTATTTTTTCAAATTTTCACAGCAAACGGACAAAAGAATTATCTTCACCGCGTGAATTACAAAAAGAACTTAAAAAAATGAAACAATAAATAAAATTCCTGAAGACAAAAGGAATAACAATAGGTTTGTTCGTGTATTTTCTGGGCTAAATTGGGCAGTCTGTCAAATTTTGATGAGTGGAGATGCAATTCTCTCAGAGAGAAGTAAAACTGTGCAAAAGTACACGAACGCATAGAACCAAAAATTTCTACCACATTTCAAACACCAACAAAAAGTAAACAAAAACAAAGCTTCCAGGAAAATAAAAGACAAAGCCACAGCATTAAAATACCTATTTTAACTTATTATTCTTCATTTAAATTGATATTCTTTTTTAATGATTAATCCCGAAATCAGGATTCCAGGAATGAAAAACTCAAATACATTTAAAAACAAAATTTGTTTATTATTAAAAATATTTAGTTATGAAATCAGTTTTTTCATATAAAAGCACTGCACAATAAACAAAAACAGAAGAAATCCACTATTTTTTCACTTTTTTTTCTTTAAATATAGTTCCACAAAATAATTTGATAAAAAAACGAACAGATAAGAACAAAAATCACTTTAACTAAAAAAAAAAAACAAACAAACTAAAAGTAAACAACAGCCATTTTGGTTTTGTGTTGTTGTTCTCAACCCATAGAACACAGCACCTACCAATTCTGCCCAAACAAATTCCTTGGGCAGAATTTGGCAAAAATTGTCAGGAAGGGGAAATTTTTTACTCTCTCGGGAGCGTTCTCTTCTGGCAAAAACTACACATTTTTTGCGTACGCGAACAGCTTTGGGCTAAATTTGGTAGATTTGGGTAGAATTTGGCTGTTTTGTGTGAGTACGCGAACACAGCTAATATGTGTGCGTGCGAGACTCATTTTTGTAAGGATCCAAGAAGTACCGACGAAATGAGTCAATGAATTTTCTTGAAGGGTTACTTCAAAGGTTTTCGAATTAGTTTTCGGAGAGAGCGCTCATAACTTTATGAGTGGTCAGGACCACTCATAGGTTAGGTTAGGTTAGGTTGAAGTGGCTGTCAGTCATGAAAACTGACACACTTAGACCATAAGTTGGCCCATTGTGATACCACAAGAATCTGGGAAGCCTTTTTCCCTACTCGATGAACCATTTGGAGCTTCTTATGAAGCGTAACAGACTACCTATGTCAACATTTACTAAATCACTAGGATCATTGAAGTAGAAATCTCCAAGATGGAGTCTTCGCCTATGAGATAGAGCAGGACAAGTGCATAGAAGATGAGGAATCGATTCTACCTCTTCCTCGTCCATACAGCTTCTGCAAAAATCGTTAGAGAATACGCCAAGACGCGTTGCGTGCTTGCCTATAAGACAGTGTCCGGTTATGACACCTATCATGGAGCTAATGTGCAATCTGCTTAGAGATATCAAACATTTAGACCGCTTAAAATCCATTACTGGCCAGATTTGTTTTGTTGCCCAGCAAGTGGTGATATTGTTCCACCTAACGTTTGTTTTCTCTAAAGCATCTTGCTTCAGCATAAGTTTACATGTAGCGATGGGAATACCAATATCTGCCTTACTAGGTAGAAGAGGTAGAGTTGTTCCATATTTAGCGAGTTCGTCGGCCTTACAATTACCTGGAATGTCTCTATGCCCCGGCACCCAACTCAGGTGAATGTTAAACTGCTGCGCCATCTCCAGCAGAGATGAACGACAATTTAGGGCTGTTAAAGAGTTGGTAGAGACCGATTCCAGAGATTTGATAGCTGCTTGACTATCCGAGAAGATGCGGATATCTGTAGTTGATAACACGTTTTCTTTCAGCCAAGATAAGGCTTCTTTGATCGCCATAAGTTCCGCCTGGAACACGCTACAATGATTAGGAAGACGGAAGGAGAGACTTAATTTTAGTCTTTCTGAGTACACACCACCACCCACCCCATCATCAGTTTTCGATCCGTCGGTGTAAATATGGATTGATTCATCTTCCAAGAGAGCCGTATCCTCCCAGAGAACTCTAGAAGGAATGCTGACTTGAAAGTTTTTGCCAAACTGAAGTTTTGGGATGGTGTAATCAGTGCGACTTGTGATTGATCCGAATGAATTCAGAATGATGGAATGGCCAAAGTTGTTGTTGGTCCATTGTGAGGAAGCTTTAAGGCGAATGGCTGTATTTGCAGCCACTTGTTTGCTGAAAATATTGAGGGGTGTCAGATGGAGCAGAACGTCTAGAGCAGCGGAAGGTGTCGTACGAAGTGCTCCACTTATGCACAAACAAGCAGAGCGTTGGACTTTGCTCAATTTGTCGCAATTTACCGCTTTATCCAGAGCAGTCCACCATACTGTCACTCCGTAAGTGAGGATCGGTCTAATCACCGAAGTATATAGCCAGTGAGTGATTCGAGGTTGAAGGCCCCATTTGTTCCCAACGGCTTTTTTGCAAGAGAAAAGTGCCACTGTGGCTTTTTTGACTCTTTCTTGTATATTAGGTTTCCAGCTTAACTTTTTGTCCAAAATAAGACCCAAATATTTTGCTTGATCAGTGAATGTTAGTGGAGTACCTTTGATAGAAGGAGGATCAATATGAGGGATTTTATATTTCCTTGAGAATAGAACAAGTTCTGTTTTATGAGGGTTGACACCCAGACCACACCGGTCAGCCCAGTTGGTAAGCTTTTTTAAAGCATTTTGTAAGAGTTCTTTTAAGACAGTAGGATGCTTTCCTGATACGGCAATAGCAACATCGTCCGCATATGCAATCACTCTGTAACCCTCTGCTTCCAGGCATGTCAGCAGCTCATTTACTACCAAGTTCCAGAGAAGGGGAGATAGGACACCACCTTGCGGCGTACCTCTACTGACAGACCTTCTAGCGGAAAAGCTGCCCAGTTTTGAATTGATAACCCTGCTAGTCAGCATTTGATTAATCAATTCACCAAGCGTACCATCTACCTTCAGGGATGTCAGAGCAGATGCGATCGCATATGTGTCGACATTGTTAAAAGCGCCCTCTATATCCAAGAAAGTGACCATGGTGTACTCTTTATGATGGAGGGAATATTCTATAGTTCGAACTAGAGTATGTAACGCAGTTTCAACCGATTTCCCTTTACAATAAGCGTGTTGAGCAGTAGACAAACGTCGCGTGTCTATGCTTGTTCGCAGGTGGATATCGATCAATCTTTCAAAGATTTTAAGAAGGAATGATGATAGACTAATAGGTCTGAGATCTTTCGGGTTTACTTGGGAGCATTTGCCAGCTTTGGGTATAAACACAACCTTAACTTCTCTCCATAACAGGGGAATGTGGACCAGGTTTAAACAACCAGTAAGAATGATCTCCAGAATTGGCAGAATTAAATCAGAATTCATTTGGAGTTCAGCTGGTACTATGCCGTCGGGTCCTGCAGACTTGTATGGTTTGAAGCTGTTGAGCGCCCATTGCAGCTTTTCCCTAGTAACAAGACCTTGTGGATATCTTGGCTCATTATCTGACCTATTATGGTCGAAGCTATTAATATTTTTGGAGCTTCCAGGGAAATGAGTATCTAGTAGCAGGTTTAGCGATTCTTCGCAAGAGTTGGTCCATGAGCCATCAGCATTTTTCAAACAGCTAGGCATCACTGGATTTGAAGAGAGGATTTTTCTAAGCCTGGATGCCTCTGAAGTTTTTTCTATATTTCCACAGAAAATTCTCCAGGAGGATCTCTTAGACTTCCTCAAAGCTTTCTTATATAATTTAAGGGTTTCCTTATAGGATTCCCAATCCGACGCTACTCGGGTACTTTTAGCTCGATTAAAACATTTACGACAATCTTTCCTGAGCGGTTCAAGCCCTGAATCCCACCAATACGGCTTCTTTTTTCCCCTTACTTGAGTAAGTGGACAGGAAATAGCCATTGATTTGTTAAGGGCTAACGTGAGATCACTGACCTTGCAGTCAAGTTCAATTATATTTGAAGGAGGATTTAAAAGATCAGGTTTTAATATACCTTTGAGTGTTATCCTATATTTAAGCCAATCGGTTTTTCGAGGGTTTCGAAATACCAAGCGGCTAGGAGGTTCATCATTTAGACTGAATTGGATGTACCAGTGATCAGAAAACGAGTGTTCATCAGATACTTTCCAATTCAAGATCTTGTGATGAATTGTATCTGAGACAAGAGTAATATCCAATACTTCTTGTCGGTTTTTAGTAATGAAGGTAGGTTCGTTTCCCACATTACTTACTATAAGGTTAGTACTTAAAATATAATCAAAAAGAGATTCACCTCTATCATTGATATCAGTACTTCCCCATACTGTATGATGGGAGTTAGCATCACTCCCAATAATGAGACATATCTTCTGTCGTTCTGCCTGTGCGATGATTCTCTCCAGTGTATAACCGGGGAGAGGGCCGAGATTGTCATGGCCCAGATACGCCGACACTAGCCAGTACGCACCATTGGCCGTTTCCAGTCTAGCAGTGGTGATATCTCTATCGCTGAGATCAGGGAGTAAATATACGTTAGTGGTACTTTTAACTAGTATGCAAGATCTAGGTTCACCCTTACCAGATGCATACAGTAAGTAGTATCCAGGAGTTCTGAGTCCTTTAACCATGGATTTAACAATCCAGGGTTCCTGGATCAGAACAATATCCTCACCGTTTCTGGATAGACGGAGAAGAAGGGAGGCCGAAGCCTTAATAGAGTGTTGAAGGTTAATTTGGACTAATTGCAACATTTGGCTACAATCAGGCGGAATAGCCTCCTGTACGGTGTCGTTGCGTTCTTCCAAATCAGAAGATGAACTCAATAGCTCATTCTCACTCAATGGAACGAGGTTAAGGTAGTCTTCGGTCTCCATTTCGGTCAGACTGTCGACATTAGTAGAAGACTGAACCTTGATCAGGGATGACCTGGATTCCTCATCAACAATGGATGGAAAGGTGATGGATGCACCAGGGTCCCATCCCACAGGCTCAGCCTCAGTTTTTTGTGGAGGGACGCGATCCGCGTCAACCTCATCTTTTTTGTATACTTTGAGGACATCACTATAGGTATTGGATACGCCGCAATGGAGAGTTCTGGTGCTTTGCACCTTGGGTCGTTTGGGCACCGGGATGGTATCCTCTAGAGACCTTTGTTGCTTTGACGTGGAGTCGCCGCTGGTCTGCGCATTGGCTAAAATGCACTGAGCCCATTTTATCCTGGCGTCCAGCTCCGTCTTCCCTTCGACCTCCAGCTTTTCATTACCAAAGGTACTGAGAATCCTAGGAGCTGTCAGCCTGACCGTATAGCTGTCCTTTGACTGCCTATTCAGCGTAGTTGAAGGTAACGTCTTCGGGGGAGAACCCTCTCCAGTGGTGGGAGGACCATTATTCACAACCCTTACACCACCGAGTTGGGCTCCCTCCCGAGACGTACTCGGAAGAGGTTCACTCTCTCTAGAAGTGGTCGGACCGTTATTCACAACCCCACCACTACTGAAATTAGGTATTGCTACCACCTTACTTCTATCGCTGGAATCTGTATCAGATGGGGGACCATGACTTGCCACAACCACCCCACTGAAACCGACCCCAGGAGTAACGGCAAACAGCTTTGACGCCGTGCTGCCGCCCGGTTTCGAAGGAGAACCGGTCTCACCATCTATCCTTGTTTTTGTCTTTTGTTTTGACATACAATTATTTTGGACCCACGAGTAGCGAATAAAGGTTGGTCACTCTACACAGAGATTCGCATATGTAGAGAAGGCAAGCTGATCCGAAAAGTGCCATAAGTCTTATGAGTTATGAGCGCTCATAAATATTCACTATTATTGCTTGGTGAATAGGTTTATGAGCCTCATAAGTTATGAGCCGTCGGTGAATACCGCCCTAAGTCTATTAGAAAAATCATTAAGTATAGTTTCGATTTATAAATCGACATTAAAATCTGATGGTTATGGCATTTTTAAATAAGATGCAAGCAAAATTTTGTATTCAGTGTACTTTACTCAACTTTTTTGTATAGAAAAATAAAATGAATCTTGGACATAGACCTTTTTTGCACTAAAAAATATTTTTTAATGGACATGCGGGTGGCAATGGTGCAGTGGATGTAGTGCTTGACTGCTAGCTTAGAGGTGTGGGTTCGAGCCCCATTCTAGGCAGCATTCTTTTCTATATTCTCCCAGCTTAACTGGACGCCACCCGTGAGATTTAATGAGATAATAAACACCTTGATCTCAATCCACTGTGCCAAATCTTTCCTATCTTCCTACTCTTTCTAACTAGTGCCGTGCAATTCAGGTTGCATTTAAAAGACCTTAGGTCTTACAGGCATATAGTTAAAATTATTATTATTATTATTATTATTATTATTATTATTATGTGTTTTTTTTTACATGAAAATATTTTGCGTTTGTAATTTTTATTTTAAATTTTATTTATGATCTGATTCCGATTTATTTCGGGTTCTGGCGTCTTATTTCTTCCTTTTTAAATTTTTTTTAAATAGTCTATGAAATATTTTTTTTTAGCTGGGTGTATTTTCTTTAAATTTGAGGACTTGACACTTGAGCTTTTCTTGCAGCAAAAAAAGAGAAAATAGGAAAATAAGATTTGTGTAAAAAAGACCCAGGTCCACTTGGGTCTTTTTTGCTCCTCACCTTTGGATGTTTTGGACATAGAATGAACTGTTTTGATACAATAACTACAAAACTACATTAAATAGGCATGGGATTTAACAGGGCATAAAATATGACTATTGAAACATTTTTGCATCATTAAGTCCATTTCATACAAATTTGGACTTGAGCTCTTTTTGCAGCACAACGACGATTTATGAACAATACATCTTTATTGAAACATATCATTATTTATTACACCTATTAATGTACATACATATGTATCATGTATGTACATTTACATATATATTCAGCGAGCGGTTGTTGGACTTGTGCTGTGAGAGGTGACATCATTTTTCAGTATAATCACACCTTGTGTGGTATCTTATCGTATTTTTCAACACTTATTGCTTGTAGAGGCCAAAATCCTTATTCCGATGTTCTTTTTCCGGGATTGGATTATCCGAATGCAAAACTCCTGATTTTTTTTTAATCCTTCGGGGTTTATACTGAATTTAAATCCTAAAAATCAGTGACATTTCAAATTAAAAAAGAAATATTTTTTTTTGTTTTGACTGTTTTGTGAACAGTTGACAGCTCGATTACAAAAGAAAAATGCCTCACTGGAGGCATTGTGGATTTTAAATATCAAACGTTCACAACAAATTCGCAGGTCTGTACCAGTGAGCAATGTCAAAAATTCACTTTCTCCACTGGTGATTGTTCACTTCACGAGGAGGTATGTACTAGGCTTTAAACTTAAAGATATGAATGACCATTATAACTCAAGTTAAAAACTCTCCCATGTGTAAATTGCTAGGTTCTTAGTCGTCAAAGGTAGTCACGGTCACAATCAGCTGGTTTTGATTAGTTTGCATCTACTTATTTAATATATATAAAGTACCTACGCATTTTCTGTGCTTTCTGTTTAAAAATGTTATTTATGGGTAGTTTAAAGCATAAATAAAGATTCATTATCTACCAAGACCTGCCATATATATTGTTACACAACTTCAAGCAAGACTAACTCGGAGGATCCGTTAGGTATAAAACCGTATGATTTCATTTTTTCCTAACATGTCTTGTAATAATTAAAAAATGCATGCCAGTTTGGGTTCGGCTTATGGTCTATTAACATGGAATGGGGCGTTAAAGAAAATAGATTTGCCTATATTGTTTTGAATGAGAGTGAAAAAAGTACTGGCCAAATTTTCGATTTCTTAAAACCACTTGGGAACTCGAGAAAATTTGTTTATCCGGATATTGGTTGGTTTGCTGAGTCGTCAAGGGAAGATGAAGATGACATACCAAAAAGTGATAGTCCATGCGTCATAGAAGTACAATATAGTAATAAAAGTAATGAAAGTAGTCTGTGAACAAATTCGACGAAAACTCTATCCGAACCATAAACTTATTTAGCTATATGTACCTACATGTGTATATATCCACCAGAACCATTTCTTTACTAATTTAGGAGAACCTCCTTATGAAAGCCTATCGACGATCAACAGTCCATTATGTCTAATTGTTTGTTTTGCTCTCTTCAATTATTACAGTCGCATTTTCTTTTCGCTGCGAACCAATATTTTGAATTCTACTTTGTTTTTTTATTGCTCCGGTTTGAATAAAATCAAATAAAACAAATAAAAAAAAATCAACCCAGGCGTGTTTCTTGTGTCATCATTTAACATTTTCATTTACCGACCCATATATCATATTTGTTTTTACTAACGCGTATGATTCACCACTTAATGTCCCACTTAATTCAACTACCTACCCGTACTCAACTCCCTTATAGCCATTCCACACTATCCCACTGAGTATTAACACTCGTCAAAAAAGTGGGAAGAAATCATGTATAATAGTGTGGAAAAAAAATATGAAATTTCATCACACACAAATTGACAGCGCATCCGACACGATTTGACATGTGTTTATACCTGAAAATATTTAGGATTGGTTCTAAAACCATCACACATTCTATCCCACTTGGGCGTTTGAGGTTATGGTGAAACTGATTTGTTTTGATGCAAGTGTGGAAGCAAAATATGAAAATCATTTTCATCACACAAATTTGGCAGTCGTATGAAATTCTTTCCCACATTATTCTGACATGTGTTAATACTCTGTGGGATAGTGTAGAGGCATTTTTAATAAATTGCCAGATTTGTCCAATGACTAGTTTAAAGGTGCCTCTGTTAAAACAGTATCCCCCTTTTATACACCGGATCAAACCTTGCTCAACGGTATTTATGATGAACTACATAGTTTCACAACTTTATTACGTCAAAACTAATGACTTTACATACACTTTTGCCGATTGTCCTTTTGTTGAAATTATCTCATTTCGAAATGTGAATTTGCATTAGAAATAAGATGGTTTTATGATGAAATTACCTCAATTGGTCTAGTAGTTTTAAGTTATCTCATTTCACATTTCAAAATAAGAAAGTACATAGGACTGTTTTGTTGACCTCCTTAATGTGAACATTAAGATATTCGTTCCACATTCAGCCATATAGTCACTGGAGGTCAAACGTGAAGTTTACTAGTTGTTGTTTGAATTTGCATTTGAAAGTTTGCCTTAATGTGAAATATTTCTTAATACTCACATTATGATATGCTCCCACCAAAATGAAATTCGATATTTTGGTAGAAAACTTTTGATATTTCAAGTTGATAGAACAAGATTTCATAGCAATTTCAACGAAATCTCAATAAAAACTCTAGATTTCATCGAAATCTTAATGAAATCCCACTCCACCAATTCGAGATCTCCACATTTTTCTTCTGAAATCTCAGATTTGGGTTTGGTGGGGACATAGTAGTTTTGTTTTTTTGCATGTCCAAATAAAATTGTGTGAAAAAAACGACAACAAAGCGAAACAATTTACATGTTAAATACAACAACAACTATGTCCATATAGAGTTAGCTAAGTCCAGATAATTATCTGGAGTTAGCTTTTGTCCCGATAGAAACGGTAATGCCAAGCTACGATTGTCGTTGTATTATCGATAATTTATATAGAAATGTCAAATGTTTGTTGGTAAGAAAATTCAAAATAAAATGACCGACCAATGCAAAAGGTAAACAAAAATGTTGAAATGTCCCGATGTCGTTTTTTTCGCAGAACTCCATATGGACATGCAAAAAAACGCAGCTACTAAGAATGTTGACCTAATTTTGACCAAATTTGCATTAAATGAGTGAAAACCTACCGAACACTCCCAATTGGAAACTATTTAAAAGCTTTGAAAGCTTTTGCAAAGAAAAGTAAAAACTCTGTATCAAAAACAGAAAGAATATTCATGCAATGGCGGAAAGTCATCGGAAACGCAGTAAAGTCGTAAACTTCGTAAATCTGTCACAATTTGAATGGAAAATTAGACAGATTTACACAGTTTACAACCTTACTACGCTTACGGTGACATAACACTGTTGCATGAATACCCTTAGAATCTTAAAAAACAAAATAACAAAATCAAGTGAATCGAAATTAAATTGAAACAAAACTACCAAATAAAAATCCCTTTTTGTGTGATTCGCGAAATTACCTCATTTGAAAACGTAGTTATCTCCAACAATTACTAACAAATGTGTACCCACCCTCAAATCCAATCTATTCCTATTGGGCAGCCATTTTCCGTATTTTGTTTTGCACATACACAAATCTACTACAATCTACTGTCTACTGGAGCAGTATGGCATTGCCATCCCATAATTATAATCGCCATACGTCAGTACTTCGAGTGCATGGAAACCATAGAAGAAGAAGTAAAGGAAGTGGTGTATATCACATATACAGTGTACGTGAGTGAAGCAGCAAGAATTGAAAAAAAAAAAACAAATTGAGATTCATCTGTCATTTTGCCGAGCTGAAAGGAAGTGTTTTGAAATTTCAATTTGTTAAACAAGTGAAAAAGTTTATTTTAACTAAATAAAAAAGTGAAATAAAAGTTAGAATAGTGAATACTATCAATAATTTATTTAAAAAATATAAAACAGCATGTGATGGCTACGTTAAATCCTCTAAAAACGCCTATACTAAGGAGTAAACAAACATTTTTTTTTACAAGTTAGTTTTTCTGATATTTTCCTATAAAGTAACGTGAAGTGATGTTATTTAGGTAAATAAATTATCTTAGAATACTTTAAAATTAAGATTTTATCGCAATTTGCTATAAAAATAACCAATTTGTTGAAAACAGAAATAAACTTTAATCCAGTGATTTCGTTGAGACTCATCTGTCAAAAGAGAAACTCTCGAACAGGGTCGATCTAGTTTTTGTTGGTGGTGGCAAGGCGCTCAAATCCGTTTAGCGCCCGTAGTGCAGAGTTATTTTTTAACGCTTCAAATAAAATATTTTTAAAAGGGTAACAGCAGAATTCTATTTATCTTGTTGGATTTGTATCCTCGTCACAAAGTGTTTATTTCGGTTTAAAAGTACACTACTATAAAAAAACATCACTTTATTAAGAAGAATATGAGAGAAAACTGACCTGTGAAAAGAAAAATTTGTGCACCGTATTATAGGCGTTTTTATATGATTTAATGCATCACCACATGTTTTTTTTTATATATTTCTTATCAATAAAGTTTTTCAAAGTAATCACTATATTAACTTTCATTTCACTTTTTTATGCAGTTCAATAGGCTTTTTCACTATTTTTATGATTTAAAATCTCTACACTTTTCTACAGCTCGGCAAAATGACGGAAGCATCTTAATTATTTTTTTCTTTTTTTAAAATCTTGCTTTCTTTGGGCGCCCCAGCCTTCAGCCGTGTAACTGCACTGCGACCCTGGGGCAATGCATTTGTGTTTGTGTAACTCACACTATTTTGAAAAATGCTTCACTGTTTCCACGATATGCCAGTTCCTTTACTTCTTCTTCTTTGATGGAAACTTTTTCTATCTTCATTCGTTCGTCCTCTCCTATGCACAGAAGCAAAAAGAAAATAAAAAATCAACCCAAGTGAAAATGAACATATTGTTCCGTAAAGTGAATTAATAATTTATTAAATTAAAAAAACAAAACCCACAATTATTATGTTCTACTTATTAGTTTTTACAACCGAACAAAAATCCAAGGAGGAACCATATAGACGTATTTAAGAACATAAAATTAAACATTCTCTTGCGGGTAAGTTAATATGAAGAAGAAAAAAAATAATGAGTCTTCTTCCCCCCAGGAAGAATGACATCGTGAAAAACGTCTCGTCCACTAATGTCCGAAAACGTTGTGCTCTTGAATCTCCAATTAATTAAACTAATTGGTACACAGTTTTAGTTATAAAATTAAGAATTTGTGTTATTAAAAAAAAAAAAACAGAAATGTTTTGAAGAGTGAGCTTAGCTTATTATCAACGATCCTGCTCCAAAACCACGATAGTGGGGCACATTCCCTCTTGCAAAGAGCCACTTTATTGTTTTTTTTTTTTCATCTCTAAACCGCTGGCTAGGCTCGTTTTGTCGTTAAGGATATTGAGTCCACAAAACCAAAAGTAATTATTATATCGGGTTATCTATCCTGCTGGTTTTGAATACCTTACTTCTCGTATTGACAAGTGCCATTCCAAAGACGGGTGCGATAAAGTGTTATTTTCCCTATCAATGTACACACGCATTCTGTGGGGTTTATTTTTCAAAGTGCCGGTTATAAATCGATTTAGTTGTTCTGGTTCCATTAATCGTCTAAATGGTGATTTGACATGCCCCCAGTTGCGCGGCTCTAAGCTAATAGCACCAACAAGTTTTTTCTTATCTTCATTTTATTCTTTTTTTCTTAGTTTTGATTTTACCACAATTTGAACAAATTCTTAATCATTTCAACTTTGGTGTTGTTGTATCTAATTTGTAATTCATAAAATTTATTCATTAATGCTGTCGGTCAGGAGTGGCTTGTAAATTTGAGCAAGTTTAACCAGATGCTATGTATTCAGGGTTGTGTGCCCCGTATTCGACGAGATGATTATTAAGAGTTTTTACTTTTTCTTTTTCTTAGGGAAAGACAATAAAAGAACATCCCTTTCATCTCTGGTCACAGCATTTATGGACCCTTTGCATTTTATAAAGAAAAAAGGACCGGAGTGAAAAGTTTATCACTATTAGAAAAAGAGTAACCTGTTTTTTTTTTTTTTGTTAAATCCCACGAAAGTAAATCTTGTCACAGAGACATGCGACACTTTCCCTTATGGGCTTTCGATTGATCTTCGAATGACAGTCCTTTTTCTGAAAAGAAGCAAAATGCTCCTAGAATTCCCACACATCGGTAAGTTCTTCCGAATTACCAATTGAAAATTCGTATTTTTGTTTATATTATATTAGGTGCTTTTTTAGTTACACTAATCAAGTCAGTAATAAGTCCACAGCCTTAAGCAAGTACATATTGGTCGTTACATAATACTCAACTCAGATCCGTTTATCTAAAACAAGAAAAAAAATATGAATGCAATTTCGAGGATAATCGTGTTCGCCGAAATTGGTTTTCACTCCTCCCTAGGTAAGCTCCTCGGATCACATACCACGGAATCTGAGACCATTTGAGTGTATAGTTCGCTCTACCAGACCGTTTAAAAAATTCAAAATTCTAAGTGAAAAACTGTTTTTTTAAACAGTCTGGCAGGGGGAATTAAACACTCAAATGATCTCAGATTCCGTGATATGGAATCCGCGGAGCTTATGTAGGGAGGGGTGAAAACCAATTTCGGCTAACACGATTATCCTCGAAGTTGCATTCATATTTTTTTTTCGATGCACTGTTTCTCGCAAAGGCCCCAGTTGTGGACTGCAAGACTTTGATTTTTTGAATAGCTTTTAACGAAGCTTTCGACACCTATATATCTTTTTTTGCTATCACTCACACCCGAAATCTGCTGTGGGCTCTTAGTCTATAAATATTCATTGATTTACATAGAAAATAAAATCTCAAAAACTTAATGCCCTATTTTCGACTTTCGACTCATCCCCCTTTTGTATGTTGTGGCTTAAGAATCGGATACAAAACCGACTGTACAATAACAAGCTTGTATGTGCTTATAAAATGTGTTTAATAAAATTCTAGTCGCTGTTGCAATTGATAAACATCGAAGCTTGCATTGGGATAGAGCCAAACATGTGGCTTCGGTGGCACGATGTGTAGTACATCGGCCTGTTTTTTCAATTAATACGAGCAAAAGCAGACTAAGGTTCAGTTTGTGCACAGCTTATCATCTTTAATCATTGATTGTTGTGACTAGTTGATCTGCCTTTAAAAATATGAATTTTAGAGAAGGTCCCTCAGTGACATTTTGTTTTTTCATACAAATTGTATGGAAAAAAGTGTAAGAAACTTTGGAATTTTATAACTTCCTAATGGTTGAACCTGCAAGAAATCGTTGAAATATAGTTGAAATTGAAAGTCTTCTATTCAGTGCTAAAATAAAGATTAGTGAGATTTCACTTATTAAGCAATTTTAACTGTATTTTATAATTTTGTATGTATATTTTGCACCAACTCCACTCATTGAGAGAAAATGTTATAATTTCACAAAGGGTGATTTCATTGCACTGAGTAATTTATATGGTACTCTAAATTATAGTTGATTGGAATGTATTTATGACTCTTTTAAAAAAGTTAATTGTTGAAGGTATTGAAGTCCTTGTGCCTATTTTCAACATGAAAAAATCCCTTAAGATTAAGATTCAAACGTTCCAAGTTAACAAATTATTGGAAGACCGTGCTAATTTTTGTCGTTTAAGAGCGTTCCATATTGAACAAAACCAGTAATTTGCTAACTTTTTGTTGTTGTATATAAAACCGGTTTTTTTACTTTCATCAGAAACTTTGTTTTATAAAACTTTGTAAACTATTTTGTAAAAGTAACTGATTTTAGCTTCCAAATTTACATGAATTTTCTGTCAAGAAAGTGCCTTTTAAGAATTAAAAATTTCAATTTCAAAAGATACAATAATGATCATTTAATTAATGAAAATCGTGAAAAATAAATTGAATTTATATCCACTAAAAAAATTGTCAAAAAAATAACAAATGTCCAAAATGCGTTTTGGCTAAAAAATGCATTATTAAAATTTTTATAAAGTACAAAATTAAAAATATTATTCAATAGTGTCTTAACAAATATATGAAATTTTATGTTATTAAAATTTTTTTGCGACAAATGCTATAGTTTAAGCTACATTCGCTTTGAAAATAGCCATTTTCTTCATATTCTCGTTTTCGAAAAGGCATTTACCAAATAATAGAGCACAAACTTATTTTTTTTTCAATGATGTTTTAGTGAACAAGTTTTTCTGTCCATAGACACCTTAATCGTTTTGATCGGACATGCTTCACAGAATGAAAAATATTTTTTATTAACCCTATCCACAGAATTGGTTTAAAACATTTAGTTAAGAACTATAGGCCAATTCCAAAGTTGTGCCAAAACTTTTTGATAAATTAGTCACCCCAGAATTCACTTTGTTATAAACAGGGATAGCATTTTGCTAACTTGGCTTTTTTTTTGTGCGTTATCGTATGAAAGTATCGACTTTATACAAATACGTTTCATGTCCTCCTGATTGCAAAAATATATAATTTATTTTGCCTTTTTTACCCGTTAGTGCCTTTTTTGGCCTTTTTCCTACTTTGCCTATTTTAACTTTTTTCTCTCTTTTTTCTTCAATTTTCATTGCTTTTCAAGATAAAAATATATTAAAGTACAAAAAAAGGTAGCTTTGAGTGTCTATTTTTGTATTCAACAACATAAACTTTGTGCCAAACATTGACCAAAACGGCCAAATTGGTCAATTTTTTGTCCACACCTCTAAAAAATGTTTGTTTTGGGCAGAAGGGAGTGCTCCCCAGAGAGTAAAACACTTTCCCTTGCTGATAAATTCTATCCAAAAAATTTCTTTGGGCAGAAATTCTTAAGTCAGTCAAATGCCAGGTCAGGTCAGATGTTAGTAGCACAAGAACACCTTTGGCAATTTTCTCAATGTCAATAATATAAACAAAAATTTGGTAAAAGCAAAGGGCCGATAGCAAATTAGGTTTTAAAAAAGTTTTCTTCTGTTTTAAATGCAAATACGGAACTTAAAACTGTTGAGAAAAAAATGCTGTAATGAATGGTGAAGTCAATTCCAAACATCCCAAAAATGTTGAAGATAATGGATGTTTGGGTATTTAAAATATGAACGTTAAGTTATGTTAATATTCTTTTTATTTAATAAATGCCTTTTTTTGTTCATGGATATTATTTTGCCATTTTAAAGATTTTTAGGTCAACAAAATCCTTTCCCGGGTTATAAACAATATGGTTTTGTAAACATTTGCATATTTTCATTTTTTTCTACATTGAAAAGGTAAAGAAATCGGTAATTTTCTACACAGTGTTTTAAATGCATTTAATGGAGATCAACATGGTCTCGTCTTACAAAAATTGAAAGAGTAAGGTTTTAATGACAACTTTATTAAATGGTTGAATTAT
The DNA here is from genome assembly GCA_963921185.1 of Dasysyrphus tricinctus. Taxonomy (NCBI): domain Eukaryota; kingdom Metazoa; phylum Arthropoda; class Insecta; order Diptera; family Syrphidae; genus Dasysyrphus; species Dasysyrphus tricinctus. The sequence continues at coordinate 273,372,820 of OY992530.1, read as the reverse complement.
CTATCACCACTGGCGAGGCGTCCTATTGTTCAATTCGTTCATGCCCGACTAGCTTTCAGATAAAACTATTATGATAACAGATTATTAAAATAACCTTACCACCCACAAAATTCATATAATATAATATTTATGAGTATGATCCTGCAGTAATGTAGGGTTCTTAGCTGATTATTCGAAAATAGAATTTTAAGAAAAAAAGTGTCTAAAATCAGGAGTGTTTTAGAAATTTGAATATGTAGGCATTGTATACAGGGTGTCCCGGACCTGAGTGGAAGTATTTAAGGGGGTGGTTCTTGGGGTTATTCTAAGAAAAAAATTGTATGAAGGGAAAGTTGTATCTCCCCTCCCTGAGGCAGGGGGGGCAGTTTCTGAAACATTTACTTTAAATGCAAAAAAAAAACGAAAACACATCTAATAATGTGCCAATTTTTTTTTGAAAGCTAATACATACTCCAATATTGCATTTGGTTTTTAAATCAAGTTGTTTAAGCGAATAGTTTTTGATAAATTAAATATCAAAGTCAAAATTTAAAAAAGAAGTGTGATTTTTTTCTTAAGTCGATATTTTTCAAAATTTTACGTTATTAAGTGCTTTTTTTGTGTTCAATATTCAATGCCCTCATTATTTTTTAGTCCAATTCCTGAAAACAAAATTTAAAATCTTTCTTAGTTTTTGAGAAATTAAGAAAAAAAAAGGTACTTTTCCCAAATAAGCCCGAAAAAATTAATTTATTCATGAATTAATTCATGAATTATCCATAATTTAATCCTTTTTTCGGGCTTTCTTGGTTAAAGTACCTTTTGTTTTTTCTTAATTTCTCAAAAACTAAGAAAGATTTTTACATTTGGTTTTCGGTAATGGACTAAAAAATAATGAGGACATTGAATATTGAACACAAAAAAAGGACTTAATTACGTAAAATTTTGAAAAATACCGACTTAAGAAAAAAATCACATTTTGTTTTAAAGTTTGACTTTGAAATGTAATTTCTCAAAAACTATTCGCTTAAACAACTTGATTTAAAAACCAAATGCAAAAATGGAGTATTTCAAAAAAACTATAGCACATTATTAGATGTGTTTTCGTTGATTTGTAATGTTTTTTCTTGCATTTAAAGTCAATGTTTCAGAAACTGCCCCCCCCCCCCTGCCTTAGGGAGGGGAGATACAACTTTCCCCCCATACAATTTTTTTCTTAGAATAACCCCGAGAACCACCCCTTAAATACTTCCACTCAGGTCCGGGACACCCTGTATAAACTCTATAGTATTCTCATGAAGCCAAAAAGCTCGTGGCCATCTAGTGTCCAAATGTAATCCTAATTTTTGTTAAGAGATCTTGGTAAGGCGATCACTGCGAACCTATCGACCAAATGTCAACCTACAAAATCGTGTTGCATGACAATACTATAGAGTGTATTATGTATATAAAATGATGTAGGTATTAGGTTTTAAAAAAAAGAAGATTAGTACGTAAAGAGAGAAACTAGGTGTCTTATTATTTTTTTTTTTTTATTTTTCAGCCTAAGGTGTTGTTTGAAGTAGAACAATTTCTTTTGATTTTGTTTGTCAATTTCCTAAGGATGTTGAATCTATTCATTTATTTTTGTAGGACGTTTTTTAAATCGTTTTTAACTACATTTTTGTTTTATTAAACCATAATTTTTTTCTTACATCGCATCTATAAATATTAAATGTAATTTTTTTTCAGAAACCTATAAATTATCTGTGTGAAAATCTTTTTCTAGGACAACTATTGAAATAAAAGCTTCTGAAGAAAACAGTTCATCTCACAAAAGCGTAATACAAATATTTATAAACAAATCGAGAAAATTTGAATAAAAATACTAGTAGGTACATAACACCCAAATTTGTGTTAAATTAAATCATAAGAAAATAAAAATAATGAAGTGAACGACTATATTTCTTATTCACGCGTCGCCACTGTCAAAGACCATATAATACCAAGATATTGAATTTAGTGTAAAATTTCGCAGTTAAAGCGCTAGTACTGTGGTGACCCCAGTGGTGACCCCATAGATGTGTGAATGACAACCCCGTCTATGTATAAGTTTTACAATCGTCGGCGGCGGTCGCCGTGTCGTGGGTCTGCGGCGAATAAAAGCTTGCATGTCTGTATGTGTTATGTGAGTTCAGAATGTGATACAATACGTGAGAATGTTCGCCTTCCCCCGACCGCATCTAAAGTTTATTTTTGGTGGTTGGTTGAGATGCGGTATCTTGGTATTATATGGTCTTTGCCACTGTCTATCACACAGAAAACAAGTGGTTTAATAGGATACCACTCTCATTTCATAGATGTTTTATCAGGTATACTATGTATATCAGGTATACCACAAGAAGTCGTTTCGAACCCTTCTTTTTTTATAATTCTTTGCGATTGTTGGAACTATAGGGCAAATTTTGGATTCGAGCAAAAAAAATCTTGAGTTAGCAATCCAACATGACACTGTGATGATAGTGAACTTGAAAAAAGTGAGTGGCACAATTCTTTCTGTCTGTCTGTACCTCAACCTACAGCCTAAACCAATGAAGCGATTTTCTTCAAATTTTGAACTCCAAAATAAATGTTTGACGTTTAAAATGAATTTTATATTCACCACGATCATTCTGCGCAAAACAATGTCACTGACATTCTTTTGCGGAAAAAAAATGCATTAAGCATTTGTGTTTGCTTTTTCATACAACAGTCTCATCCAGATTTTTACTTGCGATATACATAGGTACTTTAAGGCAAGTTTTGGATTCGTGCAAAAAATATTTTTTGAGATAACAATCAAGCATGATATTACGATGATAGAGAACATCAAAAAAGTGGGTTGCACAATTCTGTCTGTCTGTCTGTCTGTTCGTATACAGCCTAAACGGCTGGATCGATTTTCTTCAAACTGGGTAAATAGACGTTTTTGGTGATTATGCCCACACGTTTTTTTCATTTTTTTTAGAACTAAAAATAACGGTAACTGCCATACAATTTTTTTTAGCAATTTTAATCGTATTTTTCCCAAAAACGGCTCGACAACTTAAAAAAAAAAAACAAATTTTTTTTATACAGAAGCTTCCAAAAAATACAAATCGTTTTGTGTACCAAAATTTTTGAAAAAAATATTTTTTGGATTTTTAAAAAATGTTTCAATTTCTTTTTTTGGAAAATCAAATATTTCGAAAACGACATGGTCGATTTTTTTGAAACTCGATATTTAAGAGTTTTTAGTACCATCTAAAATATTTTTAGAACACATTTTACATTTATGAAAAAATAACGGTACCTTCCATACAAAAGTTAAAAAACCGCAAAGGAAAATATTTTTTGCTTAAAAACGACTCCTACGATTTTGATTAAACTTTTTTCATCAACTTTTTTCACTAAAATTAGTACGATCTACTACCAAAAATTATAAAATTTTACGCTTAGCAACTATTAATAGTACCTGTCATAGAGCGTATTTTTTTATTTTGAATTTTCTCGTTATCGACCAATCGGATTTAGATGAATTTTTGTATATACAAACTTCAGGTAAGATCAAATAATATTGCATATCAAAATTTTCAAAAAAAAAAGTTTTTGGATTTTTAAAAAAAAGTTTCAACATTTTTTTTTGAAAATTCGATATCTCAAAAACGGGTTGACAATTTTTTTTTTTCAAATTTTGGTCTTATATACACATAAATATATACTTCAGATTTGCATACCAAAATTTGTTCTTAAAAATGTTTTATGAATTTATTATAAAAAATTGTTTTTTTTTTAAAGCCGCTCCAACGATTTAAATTTTTTCCCCATACAATCATATTAAATCAAGAATTAAGATGGCATTCTTTTTTTTCCACCTCAAAATGTCAAAAGAGTTGTTTTATCCAATAAAAATATCGTATTTCATGCTTCTCTACATTTTTCTCTCATAATGTCCATGTTTTTATATAGAATTTTCATAAACCCACAGGGTCTTGAACATAAGAGCAAGTACGTGCGACGCAGTCGTGCATTTTATTTTTGCAAACTGACGACGATTAAACAAAAATTTTTTTACCCACCGACACTTTTTCTTTGAGGACTTTTTTTCTCATCATCAATTCTATTTATTCAAAAGAACTGTATACTAAGCTTAGATTGATTTTTTTTAGTTTCAAAAATAACGGTACTTGCTATACAACTATTGAGGAAAAGCTTGCCTCAAAAACGGCTCACGATTTTGCTAAAAATAATCAGCGTATATTTGTATACATGTATATGTTATACTTTTTGGTAAAAAAATAATACCAAAAACTGTTATTAACGGTACCTGCCATATAACGTTTTTTGATTTTCGATTTTTTTTTAATGGCTCAACGATTCAATCAAAATGTTTATGTAAAAGCTCCTTTAAATTGTCAATAATATTACATATCAAAATTTTGAAAAAACTATATTTTGGATTTTTAAAACCAATTTTTTGAAAATTCAATACATACATATGTATTTCAAAAACTAGCATATTAACAAATAGGTACTGGGCGATTCCATTCTCGCGGGTGCAACATTTAGACTCACTTTGAGTGTATTTATAGAAAAATACAAACTTATTTTAATGAAATTATTACTTGAAGAGTTACATTTTGACCTTTTAACTGTGGGTTCATTTAATATAATTTAAATGAAATAAATAAATCGTCGGAAAAAAGGTTTCAATGTGCGATCGCGGGTGCAACTAATTTGGCCAGTAGCGCAGCTACCGCGGTATCAGCCGTATCAATGATACAGGGCCCCCGAGATAAAGGGGCCCCACGATGAAGAGGACTCGATGTGTGTTAGGAATTTTTCATTGAGATGAATACGACACACAATGTCGATTACAATTTTAAAATGTACTTATTTTTTTTGCATGTGTCTTTTCGATAGTTTTCCTGCGTTGGTGTCCTAATTTATCTCTATCTACATCCTACCAACTAAGCCGAAACCAGAACGTGCAACCACTTTGGTTTTTATTGGAACGCGTGCCAGAGTCCGATAAAAATTAGACGAAAATATGGCAAAACTAGAAAAAAAATTCTTACAAAACTGAATTAAGATGTGTCGGTCTTAAGCATTTAATACAAATTTCCGACTCTTAAGTCCTAATTAAAGATGGGGCTTATTTTCTAAGGGCAAAGCAAATTTTAATATGCACTTATAAAAAATAGCTTGCTTTTTATCATACAATCAATAGTTTAGAGAAAAACCTGCAAGATCTTCATGACCAGTCACACTAGGGTAAATGTAAATACTGAACGTACTGAGCGTTTTACCGTGTTTTTCTAAAAATCTCTGCTCTGCCGAAAAAAGTGTTATAATCTTTAATGTGTACAACTTTATGAGATAAAATTAAAAATCTTCAAAAAGCACGGTTTTTAAGGTAATTATAAAAACTGTATTTTGTCCCTTTAACCGTACAAATAAAAGGCAATCATTAAACCGCCATAACTTTAAAACTGAACTAAGATTAAACGGTCAACGTTAATGGTCAGCGCATTGACTCCACGTCATCAGAAATATAGTCAATATACTTTCAACGTAGACCGCATCAACAAAAGAAACGTTGACGGTCACACGAATAACGCCACTCGGTCAATGTTGTCCCTTAATGCGTTAACGTGTTATATGTGTTAACGCAATTGGTACTCTTTGGTGTCAATGAATTGATATGTGAAACGTTCATGGTTACACTACTTGACCACATCTTAACATATGCACGTTGACGCCTAGCGGACAGGAACAAAATTCAATCATTTTTAACTATGATGATCACATGACATTGGCTGTACTCGTAGTATTACCGATCAATGCAATGTAAATGGATGAAAAAACCTAAAAATTAGACATTTTTGAAGTTTTTTTTACTCCTCCGGAAAAATGTGATTGGTAATTGCGTGACATTTGAATGGAAATAAACCATTGCCGTCAAAATAAATTTCGTCGTTCATCTGTCAAACTATTATAACTTTCGATGTATTAAAAATCATCAAAAAATATGCAAAATTTTCTAGACTGATATGAAGCTCAACGCAAGCTGCGTTTACTTGGCAGAAAATTCTGCTGTGTCAAAGTAAGAATACAGTCATCGCGTTGGTGAACGTGTTCTAACTTTGTTGACAGAGTGATCACACGGCCAAAGAAAATAATCATCGCATTGACCCCTTAATTTGTGCCAACGAGAGTGTCAACACAGCCGTCAACGCTTCGAAAGTATTCTTTAAAAAGTATTCAACTTTGGGATAGTGTTGCTTAAACATCGATAGTCTATCGATAGTATCGATAGTAAAAAACTATCGCGTACATCGATAGTTTTGAAAAACTATCGATAGTTTCAAAAATTCCAAATTGTGTAATGAAAGGCTTGTGACCATAAAAATTTAAAGCAAAAACGTATGATATTTTAAGGCTGTCTAATAGACAGTGTCTATTGTCTCCATCATTATTTTTTATACTGAAATCCTGACATTTATGTCGTTTTCGATTGAATTTTTTGACTGTTCTACTCCTTTTTGAGTCCAATGTGCTTGATTACACGTGAAGAACGAAATTCTTCAGATGTGAAGAAAATTATTCTGCAGATTCTGTTCTCCTCTTTGTGTTTTTCGTATTTTTATTATGAAATACACGATTTGATTGGTTGGATTGGATAGAAAAAGCAACACAAAAGAGAACGTCAATTTTCTACACCGAATATTTTCAAATATTTTAAAATATTTCATCCCCCTCCCTCTTCTGCAAGTAACCCCGCTCGCCATCACAAATCGCAGAAAATGCTTGAATTTCTTCACGTGTGATCAGGGACAATAGAATATGAAAACATCGTATTGTCAAATTTATACACACACTACACCATATTATAAAATGCTTTCTTCAAGCATTTATCATTTTTGACAAGTAGTGCGACGAAAAACTGTATGTACGCGTGTGTTCCAAATCCACTCTTTCTTCAAATCGGGAATAGAAAAATACTCTGAAAAGAGTACTCCGAACAGCCAATCGGCTTTTGGAGTAGATGGAGTGAAAATGGAGTAGAAAAGGCTTACTCCGAACGTCCAATCGAAAACGACATAAGACTATTGCAAAAAAAACATTAAGCGAAAATACAGTAGACGCTTTTATTTGTGAAACTCGAAATAGTGAACTATCCAGAATAATGAACACACAAAATTTTACATAAAAATGTATTTTGTATACAAATTTCTCGCAAACATTAAACATTGCTTAATATCACAGAGGAGTTGTTTTCACTTTTTTGTTTAAACCTCGTTGACAGCTTTGGTAAACGCTAAGATAAATTTTAAATTCACATCGAACAAAATGTGCACTTTTGATCGAATTCATCTTTAGAAAGCCCTTTAAAGCTCCCGCTCGAAAAGAGAACAATCTAGAAAGAGTGAACAGCCTTGGTTTTTATTACTTCATTATATCGAGCTACTGTAGTTTTGAATGAGCTAAAACTATATAATTACTATCATTTAAATTCAATTTTTAAAAAGAAATTTTGAGACCTTTTTATAGCATATTTTTTTTGTTTTCAAAAACATAACTCATTTTATAATTCAATGGATTTTGCAATAGAAGACTTTTTAAGGCATATTAAAAATGTGTGTAATTCATTTGGTAAAACTATCGATAGTATCGATACTATCGATAGTTTTTTGTTAAAATATCGATACTATCGGAAATTGAAACTATCGATGTTTAAGGAACACTACTTTGGGACAGAATTTGACGTCACACGTTGAACATTTGCGTTGACCGTCTAATCGTAGCTTAACTTATGTAAAGTTCCTAGATTGTTATACTTTTAAAATAAGTTGATGTTAGCATAGGAAACAAAAAGGGGGCCCCCAAAAAATTTTTGATACGGGGCCCCCGAAGTGCTCGCTACGCCACTGAATTTGGCCCACCTTTCTGGATCATAGTACGAAAAACACACAAGTCTGTTAATTGAGAAACATTTATTATATTCTTCTAACAAGACAAAACCGCTTTCTACACTCATCTTAACTCAGTTTACAGTGGTGTTCCAAGAGCCGACATCATAATTGTCATGGGAGATCTCAATGCCCAAGTCGGATCAGACAACTACGGTCTGGAACGCGTCATGGGGAAAAATGGCTTGGGGTCACGAAATGAAAATGTCGATTTTTGTAACGCTAATCGTCTTGTACTGGGTGGGACTGTGTTTAAACAGACTTGCAACAAAATCACCTGGGTACATCCGGATGGTCAAACTGAAAACCAAATTACCACATCATGATTCAGCAGCGATGGAGGAAGTCAATGTGCGATGTTCGAAGCATTAGAAATTCCGATTTGGTTCTCATGAGTCTCAAGCTACGAACTGCAGCTGTACAACGTCAATCACAGGGTGCAGCAAGGAATTCGAAGTTCAATACAAATGCTTTAAGTGATCCCAACATATGTCGTAACTATGTCACCAACCTTAACGACAGAGCTTCGTCATTAAACTGAATACAACATTCAACAATTGATGAGATATGGGGTGATATAAAAAGTGTTTTTATGGATGCTGGTTCCGAAACTGTACCCAAGCTGTCGAGAGTTAGAGACTCTTGGATATCCCAAGACACCTGGGATAAAATCGAGCTTCGCAAATCGTTAAAGATACAAATAAATGCCGAAGCGGATGCTCAACGAAAGGCTGAATTGCGAAGAGAGTATCGCTTAGCACATAAGATGGTCTATCGCTGTGTGAGACGTGACAAGAGGGTGAGGTTAGACGGTCTCGCAGAAAATGCGGAAAACGCTGCAAGAAAAGGAGATATGAGGGAATTGTACCAAATATCCAAGGAAGTTGTCGGGAAGAAAAGCACCACCAATCATCCTGTAATGGATGTGGATGGTACACTTTTGGTATCAATCGAGGATCAGCTGCGCAGGTGGAAGGATCACTTTTGTGCCTTGCTTAATGAGGATTCTGTCGAGCAGAGTGCTGAAGTGCCCCAGCTTAACGAGATGCGTAGATCATATAGGGGTATTGACATCGAACCCCCTACAGTACTGGAAATTCAATCTTCGATAAATCTTCTCAAAAATAACAAAGCAGCTGGACTTGACGGTATACCAGCCGAGTTCCTGAAAGCTGACCCTGTCAGAACGGCTAGTATTCTACACCCGTTGATACAAGCTGTGAGGGAAAATGAAATCTATCCCAGCGACTGGAAGGATGGTGTAATTGTTAAGTTGCCAAAGAAAGGTGATCTTAAGAATTGCAACAATTGGCGAGGTATTACAGTTTTGTCCGTTTTTCCAAAACTAATGGCAACCATCATTCTGGAGCGGATAAAGGTTACAATCGAGTCTACACTCAAAAGGCATCAAGCTGGTTTCCGCAGTGGGCGGTTGTGTCGACCATATCAACACTCTGCGTATCGTTCTTGAGCAGTCTGCGGAGTTTCAATCACCGCTTTACCTCATGTTCGTGGATTTTGAGAAGGCATTTGACCGAGTCAACCGCGAATGTATATGGAGATCACTTCTTGGTAGAGGAATTCCCCCAAAAATTGTTGCCATTATAGGAGAGTCCTATAACAACGCAAGATGCTTTGTTTTACACAATGGGCAGCTATCCGACTCTTTCGAAGTGCGGCAGGGTGTGAGACAGGGAGATGTTCTATCGCCAATTCTCTTTCTTCTGGCGATTGACGATGTTTTGACGGCCAGCGTTGGAACAGCAGAGAGGCAGGGCATTCAATGGAGACCGTTTGAAAGGCTTAGCCACTTAAACTATGCCGATGATATATGTCTCTTGGCAAATAACATCAGCGGGCTGAACGGGATGTGTCAAGCTCTGAAGGTAAAAGGAGAGGCGAGTGGTCTTAAAATAAATAGCAAAAAGACAAAAATAATGCTCACAGGCCGCTCCACACATCAGCGTATTTTAATACAGGAGACGCCAGTTGAAGAGGTTGAACAATTTAACTACCTTGGAAGTATTGTTTCAGCAAATGGTGGTACTGATCTGGACGTTCAAAGTAGAATAAATAAAGCTCGCGTAGCCTTCGGTTCTCTCTCCCAAATTTGGAAATCATGTCAAATCTCCTTGCGCACAAAGTTGAGATTCTTCGAATCCAATGTCAAATCCGTGCTGTTATATGCTTGCGAAACCTGGAAAGTCACGACTACCATCTCAAAGAAATTGCAGTTTTTTGTGAACCGTTGTCTACGCCAAATTCTAAAAATTCGCTGGCCACAAATTATATCAAACAGGGAATTGTGGCGCAGGACAAGTCAAGAGCGGCTGGACGTTGACATAAGAAAGCGTAAATGGCAATGGATTGGTCACACGCTGAGGAAACCAAACGATGAAATTGCAAAGCAGTCATTTGAATGGAATCCTCAGGGTGCACGGCGGGTTGGAAGACCAAGAACAACATGGAAATCAACAGTTCTAGCAGAAGCAGACTCCCAGAGAAAGACGTGGCCACAGTTTAAATATCTATCTGCAGACCGTGAAGGATGGAAACGATTTGTTGGCGCCCTATGCCCCAACCGGGGTTACAGGACTTGATGATGATGAACATTATATTGAACGACGTTTATCCAATCAACTAAATAAATAAAAATAAGGTTAGAAAACAAAAATAAAGAATGAAGTTTTCGATCTTAAAGCAATCACGGGTGCAACATCAAATTATTGCGGGTGCAACGCGTCTAAATTTGATGAATATTTATATAAAAAAAAATGATATAACGGAACTGGATTAGAGATTAAATAACATATTGCTAGTTAGTCCAGTTAGTCTTCTCTATCAATTATTACTAAGTTTTTATTAAATATGTCAATATTTTTCGAAAATACTGTGTGTATATTATTGCCATCAATATTTTTTTCTGGTGCTCGCAATTTTAGGATCATGTCTTCAATTGTCCTCAGAAATTTTGATCTTAGAATTTCCTCTTCATCCATATCGTTTCGACAAAACCCTACGTAACAATATAGTGTAATTTTTCTGCCGAACTTGCAGGGTACTGAAATTTAACATAGATACAAACTCGCGCAAATATCTTTTGGCAAGACTGTTGCAGTGAAAATAGTACAGGTTTCAAGGCGTGCCTCTGCTGATAATATAAAAAGTTCAAAAGAGGTTGTTGAAGATTAATCTTCTGAATCCCCAAAAACATTGGAAGCGCGCAGTTTTTGTTTTTTAATGAGGGATTGGGCCAATATATGTATGTACATGTATGTGTACATACATATATCAGAACACTGAATTTCTTTGTGCACCGATCGTATAAGTGGCTTTAAATCATCATCTTCCCTAACATTATCTGTTTCGAACAAACATTTTGATTGAAAACCCAGTATGTTTTTCAGTCGTTCAATTTATTGTTCAGAAATAAATATCAATTAGTTGTTTTTTTTTATAGATTTCGTGCCACGTTGTGAAATTGCTTGTTTCCCTACCATTTAACTTTTATTTTTATAAAAAAGAATAAAATATTATATTAAAGTGTTAAAAAAAAACAACCTTGAACAACAAAAATTATAATTCAAGGCATATTTTGAAATAAAATATAAAATATAACTCAATAATGTTAGTTGTCAGTAAGTTGCACGCGCGATTCTAATTTCACGATCGCGGGTGCAACCAATTTGAATCAACGTTTTTTCAAAATTCAATTTACAATTTACTCCAGATAAAAATAAAATAAATAAATTGGGTGGCGCAACAGCTCGTGGAGAACCAGGGCCTAGTGACTTACAACTCACCACCATTCCTGTGTGCGTGTTTGTTGGCAGGAATGGAGGGGACCTACAGTTTTTGCCGAGTCCGAACGGCTAAATGAGAAGCACTTTTTCATGACAAGTATACTCTTGGAGGATTTGTCAGTTCCTCTCAAGAGGCAGTACCTCGAATAAAACATTTCTGTTTTTAGGTGGCACGACTGGGAATCGAACCCACACCTTCGGCATGACAGTCCTGCGCACTAACCATCAAGCCACGAGATACTCCAGATACGACTGATTTAATTTTGTTTTTGGTTTTTGCTTACTTTCACAAAGTTTCAAAACGATAGCACTTTATTTTTGTGATAAAAATTTACAGATTTCACTCCTTGAGTAACGATGGGGACATTGAAAATGACTTGCTAATGCTAGATAAATCCTTAATCTTTATAATTTATACTATCTTTTTTCTCTTTTAAATTTTATCTTTACCAATTTATACATACATATCAATTTAGTTCATCTTTTTTATGAAGACCAATCCAAACATTATATTGAACTAAGAAAACTAAAAATTTGTTAAACAAACTTTATTCGCACTTCCATCTTTACTTGCGCTTAGTTACACCAAATTGTTTTTTTTTTCTTCAGCTTTAAAAATAATTAAGGAAGAATAATTTTTAAGCCGTTAATCCAACAAAAATCGGAGCTCTTAATTGCTTAATACATACATTTAATTTTCCCTCCGTTTTATCTTCAACCTAATTTTAATTCTTCCCTAAGCGCAAAATGATGTTAGCATATGTATAACTACTTTTTTTTCCTATTTCGTCCTGTATTCGTTTTTCGTTTTCCAAAATCACGTTTTTTGTAACACTAAATAAAATTATATTTTCCAAAAAACAAATATTTAATGTTGGTAGTTGTTACCTCTCCCCAAAATTTGTCTTCTCTTATTCCCACTGTAGTTTTTTTTATTTTGTTTCATTTTCAAATATACAAAAGAGGTGTTTTCTTTTTGTTATTTTATTGACCCACATAAATTATTTTCCCGCTTGTCTTCTAATCTTATATTTTTCATTTACTTCGTGCGGTACCTTACTTTTTTCTTTTTGATTTAGCTTTGTGGTAGCACCAAACAAAAATTAAAAATTTCTACACCTATTGCTTGTTTATTTCGGTCTGTATTTGAATAGATTTTTCCTAACTCGTGTAACTGTTTAATTGTGGTAGGCAACGCTAACTTATATTTGATTTTCCCTCAAATATATGCCTACAAACGAATTTTCAACGCTGCTGTTTGGTACGTGTCAGAAAAATTCTATTTTTCTTATGCCCTTTGTAGTTTTTTTTTTAATTTTGGGGTTTATTACGAGTCTTTTCGAAAAAATTCGGCAAGACAAAAGTCAACCAAAAATTCTTGATGGACTTAAAATTTCTATCAAATAGGAAAATATTTACTAATACAAATTAGCAATAACGATAAATCGACTTTTAGTCTAATCAACCAGTCTGTTTTGAAGAGACTCTTGCAATACGGTCCTTTATTGCATTTTCAAAAAGAGGCTGGTTGTGACCCACACTAGTAACTTCCAATTTGTGGTGCCCCGGAAGCTAGAGGTCCAATGTTATTTTTTTGTATTCAACAATTTTTGGTATAGTTTTTGTATTTTTTTTTTTGCATTAAAAAAAACAGTTTGTTGAATTATTATACAAAACCTACCGATTGTCAATTATAATCTAGTACATACATATATAGAAGCCCGAAACCAATATGATTATTTGTTCCTAACATATTCGAGACTAAAAACAATTCAACATTTTTTGGTAAGGTTTTTTGTAGTTTTTTTGCTTAAAAAACTGGTTATGGGATATTTTTACAAATCCTTATTTATAGAAAAAAAATACCCAAAAGCTAATATCATTGTTTGTTCTCAAGATATTTGGGACGAACAAAAATTTTCTACAATTTTGTTAAGTTTCTTGTAGTTTTTTCGATAAAAATAATTATTTGTTGAATATTTTTACAAATTTTTATCAATCATTTATTATAAACTCATTTAAAGAATAAAATGAAGTCAATATCATTGTATGTTCTCAAAATATTTGAGATGAAAAAATATTTTCCACAATTTTTGGTGAAGTACCTATCTTGTAGTTCTTTTTCACTTAAAAAAAAACTTTTTGTTGAATTTTTTTATAAATCCTATCAATTATCAATTCTAAGCTAGTGTGTGGACTTAAATAAATCCCGATGTCATGTCATTATCTGTTCTCAAGATTTTTGAGGCAAAAACCAATTTTTTAATAATTAGTGTGTAGAATTGCTTGCAGTTTTTCGCTTAAAAAAAACTATTAATTCAATATTTTTTTAAATTTTATCAATTTGTATCTATAAACTAGCGTATAAAATAAAATAACCTCGAAGCCAATATCATTGTTTGTTGTCAAGATATTCGAGCCAAACAACTTTTTTCAACAATTTTCATCTACATTTTTTTATTAAAAAAAAAAACTATAAGTTGATATACTTCTATATTTTAATCAATTCCTTATTACATCAATTTGCGTAGAATAAAATTAACCTGAAGTCGATTTGTTCTCGAGATATCTGAGACTAAGGAAATTTGAACTGCTTCTTGAATTTATTGAAAGGTCCTTTCTGCTTGTAATGAAACTATTGTGTATACAATAAAATCCATCCGAAGTCGATATCTTAATTCGTCCTTGAGATACGGTGAACAAAAAAAGCGAAGGAACGTACGAACACACACAGACATCTCTCTACAAAAATGGAATCCCGATTCTAGGGAGCGAAACGTGAAGATATGTTAAAATTTTTATTTTGACAAATCGGACCATTTACAATAACTTCCAATGGGAAGTTAAAAAATTATAACTTTTTTATGTTTTAGTTTTGTGATTTTATTGACCTATATTTGTATTCCCACTTGTAGGTATTCTTATTTCATATTTTTCATTTTCTTCGTTAATCCATCTAATCATAGCTAAACAAAACACAACAGTAAAATAATAAACAAACAAATATCCTAACGAACCTACCTGAAAACTAAACATCCCACATGCATTCTATCCTACTTACCTTTCACGCACATCGCATTCTATACTATTAATAAAAAAAATATTTACCGGCAAGCAGCGCAAGCAAACCTCCTAACTCCAAGGCATCTTTGCAACTGAAGACAGACTGATAGGGCTGTGTCAATCAGGATCGATTCGATTTTTTTAATCCGATCATTGAGAAATATTGATGATTGAAATCACAAATTTTCATTTCAATCGATCTCAATCTCAATCATTTCGATGATCCCCGATTTTCCATCCCAATTTCAATCATTTCGATGATTCTCGATTATCCATCCCAATCTCAATCATTTCGATGATTCTCGATTTTCCATCCCAATCTCAATCTGAATCATTTCGATGAATCTCGATTTTTCTTCAAAAACTTGTGATTTCTTAGTTGTTTTTAATCCATCGAGTCCGTAACCATCCTTCAATTGAATTTGACGGTTAATTGCTTGTCAGATAGGGGATGAACTATATTTTGACACAAAAGGTGTATTTTGATCTAAATGTCACTCATTTGCTTAAAAATCACCCTTTTCCGAAGTAGTAAAAATCATTCAAAAATTACAGACTTCTTAGAGGTTTTTTAATCCATTAACATCATAGCCATCCGTCAATGGAATTTGACGATTGATGGCTTGGAAGATAGAGAATGAACTGTATTTTGAGAGAAAAGGTGTATTTTGATCCAAATGTCACCCAATTGCCCTAAAATCGCCTTTTTCCGGAGCAGTAAAAATTATTCAAAAATTTCAGATTTTTAAGAGGTGTTTTAATCCATTGACATCGTAGCCATCCGTCAATGGAATTTGACAATTAATGTCTTGACGGATAGGGGCCGAATTATATTTTCACATAAAATATAAACTTTGATCCAAATTTCAGTTAACTGGCTTAAAATCACCTTTTTCCTGAGGACTAAACAATTGTGGAAATTCAATATTTGTTGAGATTTTTAATCAATCAAAAATGTATTGTTTCGGATTCAATCAAAATGGGAAGAGTATTGAATTGAATTTGTTAAAATCGGAGAGATTTAATTCCATCGAAATCGAAATGAAAATTGAATCGATAATAAATTCAGTGAAATGAAAATGATCGAAAGATCTATTGATTGAAATGATCAAATCATTTTGGTGATCGATTCTTGAACGATTCGATCATTTGAAATGAACGATTTACACAGCTCTACAGACTGAACACTGAACACTGAAATGAACAGTCTCTTATAATAAACTACTAGACAGATATCAGGGATGAAATCGTGTTTCAGCAATGTATCAAAATATAAAAGGAAAGTGTATCGAATTGTACTTTTTGATTTGATTTGATAATATTTTGTCCACATTTGCTGTTGTATGAACGTATGTAATATTTCTATATCCAATTAATTAAAAAACAACTTAGCTGTTTATGTTAATTAACATATAAGGTACATACCATACTTACATATGCGAAACTTTTATAACAAAACTGTAGGAATTTGTTGCAATACCCTTCGATTTTGCGAGATTAAAATTTTATAAATTTAATGTTTTCGATTTTTATTGTTGAAACCGGTATTTTGTAGATGCCATTTTCTCGAACAAACTGTATTAATCATTTTTATTTCTTCTGTTATATCGATGTCAGCCTCGGTTCACAGTATACATTTTGTGAGGTCAGATGATTTTCTTTTTAATTTACTTTATCTTTTTCGTTGAATGCAAAAGTGGAGTGTATCGAAAAAAGTACAATCTTATCGACTTTTGCAACCCTGGCAGAGATAGAAAGAAATCTTCAATGAACTATGGGACTATATTTTTGTGCTCTGTTTATTTGGGCTGTTTGTCCGTACAAAAACTTGCAAATCGACGACGATGAATTTTAGGAATATTGATTAAAGATTTAGTACCACTTTTTAATTAATTGTATTTTCGATTTGTGAAGCTTATATAGAACGTACAGCAACGTATGATATATCAAAATAATTGTCAATTATTCAAGCTGCTAATAAAACAAAAACTAATTGTCTAGGTGCACAGATTAAAGAGTTAGTAGGTGATATGTAAATGAACAGAAATATGTTATTATCTCGGCTTAGGTACGATTAAAAAAATCAAATTTTACATGTTATATGTGAATCTATATAATCTATCTCCGGTATGAATTTGAGATTTTTAAATGCAACCATTTAAAAGATAAAAAATAATAACTGCGAAAAATCGATCAACAAAAATTATATAAAATATATAAAATATAAAAAAATACTAGGTATCAAAATTTCCTGAAACGAAACAATTTGGTATTTATTATCTTTCTTAAACTATACAATTTAGTACAATCAGCCTTAACTCTGATGTGTAGCATTTGTGAGCCATCTTTTTTAGAACTTTGAACTTACAACCAATAATATCTCACTTTGTAGATTTTTTGGAACTGCAAAATATATGTACAAAATTGTTATATTAAACTTAACCATCGATAAACAAAAAAAAGTATTACTCTGGCACTTCTCATTTGTTTTTTTTTTTTGTTCGACCATTTCACATAAAACCATATTTTAAAAAACGTCATATTGCACCTCTACATTATTTTCCTATCATAAACATTTTCAAAAAATTTCCAACGCTTAGATTTAGTTTTAGAAGCACAATGCACTGCTGAGTGCTGACTGCACTAGCTCTTGCATTTTATAATTAAAGTAATATGTATAGTTAAAACTTATATTGTTCATTTTAGAAACACCAACCAAAAATTCAACCGTACCCTCCCTATCCGCCTGCAATCATCTTCTATACATATTTGTTCATTCCAAAATGAATGGTAACACCACCAAAAATTCGATCTTATCCCCCATATACGCCAGCGTTCATCTCATATTACCATTGTTCAATTTATTCATTTTAGTAACACCACCAAAAATTCGATCTTATCCCCCTTATACGCCAGCGTTCATCTCATATACATACTTGTTCACTTTATTCATTTTAGTAACACCATAATTTACTCAAAACGACCCTATAAACATTTTCAATGTTAAAACAAACTTTTATATCTTTTATATCGCGGGTACAATTTTACAATGGCTTTTTGCGATAAATGATACTAAAAAAGTAATTACAAATATTTCAATATTTTTTGACAAACGATTAAATCACATTTGTGACCACAAGTCTAACAAGTTAATCATTACCTCAAACTGTCGGTAATGTCTATTTCGCGCTTTTTTTAAAGTCATGAAAATTGCAGTTTGCACCGATCTTTCGTATGATAGTTTTGCGAAGCGTAAAAAAATGTTATCCTTAAATTTGGTGAACAAAAATTGTTTTTGTTAATAAATAGAGTTCTTCTACTCTGCATTGTTAACAAAAAAAGCAAAAAAATTTGTAATTTAAAAATTGATGTCGAAACTCGTCTTTAGCGGAATAACCCTACTCAAAATTTGCTTACCAATTTATGTTTAAATGATACCAAAATGGTATGCATACATAATATAAAAAATAAGTTTAACAAAACAGATTCTGATTGGCTTAGTAATGTTTATGGTCAGTTTACTAATAAATAATATCAAAGCATATCTACTTAAATAATAAATCAACCCATACAAATATATACCTACGCATATATGCGATTTACATACAAATATCTGAGTTTGTTTTCCAAAATTAAATCTTTTTCAAGATATTTTCAAGAAACGGATACTAACACATAAACACAAATAAGAATCAATTTTGTATATTCTTATATATTGCAGTTGTGAGCATAATTATTTTCTTGAACAAAAAGAGCAAGTGCGTGCGATCCAGTCGTGCGTTTTATTTTTCTTGTCTTGGCTTTGAGTTTTTATGCAAATAAAATAAAATTGATAACCAACCTATTATATCTCTAACAAATATTGACTCTTTTCAAGTTCCAGGACAAAATTTTATTTATTTATTTAAAAAAATAACATGTTTTTACTTAAAAACGAGGGTAAGTGGAGTATAAAGCCAGTTTTTTAACAGTCAAATAATTTTATTCAAGTATAAAATGCAGTTCAATTTTTCGGCTCAGTTAATTTAAAAGATATTGAAATTTCAGTCATCATCATAATAATATGTAATTTTTATAATCTCGGTCCCTTTTTTACCGATTTTCACAAATGAGTTGTTACAAAATGCAGAACTATTTATATACAGGGTGTCCCGTAATGAGTGGATAATACTGCAACTGGTGATAGCAGGCCTTATGACTGCTCAGAAAAAAAATATAAAAAAAAATATTTTTCTTGTGGTCTCCATGGTATAATTTATTTTCGAAAAATGTTAAAAAATTCGGGGTCTCCTAAAATACCTAATTACAACGGCCACCCATAAAGGATTCTTATTATTTTTGTATTTTTATAATATTCTTGAATAACCGTTCTAAATGATGGGTAGTAAATTTTAACACCAGCTGATGCATTTTTTGTGTTATAATTTTTTTAAATTATTTTTTTATTCAAAAATAATTCAATATTTTTTTTCACCAAAGTTTGAAAAATCATAAAGGGAAAAAAATGTATGAGAACATAGGTGGCAAATTTGATAAAAATCGGTCTGTTTAATGTACTTTCCAAAATGGTATAACACATGTTTGTGTCTACAATCATAGCCAATAAAATTGGCATTTGATCTACTATAGTAGTTTCTTAACATTTTATCAGATGAAATTAAGTTACTAAATTAAGTAGACACTACGACAACGAATGAATGACTAATATTGTTTTTTTAATTTTTATTGCATTTAAAAATAACCGTTCTTAAATAAAGGCAATAACATTTAACACTAGTTGCTGGATTTTTTTTTAAATAATTTTTTTAATTAATTTTTAATAAAAAAATGATTAAATATTTATTTTCATCAAAGTTTGATGACTACAAAAATTGAGTTGTAAGGAAAAGTCAATAGATATACCAGTGTCACTATTTCGTCTGCTAAATTCACTAACTATAATAATAATATGCACTTTCAAAAAGGTTTCGATTTAGGTATGGGAGATGCGATAAATAAAAACAACAGTATTAAAATTATGATTTATTTGTATTTTTAAATAAATTTATATCAAGTGTTCAAACTGTCCCCCATTCACTGTGATACAGGCTCTGCATCTTCTAATGAAGGACCTCTCAATAGAACAAGCATATTGGCGCTCGTTTATTTTCATCACAGCGTCTTGAACACGACGACACAGTTCCGTAATGGATGTAATTGGTTTAGTATAAACCATTTCTTTCAGGCACCCCCAGTAGAAAAAGTCCAAAGGATTTAGGTCTGGCGAACGTGGTGGCCACAAAATTGGGCCCAGACGGCCTATCCACCTGTTTGGATACGTTCGATTCAAGTACCTCCTTACATTTACAGCATAATGAGCAGGACATCCATCGTTTTGAAGCCACATTGAATTCCTTAGCTCCTCGGGCACTTCTTGCAATAGAGTTGGCAAATTAGTTTTCAAGAAATTAAGATAGGCTTCACCATCTTAGTTGCCTGGTAATTCAAAAGGGCCTATAATTTGTCCATTCAGGATACCTGCCCAGTAATTGATTTTGAATTGGTACTGCGATCTGTCCTCGCGCATTAAATTTGGATTTTCCAGTTGCCAGCTATGTAATTTATGGATATTGAAATATCCATCCCATTTAAGAGTAGACTCATCACTCCACAATATTTTTTTGAAGAACTCCGGATCTTCGTGAATTTTTTCCAACATTTTTTGACAAAAAATAACTCTTGCGGGGAAATCTCTTGGTAGCAGAGTCTGGACACGCGTGAAATGAAAAGGATGAAATTTATATTTTTGCAATACCTTATGAACTGATGATTTTGCGATCCCTGTTCGTCTTGCAATCTCCCGTGTTGATGTAGTTGAATCTGCTTCAATTGCATTCAGCACAATACCATCAATTTCTTCTCGCGGTAAACGTCCTCCGCTAGTGCTGCCCAGTCCATTACCAGGCATTCGTCCTTCTGAAAAACATTGGTGGACTCTGATGAACACTCGATAGTCCGGATGTCGCGCATTTGGATATCGCTCTCTATAGAGTGCTGCAGCTGCGTTAGCGCTTCCTCTGCATTCCCCGTATATTAAATGCATATTTGCATACTCCAGCGGCGTATACTGTGACATTCTTAATCAGTATTAATTTAATCAAATTCAAAAATGCGTTTAATTGACGAAACCAGTATAACAACGTTATACGTTATGTAATGACAGAAAATTGACAATATTTGCAAATAATACTTTTGTATGCATTTTAATGCCTATTTTATTACAAGTCAATTTTGATTTGAGAAAGTGTTAAAAATCTTCTCTAGTAGATAAAAAGCCAATTTAATGTGTTATTGCTGTAGATAAAAGCTTATGATTTACCATTTGGGAAAGTACATTAAAAGGAGATTTTTTTTAACATTATTTGCCACGAAAGTTTTCAGTTCTTTGTCTTTTTTATTAACTTACAAACTTTGATGAAAATAAATATTTAATCATTTTTTTATTAAAAAATTAATTAAAAAAATTATTAAAAAAAAAATCCAGCAACTAGTGTTAAATGTTACTGCCTTTTTTTAAGAACGGTTATTTTTAAATGCAATAAAAATTAAAAAAAAACAATATTAGTCATTCATTCGTCGTCGTAGTGTCTACTTAATTTAGTAACTTAATTTCATCTGATAAAATGTTAAAAAACTACTATAGTAGATCAAATGCCAATTTTATTGGTTATGGTTGTAGACACAAACATGTGTTATACCATTTTGGAAAGTACATTAAACAGGCCAATTTTTATCAAATTTGCCACCTATCTTCTCATAAATTTTTTTCCCTTTATGATTTTTCAAACTTTGGTGAAAAAAATATTGAATTATTTTTGAATAAAAAAATAATTTTAAAAAATTATAACACAAAAAATGCATCAGCTGGTGTTAAAATTTACTACCCATCATTTAGAACGGTTATTCAAGAATATTATAAAAATACAAAAATAATAAGAATCCTTTATGGGTGGCCGTTGTAATTAGGTATTTTAGGAGACCCCGAATTTTTTAACATTTTTCGAAAATAAATTATACCATGGAGACCACAAGAAAAATATTTTTTTTCTGAGCAGTCATAAGGCCTGCTATCACCAGTTGCAGTATTATCCACTCATTACGGGACACCCTGTATACCTATTTTCACAATATTGACTTAATTACACTATTTGACCCAGCGGAAGATGTTCTACGTCTGTAAGAAGGGGCAATGTTTCTTATAAGTTTAATATTCAAAAATAAATATTTTTAGAAATGAAAAAGCAAAATTTTTGATTTCCTTAAAATTAACAAATTGGACATTTGCTCGTTTAGAACCAAGGTACAGAACTATTAATATTTTGTTTACTTGATTTGTTTTTTTTTTTTTTTGTTTAATTAATATTCCAATAAAAATTAATTTTGAAATGAAAATCAACCCCACTTTCCAATCTATTGGACTATCTATGAAAAATAAGGTCTGTTCCATGTTGGATGTAAATAAAGGTAAAAACACATTTGACGTTGACGTTACTACCCTTTCGGTTTACAAGCTGGATCGAGCACTCGAGTTGGATTATGAGATGAGTTGACATGGTATTGAGATTACAAATAACATTTACATTTAAAATTAATGCAAAACAAATACAATTGAATATCCTTTAAAGCTTAATTATATTTGTATACAAACATGCAAATAAACAGTCCAGAATTCTTTATTTATGAAACAAACACCTCGCCACAAGTTTTTCGTCACAAAAACCGACGCGACTCCTCTTCCAAAGAGCGAACCAATTCCATTTCCACTCGATGCAGGTTTACAAAAAGTCAGAGCGAGCTTTAAGCTCACTTCAAAACCCTATGTAAACATAAGTAATAAATGCGTGGTTATTTTGTTTAAATGTTTTAATTTGCAATTGGGAATATCCACCGGAGATCCGAATCAAACTATCAAAGAAGAACAAAAAATATTTATAGCTGTTAGTGAACTTAGCGAATAGGTAAAGGCAGATCGGCATTTATAATGAACTATTTTTCAATGACTATCTTTTCGTTGTTGTAATACATTTCTTTTTCCCTTAATTTTGAATTCCCAACCCCATCGCTAAACAAAAACATCACTGGAAAAATCGGCCAACGAAAAAGTTTGGGAACCAGCCACCGTTTTCAGTGACCAAAAGCAAAAAAGCCTATATTTGTATATTTTTATCGTTGGTATCACTGATTAGAAAATCGGCGATCTACTCTCGCACTAGTGGTGGGTATGTCTGATGCAGCCGCACAAACATGTGAAAAAATTGTTTAAAAGAAAAACTAATTTCAGAAAAACTGAGATTTTGTGGAATCGTTTATGACTTCGTAGCAATAGCAAGCAGTAGACATACACTTATTGACAAAAGTCAGCGTACACGTTACACTCCACAAGTCTTTTTAAGGAATTGATTTGTTTGTTAATTTTTGAATTCAAATTTAGTGAAATATGAAATTATTTTGAATTTTCATAGTTACCTTGGACACAATAAAAAAAACCTTTTATTAACCAAAAACTAAAAGTGTGAGTAGACTTTTGTCAATAAGTGTACATTATGATCGTGCTAATCTTTGTTTAACTAAACGCAAAATTGATTCCAGCAAACTTGAGTATTGGCATAAAAGTGACCAGCTTATACAATTAAAAGGAAACAACTAACCCATGAACTTCCAGCGGTGCTCGACGCTCGAAAACACTTAATCATTTTTACATATAAAATCTGGTGTAAAAAAATGTACACTTGTGCGCCCACTTCCAGTTTTAACTTTGGCTAGGATAATAATCATTAGATTTGTTCGTTGATCCCTGAAGTGACCTTGGGGTCGCCCTAAAGCGTTTTTTTGAAAAACCTGAACTTAACCTGACGAGCCAATTCTGTGTTTTTTGAAACCCTGGGGTCGCCCTCAACTCACCATGAAGTAGAACTAGTGGCCTTTTCGATTGGGGACAGAATGACAGTTCTGGTTCTGAAAAAAAGATCAAATTGATCGGGATTTGATTTCAGAATCGAAATGAGAAGCGTTCACACGTATCGAATCGGTATTCCGGATTGCCAATCAAAAAGGCGATAGGTTTTTTCCTGGGGCGAGTTGAGGTAAAGATTAAGCTGTCAAATTGGCATGAGCTTTGAAGAAATTTTTTGTTGTGGATTCACGTTCTGGAGGTTATCCATTTGTTTTTGAAACAGAAATACAAGGAGTACACAAATGTACTTTATTATTATTAAATAGATGTAGAAAATAGAAACTATTGTTTGTTTTTATTCATTTTTAATACAAATTTTGTTTCTTGTTTATCTCAACAACGCAATTGAGAGCCCTTTGGTGTTTTTTGAGAACCGAGAAACCCATGCTTTTTTTTGCCAGTTCTTGGTGTTGTCAAGAAAACCTCGGTCAAGCCTGGGTAAACTTCAATGAACGAACCTATTTGTCATCTAAAAAGGTTAGGAAATTGAACATTTTTCTCCTAATTTTGTAAAAGAATAAATTTTCTGTGAATCGCCCATATGCATATTACAATTCCAGTCGTTTAAGCTCTGATTTTGTTTGCTGCAGGAGCATGCCTTGAACGCAATACTGAAGCCAAAATTTACATGTTCTTGCAGTACCTTTTTTATCTTTTCAATCCACTGAAATTAGCACTTCAACTACGGGGTGAAAATAAAATTAAAAATACTTCTCTAGAACTTTATCTTTTTAAATCTATTTTAAGGTGTTACCAATTCTACGCATTGCTTAACTCAAAAGGCGTCATAGTGTAGCGTTTAATCTAATTATGGCAATAAAAGTCCAATTTGAAATTGGACATACGGCAACGGTGAAAACCAAGCGCACTCCCGAAGGTTTCACTCATGATTGGGAGCTTTACGTGCAAGGTGTAAATAAAGCTGACATCAGTTCATTTGTTGACAAAGTTGTTTTTAACTTACATGACTCGTTTCCAAGACCCAAGAGATGTAAGTTACAAAAAAAATCCTCAAAATGCTCTCCAACTTACATTATTTTTTTTTAATTTATTTTCATAGCCATAAAAGAACCACCATACGTGATAAAAGAATCGGGATACGCTGGTTTCGTACTCAACATAGACATCTATTTCCGCAATCGCGATGAACCAAAACGAGTGACATACGTGTACGATTTGGATCTCCAACATGAAGGTCCACCATATCATCGGTGTGAGATAAAAAAATTTATATTTGAAGCACCTTCGGAAGATTTCCGCCAAAAACTGGTAAAAGGTGGTGGTATTGCGGTATCGGCTGTTGTTGGTGGTGCTATTGCCAGTGACGATAAAAGCCTCGATATGAGTGTTCCAGACAGTCGAAGTCAAATGGTGGGCAAACCAAAATTAAGCATTGATGCAACAAGTTCAACCTCTTCGTCATCTTCGAAGAAACACAAACAGCGACCAGACGATAGTAAATTGAATACTTTTGCGAATCTCTTTGGGACTCCAATAACCAAAAGTGCCCCGAAATTTTCTCCAGATCCAAAAACCAAAACAGCAAATGGTGGTGCTATTGGTCCAACAGGTCCCTCTGTTCCAGGTAAAGGCAAAGATAAATCGAGTTCGGTGACTGGTGGTGCAACAGCTGGAACTGTGTCTTCAGGTCCTGTTGCCGGTAGTGGTAAAGATAAGGAAAAACCAGAGAAAAAGGACAAACACAAGCAAAGCCCACATAAAGATAAATTGCACGATGAAAAGGAAAGCAAGAAAAAATCTGATGGAAAGCATGATAAGCGAGAAGAAAAGAAAAAGGACAAAAAAGACAAGGAGAAAGAAAGAGATAGGGCTAAGGAGAAGCCTTCTAAACGCTCACTCAGTCCCAAAAGCGCAGCAGCTTCGGCGCCCAGCCCAAAGCGGCCCAGTCCTGTGCGGTCTTTGTCTGCCGCTAGTCGAGATGATGCATCAGCTAAGTCATCTAGCAAGGCTTCTGAAAGTGACAAACGTGCAAGCAGCTCCTCAAGCGGAAAAAAGTCGAAGAAGGAAAAGAAATCGCACGACAAGGAACGTGACCACAAAGAGAAACATCGTACTGATGTTAAGGAAAGCGTTCCCTCTGTAAGTGTTGCACCTGCTGTAGTTAATGCTGCGCCAGTAGTGCCCGCTGTAGCAACCGCTGTCCCACCATCAAAGGCTGCAAACACTACAGTTGCTCCAAAAACCGATCTCAATAGCAATAAAAATCTAAAAGCCTCAGAAAAGGACAAGGACAAAGACTCAAAGAAAACTGACTCGAAATCTTCAGAAAAAGAGAGTACGCCAGTACAAGCAAACGATAAGAAATCATCCACAGATAAAGATAAAAAATCACACAAACATAAAAAGAAAGACAAGAACAAAGAAAAGGAAAAAGAAAAAGAGAAAGAAAAAGAAAAAGAAAAGGATAAAGATAAAGATAAAGATAAGGATCAGCCATCTAAGAAATCAACCAGCAGCAAAGATAAAAAGGACAAAAAAGATAAAACTGTCAAAAACGAACCCGCAGCTCCAACAACCACAGCAAGCAATAGTAATTCTGCAGCAATATTAAAGAAATCGACAGTTGCTACTGATGTGGATACACCAACAGAAACTGGCAGCACAAAATCAACCTCAAGTGCAGTGTCAGGTTCCTCTTCGACGAAGACAACGTCAACGACAAATAAACAAAGCAATAATGTCGCTGCATCAACGGTGCCTATATCAAATAGCACCACTACCAACACGGGAACAACAATATCAGCAAGTGGCCTTTCAAATGCTCCAAACGACCTCAGCGATGTAGATAGTCTTAACTCAGAGAGTCTTCATGCGGTTTCGAACTCGAATTCAGATAAAGTCGTACCAACACAAAACTCAGACAGCTCGAATAGTAGTTTTCCGGAATTGCCGACAGTGGCCTCCAAACCAGCGCCTGTATTTCAAGCTCCAGCTAATCCAACACCACCTACAACTCCTTTAGCTACTGCAGCTCCAGCGGCGATAGCCGAGCCACCTCGACCACAACCAGTACCAGCCGTTGAGAAGAAAACCCATCGCAGTGGTGCTGAAAAATCAAAGGCTGACAAAACTGCGGAAAAAGAAGACAAGAAACGTCGAAGAAACTCCATAGCGGTGAACACGACTTTCGTCGAACCGCCTTTGAAACAAATCAAAAAGGATTTAAAACCAGCTCGAGAGAAATCCCAGTCACCGCTGCTTCGAACCGAAGAAAAACAAACTTTCTTACCTCCCCCGGCTACAACATCAACACTACCAATCCAAAACACACCCGTTACGGCTCTCAATCTCGAGTACCTATCCGAATTACAGGAACTGCACCAGAAAATCATGACCCTACAAGACAACGAAGAGTTGCAACAAGTGGTCGAAATGATTGCCGCCACCGGACGCTACGAAATTACTAGCAAAACATTTGATTTCGATTTATGTAAGCTGGATCGTCATACGGTGCAAAGGTTGCAAGACTTTTTCGCCACCTCTGTGTCGTGACACAAAATAAGACTGTAGAAGCCAAACAACAATTTTGCAGAACTCAAAAACTGAAACAGTTAATCTACTACCATCGCGCATTTCTTTACTTCCTACCATTTTTTCTTCTCAAAAAAAAACAACAAAACAAAAAACATCAACAGCATAAGACTTGCAAAAACCCAGGTAAAGCAAAAGCAATTATTGTTACATTTGTTTTAATTTATTTTTGAATTTTATTCCCACGTGTTTATGTCTATATAAGATAAAAAAATATTAATTAAAAACAAAAAAAAAAGTGAAGTTTGTAAATAAATCAAAATACTATATTCTAGATTATTATCTTCATTATATACACATAAATATATATATATATATATATACACACAAATATTGTGGACTTAGACTTGTAAATATATAACATAATAAAAATATATAAAATTATTATATTACCCAAGTTAAACTGAGAAAAGTAAAATATTTGATAGCATTGTATGTATATTGAAAAAATGAAAATAAAATTAAAATAATACAAAAAATATCTAAATATTCCAAACAAAATGTATAGTCATCACACATGTGTCCGTCCGCTTATTAAACAAACAAAAATATTATTACACAATTACAAACATAATATTTATTCGAATACACAAAAAAACAAAAATTAAAAAAAAAATTTAATTAAATAAAAAGTGGCACATAGTATGACTCGTAATATAAATATAAAAACATACCTACGCAAAATACAAAATAGAAGTTTCAGGTTAGATTTAGAATAAAATTCTAATGGTTGATGGTTGGTTTATGAGAAAAGTACAGATTTAAGGCAAAAAATAATAAAACTAGGAGGCTGTTAACACAAATTATAAAGCTTTTAAAGATGAAAATACTTTCGATTTGAGGTTTTCGACATTTTTCGATTTATAAATGAGACTAGAGACCCGAAAATTTATAACAGTTATAACAATTTATCACCATAATAAGAATTGCGCATATCAACGCGCTTCGTGTGGATTTAAAAAAAAACTCTGGCTGCCCGAAGTACTTGAGTAAACAGAACTGTTATAAATTAGAATTTTTTTAGTCCCTTCCTTGATTTATGTATACCTTCGATTTATTACAAAGTTTTATGTTACACTTTATTCTGGATACAATAGCTAGCTGGTGTTAAGTTGATGGCTGATGTAGGTATAAGTTTAGGTAAGGTAAGGTTGGAAGGGGAGGTTATGTGTTAAACTGCATCATTTCATTCATTCCGCTCTCCAATTTTCAAAAGTAGACGGTTATAGAGGTAGAGGCCCCTTATTTTAAACATGCATAATTTATATAAAAGTTTAACGGTGGGCTACTTATTTTCACTGTTAGAAATTATGCGTTAAACCTCTTCATCGATAGAACTGCCTTGTGATCAATTAAGCGTTTTCAAAGATGGCGAATATCAAGACCGGTGATATTTGTTTACAGTAAAGAGCAATACAGCTTGGGCTCTGAGAAATTTCCAAGACCCCAATTGAAGTTGTCGATTTGTTGATCGGTTAACGACTAGGGCTTTTTTTAATCATAATTTGAGTTAGATCTCAAGTCCATAATAAAGGGGTCAGATGTTAAAAGAAGGCTTTTAACAAAATCCATGCTGCTGGTCGCACGCAAAACAATTGTTATACAAGTTTAATCGAAATAATCATACATATATCTTTGTTGCGTTCTTTTGCTGCTTCAAAATTTGATTCAGGGGCGGCACTAAGAGCCCGAGTAGTCTCTTTAACTTATCCCGGCTCGAACTTATAATTTGAGCCGGTCACAACCTGACCAACTTATTCAAATAAGGAACTCCTTTCGTCATCACTGAAATGCTCTGCAACTTCAGTCTGCAACTTCAGTCCCTTAGTTAATTTTTTACTTTAATGAATATTTGAAATCAGTAGAATAATCAAGAAAAGCTTTTCTTTGTAAAAGAGCTTTATTCTCAGAAATAACCAAATAAGATTGTTGGAAAACTAAAGAATAAATAAAAGGGTTTTGTTAATTTAAAAACGATCAAAAATGATACAAACTTTGACCAACAGAAAGAACTTCATCTTTAAAAGTAAATTATTATGTTAACAAAAAATAAAACATAAAAAGTGCTATGTGGCCTTCATTTGTATGCTCCAATGTAAAAATAAAAGATCACTTTTATCTGCAATATTATACAATATATGTATTATATAATGAATATAATTATATACACATATATATTAATATATATTATATACATTACAAAAAATAAAATCTAAAAAAAAAAACAGTTACATGTGTTGAAAGAAACGCAAACAAAAAAAAATATATATGTATACATACCTAAATAAAACTCAACCAAATATAGATTCTCAAAAAAGAATTAAGAATAATAATACAAAACAATAATAAAATAATAAAAACAAAAAGAAATAAAATAAAACAAAACATTACAAAGACATCATAGGCATTTTATCATCTAAGTTTGAATGCACAATTTTTAAAATTAAAAACATACAAAAATAAACGAGAAGTAAAGATGTTTCAAATATTTATTTAATATTAATTTTAAACTTTTAATTAATTATTATGTAAAACTATAAACTAAGGACTTCACCACGTCACATTAGTTTGTTATTCTGTAATTTTAATCTCCATTGAGTGGGATAAATAAAAAATAAAAATTATACACTTTTTTTTTTAATTCTTAAGTTCGATTTGAATTTGAAAAAAAAAAACAAGTTAATTGGTAAGTATGCTGTTAATATTCTGTAGGTATACATTCATTATATAAGTGCTTAAAATAAAAGTGCACAAGAACGCACATCATCATACTACTTAAGGAAATCATTTCTTTGAAGTTATTTTAAATGAATAATTTCCTCAGCTCTGCACCATACATCAGGACCGGGATGATAAGCGTTTTATACAGGGACAGTTTAGTCGCTCGAGAGAGGTCTTTGCTTCTCAATTGCCTTCTTAGCCCAAAGAAACAGCGATTGGCAAGAGTAATTCTTTCTTTGATCTCAGCACTGGTATCGTTCGCTGAGTTTATAGCGGATCCTAGGTAGACAAAGTCTGACCAACTCAAAATTATACCTGTCTATAGTGACGCTCTGTCCGAAACATCGGTGTTGGGTGTCCTTTCTTGTTGACAGCATATACTTCGTTTTGCTGTCATTCATCGTTAAACCCATCTTCTTGGCTCACAAAAACACCACTGACATTACGCTTTGTTCGTCCGATTATGTCAATGTCATCAGCGTAAGCGAGTAATTGGACGGATTGGATTGTGCCTCTAGTGTTGACGTGAGAGTTTTGTATACTATTCTTTCAAGAACGATGTTGAAGAAGTTGCATGACAAAAACTAAAACTTTTTTTGACATCAAAGGTGTCGGTGAGGTCTTTGCCGACCATGATGGAGCAGCGTGCATTCTCCATCGTCATCCTGCACAAACGGACGAGTTCGGCAGGGATGCCAAAACTAGACATTGCTATATATAGCTCGTCTCTATAGATGCTGTCATACGCGGCCTTGAAATCGATGAAAAGGTGGTGGGTATCGATTTGAAACTCCTGGGTTTTCTCCAAGATCTGCCTTAGTGCGAATATTTGGTCGATGGTAGACTTCCCTGGCCTATCATGTTGTTGACAAATGGCTTCAGGCGTTCAAAAAGGCAGAGAAGATCTTGTAGGCGATGTTAAGAAGACTGATGCCTCTGTAGTTTATGCAGTCCAGAGAATCGCCTTTCTTGAGGATCGGGCGAACAATATTGAGGTTCCATTCATAGGGCATGCTTTCCTCCGACCATATTTTACAGATGAGCTGGTGCATACTCCTAACAAATTCATCGCCAGCCGCTTTGAATAGCTCAACCGCAAGGCCATCAACTCCAGCAGCTTTATTGGAATGAAGTCCATATCCTCAGCACCAACTGCGATTCTACCACGATGTTACCCTGATCATCGTTTCCTTCTTAGAAACTTGGAGCTGATATACACCCATCTTAATATAATACTTAAAAAAAAAATATAACGAACACCATAATGCACAAATAAGATTTGAACAGCCGCATAGCGCATCAAGTACACCTATTGGTAGATGGAACGAAACTCAAATTTCACATGTTATATTATTTTTTATTGAAGAACATAAAAAAGTAATTCAAATTTAAAAGTTTTGCGACCTTTAGTCCAAATGCGTTTCGCCCAGGTACAACAATTGGGCTCATCAGTTAGATGTTGTTGTACCCTTCTAAGACGCATAATTTTTAGTCGATGGTTACCGACACGTATAAAATAAACAGCACAAAAGCACTGTAAATTATATAATGTTCTAGTGGAATTTGGTTAAATTCAGACAACTAGAAAAATATGATGGGAAAGCCCGTGGTCTGGCTGGTATAAGATTTAGAATAAAACGTAAATAATTGAAAATTAATTATTTTTGTTTTTGTTTTTGTGGACTCTTGAATTGAAATTCAAATTTAAAAGTTTTGCGACCTTTAGTCCAAATGCGTTTCGCCCAGGTACAACAATTGGGCTCATCAGTTAGATGTTGTTGTACCCTTCTAAGACGCATAATTTTTAGTCGATGGTTACCGACACGTATAAAATAAACAGCACAAAAGCACTGTAAATTATATAATGTTCTAGTGGAATTTGGTTAAATTCAGACAACTAGAAAAATATGATGGTAAAGCCCGTGGTCTGGCTGGTATAAGATTTAGAATAAAACGTAAATAATTGAAAATTAATTATTTTTGTTTTTGTTTTTGTGGACTCTTGAATTGAAATTCAAATTTAAAAGTTTTGCGACCTTTAGTCCAAATGCGTTTCGCCCAGGTACAACAAAAATTATGCGTCTTAGAAGGGTACAACAACATCTAACTGATGAGCCCAATTGTTGTACCTGGGCGAAACGCATTTGGACTAAAGGTCGCAAAACTTTTAAATTTGAATTTCAATTCAAGAGTCCACAAAAACAAAAACAAAAATAATTAATTTTCAATTATTTACGTTTTATTCTAAATCTTATACCAGCCAGACCACGGGCTTTACCATCATATTTTTCTAGTTGTCTGAATTTAACCAAATTCCACTAGAACATTATATAATTTACAGTGCTTTTGTGCTGTTTATTTTATACGTGTCGGTAACCATCGACTAAAAATTATGCGTCTTAGAAGGGTACAACAACATCTAACTGATGAGCCCAATTGTTGTACCTGGGCGAAACGCATTTGGACTAAAGGTCGCAAAACTTTTAAATTTGAATTTCAATTCAAGAGTCCACAAAAACAAAAACAAAAATAATTAATTTTCAATTATTTACGTTTTATTCTAAATCTTATACCAGCCAGACCACGGGCTTTACCATCATATTTTTCTAGTTGTCTGAATTTAACAAAATTCCACTAGAACATTATATAATTTACAGTGCTTTTGTGCTGTTTATTTTATACGTGTCGGTAACCATCGACTAAAAATTATGCGTCTTAGAAGGGTACAACAACATCTAACTGATGAGCCCAATTGTTGTACCTGGGCGAAACGCATTTGGACTAAAGGTCGCAAAACTTTTAAATTTGAATTTCAATTCAAGAGTCCACAAAAACAAAAACAAAAATAATTAATTTTCAATTATTTACGTTTTATTCTAAATCTTATACCAGCCAGACCACGGGCTTTACCATCATATTTTTCTAGTTGTCTGAATTTAACCAAATTCCACTAGAACATTATATAATTTACAGTGCTTTTGTGCTGTTTATTTTATACGTGTCGGTAACCATCGACTAAAAATTATGCGTCTTAGAAGGGTACAACAACATCTAACTGATGAGCCCAATTGTTGTACCTGGGCGAAACGCATTTGGACTAAAGGTCGCAAAACTTTTAAATTTGAATTTCAATTCAAGAGTCCACAAAAACAAAAACAAAAATAATTAATTTTCAATTATTTACGTTTTATTCTAAATCAGAACATAAAAAAGTGTTTCATATGTATGTGGGTACTAGAGAATGCAATCCCGGGCTGGTTTTTCAATCCCGGGATTTCGGGATTCAAAAACTTCAATCCCGGGATCCCGCGATTTCAAAAATATTTTTTAAATAGTTATTCAGAATATATTTTTGTTTGAATTTGTTCGTTTTCCAAATTAAAAACGCTTTTCTGAGTATGCAGAGAGTTAATACTTCTACTTAGGCCTCCGCCTGGCAAGAAAAATAAGTTTTATGGTTGAAATGTTTTTATTTAGAAGAAAAAAATTGATATTCTCCATGTTTTCTCACAAAACAGAAAAGTTCTTAGGCAATAAAGAAACTAGTTATTTGATACAAATGTACCTATCTACTCTTAACTGCCTGAATAGAATGCAAGACGGAGCTGGAATAGTTGTCAAAAATGCTGCAGCTGGAGCTGCAAGAGTTGAACAATTTTTAACTTTTACTGCAGCATTTTTGACATCTATTCCAGCTGCGTCTTGCATTCTGTTCAGGCAGTAGGGCTAAAACTCGCAATACCCAGAGAAATTCGCCATTCTGTTCAGGCAGTAGGGCTAAAACTCGCAATACCCAGAGAAATTCGCCATAATTAAATTTAATTATTAAATATCTTTTAAATGGAACTTTAAATGTGGTTTTCTTTCAAACAATAACAAAATCATTTAAAACTTATTAAAAATTAAATTTGATCGTGAAAAATTTTTCTGGTATGAATTTGGCAAGTTTTGGTTCACAACGAAACTGGGCATTAAAATATAATAGATTTATTGACAATTTTTAAAGAAAAAATATTATTTCTTGTGGAATATTTTTTTATTTGTTTAAGAGTGCTCCGGACTGAAATGGTGATTTCATGAAAAAGATTGTGAAGCGTGTACTTGTCCGATCAAAACGATTAAGGTGTATATGGACAGATAAACTCATTCTCTAGGACATCATTGGAAAAAATTTAATTTTGTGCTCTAGTTTTTGGTAAAAAATGGCAAAATGGGTGTTTTTCAAAGCAAATGCAGCTTACACTATAGCATTTTTTGCAAAATAATGTTTCATAACTTAAATTCCATATTTGTATTAGGACTCTTTTGAAGAAAATTTTAAATTTTGTTCCTAATAAAATTTTAATAATACAAAATAAAAATGCTCGTAAATTTTGAAAACCGTATTTTTGGCAGTTTTTTAGTGAATATAAATTCAATTTATTTTTTCACGATTTTCATTAATTATATACTCATAATTGTATAATTTGGTATTGAAATTTTTAATTCTTAAAGGCATTTTTTGAAAGAAAATTCATGGAAATTTGGAAGTTAAAATCAGTTACTTTTACAAAATGGTTTTTTTAGTACAATAATACGCCTACTAGTGACCAATTATTAAAAATACAAAGTATCTGATGAAAGTGAAAACCCGGTCTTATATGTATATGCAAAAAAAAAAGTTAGCAAATTAGTGGTTTTGTTCAGTTCGGATAACTCTTAACAAAAATATTATTATAACTCCAGCCTATATGCTTGAAGGTAACACACACAAGTTGTTGTTGTTCATTCAAAATTATTCAATATAAATTGATGTTTAATGCGCAGCATGCTACTACACACAAACCCAACTAAAAAAAAAATATTTTATTCACTTGTTTCCAAAATAAATTGAATATTTTTCATACTTTTTGAACTCAACTGAAACCGACATCGAAAGAATCATTGACTTATTAGGTACATATATAGGAAGTCAATGGGTTGAAAAGTCGTACGGTTACGCATCGAAAAAAAAATAAAACAAAGGGGGACGACCAGTTTTGACCTACATAAAAATTGTTACTGAACGAAAGTCTAAATGCAAGCAGGAACAAAAATTGTATGCGAATATTTTAGCCACCAATCCCGGATATCCCGGGATTGAAGCATTATAATCCCGGGATGTTCGGTATCCAAAAATGGCTTGGGATCCCGGGATTGCATTCTCTAGTCTAGTGCAGCGTTTCACAAAGTGTGTTCCGCGGAACCCTGGGGTTCCGCGGGAGAGTTTTCAGGGTTCCACAAATTTCTTGAAGAATAAACAGTAACATACAAACAATAAAAGACAAAAAATTAAAAATGTCCACAAAAAATATATTGAACATTTTTTTTTAAGTTTATATTTTTGAATCGAAGTGTGAACTTTAAGGTCATAAACTGTTTCATGATTAAACACATCATTAATTGGGGAAAATGTATTGATGTATGCAGCGACGGAGCCGCAGCAATGGTGGGAAAGATTAAAGGGGTTGTTTCAAATATACTTTGCTCCTAGAAGTACCAGCAGTCATTGTATTTTCCATCGTTATGCACTTGTTATGAAAAGAATGCCAACTGATTTAAAAAAAGTTCTCGGTGAAGCTGTGAAAAAAGTAAATTTTGTAAAGAGTCATCCTCTCCAATCGAGATAGTTTAAATTAATGTGTAAAGATATGGGAAGTCAGTACGAATCGCTTCTTCTTCATACTGAAATCCGATGGCTTTCCAGAAGAAAAGCTTTATCCAGGTTATTTCAACTTCGTGATGAGTTAAATGTGTTCAAACTGGAAAAAAATATGTCTTCAACTGCAAACCTCTTTGATATTGCATGATGAGAAATTGATTTCAAAATTAGCTTACCTTGCAGACATTTTCGAGAAGATCAACAAAACTTCTACAGCTCTGCAGGAAAAATCAATAACAGTATTTTTTGCGAGAGACAAACTGGCAGCTTGAAAATGAAAAATTAATTTCTGGCTCTTAGTCCAGTAATTTGTGCTCAAAAAGGCTCTTTGCGAGCAAGTTGTGGGGAATTTGAGATATTCGAATCTAAAGATTTAAAAAAAAATGCATTTTTTATGCTAATTTGAAGTTCTATTTTTTCGAGGTAATTTTTTTCGAAAAAATGTTTATGGTCATGATTGATCATATGAACATCATATGAACATTTTACTTCAAAATTCTATTTGAATGTTTCAAATACCTCCATTCGTCTTCGAGAACGTTGGTTTTCGTCTTGCTACCTTATTAAAACGAAAACCAACGATTTCTCGAAGACGAATGGACGTATTTGAAAGATTAAAAAAGAATTTCGAAGCAAAATGTTTATACTTCAGAATGGCCATAAATATTTTTTCGAAAAAAATTACCTCAAGAAAAAAACAATCCCCAAATTTGTATAAAAAATGCATTTATTTTTAATTTTTAGATTTGAATAGCTACCTCAAAAACGTGACGTGATAGAGCAATTTTAAGGCCAGATT
The DNA here is from genome assembly GCA_963921185.1 of Dasysyrphus tricinctus. Lineage (NCBI taxonomy): Eukaryota > Metazoa > Arthropoda > Insecta > Diptera > Syrphidae > Dasysyrphus > Dasysyrphus tricinctus. The sequence continues at coordinate 273,336,261 of OY992530.1, read as the reverse complement.
CGAACTCAGCACGTCAAAGACCATCAGAAAAGTATGTCTTGGTTCATGTTACAGACAAAAATTCAAATTTTGTCACACAAAGTAATTTCTTAGAGCTTTCGAGTGGATTTTCGAAAACAGTAAAAATACATGAATTTTTGACTAGCGCTTGAGTCCAAATGGGTTGTCGCAGAAGAAAACCTAAAAAAGGGAGTTTTTGGAAATTATGTATGCTTTCAATGGTAGCTTGATGTAATTTTCGAATAGTTGGAAGTTCTCGAGCCATTAGTGAAAACTCCCAAAAATGCATTTTTGCATCATTTTTGGCATTTTTTTCCATGTTGCGTCATGAAATTTTGTTGGCAAACTTCAGATTCGGATTCAGCACCCCGAAAACATAAAGGAGCGAACAAATCAAAACTACCCCACAATTTGCATGGTAAAAATACATGACTGGACCTCATGTGTACAAATGAACAATTTTGAGTGTTTTCCAGTTTTACATGAATGCTTGCAAGAAAACATGCTTGAACTCAGAGCAGATATTAGCAATATTATTGCTTTCCATTTGGTTAGTCTCGAAAGATTAATGCTCGATTACTTTCCAGATACAAATACTGACATCGAGTGGGTACAAAATCTATTTCTAATGAAAACCATCAAGCCTTTGACCCTGAGTATACATCAGGAATACGAATCCCTGATAGATCTGCAGAGCTCCTCTTCATCAAAGTTTGTATTTGATTCTGTATCATTAAACGAATTTTGGATCGGTATTAAGAATGAATTCCCTGAGCTTGCGAAGAAAGCTATATTAAATTTGCTACCTTTTGTTACAACGTACCGCTGTGAAGTAGGCTTTTCAGCGTATACTTATACGAAAACTAAATACAGATCGAGGCTGGACGCTGCCCCAGATAAGCGAATACAACTTTCGGACATAGAAGCTAATTTAAAATGAATTGTAAATCAAACAATGAAACAGATTCATTCTTCACACTAAATAAAAAATTGATTTTGAAATGTGTTGTTTTTCAGTTTTTGCTATTGTCAGGATGGGGTTCCGAAATATATTTGGTCATTGTTTAGGGTTCCACAGTTTAAAAAGTTTGGGAACCGCTGGTCTAGTGGGTACATATGCATGGGTATGTACATTAGGGTGGTCCATATATTGGCTTTTTGAAAGAGAAAACAATCGCACCGTTTAAGCGGGAGGGGTAATTTTCTTAAAAGTTGACTCAAAATAGAAAAATTTAAAAACAACTGGAACACTTACAATGCCATGCTACGTCTTTTTTTAAAGCCACAAATCCATTTTCTAATACACCTTTTAAATAAAGTTTCTATTGTAAATAGTTTATGAAAAAAAAAAAAATTTTCAAACTTAAAATAAAAAAAGAAATATATTTTTTTAAGCTTGAAAATTATTTTTTTTTTTCAAATCTATATACACTACGGAGGGGGTGAAATAAAAATCTGAAAAAATAAGGGAAATTGTTTTGAATCAAATAATGGCTATCCAAGACTATCCAAATTTAAGGACCACCCTAATGTACATGTATGTACATATACATATAGCCGAGGAACTTTTGTGTTAAAAACTAAGTACCAATAATATAACGGTACATTGAAAAATAAATATTTTATAAGATTTGTATAATGTACATACTAGCTGGCCGCCCCGGCTTCGCTCGCGTAGACAAAAGTTTCTTTAAAAAATAACAAAATAAAATTATAAATAAATTGAACAGTATAAATTATCAGCCTTATTGTGAATTTCACCCGGAATTTTTAGAGCTATTTTCTTATACACATTTCCTTGTTTAAAATAAAAGTAAAAAAAAAAATCTACAATCACGGGACTCTCCATGAATAGTAGTTCGCATTATTGCCATTAAATAAAAGGAATTTTTTATAAGAAGGTTTTATAATACAAATTCTATATACTACTGAAATAAATCAGCCAAGCATTAAGGATTGGACTTGTTGAATTATTGATTCAAAATAGCTTTTTATGGCCTTTAGTCCTATAAATTGGCGTTTCGTTCGGCTTACTCACTTGAACTCATCAGTGACATAGTGAGGACTTTGTCATACGCAATTTATATTAAGTTCAGTTCAACTTACATGAATTTTTCAACGAAAATCCACTGTAAACTATATCCAACAAGATTAGAATTCCTAATCATTAAGCTGGAAGTTTTTTTTGCCCTGGGCCAGGCATAGTTTCTATATAAGAAGGTTTTATAATACAAATTCTATATACTACTGAAATAAATCAGCCAAGTAGAAGACTTAGCATTAAGGATTGGACTTGTTGAATTATTGATTCAAAATAGCTTTTTATGGCCTATTAGGAATTTTTGGTGTGTTCAATTGTAACGAAGTGTTACACTTTTCACTTCCATCCCCCCCCTACACCAAGCGTTCAACAATTAATCACCGATCCGTCAGCAACATCAGCTATCAGCACCCTACATCACCATTAAACCGCCATAGACGAGTTATCAGCCATCAACATCAACTACTAGCACCCTATATCAGCATTAATACACACCATCATCCTGCATAACCAAATCACCAAATATCTACCTACATCCATGTCAACATACGCCCGCCACCACCCACCGAATGATCAACAGCCACAGCACACAGAATGCCATTGTATGTTAAACAGCAACAACTACGCACTGCATTCGCTGGTGTCACCGTCATACGATTTTTACATTAGTCTTCCTTACGATTCACACTGTCTTGTGGCACAAAAATCATGATGAGGAGGTATAAATTCCCGTAAAAGCCGAAGCTTGTAACCTCGAATTAATTCCCAATTAATGTTGAAATACTTGTTAAGTTTATACTTGCGATCAAAATTATTAAGTATCTAAGTTTTGATAATGTTGTTTGTTGATAATAATTTATAATAAATTTTCATTCTGTATATTGTTCCCATTGAATCAAGTCTTTTGATTTTACTCTGCTAAAAGGTTATGGGCCCAGGCCATAACACATTGTAAAATATTAATTGAACGACAATATATTCTTTGAAAGGAAACATGTCTGTACAGCTCAATTCTCTAGGAGTCCATCATATGGAAAACACAGATGAGCTAAGTCGTGATTTTTCAATCACAGGTAAACCTGTGACTGTGATTTGCAATTCACGATGAGTTTAACCTGTGATTGTGATTCTTGAATTAAAAAATAGATATATTAGAAAATCGGAATAATTTTAATGTGACTCATTTTACTAAATACTTTATTATTGAAAAAAAACTTAAAAACAAGAATCTTTTTTGAATAAAAAAGTTTTAACTAAATTTATTTTGTAGAGATCTATCATATTTTCGCATTAAAGATAAATGTCTCCACATTTATATGAAAATAAAAATTTCAATTTCTAGGCAGCTACTTATAAAATGTTGCACTTAAATAAGTAGTTGTGGCGTTGGGTGGATTTCTAAAAATTTCATATGTAGGTAGCGTAGGCTTTAAACAGCTTATTGACAAAAATTTAAACCCTCTGAAAAAACTGGGAAGGGATTAAACTCAAATCCAAGAAAAGAAGGCGTGGCAGTGAAGGATTTCTTAAAATTTTGTATGTTGCTTTTTAAGTTCAGACAACTTATTTACAAAATGTCAGTTTTCTAAACCAACGTATGAAAGAGAAAGCTCAAATATAAGAAAAAGAGGTGTGGCAGTGGGTGGATTTCCGAAAATATTATGATATTTTTTGTAAATAGACAACTTATTTACAAAATATAAGCTCCCAAGGGCAATGTATTATGGGTTAAACTCAAATACAAGAAAAGAAGGCGTGGCAGTGGGTGGACTTCCAAAAATGTAATATGTTGTTCTTTAGGCCCTATAGAAATTATTTACAAAATTTCAGCTCCATTGGACAACGTTTTAAGGGTAAAACTCAAATAAAGGAAAAGAAGGCGTGGCAGTGGGTGGTTTTCCAAAAATGTAGGTGTTGTTCTGTAAGCTCTAGATAACTTATTTACGAAATTTCAGCTCTCTAACGCAACGTATTTAGGGGAAAACTCAAATAAAAGAAATGGAGGCGTTGCTGTGGGCGGATTTCCAAAAATGCATATGTTGTTCTTTAGGTTTTAAACAACTTATTTGCAAAATTTCAGCTCTTTAGAGCGTAAACTTAAGTATACGAAAAGGAGCGTGGCAGTAGGTGGATGTCAAAAAATTCGCACTTGCCTTGCTGGTCACATTCAGAATCTCCAGCTTTAAAATCTACCAAATTGGAAAGCAAAATCTATCAAAAAACCAACCCATAAAATGCAAAGAAAATCACGACATCGTTCTCATTCTTTATACTTTCACCTTGGTCTGTGAGATTTTAATTTTGTTTGTGATTCTATTCTGGTCGTGATTTTGTTCACAGGGGAAAATGAATCACGACCACAGTTCTTTTCGTGATTTGTGAATTGTTCCTGTTCGTTGTGATTTTAGCACTGTGATTGTGAATTTGTGATTTTTCATAGAATGTGAAATGAGCGCAGGCACATATCAAATCACATTTAAGGCGCTCACAGTTTGTTCGTGAATTGTTCACAGGTTGTGATTGTGATTTTCTAATCACAGGTTCGAAATCACAGGTCGTGATTTTTTGCTCTTCTCTAATGGAAAAGCTTATTGGATCGGAAAATTGGTCTACATGGAGCTTTGCGATGAAGACGCAATTGGAACTGGAAGATTCTTGGAAATGTATTGAGCCTGTTCCAAATGAAGCTTTGGATCTTGCTAAAGACAAGACTGCTCGATGTAAGATGATCTTAGCTATCGACAAGAGTCTCTATGTCCATATGTTAGGGATGCAAAAACTTCAAAGGAGGTATGGACAGCGCTGCAAAATCTTTTTCAAGACTCAGGCTTAGACAGACGCATTGGGTTGCTGCAAAAGCTGTGCTCGGTGGTATTGGTAGAGTGCTCATCTGTAGAAGATTATGTCAGCCAAATCATTTCAACAGCTCAAAAATTAAATGAAATTGGGTTTGTAGTCAATGATGAATGGGTTGGAAGCTTATTACTTAAAGGACTACCAGATGAGTATAAGCCGATGATCATGAGTATTGGTAGCAGTGGAAAACAAATGACAGCAGATTCGATCAAAATGAAATTGCTGCAGGATGTGAAATTTGATTCTGCGTCATCAAACTCAGCTCTTATGTCCAAAAAAGAGACTTTTCGGAATGTGCAAAAGAAAATGAAGCCCAAAATTGACAAAAAAGGAAAATCTCGCTGCTTTAACTGTGACGGAGTTGGACATTTCGCTTCGGAGTGCCCATCCAAGTTTAAAGGGAAAGATGTCAAGTCAACAAAAGGTGGTTCTATGTTTGCAGCATTCCATGCAGAGTCCAAAAAGCATGAATGGTGTTTTGATAGTGGTGCAACTGATCATATGACGTCTGATCCTAGTTATTTTCAAGAACTCACACCATTCAAGGGGCAAATTAAAACTGCAAATAACACGACTATGGACGCAATTAGTAAGGGTGACATAGCATTGAGCGTATTAACTCCCAAAGGTCAAAGAAGGGTTGAAGTTCATGATGTCCTCTACGTTCCTAAAATAGGAGTCAATTTACTATCCATTAATTGTGGATCAGGAGAATGTTGTCATCTTCGACAAAAAAGGATGTCGTGTCATTAATTCTTCAAAAGATGTCATAGCAACCGGAAGATCTTCAAACGGACTGTATAAATTGGATATTGCCACGAATCAAAATGCGTATGTTGCTCAATGTAATCTTGACAACATTTGGCATCGACGATTTGGGCACTAAGGTCAAGAAAACTTGAAATTACTTGCTCAAGGCTTAGTAAAAGGAATCCAGCTTAACCAAAATTCATTGCCGACTTGCATATCCTGTGCTGAAGGGAAGCAGCATCGTAACAGTTTTCCATCGGAAGGGTCGAGATCAACAAAAGTTCTTGACATAATTCACTCAGACGTGTGTGGTCCCATGGAGGTGAAATCTATAAAGGGAAGTATATACTTTGTAACTTTCATAGATGATTTCACTCGAAAGGTGTTTGTATACTTTATGAAGTCTAAAGATGCTGTACTCAACTGTTTTCGTGAATTCAAAGCCGAAGTAGAAAATCAACAAGAATCACGAATTAAAATTCTACGAACGGACAATGGAAAGGAGTTTACGAACAAGGAAATGGAACGTGAGTTGAAGAAGTATGGAATTGTTCATCAAACAACAGTCCCCTACACTCCAGAGCAGAACGGCTTAGCGGAAAGGATGAACAGAACTCTAACAGAAAAGGCTCGAGCTATGCTATGTGATGCTAACATGCCAAAATTCTTTTGGGCTGAAGCAATTAATTGTGCCAGCTACATAGTTAATCGTTCACCTCATAGACAGCTCGAGAAAACGCCAGAAGAGTTATGGTGTAGTCGGAAACCAGATGTCAGTCACTTCCGTGTATTTGGTTGCACCGTGATGTCACATATCCCGAAGCAAAAACGTCGAAAGTTTGATTCAAAATCAGAAAAATGCATTTTTGTGGGGTATTCAAGCACTTCAAAAGGATTTCGTCTCTACAGCCTACAAAAGAAGGATGTTTTCACTAGCCGCGATGTATTATTCCATGAGGAGAACTTTCACTACAAGGAAAAGCTAAACGTAAATACCAAAGAAGTTCCAATGTATACTGCTGTAGTGGGGGCAAGTACCGTCAAGGATCGAGAAATCTGGTAAAAGGTTTTACCCAAAAGAAAGGTATTGACTATGAAGAAACCTATTCACCTGTAATCAGATACTCATCTATCCGGTACTTGATTGCCTTATCAGCGAGATATGATTTGGAGATTCAACAAATGGATGCTGTTACCGCTTTTCTTCAAGGTGAGTTAAGTGAAGAAATTTATGTTGAAAAACCGAAAGGGGTTTCGATAAGAGGAGAAGGTCAAGTGATGAAATTAAACAAAGCCGTTTATGGACTAAAACAATCAAGTTTAGTTTGGAACACTAAGTTGGACCGAGTTCTCCAAAAACTGGAATTGAAGCGTTCAAAAGTGGATCCTTGTATATATTTTCATCGTAAGGGTAAAAGCATGACATTTCTCGCAATCTATGTCGATGATATCCTTATCTTCACTAATGAAATGGCATATTTCGAAAACTTGAAATCAAATTTGATGAAAGAATTCAAAATGAAGTTCTTGGGAACTGCGAAGCAATGCCTAGGAATTCAGATTTCACGTGACAAAGATGGGATTTATTTGGATCAAGAAAGTTATATTTCTGAAATGCTGATAAAATATAATATGGAGGAATCTAACCCTATAGGAACTCCTATGGATGTCAATACAAAACTATCGAAAGAGATGTCTCCAAAAACACCAGATGAAGAAAAAGAAATGGCTAAAGTTCCTTACCAGCAAGCTATTGGAAGTTTGATGTTTGCAGCGCAATGCACTCGGCCAGATATATGTTTTGCAGTTAACAAATTAAGCAAATTCAATAACTGTCCTGGCAAAGAACATTGGGCTGCTGTGAAGAGAGTATTCAGATATCTTAAAGGAACAAAAGCAACAAAACTGAAATTTTCTAAAAATGGAAATTCTGAATTAGTCACTGGATACGTATGTATCTTACAAGGAGGTGCCGTGTCTTGGGCAACGAAACATCAGCCAACTGTTGCTCTATCTACAACAGAAGCCGAGTATATGGCACTTTCGGCATCAACTCAAGAGGTAATGTGGATTCGTGGTCTCGAAATTGAACTCAATCAAGATTTTAAAAATTCAGCCACGCCTATATATTGCGACAACAAAAGTGCAATTCATTTGGCATCAACTAGCAAGTACTTATCAAGATCCAAGCATATTGATGTTCGACACCATTTTATACGCGAAAAAAGAAATATGAATATTATTAACTTCGTTGGAATTGGAACTGAATTTATGGTTGCAGATAGTTTGACAAAACCAGTTACAGCGGAAAAACATAAATACTGTTCAAATAATATGGGCTTATGTTTAAGGTAAATTTTGTTCGAGTGGGGGTGTTGAAATACTTGTTAAGTTTATACTTGCGATCAAAATTATTAAGTATCTAAGTTTTGATAATGTTGTTTGTTGATAATAATTTATAATAAATTTTCATTCTGTATATTGTTCCCATTGAATCAAGTCTTTTGATTTTACTCTGCTAAAAATTAATAATTTCAAATTTACCTTGATAAGCTTAGGTCTTTTACTTGGTGCACCCGTGTATCATTTAAAGAAAACCTTTTAGGCATCCGCCGTTAAAACCCCGTTGTTCTCCCTTGGACTGGAATCAGATTCCTACCGTTGTTCTCCCTGTCTGCTCTTTGGAGTTGGTTCAGGGCTATACCCGTTGTTCTCCCTTGGACTAGCCTTGGGCTGGAATCAGATTCCTAACGTTGTTCTCCCTGCCTGCTCTTTGGAGTTGGTTCAGGGCTATACCCGTTGTTCTCCCTTGGACTAGCCTTGGGCTGGAATCAGACTCCTACCATTGTTTTCCCTGCCTGCTCTTTGGAGTTGGTGCAGAGCTATACCCGTTTTCTCCCTTGGGCTGGAATCAAAATCCTACCGTTGTTCTCCCTATCTGCTCTTTGGAGTTGGTTCAGGGCTAAACCCGTTGTTCTCCCTTGGACTAGCCTTGGGCTGGAATCAGATTCCTACCGTTGTTTTCCCTGCCTGCTCTTTGGAGTTGGTTCAGAGCTAAGCCCGTTGTTCTCCCTTGGATTAGCCTTGGGCTAGAATCAGATTCCTACCGTTGTTCTCCCTGCCTGCTCTTTGGAGTTGGTTCAGGGCTAAGCCCGTTGTTCTCCCTTTGATTATTAGCCTTAGGCTGGAATCAGATTCCTACCGTTTAATCCCCGGTCTTCTCTTCACTTCTTCCAAGTGGATTTTGTGGGCAGAGTCTACTCCTATAGCTCTACAAGAACGAGCCTAGATTTATATGAAATACCGTGTTAGTTACCTTAAGGCAAAAGAACGGAAATTGTAAGATTGTAAACCTCTTCGCATTAATACAGAGAAAATATTATAAAGCTAGTGTTTACTTTAAACCGAATTCTTTCCTTCTTAACCCGAGTTTTATCTGCTCGTTTCAAAGATAAAACTCGCTCAGCCTTATGTCGTTTTCCATTGGTTTCACTCAAGAAGACACTCATTCTGAATCCAATGGAACAGTGCTTGTTACTTCTTCTCAATTCTGAAGTTTTGTCACTATATTGGTGAATCATTAAATAAAAAAAATTTGCTGCCACACAAAAAGTAAAATTGAAAACAATAGTGAATCTACCCCTTACTTACAAATTATAGTTTTTCTTTTTGTTTTACTTATTTGTTTATTAAATTATATTAAATTCTTTGTTTTCGAGTGCACAATTAATTAAAATGGAATGTTAAACAAATATGAAGTTGCGCTGCAGTTTGTTTTGACGTTTGAGTTTGAATGCATTAGTGCTTCTAGAGTGGATTCTGATTTCAAATCGAGAAGCGGAATTCTCTTCTCGGAATCGTCAGAAGAGGATTTTTGTGCCAATGGAATGGTTTCAGAAGACTTCTGGATGCTTCGGAAGGCTTCTGAATGTCCAATGGAAAACGACATTACTGTGAGTTTCACGTGAACAACATTCCACTCGGAAAAAATTGACATTTCATTTTTCACCTATTTTGAATTTCACTTGGAAAATTGAAAATTCCCCTTTTTATGAGTACTCATTTCGGACGAAATGTTTCTTAGATTTTCACTTATTTTTTGACGGTGACCAAAATAAAAACAGAGGGTCCTGGTGCCCTTTGCGCAAGTTTTTGTTTATTTTAGGCCAAGAGAAGTTCAGGTGAAACTCATGTCATAATAGCTTTTAAAGTTCAGAGGGATCACAAACTCTTCCGGTGAAACATTTTCCATGTGAAACTCACAATAAGGCTGACTAACTAACAATCATTGAAGGGAACTAGATTAAAATATACTTTTTGAATATAACATCCGTAATTTTAAATTTATCGAAAAAATAAAAATGCATTCCTAACAAAAAGAGTAAGTTCTAGAGATTTAAATATATAGTATTTTCTTAAATTTTGTGTATCTAAGGAGTTATAACCAATTATAAGCAATAAATAAAAATCAATTTTTTATTAAAAATAAAATTTTAATGCAATGTGAAAATATTTTGCATTTAAAAAAAATGTTAATGCCAACTCGAAAACTTGTTGCATTAAAAAAATGTTAATGCAGAATAAAAATGTTTTGGATTGAAAAAAATGTTAGTACAATATGAAAATTTTTTGCATTAAAGAAAAATGTTATTGCAGGCCAAAAATTGTTTCCATTAAAAAAAAATGTTAATTCAAAATCGAAAATTGCGATGTAGCCAAACACAAATCGTACAAAAAATTTTGCCCATCGATTAATGAGATTCTAATACATCTTTTTACAAAATTTGCTCCACCATTAAGTTCTGCACGTTTTTATCTGAATCTATTGATTGTACATATGAAAAAAGTATGTTAATCTTACATAAATTACATAAGCTGCAATATGTACCTTCACCTTTTTCCAAAAACACTGAGTTTTCGAGAAATTAAGAAAAAACTGAATTTAACCCCCTTTTACCACCCCTAAAAAATTTAGAGCTTTTTAGGAAATGCTTAAGATGACAAAACATTAGGTCTCCACCAAAATTCGGCTTTATCGAAATTTTTTCGAAGTTTTGCCCTTTTTTTGTCTAATTTTAATTAGCTACTCGTGCATGCCCTCCTGGAAATATTTTAGTTTTAGTCACAACACAGCCATTGTTGACATTAGGGTGGTTCGTTGAAGTTTACCCAGGGTTGACCCAGGTTTTCTTGACAACCCCAAGAATTGTCAAAAAAACCTGGGTTTTTCGGTGCTCAAAAAACAACAAAGGGTCTTCTTTTGTGTTGTTGAGATAAAGAAATAAAATTTCTTTTAAAAATGCATAAAAACAAACCACAGTTTTCGCTTTCTTTTTGTTATTTTTAAAGTAAAATTGTTCAAAGGGTAGACACGGTGCATTCAAGAGGACACAAGCGTCCACAAGCTTTTTTTCAAAGCGAACCTCTGTCTATCAACTCCTACTCTCACCTCCAAGTGGTGAACATCGGGTGCCTAGTACCTTTAACTGAAGATGGGGTTCCAATCCCTGTGGACGGTTTTAGGGGGCAGCAAACGAGAGAGGGGGGAGGAGTGTTCCCACTAAGGCACTCTCCTTCATCCAGGCGGCAGCGGAAGAATTCTCAAGATGGAATCAACGGTGGCGTCTACAGTTCCAGTTAGGCTGAACTACTTAGTGAACACCTTATACGGGCTACTACGACATATTCGGAGCTCAGGCCTATAAGGAGCGGTTAATCCGGCTCCCCGCCCTTGGAAATATATTGTAAGGGTCTGGTCCTCCAGGTTGGGGGTCGTGCCGTCGGGGGTGACTTCCCGGCCACGTAAAGATATCTTAGTTGCAAAGCACCAACAAGCCTCGGATACGGACGGATTTACTGTTGACGAACCAAGCAAACGAAATAAGGACAACGAACTTCGGATCTGCACGTGGAATGTTTATGTTCTGTCTCTCTATAGACCACGTGCAGCCGAACATTTAGCGGAGGCCCTAGACTGCTACAAAGCAGACATCACCGCCATCCAAGAAGTGCGATGGGATGGGCCGGGCAAGAGAAAACTGAAAGACTGCGATATCTACTACGGTGACTGTTACCGACCACAAGGGCAGCGTCTCTTTGGATGTGGATTCGTCGTTAGAGGCAGACTTAGGCAAGAAGTCTTGAGTTTCAACTATGTGAACGAGCGCCTCACGACAATTCGCATCAAGGCTAAATTCGCCAACATCAGCCTGATATGCGCGCATGCCCCCACAGAGGAGAAAGATGACGACACCAAGGACGAGTTCTACGAGCTCCTGGACAAGACATATGAGCAAAGCCCTAGCTATGACATAAAAATTGTCTTGGGTGATTTTAATGCCAAACTGGGAAGAGAAGACGTCTTTGGTGGCACAATCGGAAGATACAACCTGCCTACCTCCGATAACGGACTCAGGCTAATCGACTTTGCTGCGGGGCGAAACGTTGTGGTAGCTAGTACACAGTTCCCGCATCTCGATATACATAAGGGGACATGGCGAATTCCTGGTCAATCAACCGCCAACCAAATTGACCACATTGCGATCGACGCAAGGCACTCCTCCAGTATCAAGGATGTCCGAACGTTCCGAGGAGCCAACGTTGCCTCGGACCACTACCTCGTTGTAGCAAAGGTAATGCTACGGATATCCAGACCAAAGCCAAAACAGGGAAATACTGTGAGGAAGTTCGACGTCGTCGGACGGCTACAGTCGCAGCAAATCGCCAGGTCCTTTTCCGATCGAGTCTCTCGCGCCCTCTTAACTAGTCCTTTGCCGCCAACTGCAAACATCGAGAACCAGTGGAAAAACTGCCAGGAAGCCATCAGAGATGCCGTCTCTGACGTGCTGGGCTTTGCACGACCACCACAGCGAAACCCCTGGTTCGACGAAGAATGCCGGCAATTACATGCAGCCAAACAACAGGCATACAAAGCGGCGCTGCATAGAAGGACCAGAGCTGCTCGCGAGCTCTACGAGCAGAAGAGGAGAGAGGAACACAAGCTTCTTAGAAAGAAGAAGAAAGAGCATGAGAAGCGCGCGATCGAGGAGTTAGAGAGATGCCACTGCAGGAATGAAGCTCGGAAGTTTTACCAAAAAGTAAAAAGAACCTCCCAAGGTTACAAGGCCCAAACCGAAGCCTGCAAAGACGATCAGGGGAACATCGTGGTGGAATCGCAGTCGGTGCTGAGGATATGGAAAAATCATTTCTGCAGATTGTATAACGGCCATGACGAACCGAATTCCGCTAACATGCAAATTGCACCATTCAACTTGGACGACGTAGGCCAACAATTCCGTCCACCCGATCTTGACGAAGTGAGGATAGCCATATCTAAACTTAAGTCCAATAAAGCTGCTGGAGCTGATGGCCTTGCGGCTGAACTATTCAAAGCGGCTGGCGATGAATTGGTTAGGAGTATGCACCAGCTCATCTGTAAAATATGGTCAGAGGAAAGCATGCCCGATGAATGGAACCTCAGCATTGTTTGCCCGATCCTCAAGAAAGGCGATCCTCTGGACTGCACCAACTACAGAGGCATCAGTCTTCTTAATATCGCCTACAAGATCTTCTCTGCCGTACTTTGTGAACGCCTGAAGCCATTCGTCAACAACCTGATAGGTCCATATCAGTGTGGCTTTAGGCCAGGGAAGTCCACCATCGACCAAATATTCGCACTACGGCAGATCTTGGAGAAAACCCAGGAGTTTCAAATCGATACCCACCACCTTTTTATCGATTTCAAGGCCGCGTATGACAGCATCTATAGAGACGAGCTATATAGAGCAATGTCTAGTTTTGGCATCCTTGCCAAACTCGTCCGTTTGTGCAGGATGACGATGGAGAATGCACGCTGCTCCATCAAGGTCGGCAAAGACCTCACCGACACCTTTGATGTCAAAAAAGGTTTTAGGCAAGGCGACGCGCTGTCATGCGCCTTCTTCAACATCGTTCTTGAAAGAATAGTGCAAAACTCTCACGTCAACACTAGAGGCACAATCTTTCAAAAGTCCGTCCAATTACTCGCTTACGCTGATGACATTGACATAATAGGACGAACAAAGCGTGATGTCAGTGGTGCTTTTGTGAGCATTGAGAAGGAAGCCAAGAAGATGGGTTTAACGGTGAATGAAAGCAAAACGAAGTATATGCTGTCAACAAGAAACCAAGAGACCCAACACCGACGTCTAGGACAGAACGTATCTATAGACAGCTGTAACTTTGAGGTGGTCAGAGACTTGTCTACCTAGGATCCGCTATAAACTCAGCGAACGATATCAGTGCTGAGATCAAACGAAGAATTACTCTTGCCAATCGCTGTTTCTTCGGGCTAAGAAGGCAATTGAGAAGCAAAGCCCTCTCTCGAGCAACTAAACTGTCCCTGTATAAGACGCTTATCATCCCGGTCCTGATGTATGGTGCAGAGACATGGACACTGCTAACGGTGGATGAGAACGCGTTAGGCTGTTTCGAGAGGAAAATTCTCCGGGTGATTTTTGGTCCCGTCTGCATAGATGGGGAATGGAGGAGAAGATACAACCAGGAACTGTATTGGCTGTACAGCGACACCGACCTAGCCACAAAAGTGAAAAGACAACGACTAAGATGGCTGGGTCACTTAGAGCGAATGGACACCAATGCTCCGGCCCGGAAAGTCTTTGAATCCAACCCCGTGGGACAACGCATCAGAGGTGGACAGCGTAAAAGGTGGCGCACGCAAGTGGAAGAGGACCTCAACCAACTTGGCGTGCGAAACTGGAGACAGCTAGCTAGAAACCAAGCCGGCTGGAAGAAGCTTGTTGGTTGAGGCCCTGGTCCACCCCGGACTGTAGCGCCACCTTAAGTAAGTAAGTAAAGTAAAATTGTGGTATTCCATGAATTTATATTTCAAAAACAATTGACACCTGGTAAGTTGCTTTCCACACCTACTAGTAGCCAGTCCAGGTAGCTTACTTGTGAGATAGATTTTTTTTCGATTTGACGTTCAATGTATTTCCCATAAGAGAAATGTAAAACATGGTCTTATTAACATTAATTTTCCTAATAACTTTAATATGAATGGGTATTCATATTATGAGTGAAATAGAATGAAAAAACATATGAGTTTATAAATCAAACGTAAAATATATCAAAACTGATTGTTAAAACACTATAATTTTTGTATGAAAAATGTAAACAAAATACCTCTACAACTAGAAGCAACAACAATATTGCTCGATTGAGAAAAAAAGCTACACGGACGTAGTCAGGATTATTTAAAACATGAATTGTTTTCTTTTCTTCATAAAAAATACTTATTTGTTGTTAAAACGAGGTTCTACGAATAGTAAATTTTTTTGTGAATAAATTTTCTTGCTAAATTTTATTAAAAAAATGCTTTTATTTTCGAAGGATGTTTTAAAACTATGAATTGAAAAATTTAACTCAGAATTGAAAATATGAAGCATTTTTGTTGTTGTAAAATCGAGCAATGCCAAAGATAAGAAATACCTATTCAGATAGTTTTATCATTTTTTAAAACTTTTTATAAAATTTATTTAAAAAAAAAGAATCTGGGTAAATAGCCTAAACGCAAAAAAAACAAAATTTTAACTTCATAAACAAATACAAAATATAATCAAAAAATAAAATCCTCGATATTATATTCAATTAGGGGTGTCACTGGCCCCATTGTTTCAGTAGTTTCTAAATATAAAATACATTTTAAAAACTTATTTCACAAACGGGGACAAAAGATTTAAGTCCTCTTTCTGTAAGGAGAGTACAAATACACGAACGCAATGCATAAACAGATGCAAATATTACATACCTACATTCATCCTTACACAAAAATTCTAATAATAATAAAATTATATAAACTTTCTTAATAATTGACCCTAATCTCTTAAACCTCCTTCCCTGACTACGCACATGATATCATTTTGGCTGACGACATGAATCCATTTTGGAAAGCAACAACAACAATACAGGTTTGTTTACATTTTTCATCTGCAAAATAAAGGAAATTATTCATAAGTTTGGATACATATTCTTTTTGATTTACAAAGTAACATTATTTGTTATTGCATTGCAACTATAATATAGATAAGTATTCATATAAAATTAATTAGTAAAATTAAAGTTTTCAACTGCATTTTTTGGTTTTCTCTTATGGGAAATGCATTGAATGTCAAACCGGAAAAAAATCTATCTCACAAGTAAGCTACACACGCTGACTGCTAGGTGCCGTGACTCCATTCGCCAATAGAATTATATGCAGCATGTGAATCCATATAAAAAAAAATGCTTCAGAGCTTATGTCACTTTGGCAGTTTATTCTTTACCTCAACTCGCCCCAGCAAAAAACCTAGTTCAACTTCAGGGCGAGTTCAGGGCGACCCTAGGTCTCAAAAAACAAAGAATTTGCTGGCCAGGGCGAGTTCAGGGTTTTCAAAAAACACTTTGGGGCGACCCCATGGTGACTTCAGGGCTCAACGAACAAACCTATTATAGGCTTTTGATCATGTCATTTAATTTATAGGGTGAAGGCGAAAGTACCCTTGTTAGTTTTATACATATACATACATACATAACCCGAAAACAAAACAAAATGTCGAGATTATGCTGGAAATCTTGTTTGAAGAGAATAAAACTTACCATCGAAATGAATTATTCAATAAAATTTTGAACAAATTTAAGTTAAATAAATTAAAAAAAAAAACATTATTAACAAATGTGAAAAATCAAATTTTCGTGTTTGTCTACAACTTTTTTACCACCAGAGACACAGGGACAGGCATTGCTTCATATAAAAGAAAGATAATTAAATTTCCTTTAAATTACCTATTTCAATGGAACACATGAGGAAAGAATGAAAAGGGCACTCTGTGCTTTCTTCACATGCAAAAAAACCTTCGGTTCACGTTGGGGTATGCAACCGCAGATTATCCAGTGGATGTACACGGCGATTGTTCGCTTCATACTTACCTATGGTTCTATCGTGTGGTGGAAGGCTGTTGAAAAGTTAGCTATCTCAAAAACTTGAACAAGGTACAGAGACTAGCCTGTATAGGAATAACGGGGGCTCAGAGGTCTACGCCACAAGCGGGATTGGAAATTATTTTAAATCTTCCAGCCCTAGACGAGCAGATTAGATGCACAGCAGCCAAAAGCGCACTTCAACTCAAAGAACTGGGCTCTTGGAAGCACAGCACCTATGGTCGTGGGTCTATCTTACAAAGGTATGGCACAGTGGTCGGACTTGATGTGACGACTGATTACATACCACCGAAAATAGATTTTAACAAACACTTTTCTAAATCAATACCCGAAAGACATGGTTGGGAACCCAACTCACTTATTAGTGAATAGGGTATCCCCTTCTTTACTGACGGGTCAAAAATGGAAGAAGGAACAGGAGCTGGGGTGTTCTGTGAAGCCCTTAATATTAGAGAATCATATAAACTCCCAGATGAGTGTAGCGTCTTTCAGGCTGAGATTTATGCTATTGAAAAAGCGGCAGAAATAGTGCACAAGGAAAAAACTAAGCTCGTCGGAGATCACATTTTTCGTGGACAGCCAAGCCGCTATCAAAGCAATAGCCAGTGAGACTACAAGATCCAAAACAGTGACAAAATGCCGAGTCAAACTCTGCTTGGTTCCTGGACATAGTAATATAGAAGGGAATGATATAGCAGATGAACTGGCAAGGAAAGGGTCATTATCAGAAACAAACAGTAGTAGCCAATTAGATATGGGACTAGACATCCCGATCGGCGTGATTAAAACGAAAATAGACCTAATAACGAAAGAGCAAATCAATAAATCTTGGTTTACCAGGAACGACTGCATTATCTCTAGAAGTTTATGGCCTAGAATTAATGAAAAGGAATCTCGGTAGGTATATTTTATCACTGAATAAAAAGAATATTAGAATCTTGATAGGTGTACTAACGGGTAATTGTGCCATTGGCACAATGGCCAGCAGACTGGGTGAGACTGGGTGTATTCGCACCTGACTTCTGTAGGAGCTGTCAGGATGTAGAAGAAATAGAAACCATTAAACACCTGGGGCCCTACTATGTAACTTTATTCTCCTTTCGAATCCATTCGAAAGTTGTTTTCAAAGCTCATTATAATTGGTAATATGTATGAAAGTGGGATCAAATTTTAGTGCTTCCGACTTTTTGCCACAGAATCTTCAATTAGCGCAGTTCTATTTCCAGTTATATGCGCTTGGTAAAGATTTAGCGAGCGCAGGTGGCAAATATGAGGAAATTCATAGAGCACAGGCTGGTTTGCAAATGAGCCAGTCATTAGTTTAGGAGCATCTCTGCTTTCTTTTTGTAAGGGGATCACAATGAACCAATAGGACCCCGTGTGCGCAACAGCCTCTGTGATGAGCACACCCCTCCTTACCTAACCTAACCTACCTATTCAAAAAACGATTTGGATACAAATCGATCGAGAAACAGTGACTCAAACTTAGCTGATTTTAAGTTTAAAAAGTTAAATAAATAGTATTTGGCTATTTTGAGAAAATTGTTAGATGATGCGCTCACACTGGGTTTTTAATTCATTCATGACTAGTTAAGTCGAAAATATAAGTCAAATTTCGAATTTCGTATCTATTTTTTTTTTTTTATTTAAAGCCAAAATCAACACAGTTGCTCTTACAAAAACGGCTTTTGAATTGTACATACATACAACTGTGCCAAAAAAAAATCGAAATTTTGATTTTTCATAATTGGTCTCAAAATTTCGATAGAGGCTCCAAAAATATTAATCCTCCTAAAATTTGAGCTATTTATATTGATATTTAGAGGTGACGCATTACGATTTTCTGTTTTTCATACAAAATGTATGGACAAAAACATGGTGTTTCGTTCTCATGATTATATCTCAAAAAATATCTAGTCTATGAAAAAGTTTCTTAAGTAAAATTTTCGTATATCGCACCGTTTTGATGATATTCCACACCCTGTCCCAAAAAAAGATTCAAATTTTTTTTTTGAAAATTCAATAAATTCAATAAAAAAAGATTCAATTTTTTTTTTTTTGAAAATTCAATATTTCAAAAATGGCTTGATGAATTATTTTGAAATTTCTGTTTTAAATGTATATTAATATATACTCAAAATTGGCATACCAAAATTTTTTTTTGAAAAATGTTACAAACATTTTATATACAGGGTGTCCCACACCTGAGTGGAAGTATCTTAGGGTGTGGTTCCTGAGGTTATTCTAAGAAAAAAATTGTATGGGGGGAAAGTTGTATCTCCCCTCCCTGAGGCAGGGGGGGCAATTTCTGAAAAATTGACTTAACATGCCAAAGAAAACATTAAAAATCAACGAAAACACATCTAATAATGTGCTATAATTTTTTTGAATGCTAATACTCCATTCTTGCATTTAGTTTTTATATCAAGTTGTTTAAGCGAATAGTTTTTGAGAAATTAAATTTCAAAGTCAAATTTGTTTAAAAAAATTGTGATTTTTTTTTTCTCAAGTCGATATTTTTCAAAATTTTACGTAATTAAGTGCTATTTTTATGTTCAATATTCATTGCCCTCATTATTTTTAAGTCCATTACCGAAAACCAAATGTTAAAATCTATCTTAGTTTTTTAGAAATTAAGAAGAAACGAAAGGTACTTTTACCAAAAAAGCCCGAAATAAGGGTTAAATCATGGATAGATAATTCATGAATAAATTCATTTTTTCGGGCTTTTTTGGGAAAAGTACCTTTTTGTTTTTCTTAATTACTCAAAAACTAAGAAAGATTTTTGCATTTAGTTTTCGGTAATGGACTAGCACATTATTAGATGTGTTTTCGTTGATTTTTAATGTTTTTATTGGCATGCTAAGTCAATTTTTCAGAAACTGCCCCCCCCCCCCCCTGCCTCAGGGAGGGGAGATACAACTTTCCCCCCATACATTTTTTTTTTTCTTAGAATAACCCCAGGAACCACACCCTAAGATACTTCCACTCAGGTGCGGGACACCTTGTATACAAAATTAATTTTTAAGAAAACGGCTCCAGCTATTTAAAATTTTGTTTGCATAAATTCATATTTGTTTAAGTAATCAAATGGCATACTTGTTTTTGAGCTCTAAGTTATTTATCAGACTGTTTATACAATTAAAAGAACGATTAAAATGCTTTTTATACTTTTTCTATAATTACTTGAATATTTTTTAAAGTTCTTAAGTCCCACACAACTTGAACATAAGAGCAAGTACGTGCGATCCAGTCGTGCATTTTATTTAAATAAGGCTGTAGAATATAAATCAATAAAAACCTTTAGAATAACAATTGTAGCTCGAGTTGGAAAAAATGTAACGTAAAAAGTGTTTACGTATGGCTTAAGGGACAGGGGGCAGAGATTTTGGCAATTATTTAAAATTTGGAAAAAAATAGATGGCAACCCTTAAACTGCGAAAAAGTTTGTATTTGACTATTATTTTTGAATTAACTGGTCGAGAAACGATGAAAATTAAAACAAAATACATTAGTAAGTCTTGTTCCATTTTTCAATGTTTCTCGATTGATTGATTTTATCGATGCAGGCTTTTTTTCCCAGGTTTCTCAAAACACGCTTTGGGGCTCAACGAAAAAACCTGTTATTCAGTTATTGAAAGGTATTCTAGGGAATTATGTATCAACCTAAAAAAAAGCATTTCCTACACATTTTCTATTCTTTTTTCATTTTTTAATGAAAAGATTAAAACAAAGAAATGTTCTCTCAAAAATGGGCGTCATTATTATTTCGTTCTTAACCTGTTATAAGGGCAATTCTCAAAATCTTTGTCAAAAACGATTAAACGACCTATTTTGTTCAGGAAAAACCATACAGCTCAACAAAAATAAAATTCTTCAATTAACTATGTAATTTTGTGGAGAAAAAATCCACTGGAAAAGCACAAAGCTCTCGTTCAATGGAAGATAGGTTTTTTTTTTAATTTTATGGAATTTTCTTATGCCTCTGGTAGAAAATGGAATTTGTTGAGTTTTATTGGCTTTCTTCAAACTCGACAATATTTAAACTGAAACTCGAAGAATTTATGTCGCTGCACAACTACATTCAATGATTTTTTATTTTTATTAATCGATAGCAATATCTGAAACAAGGAGACGTTATTAAAAGACACTTTTATTTATACCGATGATAATACCTTTATTATTCATACATTAATAAATACAATTCGTTTCATTATGTCCTTTTAACAGACTTAGTCAAATTTTAAATTTCCCATAACTCAATTTTTGGTTCAAAACATTTTTGTTTGTATTGATAGAAATATTTAAAAGTTAAACCGAGTACAAAAAAGAGTATTAGTTTTATTTTAAGTAAATAACAAATCACACCAAGTAAATGTATATATATATCATAAATTCTACTTAAAATACCTAATAAAAAATATTATAACAAGAAATTAGTGTAAAAAATTGTAAAAAAAACATCCGAAACCATCAGAAAAGGTAGTTAAAACAATATGAAAAAAATCACTTATCGAGATTAAAATAAGAATTTTTTTATTTTTATTTCTCCTTTTAATTTTTTTTATTCGATAAAATTACAATCAAAATACATTTTTGTGTGTAATGTCATGTGTTTCTTTCTTTTGTTTTCTAAAAGTGTAGATGATTTTTTACATCGTTTATATTTAGATACAATTTTTTTTTTAATTAGAATACTTGTACACCTATAATTTATGGTAAACATTTTTTTCTTTTTATTTATTTTTTTTTTATTTGGAACACACAATAATGCTGCTATTTGCATAATAATTTAAATTTATTTGATTTTTTAATAATATTTTGTTTTTGGTTTTGTCTGAAATAAGAATTATGACAAGTAACGACTTTGTAATTTATTTTATTCTATGTGCGGATGAGGTTTATAATTTGAATCAAGCCTTATAATTTTAATAGTTTTGATATAATTAATTTACATTGTTTGATAATTAAAAAAAATGTTTAATATGGCAGAAAGGCATTCAGGGTTAATAGAGAATAAGGAATGGAATGTATTTCTGCTGGAAATCAGCAGAAATTATAATGGGAATGCAGTACAGAATAGTATTATATTCAAAGATGACAGTCAATCACAGTAGGATGGTGGTCCGTTGTAGTTGGTTGTAGTCATGATATCGCAAAGGAGTACGATGATCCGTTGGCGTTCTAGATCCACAAGAACAGTTAAGTGGCTGTTACTGACAAAGAAACCAGCGTATTTTTGGATGGGGATCTGGATTTTTCGCTGAAGGCAGACTTAAAAAAAGTCATGAGTTACAATTATGTAATCAGAGGCCTCACAACAATTTTTTCCAAGACTTACTTCGTCAACATAAGCCTCATATGAGCGTATACTCCCACAGAGGTGGAAGATGATAACACAAACGACATACTGTGAGGAAATTCAACGACGGACAGCTAGAGTAGCAAGAGATCGCAATGCTCTTTTTCTTATCGACTCTCAAATAACCTCATAAGAAGACTTATGCTGCAATCATCAAGCATCGAAAACCTGTTGAAACATTGTTAAGAAGCTATCAGAGATGCCATCTCTGACGTTCTGGGCTTTACACGACCACCAAAATGAAACTCCTGGTTTGACGATTAATACGATGTCAAAGTTGTGCTCGGGGATCTTGTATTCACCACCTACAAGCGATCCTAAGTCCTGCAAGAATTATCGAGACATAACACTTCTTAGCGTCAAATATAAGATCCTATTCCATAGTGTTCACAGTAAGCAAGTCATGGAAAAGAACAACGATTTTCAAGCCGAGACTCGCCTTATTAGTACCTTCTTCAAAGCCACACATTCATCATCAAAAGTTCATATGGCGATAGCTGAGCTCGGAGAACTGATCCAACTGTCTCGCGTGGCATTAGCGACTTCGAACTACTCTAAACACAAAGTTCGACAAGGACATGCATGATTCGATTTCTTCAATCTACTTTGAAGAAAATAATACGCACGCAGGCATTAACACTTTTTTCAACAAATCTGTTCCACTATTTAAATTAGAGTGTGCGGACGACATCGACACACCTAACGTTCCGTTGACGAATCGAAGTAAACGAGGGAGGACAAAACCAAGTACATGCTATTAACACAGACAAATATTTGTGCACCGGATAGGACAAAGCGTAAATATTTGTAGCAAGCGTAAATTTTGAAGCAGAAAAGAAGTTCATCTACGACATCTTGTGGAGATCCGACGAAGAATTATCCAAGGAATCTTTATTTTGGCGAAACATTTTTTTTTTCAAAACTTCTCACTCGAAAGACAAAGTTCAAGCTCTACAAACCCTTTTTACTGCTAGTGAGTTACGCATATCGGCGTAGTAATTGGTAGAAAATAAAAACAGATTATTACAAAACAGATTTTATACAAAAATTGCTGAAAATTGTGAAAAAAGTTTTTCGACTCGAAAATCTTAAGGACAGAAAATGATATTGGCTTCGGGATAATTTTATTCTACACACAAATCCATAATTGATAAATTTATTTTTAAGAAAAACAATGTTTTGTGTCTAATATATCGAAAGCAATCAAATCTTTGGTCTTCGTTTGATTGCTGATAACATTTTTGAAGATCTTGAATTGGCGATTTTTTAATAACAAAATAATATTGGGTCTCAAATTAAATGCGACAAATTTATTAGATTAACCTAATTTTTTTACAAAAAAAAAAAAAAAACACATCCAGTCACCAAGTTCCTAACGCATGGATCAAAAAATTTCAACCAAGCAACGGATTGTGAAATCCACAAATTTTTATAATAATCGACAATGAAAATACAGAAATACAGAATTTAACGATCGTTTGCAAAACTAGTTCATCGATCAACAAACCGACAAACGCAATCAGGGCAACGCGGTCTACTGTCTAATTAAAGGATTTAAACTTTATGTATTAAATGAGGTGAAGGTTTATTATGTTTAATCACGATATTGATTTTATAAATGTTTAATCACGATATTGATTTGTAGAAAGTTTTCTTCTTTGTTATGAAAGTCACCCGGTGACAAAACTATGATTTAATCATGAAAGACCAAAGATATTCAACAAAATCATTCACCATTAACACTTAATGCCATTTATCTACAAGAAAAAAAGAAGATATATGTATATTGATGTAGTATGTACATACGTATGTTAATGTTATGAGTATTATGTTTCAATTTAAATTAGATTTACTATTCTATGACTTTGTTTCTTTGGTTTATTTCTTCTTTTCTGTGTTACCTATTGGTAAGAGGTCATTTAAATAGAACACATGATGCTTATAATAATAATAATATTCAGTTTGAGATTGGCTCGCAGCATTGATTGAAATTTTATATTCTTTGGAAAATTCACAAAATATAATATATAGTATGGTTTTTAATATGTGATGTGAGTAGATTCTAAAGAAAACTTTATAATGATTTTACAATATTGCAATTTAATGCAATTATTTATATTCTTTTTTTTGTATTCTTTTGTGAGTACAGTAAATTAAATGCATTTCTCATTTTGTTTTTTTTTTGTAATTATTATATTTGTGTGTTTTCATTATTGCAATTATGTTAATTTTAAAATTTAATTTCGATTGCAATTTATAATTTGTTTTAAAATAAATGCAATGGAACAAAATGCATGACAAGAATATTTCACATATACTAATATTGCTACTTTGGCTTTGTACATCTTAGTTTATTTTTTTTTATTTATTTTATTTTATCTGTTAAATTTGGTTTTATTTCAACAGATATAAATTATAGCTATGCCTTTGTTAGATCAGTTTAAATAATGAGATAGCTGTATCGTTTACGAATCATATTTGTTTTATCGTTATTTTAATTTTCACACGGCGTTTGGTTCTGTTTGAATTCGTTTTTATTTGTTTTGAAATTTGAAACAAATAATGAAAGTGTATGAAGGTTTTTACTCGCATAGATCATTTCTATTTGTATAACTTATAATAATTGAGGATGATCAAGGGCAAAAGATACTTTCGCTGTTCAATTAAGTTTGTTTTTTTTTTTTAATTTTTGTTTCTACGTTTTATTACACTGATGATCGTACTTACATTTTTAATTTTTTGTAACATTACACCGAAGTTTCTTTAAATAAATTAAATAGTTTTATTATTTAAAATATTTAAAGAAAGTGTGATAAATCTCATTCGTTTATTTCTTCTTCTGATGATGAACTGGCCGGAATTGTAGAGAACCATGGTTCGCGGGAGTTGTTTTTGATAGTTCTGAGGAAAAAAAATATTATAAACATTATTAATATTTTAAAACCACAACATAAACAAATGGAATGTTTCAAAACTTGAAATTAGAGTTATGAATTATATAAATATAAACATATTTTAAAGTTCGAGAATGGACCCGTTCGGGAATATTGAGGTAATTCCATTCCTGGCGAAATATTTTACTCCTCCGGAATTGTCTATATATCTATGTTAGTATTTGGGTAAAGTACCAAGTATCAACTACTGGTTTAGCTCAGAGTTTCAACACGCAATTTCAATTTGATTTGTCTAGTACGCAGCTGAAGTGAAACGAAAATTTTCTGTGTCTCCAACTCGAGAACGAAATCAGAAACGAAGTGATTGCGAAAAAAAAATATGGAGAGTTTTATCAGAAAGATGTCAAAATAAATACAAAAATAAAACAGTTTAAAATCTTAAGTCAATTTTTTTTCTCGTCTGATGTGAAATCTTGTTTTTTTTTTGTTTTCGTGTCGTCCGTTGTGGTGCTAAGGGTTCCAAATAATTGTGTTCTGCAGTTCGTTTCGACGGTATTTTCTTCCATCCTCATTTTTAAATAAAATTCAACAGCAAAATATAACAAACTGTCAAATTTTCGTCTAAAATAATGTTCCGAACAATTAATTTTATACGAAAAATAAGTGGAGACTTGGTTCGAGTATCTGCTAGGATTTTCAGTTTCATTGACATTTCACTGTCGAACTGCGTACTACATAACAAAAATCACTACGAAATGTTTCGTTTACGATTTCGTTGTGTCAATTTCTGTATGAGAATTTTCGTTTCACTTCAGCTGCGTACTATGCTAAACTAGACAAGAAAAAATGGGTTCAGCATATTATTATTCCTCAAAGTCTAAAGCATAACAACAACCCTTCCTAGCGCTTCCCCCCATTTTGCACCTATAATTTTTTTAATCGATATATGTAAATTCCTGTTGGTCGAAAAAAATGGTTGCACCTGTGTCTTAAGCATAGTACACAGCTGAAGTGAAACGAAAATCTCTATACAGAAATTGAAACAACGAAATCGTAAATGAAAAATTTCGTAATGATTTTTGTTATGTAGTACGGAGCTCGACAGTGAAATGTCAATAAAACAAAAATCTTAGTCGATACTAGAACCAAGTCTCCACTAATATTTCGCACACAATTAATTGACCGGAACATTTATTTCAGACGAAAATTTGACAGTTTGTTTTATTTTGCTGTTGAATTTTATTTGAAAATTAAAATCGAAGAAAAAACCGTTGAAACGAACTGAAGAACACAATTATTTGGAACCGTTAGCACCACAACAGACAACACGAAAATAACAAACAAAAAGAATTTAAAAAAAATTTACTTAAGATTTTGAATTGCTTTTTTTTCAATTTAATTTGAAATCTTTCTTATAAAACTCTCCATATTTTTTTCGCAATCACTTCGTTTCTGATTTCGTTCTCGAGTTGGAGACCCCAGAAAATTTTCGTTTCACCTCAGCAGCGTACTAAGCTTTAAAACAAATTGATTTAAAATCTTTTCTTCAACAAAAGTTATTAATTTTGAAAAAAACAACCATGAAATCAGAAGGAAAGAAACTATTAAGGTCTTGTGCTCTTATCAGTCACATAAATGAAGCTTGTGACAGAATTTTAACAAATTGAAGGGGCAAAGCAGTAGGCAATAAAATGCACGACTGGATCGCACGTACTTGCTCTTATATTCAAGTTGTGTGGAACTTAAGAACTTTAAAAAATATTCAAGTAATTACAGAAAAAGTATAAAAAAGCATTTAAATCGTTCTTTTAATTGTTTAAACAGCCTGATAAATAACTTAGAGCGCCAAAAAAAGTATGCCATTTGATTAATTAAAAAATATCAATATATGCAAAAAAAAAAATTTAAATCGTTGGAGCCGTTTTCTTAAAAATTAATTTTTTATATATAAAATTTTTGTAACATTTTTCAAAAAAAAATTTGGTATGCCAATTTCGAGTATATATTAATATACATTTAAAACTGAAATTTCAAAACAATTCATCAACCCGTTTTTGAAATATTGAATTTTCAAAAAAAAATTTTGAATCTTTTTTTAAAAATCCAAAATTTATTTTTTCAAAAATTTTGGTATGCAGTATTATTTATATTCTAACAAAGCTTTTGTGCAAAAAAATTCATTGAAATCGGATGAACGGTTAATGAGAAAATCAAAAATAAAAAAAACCGTTATATGACAGGTACCGTTAATAAATGTTTTTGGTGATTTTTTTTCTTACTTAAAGGTATATCATATCTACAATAATACCCTGATTTTTTTTTATTATTATTATTATTATTTATTACAATATAAAATAAATTTACATTATAATGTGGAAATTAACAGCGCTAGCTACCAGAGACTTTTGGCTGGAAATTATAAAATTTGTTGATGCAATTTTTTTTCGTATATATAAAAGTGTGTAGGGGCTGTCAGGGGCTGGACTTCCAGCGACTGAGCAAAACTTCGACGAAAGTCCAGCCTCTGACAGCCCCACACTCTGCAGAATAAATTATTATGTTAGATACTAGAGTCTAGTTTGAGCGTAATTAAAAGTTTATAAACGTTATTAATGTTTTCAGGTGATATTGTTGACAGAAGTTCAGTTAGATTCTTATTAAATAAAGATTTACATATATTATTTACTTTTGAACATTCAGTTGTAAAATGTTTTATTGTTAAAATCTGATTGGATTGGCAGAGATGGCAGTTTGGAGGGTTTTCCTTGTTGAGAAGATGGGCTTGAGTTATTTGAGTGTGTCCAAGGCGAAGACGGAGAAAGCATTTGTTCATTCTGGATGTCGTTTCGGTTGGATAGGAAGATGAAACTCCTTTTGGGTTGATGGTGGTATAGTGATGCGAATATAATTTCCATTCGTCAAGTCTTGAGTTTTCCCAATAGGCGTCGATCGCTTTGAGGTAATCTCTTTTGGTTGGGGGAATTGAGAGTACATTCAATTGTTCTGAGGCAGTTCTGGCAGCACAGTCTGCTAGTTCATTCCCTTTGATGCCGGAGTGACCTGGCACCCATAGTAAAACGAGTTTTTTTTTGTTCTTGAAGATATTGTTTCGAATTTTAGTAATTGTAGTGCTGCAGTTTTGTATATTGATGATGGCCTTGAGTGTAGAAAGGCTATCGGAGCAAATCACGGAATTATTTGTGGTTGTGAGTGCTAATTCTGTCGCTTTCATGGTAGCGAAGGCCTCAATGGAATAGATTGAAAAGTAGTTTGGTAGTCTTGCGCTGTATAGAATGTCGCCTACTTCGGTTACGATTGCGAGTCCTGCTCCAGTTTCGGATTTGGATCCATCCGTATAGAGGAAATCCCATGAATCTTTTCGGTATTCGTCTGTTATTTCATAGAAAATTTGCGTGTAGGTTTCCTTAGCTGTGGAACTCTTCTTGAATGTTGTTAGGTTTAAATTAACAATGTTAATTGGTAACTCCCATGGAGGTACGTAACCAGGTAAGAGAGTACTGATTGTTGGAGGAATGCCAATCGTGTTGGAATAATTCAGGGCAATGTAGATTGTAGAGGGACATTTGGGTGTTTTTTTACGAAGTAAAATTTTTTTGGCATCTTCAATTATTGGCGATCTGAAGGATTGACATATCTTTGGTGCGAGTCGAGCAGTTAGAAGATCTCGGCGGTGTTCGATGGATGGGAGTCCTGCTTCAGCGAGGATGTTCTTTATCGGGGTGGTTGCAAATGCCTTCAAGCTGGTCCTGATTGCGCAGTGGTAAGTCGGTTTGATTATGTTGAGATTAGATTTAGCGCATTTTCCAAAAACTGCCAATCCATAGTCGATTTTTGATAATATAATGGAACGGGTTATAAGAACAAGTGTGTTAGGATGAATAAAACTGTTATTTGATGATAAGAATCTTACAATATTAAGTCTGGTAGCTAGTTTTTTCTTAAGTGATAAACAATGGTTCTTAAAACTAAATTTACTATCAAAAGTAATGCCTAAAATAGATAATGTATCTACATTTTGAATTTTGGATGATAGCAAATGAATATCAAAATTGGGACAATTTCTTTTTTTACAAATGTGAAGGTGCTTGCTTTTATCAGTAGAGATAATGGATCCCGATTGGGAGCACCATTGATTTAGGTCTGCTAATATGTTCTGGAAGAGTTCCTTAGTGCGATTGTTGTCGTTGCACTTTGATAGTACAACCAGATCATCCGCGTATAGACAATGATCTATATTTTTATGTTTGCCTATGATTTCGCTTATATCATTATATGCGATTATGAATAGGGTAACAGAAAGGGGAGAACCCTGAGGGATCCCGTTGGATAGTTTGTATACGGATGAATAATAATTGTTAGCTTTTACTCGAAATTGCCTATTTGAAAGAAAAGATTTAATAAATGAAAGCATTTTGGGTCCGATCTTCCATTGCACTAGTTTATTTAGAACTACATGAATGCCAATCCTGTCGAATGCTTTTTCAAAGTCCAGGGACAGGATGGAGACATGGTTTTTGCATGACAACGCAGAGCTTATGTACTCGTCAATGTGCAATAATGAGTCAATTGTGCTGCGACCATGTTTAAATGCTACTTGGTTTAGACTGAGGTAATTATTTTTTTCGATGAACCAGAGGAGTCGCTTAGATATAATTTTCTCTAAAAGTTTGCTAGTACAAGGAAGCATGGAGATTGGTCTATATCCTTTTGGATCAGACGCTTTTTTTGAGGGTTTAGGGATTGGAATTGTGCTAGCAACTTTCCACGTCTGTGGAATTATACCTTTATCAAAGATGGCATTGTATAACAGTAGTAATCTTGTTTTGAGTAAATGTGGTGCATTTTTTAACATTGGGTATGAGATGCGATCGTACCCTGGAGTTTTGCCTTTCAGAGTGGCCAAGCAGGTCTCCATTTCAACAAAACTAATCTCTTTTTCTATGAATTTTGCTGTTATACTTAAGTTTTCAACATGGTGGTGATGGCTATTGATTGCAAGGCGTTTGTAGTTGAGGAAATTTGTTGGAAAGTTGGAATCGTCAGAGTAGATGGACCAGGTTTTGGCGAAGTATTCGCAAATCTCTGATGGATTATAGAGTGTTCCAGATTCAGTTAATAAGTTATTGATAGTATGTTGTGTATAATTACCAGATAAAGTTTTTATATCAGCCCACAATTTTTTACTTGAAGAGTTTGGGTTAATATTTGATGTGAATTTTTGGAAGCATTCTTTTTTCGCTATTTTACTATTCCTGCGGAATAAGGCATTTGCTTTACGGTAATTGATAAGGTTGGTGTTGTTGGGATGTTTTTTAAAAATTTTCCAAAGATCTTGTTTGTTGTTACGCAATATGGATAACTCAGTAGACCACCACGGGGTTATCTTTTTATGTGGAATGTTTTTCGTTTGAGGAATTGCTATGTTCGCGGCAGTGCGTAAGGTTTTCGTAATTGAAGCAGCTTCTTTGTTTATATTAGAAGAAGCTCTGTAATTATCTAGGGTGCTGAGGATTGAATTTTGGTACAATTCCCAGTTGGCACGGTCAGTTTGAAATTTGCATGTTGGTTTTCTTGGAAAAGATAAACCTCCAAGATCTATTTTAGTCAAGATTGGAAGATGGTCGCTGCCATGTAGATCATCTGAAATATTCCATGAAGTTTTAGGTAGCAGTTGAGGTGATATAGCTGTCAAGTCTATATGTGTCCATGTCTTATGTGTCGAGAAATGGGTTGGACTGCCGTCATTTAACACCGCAAGGTTGGCATTTGAAAGAAAATTTTCAAATTCCATACCTCTAGAATTAGTGGTGGGTGAACCCCACAATGTATTCCAGCAATTGATGTCACCGGTTAATAGAATAGGAGTTTGGATATTGTTGATTACGTTTGATAAGTCACTGGCGGTAAATGCTTGAGAAGGGTGGATGTATAGTGAGATCACGGTTATCTTGATATTGAGGTTGATTTCTACTGCGACTATGGATATGTTTGAGTTGATTGATAGATGTTTGTGCGGAATAGAGTTATGTATCAATAACCCTGTGCCTTGTTTGGCATAAGTGTTTGATGTGAAGTTATGAAAATATGGTGTGAATTGTTTTGGGGGGAAGGGGGCGAGATTAGATTGAAGATGAGTTTCCTGCAGTGATATAATCGATGGATTGTGGTCATTAATTAACAATTGCAACTCGTGGCAATTGTTGAAATAGCCTTTCATGTTCCATTGCAAGACATTTAAATAGGTTTTGTGTGGGGTGGAAGGCTTTGTTCCAATATACGCATGGTTATATTGGTGCAAGCCAGTGTTGGTGTTATAGTTGGTGGTGGGAGGGCAATTGTGACTCCGCTGACCGGAGGACGGGGCATCTGGGACATCTACATGTCCCGTATGTCCCGTCCTACGGTCAACGGAGTCATTTGTGTTGGAGCTTAGATTTTTGTTAAATGCCATCATTGTCAGATTCTATAGGATTGATATAGTAGTTATTGTTGTTGACTAGAGACTGGGTGAATTGTGATAAAGGTGAATTAAGAATATTTGCGGCTGCATCTGTGGTACGAGGTGGAATGTTTGGTGGGTTTTGAGTTGATTTGGAGCTAATAGGAGTGGATGGGTTTAGTTGTTGATGATGGTTAGATGGGCCTGGACGGCTGTGTTGTTGAGTAATTGATTTAGGAGAGTACTTGGAAAAGGAAGTTGGGCTTGAATTTTTGTTGGATAATTGTGTGTTTAAGTGTTCTTTATTATTGTTTGTTTGTGTAGGTTGATTTATTGTTTGGGAGGGCTGTTCTTGAACTTGCACTGCGGTTGGAGTTACGGGTGAATTATTTACTATTGTTACGGTATTGTTGTTGGCAGGCGTTGGTTTGGCTTTGATCGAATTGCTTGCAACAGATGCATAAGATTGAGTGGAGTGGATTTCAGGATTTGATTCTCTATATGCTTGCCTGGCTTCGAGCATCGTACATTTTCTAGTTGTCTTGATTTTCAATATTTCTTTGGCTTTTAGAAAGCTCTTGCAAATTTTTGAAGATGCGGGGTGATCTTCTGAGCAGTTTGCACAATAGGTGCGCGTACATGAATGAGGTTCTACAGGTGACATGTTGCAGTTTACGCAAGATGGAGGATTTTTGCATCTCTTGGCCGTGTGACCCAAGTTTTGGCACCTCATGGGGTTAGGAAAATATTCCACGACTTTACAGTTGTACCAACCGATATTGACATTGCTAGGTGGACGGAAGAGATCAAACGTAAAGAGAACAAGACCAGTTGGAGTTGGGATGCCTTCAATATTTTTTTTGAACTTGTATACCTCAGTTACGCCTTGAGCCCTCATTTCATTGATGATTTCTTCCTCTGGTACGTTCGCAAGGTAAGGTGCGTAGACTGTACCTTTGGAGGAATTTAAATTTGTGTGAAGTGTCACATTGATGGGACAAAGGTTGGATAAAGTTTTTCTTGAGAGGAAAATTTCAGCTATTTTCTGCGATTTAACTAGGAGAAGCAAATTTCCATCTCGCAACTGAGTTATGTATTCATAACCAGTGCTGATGCCATCTATAGCTTTCTTCAATAAGAAAACGCTAAACGCGGAAAGGGGTTTTTCAATGTCGGTGGGAGCGATTACTATGAATTTGGGGTTAGGATTAGATGAAAACGTGTGGATCAAGGGATTAAGGTCTAAATTCGTATAATTTGTTTTTTTTCTTTTTTTTTTGTTGGAGGGCTCGGTAGTCAGATCTATATCTAGATCTCTAAACCGATTGCCCGAAAGCACATGTGGCCCTGAGGCCATATTCTTTTTTTTTCACTGTTTGATTGGTAATTTGCACAATAACAAGAGAATAAAGAAAGAATAAGCTATATAGAGATAGCGGGATAAGTCACGACGAAAGTAAGCGAGATGCACACTGTGAAACGAAACGATGCTATCGGCTTGGAGGTCAGTCGGTGACTGAGCCTGATTTTTTTTTTATCAAAATCGTTGGAGCCGTTTTTGAGATAAATAAGCTTTTCCTTAACGGTTGTATGGCAAGTACCGTTATTTTTTGAGCTTAAAAAAAAAATTTCAATTTCCCCTCTGGAGAGTTACAAAAAAACCTTAAGTTCAAAATTATGCACTTAGGTCCGTTTGCTTATAAGAAACTTAAATATTTAAGATCAACTTTTGCACTTACATGCTAGTTTTACTCCTCGTAAACTGTCATATAAGTTTCTGTTGCGAACTTAAATGTACATAATATTTCGTTTCAGCAAAAGGCCTTTTAAAATTGAAAATTCTACTCACGGATTCTTTTTTGGATTTGTAGGCAGTGTATGTGATATCCTATAGTAAGCCTGTTCTAGCTCCTCTTTGTCGTCCATCTTTCGCTGTAGTGTCATTGTCTCCTGCGGTGACTCCGCTGACTCTTCATCCAAATAATACTTTGAACTATGTGCAATTTTGCAATTCTCACACTCACTCAAGTAGTCATCATCTAAACTCGTATCGTTGGGCAAAAAATGTTCTTTGGGATTTAAACAGTTTTTCAATGTCGTACAGACCGGCAGTGGTTTATCGCTGTCAAGCGGTTTTGGTTTGCCACACGATGAAGTTGTTGATGTGGAAGGTGGAGCGGTTGTCATGGTTGTCACAGGCATTGTAACGGTGGTGGTTGGAATTGTTGCTTCAATCTTTTTCGCAGCTGAACGCAAAGTTTTCGGCAAAGTAGTGCATTTGTTTGCCTGTGCAGGTCCTGCCTTATGATTGGGGCTCTGGGGTTGAGATTTCATCCGTGGCAAATTGGTGTCCTCAGTGGCTGGAATACTTATCACTGAAGGCACCTTACTAACCACACTAGCTATCGTACTGTTTAGCGACATCTTCCCCGATGTATGTTTTGGGAGTGTGTATGTTACATGATTGTTTTGCAGGGGATAGAAGGTAGATGAATTGATCTTTCCCATGCTAAGGGATTTTTCTGTGCTAAGCTGACCTGAAATGGGAAGTGTTAGCGCAGGTGGAGTATTTTTGTCCTCCTTGCGGGGAAGGGTTTTTGTGAATTGGGATTTTTGATGGGAAATGGTTGGAATTTGTTCATTGCCACCACCACCGTGATGTGGAGATTTTTGTTGCATTGACAAAAGGGAAGCTGATGAAGAAGGCGTCCCATTGGGCGACTTAAGATTCGTTTGACTTTTATACATTTTCGGTGGTAATGCTGGATTTGCCTCTGGATAACTCAGGGACACGGTGTTCAGGTTTCCAGTGGAGTATAAAGATGTACTCTCTGGAAGGACTTTCGGTGAGCTGGTTACTTTCCCGCTACTGCTACTGATTTTTCCTTTGTTCGAAGCTGACATGTGAACCTTCTCGTCGCCGTATGGTTGGAGAATAGCATGTGTCTCATAGGTGGGTGTGTCGGTCTTAAAATCACCTACCTGTTTCGAAATCGTTGCTATTTTAGCTTCATGCTGACAATATAGATTGGATTGATGATTCATGGCACTACCGCCTTTCTTCATTGTTCCAGCGTTGCTTCCACCGACATTTGAAGAAAGTTCGTTTGACGAACTTTGACTGGTCGATTTTGTCGAGGAAGTAGGTGTGCCTGGTGGCATACATTTCGACCCGAAACTAGAACGGCTTGTGACCAATTTTGTACTCAAGGCCGAGAGAAACACATTATTGGTCTGCGAATTATTTATTTGATTGGTTCCCATATAAGACATGGGCACGTGCTGTACTGGGCATTGACATGTTGGTTTCTTGCTTGCAATATTGTTGTTGCTGGTGCTGCCATTGCTACTTCCACTTGTTACGGAAGAGGATGATTGTTTCGATCCTGAAGAAGATATTAACTTTTGTTGAGTGGATTGTCCCAGTGGATCAACCACGGCAAAGTATCGGGGTATAGTTCGGTGGTATCGCCGGGACGTTGATGGCGTTTTATTGTTATTTTTTAACGTTGAAGCTTGTGCTGCAACTGTCTCACTGCTCGTTATGGTACTAATCTCTTGAACACGACCAGCGCACTCCGCAGTTGTATACTGTGGTGATGTCAGTTGGTCTGGCTTGTTTGTTGCGGCGGACTCCGATGACTCACTGGTGATCGTTTGGAAAGTGACCCCTGTACTAGCATTGCTGACATAGTGAATCATTTCTTGTGTGGGGTGCTGCTTTTGAATGCGACGATGTGAACTGTTTAGGTGGCAGTTCTTATAGGTGCATTCAGTTATTTGAATGCAATTCGATTGTTGCAAAGATTGTGACTGCTTTTGTTGCTGCTGCTGTTGTTGAAGCTGTTGCTGCTGCTGTTGTTGCATATGTAGCTGTTGCTGCTGCGTACGTTGTTGGAATTGGATGTGTTGTTGCGCCTGTTGATAGTTGTGTTGATGCTGTGCATTATGAATCGCTGCACTGCTTGGGATTGGTGGGGCTGTTGTTTGGACACAAATCGAATTATTGGGAATATGTAGACGATTGTTGTTGGCAGCTACTGTCGTAACATCACCGATACTATTCAAAGCCGGAGAACAATTCGATGGAGTTTGTGTGGAACACGGTTGGTTTACTGATGTTATGCAGCTATAAAAAATAATAAGTTATACATATTTTATTTCCGTTTAGAAAGAAAATAGTAATATTACCTATACGGGGGCTGATGAGACTCGCCTGTTGCGATTGTTGTAAGATTACCACCGCTATTGATATTTATATTAATCAAATTAGTTGTACTTTGAGTTATACTTTGCTGATGATGCTGAGCTTGTTGTGGCTGTATTTGGGCTGAAGCTGTTTGAGAATGATGCTGTTGTTGAGGCTGAGCCATTTGTCCGCGACGAACAACATCACTTGACATATCTGGATTGATTCCAACCGGCAGTGATCGATGAGTGGTAGTGGCAACGCTCACCGTACATTGAGCACTTAGAGCTTCCGCCTGTGATATTGCTACCGCTTCTTCGTAGGGCGGTGGAGCTTCGCCTCGGGGAAAATAACCACTCGGTGGTTTCCATAGAGGGTAGTGTGTTGCACCTCCACCATAAGAATAGTCCATGCCGCTAAGATTGCCTTCCATGTAGCCCATGTTACCAGCAATATATCTAAATAGAGTGTTATGATAATGAATATAATGAAATACCATATGAAGCTTAATTTTAATACAAGCAATTGAAACATCATTTCCTTTCGTTTCAGTTTTTTGTCATAGATACTGAAAAACGTGGTCTTATTATTAATTAAATACAAACAAAAAAAACAAGCCTAACACAAATAAAATATCTTAAAAATAATGTACTCGCAACAAAATATCCCCTGGCATAATAGTAAGTGTATTGGACGTCACAGGTCTGGGCTTAATAGTGAGTGATCTAGCCTGTTCCACCAATGGTGTTTTTTTTTTTTGGCACAGGGCCAGGGCTCCTTAAAGGAAATAACAATCTTCTAAGAGTATCTTTTGTCATCATTTATTGCTTATCATCTTAGCCGTTAGGATTCGAGAGCAAACTGTACATAGGTCCTCTCTATTCCCGCCGACTTACAACACCCACACAGGGATGATTGAGGGTGTAAGTCAATAGGCATTGGTTCTCCATGAGCTATCACGGCATTATCATTTGATAGTTTTCAGAACCTTTTTCTCGATATATGTACTTATATTGATAGATTTCATTTTTTACTTTGCTCCATAGTATTCTTATTTTGTTCAGTGAGTCCGTCTCGAACAGGTAAGAGAACATTTTCTGTTTTATGTAACCAAAACAAAGGGAATGTATTTCCTTTGATAGGAGGGGTATGTATGCTAAATTTGTGTTCTAACTTACTGTGGTTATTCATTTCTATTCTGACATTTAACACATGGCACTTTCAATCGGTAATCCGGAAGGTACAGTCGACCCTTGCCTGACAAAATTTACTTTCACTTAAATATTTTGGGAATTTTCTGTCTATTCGCAAAATGCTCTTTCTGACCCTAAGAAAGAATTTTGTTTTTGAGACACTTTATGCAAATTACTCATAAATTACACTCTTACCACCAGTTCCACAGAGCTAGTTTAAACACCACTTTTGGTTTAAGCTTTAGTTCAGCCGAGCAATTGAGCTCAGTTCAAGATTTAAATGAGACTGTGAAATTGGGGGTAAATCTACCTATACCTACGTAATATTATCTTCGCATATTTTGTTCGATTTTGTTGTTTTTGTATTTTTGAACAATAAATTATACAAAACTTAATTCACTACCTACTTATAAATTACAGCTAAATTCAAAATGCACTACATACCAAGTACGCAATCAATTAAAAAATCAAGGGTTATTATGAATTCCATTAAATTAGGCGTGTTCAGGAAAACGAGATCTCAGACGGCTCAGTGTCAAAAACTGAGAAAGCGAATCCAATATTTTGTTTCCTCAGTAATTTTACAGCAAAATTTCTGAGGAATTCTGTTCACGAGACTGAGATTGCTGAGGGCTCTGAGATCTCATTTTCCTGAACTCGCCTATTAAATCTGATTTGAATGCTACAATAATTCTTAGCAGAATGAGAGTTGTAAGTTACCAATTTCATGGTTTTTTAATGCAAATTTTATCCTACGTTAATTTAATTAAATTGTATGTATTGTTTGTTAAACTTACCCAATGCTCCCCACAATGCTCCTTTGGTCTTCGGCATTTTGACGACTTTCTCTAGCTCTAATCTTTCTTTGTCGCAGTCTATTAACCAAAAAGAATAACAACGACAGCGACAAAGTGGCAGTAATGCCACTGGCCACAAGTCATATCCCAAAATCTGTGCTTCCATCGCTGAATTGATCATCCAAGCAAATCACTTCGCAACAATTGTTACCATTCCCGACTGTTTGAAATGATTTGCATTTGGTGAATGCCTCGCAAAGGACCATTTTGCATGCCTTCGGCAGACCGCTATCACAAATACACAAACGACACGAATCTGGTCCGGGCATGTAGTGCATGCCACTCTCGTATAGTTTACCATTGTAATCTTTACAGTGGCCTCCTGCAGTTAAGCTCGAACTAGCTGCGAGGGTGTCTAAAACAAAATTAACAATAATTAAAAAAAATACAGTGAAAACAAAGCAAGTCCTATTAGAAAATTTAACAAAAAGAAAAAACTAGATTCAGAAAAAAAGAGGTCAACATTTTTTGTAGGGTGGGAGGAGATAGGAGGCTGTGGCTGGTATTATCAAGGGAAGCAAGATAAATTAGAATCTTATTCTAATTGGAATATTTGCATTTCATGAAAAGAAGAAGCACCCTAGGAATGGTCTGGTTCTAATTTAACTTGTGCAAGACTTCATTTTACGAATTTCTTTGCAAATCAATTTCAGTATTGTGATACAAATTTGGGCCAAGGAACACAGAGGTAGGTGGGTAGGTGATGGCAGAGCAGGGTGGTAATGGTAAAAGCGAAGCAGGACACAAATCAAAAGCACTGGAAAGAAAATTTTCTTTCTCATGCAAGAAAACCCATATCTTTACCTCGAATGTTTTTAATGAAAAACAAAGTAAGCACAAGAAACTTTTTCATTTTTTTATAAACAAGTAAGTCGCGAGTGATTTGCGATAGTTTTTAAGTGAATACGAATAAAATAACTATGAGAAAAAGCTAAGTGCAGAATTTATTAGAATTTTTTTCACTGCTCGCACTGAATTGTCATTTTTTTTACTTTTCGTTTGGTTTTTTTTTTGGTCATACATCGAACAGAAAAGGATGAAAAAGGTAAACGAAAAAGTGAAGTAAAAGTCCAAAGAAATACAGTGTGAGAGAGAGAGAGAGAGAGAGAGAGAGAGGGTTCTTAGAGTATATGAAGGTGGAAACACAAGGCACAAAGAGTGCCATCTGTGTGTGAAAAATATGATGTAATGCCTGCAACGGTAGGTATGCGATTCGAATTTTAAAACAAATAAAAACGTTTTTTATCTAATCATGTTACATGCTGGCTCCCCTAGTCATGAGCCATGATCAGACTATGAACATGTCCAGAAAAAAACCAGTGGAAGCAGAAAAATCCATGTCTTGTCGACGACATGCCGAAGAAAACCAACTTTTGAACACAAAATGAACGCTGTTCAAAGCTTGGCCATGAGATTTGATTTTTCACGTGCGTGTGAGTTTTTTTTCTGGTTTTAGTTGTTCCTCGAGGTATATGGATATTAAAAAAAGTCTGTTTACTGATATTTGGAGTCTAAAATGCGTGAATTATTGCAAAGGATAGAAGTAGTGGTGAGGGAGAGAATTTAAGCGACATGACATAAGCTGTGTTTTTTTGCATGTCCAAATAAAATTGTGTGAAAAAAACGACAACAAAGCAAAACAATTTACATGTTAAATACAACAACAACTATGTCCATATAGAGTTAGCTAAGTCCAGATAATTAACTGGAGTTAACTTTTGTCCCGATAAAACGGTATTGCCAGACTACCATTGTCGTTGTGTTATCGATAATTTGTATAGAAATGTCAAATGTTTGTTGGTAAGATTGTTCAGAACAAAATGGCAGACCAAGGCAAATGTTGAAATGTCCCGATGTCGTTTTTTTCGCCAAACTCCATATGGACATACAAAAAAACGCAGCTATAATTTGCCCAGCGAGAAAAAATCTGATGATTGTTGATTGGATTGTGGTTGCGATGTTGGACATCTATATGCCCTGTGGAGTCAGGGTGTTACGTCTGTTCGTTTATTGCCCAAAATTAGCAATTTTATGTCTGTTCGCGTACCTCCCAAAACTACGAATTTCTACGAATTTAGCCCAAAGTTATGTCAAAGCTCATATGAAAAAATAAAATTCGTAGAAATTCGTAGTTTTGGGAAGTACGCGAACAGACATTTTGTTACAGTTTTAAGTCTTTATTTGTGAATGTTGTTGTTTATTCTTTTTCATTGAACCATTGTTAAACCTAATTTAACTCGCAGAAATCGGCGATTTAATATTGTTGATTGAGGAAGATGAGTTGCCAGCAACTTTCAGTTCCATGGATAGAAGGGCAGGAGGAAAGAGGGGTGAACAAAATCTCCCCGGTCGAGGATTTGAAGAGATTTTTTTGACATTTCCTTTCACATTTAGGTTATTAAGCTGTGTTCAACCAATAGACTTTCAAAGGAAATTTCAAAAATTACCTGGAGATTTGTTTCCTCGTTTGAAAGGTACAAGAGATTTTTAAGGAGATTAAAAGAAAACGTCAAAAAAATCTCCAGCAACTTGTTTCTTCGTGTGAAAGGGGACCTACATAATGCCCTTTCACACGAGGAAACTGAGTTGCCAGCAACTTTCAATTCCATGGAGAGAAGGGCAGGAGGAAAAAGGGGGTGAACGAAATCTCCCCGGTCGAAGATTTGAAGAGATTTTTTGACATTTCCATTCACATCTAGGTTAAGGTGTGTTCAACCAATAGACTTTCAAAGGAAATTTCAAAAATTGCCTGGAGATTTGTTTCCTCGTGTGAAGGGTTGAAATGAGGCAAAAGGGAGGTGTTTGGGAATTGAGAGTGAGGGTCTGAAATGAGGTTTGAATTGAAATATATAGAAAAAAAAAGAAAAGTCAGGATGGGTTCAGGATAAAGCAGGAGGGGTAGAGGTAGGGTAGAATGTCCGCTACGGAGGCGATGGCATGCTAGTGGTGCTCAGCTTAACTCGCCGGATGTAGGGGGGGATCTTGCCCCCGTAGCCAGACCTCGCCTATTTCAAAACATAATACAACATGCCAAAAAAAACTCGATACTTAGCCACCACACAATCGGTTCACACCTTGGGTTACGCTGCAGGTGGTTTCGCAGCGCGGCCTAGTCCCACCCAACCTGGAATCCGGTCGGCCTTGAATTCGGATTCCCCTACTCTGAAATAACCAAAATTCCTCTGCTGTCAAACCATACTCACGTTACCGGTGCTTTCCGCCCGCCGTACCGCACCCCCCTGAAAATTACTTTAGATAATCATCGAGCTCGTTGTAAGCTCAAAAACAAAAACGGCTAGATTCCATCTTCATGACGTGATTTACAATAAATTTTATTTACTCTACAAAAAAAAACCATACCATCGATACTAAATATAAAAAGAACATGAAATGTGACTTATCCTATTATTTACTTTAAAGTGAATCTAATGAATTTAAAATAATTAACTGAGATACAATTTCCACCTAAAACTATAATGAACATAACAATACTTTTTAAGGACTATACAAATCGAACTTTCTTAAGATCCAATTTATGCGACTAGGCTTAAGGCTAAATGCACAAACCCGATGGGGATGAAAAAAAATGAACAAAAAATTAAAATCAAAACAAAATTATTCTAGCGATTTACTTAAGACTATCCGCGCAACAAAGTTGCCGGTCGAGTTGGCTCAAGGTGGCTGCTATTCGGAGAAACTACTATTCCGTTTCTTTCAAAAAACTAACGCCTATAGTAGGACTAAGCTCCCTTAAAACCCAGATTCCTTTCGGTTATCGTAGCCCTTTCATTCGGCTCGAAAAAATACGACTCTAACCCCCTTGTTCCTACCTACATAGAGCTCTGTGTAAGTCTGTTAAGGGTCATGCAAAATCTTGCCACACAATACTGGGCCTGTGGGGGAACCTAAATCCGCAAAAGGCTAACGGAATTCCACAATCACAGTACTATACCCGCAATCACTTTTTACCACTCTTCCACAACAATTCTCAGCAGACAAGCAAAATTTGAACAAAAATGACTTTAAGTATGTATGTATATAATCACAAAAAGATAGTGTGTAAAGATAGAGATTTCAATCAACAAAATTAACCTAAATAATACAAAAAAAACTATCACGTCAAGGTTTGCCTTAAAACTATATATCCGGACTCTGGAACTCTGTATAGAAACGTTTATTTATTTGCGTATATCTGCTCTGCTTAGTTTTTTCTTCTTTTTTTTTTTGCTAACTATGCACTTAAAGTTCTTTATGGTGAGGGTGACTTGGGTGGGTTTTATATATAGGATATATGTAAGTACTATGGTGCACCCTTACAATGGTAGGTACGTATGCCCTTCACAATGTCAATCTCTTTCGAAAATTAAATATTTGATTTGGTGTTACTTGTGTGTCCGGGTTCGTTTATGCATTCACGGACTTTCTATTCCTTAACGGTTGTGGCCTTCAAGGCCCTTCTTCTAATATCACCAGCCTCAGGATCCTCTTACGGGATTCGGATCCGGCTTGCCTTGCTTCGTGGCCTGGTAGGTTTTCCAGCCGGTCCAATAAGTCGACCGGTGGTCACGACCTTTGGAACCCGTCGCTGACCGCCAATAATCACCCTCACTATAATTTTAATCAAACTACATCACTGCATACTACACATTATATTAGGACTTTTCTTAACTCACCCTTATCAAAGAAATTTTATTTTCAAAAAAACTGTTTGAGACTCAAATCTCCCTCGAATATCGCCTTGGATACCTTTGGATTACCAAAACTGTCTTCCGGGTATTCTATAATTATAACTTTTTTTAAAATTTTACAAAATTCAAATGCACTACTATCACTCGGTATACTTTCGCGCTAACAAAAATGCACACCTCCCAGCACGATGTGGCTTCTACTTGGTTTGGATTGACAATGACAAGAAGATGATAATCTGTTGCAGTAACAGTGTCACCTCTTCTTTGTCTTCATCAGAAATCCACCTGATTGGGGGAATTCCTAATCCAGGTTCAATAACCTATAGTGGTACAGATGACGAGAAATCATCTGTATTTGTTCCTAGGTATTCTAATACATTAACGTCTTTTATATTCTTTGCTAATATCTATCCTATAAAGCTTTCATCCCTATAATATCTCTGACACAAACCTATTTCTTCCTATAACATCTATTGTGACCTTGCCTTATATTAACTTTCTATTTCGTTCTAACTTTATCCTCATCTTTATTTTTCCTGCCATATTTCCTTTTTTTCAATGAGTAAACACGAGAAGAAATATAGAATTCCTATATCTTCGTCTCTATCAAAGCCTCATCTATCGTATCTCGTCTTTCTCACCCTTACGATATGTCTATATCACTTCCTCGTATCATTCCTACTTTTAGCTGT
This sequence comes from Dasysyrphus tricinctus, assembly GCA_963921185.1. NCBI lineage: Eukaryota > Metazoa > Arthropoda > Insecta > Diptera > Syrphidae > Dasysyrphus > Dasysyrphus tricinctus. The sequence continues at coordinate 273,293,302 of OY992530.1, read as the reverse complement.
CGTCGCATCTTTCATTTCCGGCTTTATTAAAGTTTAACTCCGGCGCACGCTTATCTTTAGCCGCAAATTCGCGTATTTATTTTATATTTCCGGGCATTTATATTCTAAAGTGATTTTGTACTCGTTCTGTTGGACAATATATAAAAAAAAACTATCAAAAGATCCCAACTGGAGTATTCGCCGTCGTGAATCTCTCCTTAGGCATCTCTACCGTTTCTGTGTGTCTTGTGCCGAAAAAAAAATATGTGAGCCCTGCCTATGGGTACTCCATCCAGACCACAGCTCCAGTGAAAGCTCTCCCAGGCGGAATCATTTGAAACCGGTGGCCAAATTATCTGGATATTCTTTAAATCATGCGGTAGGTATCCTGCTTTTATGCCGACCAGAATCATCGTTTGTCGAGTAGGGTGTTAGCCCCACCGTTGAACCGATGTTCCTGGCCCTTCTTCCCGAACACCTTTCTGATTTCTTGGTATTCTACTTTTTTTTCTCTTTTCAGTTACCACCCGTCGCCGATCCTCCTGCATTCGACTTTCTAAGGCTACCTGTAGAGTCCAATCATGGAGAGGGACCGCTTCCCCTGGAGCCCAGACTTCCCAATTAACCAAAAAGGAATGTTTTTCTTTTGGTACCTAAGGTTAGTCGATTCTCGACAGTATCTAATGCGGAAGCTGGCGATACTAATTCTATCGTGGAATAGGTACGAACGTATACACGAACTTCGAGTCCCAAGAAAAGCGTTTCGTGGATTCGTATCAAGATAAACAACTTTACGTTTGTGCCTGTCTATCTATAGATGCTATCAATAAAAAGGTTTTTTTTTCTGTCTTAATTGATATTTTCTTAAAATGGAACTCTTTGTTTTGTTTATATTTAGCGTACATTATTATTAAATCATCTATGGGTAGCCGTAACAAAACTCCGGACTCAAAAGTTTCTCTAGACACAATGAGAACGGTGATAAAAGGATACCAGAATCTGAGGATTTTACAGTGGGGAAGAACCCATCTCAAACAAGCCGGGCAATATGCATATCTCTCGGAATGTGTGAAGATACCCCTACGTCACTCGCTGGGACTTTGTTACCCCGCCCACTCCTGTCATACACTGTTCAGCCTCACGAAAAGTTCAGCTGGGTGAGTTTTATTCAAATGCAGTTGGGTTTTTACAGTTGGGGCGCATTTCTTTCGGTTTTATCTTTGTAATCGAGTTTATTCGGAAAATTACTTATCTATTATACAGTTTAAATCTTAGGGTAGTTCTTATACTTAGTTCGCTCCCTCAAATGAACCTTAGCCATTAATATCTAAAGAAAATTATGACTGATAAGAAAAAAACAGAAAAATAAAATTAAAAACGACGTTCCCAAATTCTTATATTTCGTGTATTTATTTATTGTCGCTGTCAAGAATGCTGTTATCGTGGCTTGGACGAGTTGGTATTTGGCTTCTACCCTACTCACTCTCCTGTAATGGAGGGTGAATATTTTAGTCACTCATAAGAATTGTACCCCAAAGGTAATTAACGATTACTTGAGTTGTTTTTTTCCTTTTTCCTCAAAACTATCTCGGACTTTTTCCGACGCCACAGAATCGTCGCCGGTACATCAACGTAATATGTAACTCGCTATTTCACCGGTATGCAATTACTTGAGAAAGCTATCCCCGGTGGAAATTACTCGTGCCTTTTATCTGTCAGGCCTGGTCTTCAACGATACATGTGTCAGATAAGTTAGGCTCTAGCGCCAAATCTCACAGGTGTTGACTAGCTTTTTCTCACAGAAGGGAGACACCAAAAGTGAACTAAATGTTTGTGCTCTGCCTCTGGCAGAGGTCGAAGTAGGGGATCTTAAACTTAATATCACAGAGAGGAAATTAATGGTATTCGAACCTTGCTTACAGCAAAAATATCACAGATGTTGAATAAGAGGTTTTATAGCTTAAAGCCAAAATATCACAGATGTTGGAGAAAATCGGATTTCCTAAGTCGCTACCGCAAAATATCACAGATGTTGGAGTCAATTGGACATTCTAGGTCACTAATGCAAAATATCACAGATCTATTCACGATTTTACATCACAGTTGTTTTGGTACTTTGAGTCGTTCACAAAAGCTCCTTATTCGGATAAGGGATTTAAACGATAACGTATATCCAAGGCTGGTCCTATACTACATAAATCTTCAGTGAACTACTACTGCTTGATGACGATTTTTCTAATGAAATTTAGTTTTCTTTCTGCTGCTCTTCTGGCAGTATGAACAACTATTGACTTAGCGTGGTCTGACTACATAAGATCTGGACTTACTGTTTAAGGTCCTTTGCGTGGAATATTCCGATTCGTTTCCCTGACAAGTTTTCTAGTTCATACATACTTTTCCCCACTGGTTTAATTATACGACACTTAACATATTTTGGACACAGTTTTGACGCTAGACGTTTAGACGAGTCGCTAAGAACAAAATTACGTTTATAGATCTCCTGCCCCGGAACATATCGGACATTTCGAGAGCGTGTATTATAGGTTTTCTCGCTCTTCTCGTTTGATTTTGCGATTCCTTTTTTTATTTTATCGCGAATTATCTGCAATCTTTCCCGCTTCGGAAGAGTCAACAGTTCGCTATCCTCCACCCCACTCAACTTTTGGGCCAGTGCATAGCCGCTCCCGTGCGTCATCATATTCATCCCGAATAGGGCGAAGTATGGTGACACTCCGATAGCAGAATGCACTGAGCTCCGCAACGCGCATGCAATGTCACTCAGGTGAGCATCCCAATCGCGTTGATCTTCCTTTAAGTAAGATCGTATGGCAGCTAACAACGTTCTGTTGACTCGCTCCGAAGCGTTGGATTGTGGCGCGTAGTTTGCAGTTCTGAAGTGTCGTACCCCATACTTTTCCAGGAAATGCTGAAATTCTTTTGATACAAATTGCTTTCCATTATCGGAATGCAGAATTTGTGGGACTCCGAACGAATTGAAAATGTCATTTTTCAAAAATGTTATAATGCTATTTGAATTGGCGGCACGTAATGGTTTCAAGAAAACAAATTTTGAAAAGTGGTCCAAAACAACAAAAACAAAGGAGTTTCCGAATTTAGATCTCGGGTAGGGGCCAATGAAATCCACATACAATTTCTGAAATGGACGGTCAGACACGAAACTGTTACATATAGGTGGACGTTGAACTTGACTCGAGGACTTGGACTGCTTGCAAGTTTCACAATTTAACACGAATTGTCTGATTTGAACGGTCATATTTGGCCAGTAAAAGTATTGTCGGATACGATACATAGTTTTGGCAACCCCACCATGGGCGGCCTGTGGTGGGTTGTGGGCCTTCGCGATTAACCCTTCAGATAACTCTGAAGGCACCCACAACCGCCAGGTGTTCTCTAATAGCGATTCATCCACGTTAAGCGGAAGCGCCCGTTTGTATATGAATGAATCTTCGATTTTTAAATCTGGTAACTCTTCTTGATGTTCCCTGATTGTACTCATCAGGCTTTTGTACTCTTCGGATTGAAACTCTTCGGATTCAAGGTCTATCCAAGGTGCTACTTCTCCCATGGCTAAGCTATCCAGGTGTGCCCGAGAAAGGGTGTCTGGCACGACATTTAGCGAGCCTTTTCTGTGCTCTATGTCGAAGGTATAAGATTGCAACTCCAGTGACCATCTCGCCAACCTACCACTTAGGTCCTTCATCGTCATTAGCCATTTTAAACTGGAGTGGTCAGTTATGATGGTGAAATCCATACCCTCGACATAGGGCCGGAACTTTTTCACTGCCATGACCGCTGCCATACACTCTTTCTCGGTCACACTATAGTTCCGTTGGCATGAATTCAGCTTTTGGGAGAAGTATGAAATAGGGCTTTCTTCTTGGGCCTCGTTCCTCTGAAAGAGCACCGCACCGATTCCAGAGTCTGACGCGTCGCACTGTACGTAAAACCGTTTCGAGAAATCTGGGTGTGTGAGCACCGGAGCTGTCGTCAAAGCCTTTTTCAGGTTCTCGAACGCGGCTTTCGCTTCTTCCGTCATCGCGAATTTCGCATTCTTTTTCTTTAGCATGTCCGTCAAGGGAGCAGTTAAACTAGAGAAATCTTTAATAAATCTCCTATACCACCCCGCTAGACCAAGTAACCTTCTCACCTGCCTTGGGTTTTTCGGCATCGGAAAGTCTACTACTGCTTCTATTTTGGCCGGATCAGTCTTTAATCTCCCACCACCAACGATAAAACCCAAATACTTAAGCTCTTTAAAGCAGAATTTGGATTTCTTGACGTTGATGGTGAGATTTGCTTTCCGTAGGCAGCTGGCCACTTCGTCTAGCAGAGCGATATGAGTCTCGAAATCAGGCGCTATTATGAGAAGATCATCCAAATACACGAAAACACGATCCCGGAGTCGTGCAGGGATTACCTTGTCCATCAGGCGGCATAGCCGTTGAGCTGCATTGCACAGCCCAAACGGCATGACGGTGAACTGGTACAAGGGTCTCCCCGGTACCGCAAACGCAGTTTTCTCTCGACTCTCCCTCTCCAGCGGTATTTGCCAGAACGCATCCTTCAGATCCACACTACTTATATAGTAGGTGTCTGGTAGACGACTGATGAGCCCGTCGATATGAGGAAGTGGGTTGGCATCCTTCTTACTCAACGCGTTGACCCTACGAGAGTCCAAGCAAAAACGATATTTTGTGGTACCGTTTTCACCTGGCTTCTTGATCAGGACAACAGGCGAGCACCAAGGGCTCTCACTTTCCTCTATAACGCCGAGCTTCAACATTCTGTCTATCTCTTGGTACAAAATGGCTTGTACCGCTGGAGAAACAGGGTAGTGTCTCTGCTTCACCGGCACCGCATCCCCGGTATCGATGACGTGCTCCATAAGCGCCGTCTTTCCGAGACCGTGCCGATCAAAATCTAGAAATCTCTGTTTAACCGCTTCCAGTCGGGACTGCTGTTCCAAAGAAAGGCTGTGTGCGTTTACCAGGTCAGCGTCATCCTCTAAAACCGACACGGCACTCACTACGCTTGGAGCTATTTGGAACGCTTTCCAAAAGTCCACTCCTAAATACAAGTCCTGATCTAGATTTGGCACCAGATAAAACGTAATCTCTTGTTCTAGGTTCTTGTATCTAACTAATGTTTTGAATTTTCCTATTATGGCTTGACTCTGTCCGTCTGCGGTTTTGACCCCTGACTTATATGGCTGGAATTCCTTTCCAATGTTCGCCAAGAAATCTAAACAGTTTTTCCCCAGAATACTCACACTGGCCCCGCTGTCTAACAACCCATTGATTTCCTTGTTGGCTATGTTGACCCTTGCGTAAGGTCGGGGGTCAGTATAGGTATCTATGACTGTGGAGGCAATGCTTATTCTAGCTTGTTTCCTCGCTTTATACCTCAATCTCGCTTTACTTATCCTTTTGGAAACTTCACTTATCTGTCCTTTAAATATTCTATCTCTTGTTTCATAATAATTTCTTAGTCTTATGTGCAGCGGTTTTATTTCATATTTGTTTGGCATTCTTTTTTCTTTCGTTTTATCATTTTCTTTTCTAGGTAATACTTTGATCTTATTTTCTTCCAAACAGGCTGACGACTCAGGGTTGTTCTCTATTCTTTTTGGGGAACTTGAGTCGAACGCGACTCCCCCGAAGTCGTCGCGTTCGAGAGTCGGTTTTCCGGGTTACAGCGCGAACACTTTGGCGTGATAACCCCCTCCTTCCCACATCGATAACAGAAAATATTCCTCTGTGTTGACGGGCAATCCATGAAGGAGTGACCCTGAACTCGACAGTTCCAGCAAACACTAACCCTACCCTCACTCTGACCCATTGAGGTCTTTGGCCGGGCCCCCATATGCTGAAACGCCTCTACTTGCTCGTCATGAGCTGGTCGCAATTCTAAATCGGGATCTGCTCCCAACTCGTTTGCCACGAAACGAGTTGGTGCCCTATATTGTTTCGGCCCATCTCGGTCCCTCCTCGGAAATGCGTATTCCGCCTCCTTACAAGCCATTCTCAGCTGGTCCATGGAGTATACGGCTTGTGGGTACACCAAGCTTTCTAAACGTTCGTTTAAATTTCTTTTTAAAATCCGAACCAGTTCAACCTCGGGAATTTGCATCCTGAGCTGAGATCTGAGCTTGGTTATGGCCGCGAAATAATCATCACTTGCTTCCCCTGGATGCTGTTTGCGCTGCATAATCTCTCGGATGATCTCAAAATCGGATTTCGAACTCCGGAACTGGCGCATTAAGGCGTCACGCAGCATAGGCCAGTCCGGACGTCCATTGGATCGGTGGTACCACCAATACCATTCGCTCGCAGCACCCGAAAGCAAGAGGTGGAAATCCCTCATGATCTCAACCCAGGAGCATTCGTACTGGCTTTGAAGCGTCTCTACTCTAAAGACAAAGTCTTCCACACTTAACGTCCCCGATTTCCCGTCAAACTTCAACCCCCACTTATCCATCTTTATCGGCATTCTCATACTCATGTGCGAATATGCCGGAGAGGGATTCAAGTATGATGGTTGCTGTCGCCTCTGATGAGGCATTCTTACTTCCCAATTCGGGTCTGGATAGTTATTGGTTTGGTATAACCCATTCGGCATGTGTGCCAGGTTCGGCCTGGGATTTGTACTAGCTTGATTGTTGCTTGGTGGCTGGAAAGGCCTAGAACTGGGATCCAGCTGAGAATGACTTATCGGGTCGCCTGGGTGTGGCTGTGGCCTCTGTTCGGGTACGAAAACTCCCCCTGAATTTTGAACTCTTTCTTCCAAAGGTGAAGTGACATACAGGGTGGGATTCATCCCCTTCATGAGATCTAGGAATTGTCTTTTAATTTCATCTTTAACGGATTCGGAAATTTGCCTACCTAAAACGTTATTATGTGACTCATATGCATTTCCTACCGCCTGTTCAATTGCTATTCTAACTTCTGTACTGATGGCCGAGTTTGTCACTCCCTGCTCATTTTGAGTATTTGGAGGTCTGGCACCATTCGCGGCTCTGTATTGTGCGCTAATATTCGCCCAGTTCGTAAGCCCCGGAGAAACTCTTCCCGCCCCGGTTAGGTCACTACAAGGAGGTGCGGATAACGATTCGGTCCCACTCCTGGTTTCACTCGAATCGGTGAAATCTTCTACTCCTTCCGGAGGTGGATCTGAACTACCTAAAGGACGAGTGCCTGTTACTGCCTTTGTTCCGCTAGTACTGGCAGGAGGGTTTGGGTCGTTCACTTGTTCATTGCCAAGTATAAATCCTGTTCCACCGGTGCCTACCCCTGGGGTTTCCCCAATTTGGGTGTTTTCTTCCGGGCCTTTCCTTTTCCCACCTGGAGAGTGTTGTAGCGGCATCTCAAAACTTTTTCTCAAAAACCTCTCACGTAACCCCCGAGTAAGTCTTTGGTCTTGAAGAATGTTACGAACCCTGCTTAATTTTGCCTCCAATTCTTCCTCTTTCTGCCTTTTCATGGGAATATCGGTATAGAACTTAAAACCTAGGGATAACAACCCCCTGGATTTTCTACCTAACAACAAATAAGTATATGTATCTTTTATTTACTATACAAAAACGTTACTCTTTCCTATATAAAACTTTCACAACCTACAAACTATAATATCCGTGAAGGACTCACGGTTACTTTCCAAATCTACTACCTAAAAGAAACTATTTTATTATATACCACTAACGCTCTGAAGACTAACTAATCCTATAATGCTATAACTATCCTATTCTATCCTACTTTTTTTTTTGTTTGTATTTTTTTTTTTTTTGTTTGTTTATTTCCTTATTATTTTTTTTTTCTATAAATATCCTTATCTAAATTCTATCTGCTAAACTTAACTAACACTATCTACTTATATACCTATTGACTTAGAAGAATATGAAAAAACTTTGATCTTAACTCCTTATAAGTCCCAATAACTAAAATCTTTGTAAAATTTTAAGACACTTAAGAACTAGAAATTTAAATTATAAACTTTTGAAACCGAAATGGAATTTATCAAGAGTCGTTTCAAGCACTTCTGTAAAAAAAATTATTATTATTGGTAAAAGTATGATTATATGTTATTTTTGGTTCTAAAACGGTTGTTCATTTGGATTCGGGGGTGTTTCCGGTGGCTATTTGTGGTAACTTTTTTTTTTTTGACTTTATATGGTTCAACAGCATAATCTCTCTTACTACTTCTCGTTCGTATCATCTGCCCAGGTGTGACCACAAAAACAAGGGGAGATAACTAGGGTACTACACACACACACATAACATACACTCTTCCACCCGTTTCTGCTGCCAGAATCAAATTCGCCTCGTCGCAATTGGATGGGCTTTCTCATGAGCGATCCCGTCCAAGACATACGATTTGAACCGACCCTGACACCAAAACACCCTTGGATAACATCCTGTCTTGTCCTCGTCGCTCCCTCAGGTCTATCCCGTCGCAATTATTTGGGTTCGTTAAAACCTTCCCAAAGAAGACTTACAAGAAGCCCTAAGAGCGCGACGAAGGCAGTTTAATTTCTTCCGGTTATGATCGTCACAGCCAGCAACACCCACTCGCTACGTCGCAAGTAAACATGCATTCTAAAAGCTATCTTGTTTACGCCATACGCTACGCGTGGATGCCGCTGCCGCCGCCAACCACAACCCGATCACTTTCATACTAACACATCATTATTCATATTCGTTGTTCTGACTGGTAACGCTGGCCAGATCCCATCGTCCCGTCGCAGGTAACCAAGCCTTCTTAATAGTGATCTTTCGTATTACGACATACGGCACAATGGACCCCGCCACCGTCACCACTCCATCTTCAACGCAAAACACTCACACAACACGTTGGGCGCCATTTGAAATGAGGCAAAAGGGAGGTGTTTGGGAATTGAGAGTGGGGGTCTGAAATGAGGTTTGAATTGAAATATATAGAAAAAAAAAGAAAAGTCAGGATGGGTTCAGGATAAAGCAGGAGGGGTAGAGGTAGGGTAGAATGTCCGCTACGGAGGCGATGGCATGCTAGTGGTGCTCAGCTTAACTCGCCGGATGTAGGGGGGGATCTTGCCCCCGTAGCCAGACCTCGCCTATTTCAAAACATAATACAACATGCCAAAAAAAACTCGATACTTAGCCACCACACAATCGGTTCACACCTTGGGTTACGCTGCAGGTGGTTTCGCAGCGCGGCCTAGTCCCACCCAACCTGGAATCCGGTCGGCCTTGAATTCGGATTCCCCTACTCTGAAATAACCAAAATTCCTCTGCTGTTAAACCATACTCACGTTACCGGTGCTTTCCGCCCGCCGTACCGCACCCCCCTGAAAATTACTTTAGATAATCATCGAGCTCGTTGTAAGCTCAAAAACAAAAACGGCTAGATTCCATCTTCATGACGTGATTTACAATAAATTTTATTTACTCTACAAAAAAAAACCATACCATCGATACTAAATATAAAAAGAACATGAAATGTGACTTATCTTATTATTTACTTTAAAGTGAATCTAATGAATTTAAAATAATTAACTGAGATACAATTTCCACCTAAAACTATAATGAACATAACAATACTTTTTAAGGACTATACAAATCGAACTTTCTTAAGATCCAATTTATGCGACTAGGCTTAAGGCTAAATGCACAAACCCGATGGGGATGAAAAAAAATGAACAAAAAATTAAAATCAAAACAAAATTATTCTAGCGATTTACTTAAGACTATCCGCGCAACAAAGTTGCCGGTCGAGTTGGCTCAAGGTGGCTGCTATTCGGAGAAACTACTATTCCGTTTCTTTCAAAAAACTAACGCCTATAGTAGGACTAAGCTCCCTTAAAACCCAGATTCCTTTCGGTTATCGTAGCCCTTTCATTCGGCTCGAAAAAATACGACTCTAACCCCCTTGTTCCTACCTACATAGAGCTCTGTGTAAGTCTGTTAAGGGTCATGCAAAATCTTGCCACACAATACTGGGCCTGTGGGGGAACCTAAATCCGCAAAAGGCTAACGGAATTCCACAATCACAGTACTATACCCGCAATCACTTTTTACCACTCTTCCACAACAATTCTCAGCAGACAAGCAAAATTTGAACAAAAATGACTTTAAGTATGTATGTATATAATCACAAAAAGATAGTGTGTAAAGATAGAGATTTCAATCAACAAAATTAACCTAAATAATACAAAAAAAACTATCACGTCAAGGTTTGCCTTAAAACTATATATCCGGACTCTGGAACTCTGTATAGAAACGTTTATTTATTTGCGTATATCTGCTCTGCTTAGTTTTTTCTTCTTTTTTTTTTTGCTAACTATGCACTTAAAGTTCTTTATGGTGAGGGTGACTTGGGTGGGTTTTATATATAGGATATATGTAAGTACTATGGTGCACCCTTACAATGGTAGGTACGTATGCCCTTCACAATGTCAATCTCTTTCGAAAATTAAATATTTGATTTGGTGTTACTTGTGTGTCCGGGTTCGTTTATGCATTCACGGACTTTCTATTCCTTAACGGTTGTGGCCTTCAAGGCCCTTCTTCTAATATCACCAGCCTCAGGATCCTCTTACGGGATTCGGATCCGGCTTGCCTTGCTTCGTGGCCTGGTAGGTTTTCCAGCCGGTCCAATAAGTCGACCGGTGGTCACGACCTTTGGAACCCGTCGCTGACCGCCAATAATCACCCTCACTATAATTTTAATCAAACTACATCACTGCATACTACACATTATATTAGGACTTTTCTTAACTCACCCTTATCAAAGAAATTTTATTTTCAAAAAAACTGTTTGAGACTCAAATCTCCCTCGAATATCGCCTTGGATACCTTTGGATTACCAAAACTGTCTTCCGGGTATTCTATAATTATAACTTTTTTTAAAATTTTACAAAATTCAAATGCACTACTATCACTCGGTATACTTTCGCGCTAACAAAAATGCACACCTCCCAGCACGATGTGGCTTCTACTTGGTTTGGATTGACAATGACAAGAAGATGATAATCTGTTGCAGTAACAGTGTCACCTCTTCTTTGTCTTCATCAGAAATCCACCTGATTGGGGGAATTCCTAATCCAGGTTCAATAACCTATAGTGGTACAGATGACGAGAAATCATCTGTATTTGTTCCTAGGTATTCTAATACATTAACGTCTTTTATATTCTTTGCTAATATCTATCCTATAAAGCTTTCATCCCTATAATATCTCTGACACAAACCTATTTCTTCCTATAACATCTATTGTGACCTTGCCTTATATTAACTTTCTATTTCGTTCTAACTTTATCCTCATCTTTATTTTTCCTGCCATATTTCCTTTTTTTCAATGAGTAAACACGAGAAGAAATATAGAATTCCTATATCTTCGTCTCTATCAAAGCCTCATCTATCGTATCTCGTCTTTCTCACCCTTACGATATGTCTATATCACTTCCTCGTATCATTCCTACTTTTAGCTGTCGTCGCATCTTTCATTTCCGGCTTTATTAAAGTTTAACTCCGGCGCACGCTTATCTTTAGCCGCAAATTCGCGTATTTATTTTATATTTCCGGGCATTTATATTCTAAAGTGATTTTGTACTCGTTCTGTTGGACAATATATAAAAAAAAACTATCAAAAGATCCCAACTGGAGTATTCGCCGTCGTGAATCTCTCCTTAGGCATCTCTACCGTTTCTGTGTGTCTTGTGCCGAAAAAAAAATATGTGAGCCCTGCCTATGGGTACTCCATCCAGACCACAGCTCCAGTGAAAGCTCTCCCAGGCGGAATCATTTGAAACCGGTGGCCAAATTATCTGGATATTCTTTAAATCATGCGGTAGGTATCCTGCTTTTATGCCGACCAGAATCATCGTTTGTCGAGTAGGGTGTTAGCCCCACCGTTGAACCGATGTTCCTGGCCCTTCTTCCCGAACACCTTTCTGATTTCTTGGTATTCTACTTTTTTTTCTCTTTTCAGTTACCACCCGTCGCCGATCCTCCTGCATTCGACTTTCTAAGGCTACCTGTAGAGTCCAATCATGGAGAGGGACCGCTTCCCCTGGAGCCCAGACTTCCCAATTAACCAAAAAGGAATGTTTTTCTTTTGGTACCTAAGGTTAGTCGATTCTCGACAGTATCTAATGCGGAAGCTGGCGATACTAATTCTATCGTGGAATAGGTACGAACGTATACACGAACTTCGAGTCCCAAGAAAAGCGTTTCGTGGATTCGTATCAAGATAAACAACTTTACGTTTGTGCCTGTCTATCTATAGATGATATCAATAAAAAGGTTTTTTTTCTGTCTTAATTGATATTTTCTTAAAATGGAACTCTTTGTTTTGTTTATATTTAGCGTACATTATTATTAAATCATCTATGGGTAGCCGTAACAGGGTACAAGAGATTTTTAAGGAGATTAAAAGAAAACGTCAAAAAAATCTCCAGCAACTTGTTTTTTATGAAAGGGGACATACATAAAAACGTTTGAATAAGTGTAAAAGTGCAACATTTTTTGTACTGCAACAACAAAATATACTGTATACAATTTTGCAATAGTTTTTCGCTTCAACTGTATACTACACACCAATCCCTATTGTAAAAACAAAATTTAACAGAGTAAAGTTTACACTGCGATAGCTATCGACAAATTACATTCTTGCTATCATCTATTTCTAATTTATGAAATTTCGTGAGTTTTGGTAGTGTTTCTAGCGATTTGCACTAGATCTCGAATATCTTCCTACCTATAACGTTTTCCTAGCTTCTTGGATGTAAGAAACTGTTTTCTAAATCTAATTTTCCACAAAAAATATGACAGATCTATAAAGTTTAAAACAATTGGTCAGTTTATATTTCTGAGATCTCAGAGGGCTCAGAGGACTCTGAAATATAAACACGATTCCTCACAAAAATTTCTCACTTTTCCCCTTAAAAACTGAGACTGAATTTTTTTGGATTCGCTTGCTCAGATATTTTTGTCGCAGTAAATTACATAGGAAGAAAAGAAAAAGAGAGTTGTTTTGACTTCTATGTGAAGAATTGTGTTTATATTTTATCCTCCTGCTCTGTCATAAAGCGGAGAAAAATTACTGAGCGCTCAAGAAATATAAACTGGCTAAATAATAAGTTTACGATGGCTTCACGTACTTAATACTCTTTTTAACTATTTTCTTGGTGCAAATTTATTTTGCATATCAGGAAATGAATTTATTAAAATTTTTGTTTGTATCTACAAAAAATTCGTTGAGTTTTTGTTTTTCATTGATTAGGCCATCTGCACACGATACGTCTCGTCATAGACGCGCACTGCGCTTCCGTGCAGATTGTATGCAGCGCACATTGGTTTCAATGGATAAGTACACACGAGGTTTAAGCAACACATATTCGTCACAGCATACAAGCAGCAAATCGCCTGGCGTACAGCAGTGTCGGTGTCTTCGACGACGCCCGGTCGTACAGGTTAAATTTTTGTATGGAACATGTGTTTGTGTAAAATGTCAAATTTATCCGAAAAAAATCGTGTTTTAACTCACAATATAAAAAAAATCTCTAAAATTTTTGTTTAGACTTTCTCAAATGTTTGGAACCTAAAATAGTCTCCCGATAACTTTTTGGCAGCAATAAATAGCCTTCTGTTTGTATTTTTTGGATGTACGGATACGGATGCACCCAAGGATCTTCCTTTTTTCAAATACACAATAGACGCAAATCTTCTTCATCACTTGAACTTGTCATATTTGCAACAAACACGTCCACATTAATTGATATCTTTGATAAAACTATCCTTTAATTCAAAATCCAATCGACTTTGTATATTTTGTTCGACGGTGACTATACGCTTCTTGTGCAGAAGATTGGGTGCAGAGACGGGACGTTTCGTGGCCTTAGTTTTGCATTTTTGATTCACTTGGTATGAAAACGTATAGTAAGTAATCTACTTTAAATTGTTTCCGATTTGTCGCTATAACTGGTCCCTTAAAATGTCGATTTAATTTGACCCCACATTAAATTTTTTTGGGACATACAAATAATTTTGGAGGCACCTCTCTGCTGTCTTCTATTGCATTTTCCGATGGAGCTTTATGTTTTTGACGTAATATCGAACTTCTATCGGACCGGTATAAGTCCTTAAGTCAGCACTCAAATCAGTATTTCTCATTTCTTCAAACTCACAAGTATGAATAAATGAGAGATACTGATTTGAGTATCAACTTTAGGACTAGTACCGTATTAACGTTAGTACTCTGTGGAGAAATTGGCTGTAAGAGGACTTTCGTAACCCTTTCCTCATTAGCGGAGAGTGAAATTACCGGTCACTCAACGCAAAGACTTTGTTTATAAGGTTTGATGCAGTCATGCAGTGTTTAAACGAGTGTGTTTGGTTTCGATTGATCGGAAATTAATGAGTTTTAACTGGTACCAAAAGGACATATGGCGTCGGGAAGGCCCATAAATTAAATGAGTTGATATTAAATTTAAATTGAAAATTAATGCAAACTAATAATAATTAAAACATTTTTTAATTTAAAATGACACAGCGACGTTCAATCCCGTCAATACGAAGCTGCACTTTTCTGTTCTTTCTTGTTCTGACAGTTTTCACACACTTGTTGGTTTTGATAAGGATTAGAGAAAAACCAAATTTGAAATATCGTTTTTGTGCCAATTGTAAGTGATAAAAGAGAGTTTATATTTCAAAAACATACGATTTTAGGCAATAATAATGCAAATATTTTTTTATTCGTTCATTTGACAGATTAACAGCTGTCAGCTGTGTTCCGTTCCTTTTCTCTAAAATGTTAGTGCCCTTTCACACAAGGAAACTGAGTTGCCAGAAACTTTTAGTTCCTTGGTGAGAAGGGCACGAGGAAAGAGGGGCGAACAGAATCTCCCCGGTGGAGGATTTGAGGAGATTTTTTGACATTTCCTTTCACATCTAGGTTTAGGTGTGTTCAACCAATAGACTTTCAAAGGAAATTTCAAAAATTGCTTGGAGATTTGTTTCCTCGTATGAAAGGTACAAGAGATTTTTAAGGAGATTAAAAGAAAACGTCAAAAAAATCTCCAGCAACTTGTTTCTTCGTGTGAAAGGGGACTTAACAATAGAGATCTCTACCAAATTGTCAAAGTCAAAGTGACAGCCAAGAACTCGGCACCTTTGACAGACGCAATTACCAATTAAAAAAAAAATCCAAACATTTACACTCCACTTCAAATGAATAAGGACACACATTTTCAAAGGTACTTTTTCCATTTTTGCTTAACATTGTGCATTAATGAATCATTTGATTATCCTTATTGTTTGTTTATGATGTTGGGAAAAGAAAACAGAAAGATTAATTCAAAAAGTACTGCTATTTTTCCTCCGACTCTCATCAAAGTCTTTCCATAAGGAAAATGCAGTCTTTTTGTGTCAACTGAATAAGCTCAAATATTGAAACTGGTAATAAAAGTTAATGGATGGAAGTAAAAAAAATGTGTTTGAAATAGTTTTTATTGTTTATATTTATTCTCGGACAATGCACAATGTTTGAAAAAAAAAATTAATAAACCAACTACGAAAATCCATGTGCTCATTCAAAATGGGTGGAAAATGGGTGGTACCTAAATGTCATTTGTGCCGAGGTCCTGAGTTTGACATTTAGAAATTTTTGCTAAAAAGCTCTATTGTTGATGTGTCAAAAAAAAATGTTGAAATGTCATTGTTAAGAATGTTACACTTTGTAAAATTTCATTTAGGAACGATCAATGTTGAAAATATTGTTGATCTGTCAAACGGCAAGGTTGGACAAAAAAATCGAAATGCATTTAGAATGAATAATCGAAAAACTATTTATTGCATTAAATTCATTGAAAATAAATACATATAATTTGAAGATTAAATTTCTATAAACTTGAACTAACTATGAGCACAAATTTCTTTGACAAAAATCACGGAATTGATAAGAATGCAATATCGAAAAAAAGTAAATTTATCATAAAACAGTTCAAAACTCGAAAAACAACAATAAAATCAATTATATTGAATACACATATTTGCAAAAATGCAAACAATTCCAAATCGAACCAACGAAGAGTAAACAAAAGATAATCACAAAATGAAAACATTGCAGTCTCAGCTGCATTTGACAGATCACACTTTGAATTCATGTCGAGGAGATGAGTTGGAAATTGTTACAAAGTGTAACATTCTGACACTTCAACATTGAGTTTAGGAACGATTTTATGACGTCATAATGTTACACGATGTTACAATTTGAGAATTTAGGAACGATCAGTGTTAATTGTTAACATTTTAGAGAAAAGGAACGGACCACTGTCATTTAATTTTAAGTGAATTACTAAGTATTTAATACAATTTTGACTTAAAGGAACAACTTATGTATACGAAAACTACGATGAAGATGATGATGATTTCTTGGAACTTGCTATGATAGCTTTTCTAATGTCCAAAGAAACTGTCGTCCAATTCATACTGGATCGTATGATAATGAAAACCCGAGCCGAGATTCAGCTAATTCGAAACCGCAGGGAGTGAGTGAGATGAGTCACTTTTCGTCGAAAATCGATTCAGCTAGCAAAAGTGAGTGAGTGAGCGAGTGAAATTAAGTGTCAGATTACTCGCCAGATATTTCCGCAGTGACTTGGTGTATGTGTTGGTAAACTTCCAGTTTTGAATTGGTATGTGTGCTTTTCTCAAGAATTCCTATTCATGCATAGGAAAGGAAATAAAAAACAACAACGTAGATAAAAACAACTACCCTTTTATTGGTTCTTAAATCTTATTTTATTATCATATGCACATATATGTATATTAAATAAAATTATATTCTATTCACTTTCGACACTATTAAACTTTTTATTTCTCAAGGGTGAAAACTCACATCAAAAAAAAAAAATAATTGAAACAAGAGATACTCTATTAGATTCCAATATTTACATAGTTGTATTTGTTATTTCATTTCATTTTGCGTAACGAGTGTGACAAGGAGGTAGAGTTTAGCTCTTTTTTATTCTTTGTCTCATGTTCGAAACTTAATTCGAAGTTACTCATTTCACTAAAATAGCTGAATCTCTTTTGTGAGCGAAGTGAGATGAGTCGGCGAGTAAGGCGAGTCATCTCATTTCACTCGCTGAAATAGCTGAATCTCGGCTACGGTCATTCTGGACCCTAAAGCGTGGCACGCATTATCAAACCTGAGTGTCACCCGTGTTGGATATCAAACCTGCGTGTAAAGTTTCGCGTACACACTTATCAGTTATGTTTGGCATCAGACAAAGAAATTACACTACTCTCAGAAAATTGTTTCGAGACTATTTATGCCCATCATGTTAGTTTTTTTTTTTACATGACACACACGAGCTTTTTCTTATTTTGTTTGCATTTTGTCCACTTATTCGCTTTAAAAATTCGTGTTTTGTTCCGTAAATGACGGCTCATGAATGAAATTGTGTACACATCATCGATCAGACACCCAACAAACCAAGGGTTGTCAGGCAATATCAAAAAATTTTGTGAGCAGGCAGTTCTGAGTGTCAAACCATCATTCAGCGTGTACACATTGTCAGTTCTGTTAGATATCCAACATGAGTGTCACTCAGGTTTGATAATATGTACCACAATGCAATGTTTTCCGCCTCGGAGCAATTTATGGCATTTTCGTTTGGCAATCCAGAAGCGTTTGGAATGCGTGTAAACCCTTCTGAAAGTATTCTATTGGCATTCAAAATGACATAGTTCTTCTCCTGAAAATAACAGAAAACGATTCTGGATTTCAATTCAGAATCGAAACCAGTGCCTAAATTCAGCTAATTCGAACCCGCAGGGAGTGAGTGAGATGAGTCACTTTTCGTCGAAAATCGATTCAGCTAGCAAAAGTGAGTGAGTGGGCGAGTGTAATGAAATGTCAGATTACTCACCAGATATTTCCGCAGTGACTTAGTGTATGTGTTGGTAAATTTCCAGTTTTGGATAGGTATGTGTGCTTTTCGCAAGAATTCCTATTCATGGATAAGAAATGAAATTAAAAAAAACAACAACGTAGATAAAAACAACTACCCCTTTATTGATTCTTAAATCTTATTTTTTATCATATGTACATACATATATATATTATTAAATAAAATTATATTCTATTTACTTCTGATACTAATAAACTTTTTTTTCTCAAGGGTGAAAACTCACATTAAACTTTAATTACGACAAAAAAAATAATTGAAACAAAGGATACTCCATATTATTAAGATTCCAATGTTTATATTGTTGTATTTGTTATTTCATTTCGCGTCCATTAGTGGTGATGTGAAACAGAATATCAAACGTAACGAGTGTGACAAGGAGGTAGAATTTGGCTCTTTTATATTTATTCTTTGTCTCATGTTCGAAACCAAATTCGAACAAACTCATTTCACTTAAATATCTGAATCACTTTTGCGAGATGAGTCAGCGAGTAAGGCGAGTCATCTCATCTCACTCGCTGAAATAGCTGAATCTCGGCACAGAACTACTCACACATTCAAACACTGACATCTATGTGTTGTCAAATATTGCAAAAAGTAAATTTTAAGCTAAAAATAAGTAAATTTCACACATTTTACTGTTTCTAAGAACAATTATTTTCCGTTTAAAATCATACTCGTTCAAATTTGTATCCGCCAAGTTTCCAAATGTAAAGAACTATTTCGACAACAGCATGTGAGGTTGCACACATACAGGGAAACAAAAACTTCAGAATCAAACTGCATGTGCCTGTTTGTTGTTTTATTGCAGTTCTGGATCGGAGAGTTCTTCCGAATTGCCAATGGAAAAGGCCATTACTTGAAGGGTTAGGCCTCCTCCAGTTCCTTAACGGCCATTTTCGGGGCTAATTTGGTATTACATCGTTTTTTAATGTTCTTGTATTTGGTAAGAAGAACAGCACCGGAGTGGAATGTTGTATCAGAAAGTGCATTACCTAAATTTTTTTTCTTTAAATTGCCTTCTGTATCTTTCATCCTGAATTAAAAAAATAAGAAATAGGTAGCAACTTTATTACTTGGAGATTTATGTATTATTTATTAGTTTTACAAACCTGTTGTTCATACGGTCAGTTTCCAAAATTAAATTAAATATAAATTCAAATCAAAAGTAACGTTATATATGCTTGCCATTTTATTTTTATTTATTCTTATTTTTTTGACCGAACTGTCAAAAAATTCCGAATGAAGTGAGAAAGCATGTATGAAAAACCAAATTGTATCAAAAGAGTAAAGCGGGCCATTCACGTTAAAACTGTCGTAAGGACTGTCGGACAAAAACCAGTCGTATACGTTCTACCGTGAATTTCCTTGTTGTACATCGGACCGTACAACTAACGACAGGTTGGAAGTCCGTTGAAAATTTCAACGAACCTTGCGTCGCGACCGAATGGTGGTATAATGAATGGCAGTTTTTGAGACAGTCCTTGCGACCGAACTACTCAGTCTACGAATAATCTTCATAGTTTTTATTTTGTTTCTAGGAAACGAAATAAATAAAAAACAAATTGAAGGAATTTTTTGACACACTGTTCGTAAAACTGGTTCGCAACGTGTGTGCGTACCTTCGACAGTCGTTGTAACAGTCCGATCGACAGTCTATGTGACGGTCGTAACGTGAAAGGCCCGCTTGAAATATTAGTCACTACCTACTTACCTGGAAGAATACGAATCGCTGATTTAAACATCAATGTTCTGCTCTATGCTGATGATCTGGTGATACTTTCATAATTACCAGAAAATTTGTAACTGATGATCAATCGCCTGGTGGAATATTGCCGTAAATGGTGCCTTCTAATTAACTCAAGCAAATCAAAAGTAATGGTTTTCACCAGATCAGCAAGGAGTCTGGAGATCTACAATTTGGAGGTCGTCAACGAATTCAAGTACCTGGGTGTGAAACTTAATAAGACTCTTGATTTCGTTTACATCTTTTCAAATAATCAAATCATCCTTTCAGCTAAGTATAAAATTTTTGATGCTGTGGAATTGATAGGCACGAGCCTATTGAAAAATTCCATAAAAATGTCTTAAAAAAGCTACACGATTTGCTCATAAGCACACCGAATTACGCACTACACCTTGAAACAGGACTTCCAAAACTGTTGACTTATAAAGGGTGGTTAAATTTTAAGGGCCGATATTGAATGTGAACCACACCTAAACGTCAAGTTTTTTTCTGCATTTCATTTGACATTTCTCAATTTTAGACTAACTCAATTTGAACCATGGAAAGATACACAATCGAACAACGCGTTATAGTTATTCAGGCTTATTATGAAAATGGGAGTTCAAATCAAAATGCATATCGTGCACTTCGTGATTTTTTCGGTCAATTTAATCGTCCAAATGTGCGTAAATCGGAAAAATCGTTCAAAAATCTGAGCAAACCGGGTCTGTATGAGATGTGAAAACACCATTTCAAACCAATGCACCCACAAAGAGTGACTGTGTGGTGCGGTTTATGGGCTGGTGGCATCATATTGGGTCGTATTTTTTCCATAATGAGGCCGGTCAGGCAGTTACTGTGAATGGTATTCGTATTCGCTATCGAGAGATGAAAACGAACTTTGTATGGCCCGAATTGGAAGATATGGATGTGGACGATATTTAGTTTCAACAGGACGGTGCCACTTGCCACACAGCTTACGAAACAATGGCGAAAAGGTGTGTACGTCGATAAGCCAGCAGCAATTCAAGAGCTAAAGGATGAGATAATTCGGCACATTAACGGCATATAACCTCAATTATGCCTCAGCGTCATCGAAAATTTGGACCATGGATGGAGGTGTGCCGCCGAGGTCGCGGCGGCCATTTGGCCGATATTTTGTTCCATACATAATTGAACCATACCAATATTATCATAATAAAAAGAAATGACAGTAATTTCCTAAATAATTTGTGTTTTATTCAAAATCAACATCGGCCCTTAAAATTTAGCCACCCTTTACATTGAAGTTGCATGCGGACTACATTGTGAAGGTACTTTCTCGTCAGGATGACCGTATTTCCAAAAAAAAAATGGTGTTATATGAGCTGAGAAACGAGGATTGGTGGATGGCAAAGTGGAAAAGTTAGGAAGTGCGCTTGTGATGAAGTAGTATCGATGAACACAGACAATTTAAATTCAATAAAGGAACTATTGTATCGGATTACTCAGTAGCATGAAAATTCTGTGCGGGATGCGTTTGTAGTGAAAGCTCGCGAATCAGAAAGCAGACTTATATACATTATACTCTCAGCTCAATACTAATTTAATGGAAAAAAAAACTACTTTCATGATCTGTTAGGCTAGTCGCGCACATGCAATTGCTACTGCAACAAAACAGTTTAGTCACAAGTTGACCGATGAACGCGCCCATGAGCAACTCCACAAGCAATCGCAACGAACCTAACCAACACACCGACAATGTTTATTCAAATTTTCTACCCCATATACATACAAATAAAAATATTATCGCCTTTGTCCTATTCTTTTGCTCAACAAATAAAAGAAAAGACAAATTTGTTCTCTTTCGCACAGAGAACATAAGTCACTTTGGAAAGAACAAAATTCAACGATGTGGTTAAATATTTGCAACTATTTGGTTGCATGTGCGCGCAGTTACATATTATTCTATATGACACAAATTGAAAAACCAATTTCGGGCAATCGTCCAGTTTGTGGCAAAACACAAACTGAAAAGTTGCTCGAATCGACGACTGAATAGTTTCTGCATGTGCGCGCTGTCCCATATGAGTCAATAGGATTCATTTTTGCAACCAAACAGTTGCGAAACTGAAAGTTGTATGTGCGCGACTAGCCTTAAGCTATAAAGAAATATCCTTAATTTTTAAAACAAGGTGCGAACTCCTCGGTTTAAACGGAAGTCCTTACAACGGTAGCTTCAACCAGTTCCGTTTCCGTTCGTTGTGTAATCTCAAATCCAAAGAAGAGAAAGAACAACTCTAACGATGCAAGAAACCATAGAAATTTTGAACGAGTCTAACTGGAAAACCCTTTACAATTTTTTGAAAGAAATTTCTACGTATAGAATGTTACTAATAACATAATTCGTATAGTTATTTAAAAAAATTTGTCTACTATTTAATTGGATAATTGTGTTGTGGTTGTTTTTTTGTAAGTAACACGCACGTCCGATCCGTTTTAAGCGTGGTACACATTATCAAACCTGAGTGTCAGCTATGTTGGATATCAAACCGAACTGACAATGTGTACAGGTACACGCTGAATGATGGTTTGACACTCAGAACTGCCTGCTCACAAAATTTTTTGATACTGCGTGACAACCCTCGGTTTGTTGGGTGGTTGCTCGATGATGTGTACACAATTTCATTCATGAGCCGTCATTCACGGAACAAAACAAGAATTTTTATAGCGAATCAGTGGAAAAAGTGCAAACAAAATAAGAAAAAGCTCGCGTGTGTCATGTAAAAAAGGAATCAGCACGATTCGTGGCGGAAATAGCCTCAAAATAAAAAGAAGCAATTTTCTGAGAGTAGTGGAATTTCTTTGCCTGACGCCCAACATAACTGATAAGTGTGTACGCGAAACTTTTCACGCAGGTTTGATATCCAACACGCGTGACACTCAGGTTTGATAATGTGTACCACGCTTTAAGGTCTAACTCTTCGACTCACCGCTGTACTCAGCTAGTGCTGATGTGCATTCCGGAAGGTAACCTTGCCCAACTGAGCCACTGTGTGTGTGACATAGAAATACCAACCGTCGACATGACCCAGTGGTGCATTTGGGGCAATGTATAGCCAATTGCATTGTAGGCATAGCATCCTTTCCATTTATATTGTTGTCTAATACGCGCCAGTGTTTTTTTATAACCTTGATGGCCTCCGAGTGCCGAATTATGAAAGTCTTTTAACACAGTTTCAATCTCTTTCCGGTCTGTTAAGAATTCAGGGTATTTTGGTGTTTTGTTAATATTCAGATCATCTTTAGATTTAGATAGATTTTTATTTTTGGTAGTCGGGTTTGAGTGGTCTGGTGAATTTAAAGTGGAATTCCTAGATGCGTGTGCCCTAGTTATAGCCAGACAATATGTTCCTCTTTGTTCATAATCCTCTGGAAGGTGGCTGGTGCTCCCTTTAGCCCAAAAGGCATCCTATTAAATTCATAATGTCCCAAAAGCCTATGCTAAAAGCAGTTTTTTCTCGATCTTTACTGTCAATGAGTCCTTGGTGATAGCCGCTTGCCAGATCAAGGGTTGAGAAATAACGACAATTTCCTAACTGGTCAAGAATATCTTCTATTCTTGGCAGAGGAAACGCGTCTTTAATCGTGGCCTCATTGAGTCTTCGAAAATCAACCACAACTCGCCATCTCTTTTGTCCATCAGCCCCAGGTTTTTTCGGGACTAGCAAAAAGAGGTGAGTTCCATGGTGATTTACTAGGTGAGACCACTTTATCGTTAAGCATTTGGCTAACCTGACTATTAATCTCATCTCAAGCAACCTGAGGTAGACGATATTGCTTCTGATTAGTCGGTACTTGATCAGACTTAACTGGGATCTTATGAGTTAGAATTTCAGTATGCGTTAATGGATCGCCTTCTAAACGAAAAATATCACTTAACTGAATGCATATGTTTTCAATTGCCCGTTTCTGGTCCTTATTAAGGTCTGCACCTATTTTCAGCGTATCCAGAAGCTTAGAGAGTCGTTTATGCTGAAGATCGAACGATTTATCTTTTCTTGGGTTTGGGTTTCAATTCTTGGCTTTGCACGAGCGAACTTCACGAAAATCAGTGTTTAACTTTTGCTTCAGAATAGCTTGAGTACGGGGTTTCACTTCCTTATTTCGATCATCATTTTGTTTATTTGGGTTAATCAACGGGTATTCTGAAACCAGCTTTCTGTTGTTATACAAAAACTTCAATGTTTTGGTAACAAAGTCAACTATAGCATGGTTCTAGAGAATATATCTTGGCCTATTATACCATTGGCGGGTATGTCTGTCAGACTGTCCACAATGTGTCATTTTAAGAAGATTTTGTCCAAACTTTTATGAGATTGAACTGTACTCAACGTTGTCGTGTTTAAACCGAATGCTCCACCTAACTTCCGTATTTCTTTTGAATCAAATTTGGATTTGTTTTTTAAAACGCCCTGTTTCAAAAGGCTTAAATCTGCATTTGTATCTACAAGTACAGTAACTTTACCTCCTTTTGCCTCAGGAAGTGGTAATTCTACAAAAACGTTGTTTTTATTTAACTTTTTTATCAGACAAAATCGACTCCGCTTTATGTCACAAAATCTTTTGTTTGTTTTGAAGATACTTTTATATTTAAGGGAAATCTGTGCTAGATGTATATACCCAAATGTATCCCAACAAAAATAAATTTAAAAATATGGGCCATAAAGCTCTCGACTTGATCTTGAAGCTTGTTTCCAATTTTGAATACTTTCTGAGGTTTTCTGCCAGCCTTTGCTGTCACGAAAGGTTTCGGAGAAACACGTTTCTTATGTTTTTTTCACAGTTTTAGCCGTTTTATAAGGAATCGGAGTAGATTGTTCTCGTGGTTTTTGGAGAAAATTTTGTATGTGATTTTTTAACAGCTTGACTTTTTGAGAGGAATTGTGAAGAAGAAATTATTTGTGGGGTTTTAATATTTTTGCCTAAGGGGCAGATTTTTGGGGCACAGCTCAGGGGTTTTGGCTGGCCCCCACTACGTTTCCCGGCCCATGTTTTGCCAAGTAGTTCTTTTTGCTAAAACATTCGTTTTCCGAAGCCTCCGCTTTCGTGATGGTTTGGCAGAAGCTGGGAATACTTGGATTAAAACTCAAATTATGTATGTATGCATATTTATTTTATTAATAAGGGTATTCATTCAACAGCGCAAAGTCTTCGTAAACGTGGTAAGGTTTTAAACTTCGCGATTCTGTCAAATTTTCCATACAAATTGTGACAGAACTACGAAGTTTTAAACTTTACAACGTTTACGACCACAGTACACATATTAAAGGTAATATCATTAGAGTTTTGATTTTTGTTTCTTCTGCGCATATATCAAAATTTGTGTCAAATGTCAATATTTGTTGTTGTTGTTACGTGTATTTAAGTCATCATATTCCCAGCCATTTTTATTTCTGACAATTTCAATTTTAATTTGTTGTTGTTGTTACGTGTTTTCTTCCTCACGTTCACAGCCAATCTGCGCAGTAAAATACTGTAATGACTTTCCATATTTGAACTATAATGACTCCGAAAAGCAAACAAACGGACACATTAAAGCTTTCAGTCGCAGTGCAAACATAAACTTATTAGCTATAATTATAGCAACTCTCAAACAAAAGAAGCGCCATCTGCCGGATTATGGCAGATACACCAGCTGTCAAATAAAAGCTTTTGGAAGGGAAGTTATTGGGAAATTTCCCCTACGGAAAGCTCTGGAAGCAGCGACCAGAACCTTCAACTACTTTCCAGAGTTTGGAAAACAAGTATAAAAGGCACATGTTTGAACGGCAGCGACACAGTTTGTTTTTAATCGTGTTTGAATAAAGTTGGTTGTGATAAAAGTGAAGAAGTAAAGTTGGTGAATTAATTTCAGTGGTGAATAATAAATCGTTTTGTAGTAAGAAAAGTAAAGTGTTTTATTTTGCGAAATAAATAAGTGGAAGTTTTGAATAAAGTAAATAAGTTTTATTAACGAACCTGAGAAAATATTACAATACCTTAGATTTGTGTACTGTGGTTTACGTTTTTTTATTTCACCAATGGCCAATTTCATAAACAAACACTAAAATTACTTTTATCTAAACTCCTTATAAATTTTATCAGACATTTAAAATGTTTCAGTTTCACCAATGTAGAAAAGGGATATTTAAGGGATATTTTAATTTGACTGAGTTTGCTCACATCCCTGGATTCAAAGAAAGAGGTTGTTTCCCTCGCACATGCGAAGTCTATGAGAAAAAGTAAAAAAGCATCATGGACGAGGGACAATTATTCTGACAGCAAAATATCAGCTGTTGTTGACATGAATGGCTTAACAAAAAAGACTTTTAAAATTTAATGAGACAAAAACGAGCTTTTAGTTTACAAGGGCATTTAAAATCTTCTTAAATATAAAAGCATTTGGTGAAACCAATAAACATCATTTAAAGGCTAAAAGGCTTTTTAAATAATTAAAATCCAATCGTGAAATCGGCCATAATGGTATTACCTTTAATTTGTGTACTGTGGTCGTAAACGTTGTAAAGTTTAAAACTTCGTAGTTCTGTCACAATTTGTATGGAAAATTTGACAGAATTGCGAAGTTTAAAACCTTACCACGTTTACGAAGACTTTGCGCCGTTGCATGAATACCCTTATTAATAAAATAAATATACATACATACATAATTTGAGTTTTAATCCAAGTATTCCCAGCTTCTGCCAAACCATCAGGAAGGCGGAGGCTTCGGAAAACGAATGTTTTAGCAAAAAGAACTACTTGGCAAAACATGGGCCGGGAAACGTAGTGGGGGCCAGCCAAAGCCCCTGAGCTGTGCCCCAAAAATCTGCCCCTTAGGCAAAAATATTAAAACCCCACAAATAATTTCTTCTTCACAATTCCTCTCAAAAAGTCAAGCTGTTAAAAAGTCACATACAAAATTTTATCCCAAAAATTTTCTCCAAAAACCACGAGAACAATCTACTCCGATTCCTTATAAAACGGCTAAAACTGTGAAAAACATAAGAAACGTGTTTCTCCGAAACCTTCCGTGACAGCAAAGGCTGGCAGAAAACCTCAGAAAGTATTCAAAATTGGAAACAAGCTTCAAGATCAAGTCGAGAGCTTTATGGCCCATATTTTTAAATTTATTTTTGTTGGGATACATTTGGGCATATACATCTAGCACAGATTTCCCTTAAATATAAAAGTATCTTCAAAACAAACAAAAGATTTTGTGACATAAAGCGGAGTCGATTTTGTCTGATAAAAAAGTTAAATAAAAACAACGTTTTTGTAGAATTACCACTTCCTGAGGCAAAAGGAGGTAAAGTTACTGTACTTGTAGATACAAATGCCGATTTAAGCCTTTTGAAACAGGGCGTTTTAAAAAACAAATCCAAATTTGATTCAAAAGAAATACGGAAGTTAGGTGGAGCATTCGGTTTAAACACGACAACGTTGAGTACAGTTCAATCTCATAAAAGTTTGGACAAAATCTTCTTAAAATGACACATTGTGGACAGTCTGACAGACATACCCGTCAATGGTATAACAGGCCAAGATATATTCTCTAGAACCATGCTATAGTTGACTCTGTTACCAAAACATTGAAGTTTTCCATCTGGTCCAGAAATTCATCTTCTGACGACGAAGACATCCCCATTTCATATATATTTCATTTATAAAGTCCATTTTATTTTTTTGTTTTTATTTTATTTTATCTTTAATAATATAGTGGGTAAAAACTTCAAACGTGACTTCGCTTGGCTAAAATGAGTGAATATACTGAAAATCTAGTTTACACTTGGGTTAAACTACTTTAACAGCTCCCTGGAGGGCAGTTAAAATTTAATCAGGCGTAACGCGATAAAGTTTAATAAATAGGGTTTATTACCGGGTTTAAAGAGTGAATATTAATCGCTTGGGTTGAACTTTTGAGACTTAACTCACTTTTAACCAAGGTGTAAATTTAAAACCGGATTAATTGAGTGAATAATATGGCTGTTAATGTTATTAGAAATGGTTGTAAGAACAAAATTTAAAAAATCCACAACCACGCCTCCTCTGTCCCCTTCAAAATCCTAAAAAACAAAGAAAATTGGCTCTTTTCAGGTCTTTGCCTATAATTTCTTTCTGGTATATTTTTAAGGAAAAAAGTACTTTTGTAGCTTGTAGAAAACAAAATTTCCTAGAAATTATCAGACATATTTTATTTGTACAACAAACACAAACGACACTATGGAGCTCTAAGAAATTTTCAGTATCTTCCCTGATTCTATATCATAGTCGTCCTCATTTAAAAGTGCATTTTACGCAACACCGCTCAGGCTTACAACAAAACTTGCATAAGCGGGTGCATGTTAGAGCAACTTTGCTGGAAACAACACAATGCTGCCAGTCACACATTTAAATGAAACCGTTGCCATCAATTTGGGGTAACTGGGGCAGCATCATCTTGCGTAGTTTTAATGGGTTGCAACCTTCGGGGCACCCTCTCCTTCAGCCCTTTCCAGAGATTTAGTTTACATCATCCCCGCCATAACATTGTGGTAAGTTCTGAGGAAATGAAAACATGCAGTATCTATTGGAGGCGGTAGAGCTTGGATTAGTTAATTTTGGTTGAATTAGTTATGAACTTGTAATGGCGAAGCGAGCTTAGCGATTGACCACTCTGTCCCTACTACATATGTAGACAGTTCTTGTTTAATTAAAGTGGAGTTTTTGTTCGTTAATAGAAATCCGTAGGTACAAATGCAGTGCATGCTGCGAAAAAAAACACCAAGTTTATAGGCTGGAGTTATAGCTATTTCAGTTAAGTGGTAGGTAAGTCGTCGTAAGTCTTGCTCAGAATATAAATGATGTTTCAATGTAAAGGTTGTTGTTGAAGAAATGGATTCTCATTGATCGTGCTGGAGTTCAGGATAAAAATCTCTTAGTTTTGGATTGGAATGGAGATTTTCAAGTAGGTTGTTAAGAAATAGCCTCCATTCTGCGAAATATTCCAAATTTAGATTGAAAAAGAGTTCACAGAAGTCTGCTAAATTCTTCCATTCCTCAAACACTGAGATTTGCTACCTAATTATAGAGACTGCAATCTTTCTTCCAACTTTAACTTCGTGACTGTACTTGAGTTTGATAATGTAATTAAAGTGATATTATAGAGATGTAAGATACAGTCTGTTTTCAATGAGTAGCATGTAGATAGGTGTTGTGTCTGGTAGTCAAAATTGTCCCTTTAGAAGTTACCTCAAGATTCCGATTTATATTTTGCGCTAAATGATAGGTCTTTATTTCCATAAATATTTTTCCACACCGTCCAAATCGCATTTTTGGACGAAGAATGTTTTTGGCTAAGTGCTTTTCCAGGTTCAAGTTGCTTGTCACAGTGTAACCCAAGGGTTGGTATTTCTTTACAGTTTCGATAGACTCTACTTCATAATACTATTTTTCGTTAGAAGGAAGTCGTCGTGTAGCTCTCCGAAAGACCATTGTTTTTGATTTGTTGATGTTAACAGTTAGGTTCCACTTTAAACAGTAATCTTGTAATTTGTGTATCATTAGCTGAAGAGACTCTGGCGATTCGGCTAAAAAACTAGATCGTCTGCGTATATCAGTATTTTGATGAGAAACTCATCGATGGCTATATCACACGGCAAGTCTTTTATTAATTCTTCAATGTAAAAGCAAAAAGCTGAACGGCAGAGATTGCATCCTTGTTTCAATCCTAAAACGCAAGGAACCAATCTGTCTTCTTTATAAGTATGGGAAAAAGTGTAGATTTTCGGAAAGCCTCCGTTGTTTCCCCTGTTGTGAAAATGTCATTATACACTTTTGTGAGTGTCCTTCGAAATCGTGTCGTAGTGTTGCTGCAGGTAAAAGTGTTTTTGTTGCGAAAGTTTTTCCTTTTATATTTTCTATTCCTTTCCAAAATTTCGAGGAGCTTTTACAATGTTAAACTATCTGCTTGTTTTTTGGCAAAATTAACTCTTTTTTCAATCTTTTTTCAAAGAATTGGCATTTAAATTTCGGTATAGGTGCAAAATTGCAAAGGATATCTTCTGTGCAGACAATCCTAATCACTCTAAGGCTATTTAATTTTGCAGGTTCCAGGTTGATTGTGTGAGTTTGCTGTTGATGTTATTACGCTCTGCAAAACTTCAATCGCTGGTGCATGCTCATGAAATCCTTGTGCTGTTATACTCCGATTTAAATAATTAGTTTTATACGTTTTCACTAGGTTTTTTTTTTTCCTTTAAGTTTTGGAAGAAGTGAATTTTAATTTTCGAGCTGTAATTGGTTATCTGATTCTGTAGAGATAAAAGCAGTTATCAATGACAAATGGTCGGAATAAATCTGACTATCCACTTCAAAATTAAATAAAATACAGACAATATCAGTGGACATGAAGAGATAGCCGATAACAGATTGGCCTGGATTTCTGATGAAAGTAAGTTTACCTTTACCTTTCTCATCACCTGCTTGTATACCATTCATTATGTTCAAAGAACTTCCCATTTCCAAATGCTGATCCCCCTTGCGTTGATTTCTGTCTCAAGATTTTCTTGGGACGGAATGATCTCTAAAAGATACCCCTAAGAGAGTTTCGCCAGATACGATGGTTGGGCTCATCATTAGATGAGTTTCGTACCCTTTTAAGAATCAGCGGTAATAACCGACTTACATAAAAATCACTATAGTATTTGAAAAACCTATTTTGGAATTTAATATTTAAGACTATTATCGTGGTTCTGAGACATTGTAAACACAAGATGTTTTTCGGACTTACACGATTGTTTTTATTTTAATCAACCGATTATTGAGGAATTGAGCACATTTGAACTTTTAATTGAATTATATTCAGTCACTTCACTTAAACAGAAGAATTTTCTTTTCAAATTTTGTTCAAGTTCAATATTAAGTATTTACCCTAGATTTATAGCTATTTCAACCGGTTCTTGGGTACAAAAATTATAAATAAACTAGTTAATTATTCTTGTTCAATATTTAAGCAAAACCTGTGGATGGATGCATAATCGTAGATTTAAATTAAGTAAATATTTCAATGAGCCAATTTTTATCGCATTCTGCTGACCTGGGATTTCATTTACAGCTGACAAGAGTAGCTTTATTATTATTGCCAGCAAATAAACGTGTTCACCAAAATATTAAAACAACAACGAAACAAAAAGAAATTAAATCAATCGATATACATAATGTATATGGCACTTGTCGATTATTATGAGCGAAAAAAAATGTTTCTCTTTCTGATTTAAGACCGAAGGCAAAAAGCAGAACTTCTTATCGCTTTTTACATGGAAAATCCACCTCCGCCTCTTTAAAGTTCTCTCAATTCCATCATCGGGAATATTATTACAATACTCACAATATAGACATTTTGTAAATGGACATTGAATATGCAGAAAACAATGACAAATTAAGATTAAATATCATTGTTGTTGTTAGCGAAATAGGGGTGTTTAACGCAAACAACCGAAATAACATTTGTTATCTCTTTTAAAATGGTCCCAACTTTTGTGATTGAAATTGGATTATGGCAGATACACCAGCTGTCAAATAAAAGCTTTTGGAAGGGAAGTTATTGGGAAATTTCCCCTACGGAAAGCTCTGGAAGCAGCGACCAGAACCTTCAACTACTTTCCAGAGTTTGGAAAACAAGTATAAAAGGCACATGTTTGAACGGCAGCGACACAGTTTGTTTTTAATCGTGTTTGAATAAAGTTGGTTGTGATAAAAGTGAAGAAGTAAAGTTGGTGAATTAATTTCAGTGGTGAATAATAAATCGTTTTGTAGTAAGAAAAGTAAAGTGTTTTATTTTGCGAAATAAATAAGTGGAAGTTTTGAATAAAGTAAATAAGTTTTATTAACGAACCTGAGAAAATATTACAATACCTTAGATTTGTGTACTGTGGTTTACGTTTTTTTATTTCACCAATGGCCAATTTCATAAACAAACACTAAAATTACTTTTATCTAAACTCCTTATAAATTTTATCAGACATTTAAAATGTTTCAGTTTCACCAATGTAGAAAAGGGATATTTTAGGGATATTATAATTTGACTGAGTTTACTCTCATCCCTGGATTCCAAAAAAGAGGTTGCTTCCCTCGCACATGCGAAGTCTATGAGAAAAAGTGAAAAAGCATTATGGATGAGGGACAATTATTCTGACAGCAAAATATCAGCTGTTGTTGACTGGAATGGCTTAACAAAAAAGACTTTTAAAATTTATGGCCAATTTCATAAACAAACACTAAAATTACTTTTATCTAAACTCCTTCTAAATTTTATCAGACATTTAAAATTTTTCAGTTTCACCAATGTAGAAAAGGGATATTTAAGGGATATTTTAATTTGACTGAGTTTGCTCACATCCCTGGATTCAAAGAAAGAGGTTGTTTCCCTCGCACATGCGAAGTCTATGAGAAAAAGTAAAAAAGCATCATGGACGAGGGAC
The DNA here is from genome assembly GCA_963921185.1 of Dasysyrphus tricinctus. Lineage (NCBI taxonomy): Eukaryota > Metazoa > Arthropoda > Insecta > Diptera > Syrphidae > Dasysyrphus > Dasysyrphus tricinctus. The sequence goes on along the minus strand of OY992530.1, from coordinate 273,261,155 downwards.
AATTATTCTGACAGCAAAATATCAGCTGTTGTTGACATGAATGGCTTAACAAAAAAGACTAAAAGGCACATGTTTGAACGGCAGCGACACAGTTTGTTTTTAATCGTGTTTGAATAAAGTTGGTTGTGATAAAAGTGAAGAAGTAAAGTTGGTGAATTAATTTCAGTGGTGAATAATAAATCGTTTTGTAGTAAGAAAAGTAAAGTGTTTTATTTTGCGAAATAAATAAGTGGAAGTTTTGAATAAAGTAAATAAGTTTTATTAACGAACCTGAGAAAATATTACAATACCTTAGATTTGTGTACTGTGGTTTACGTTTTTTTATTTCACCAATGGCCAATTTCATAAACAAACACTAAAATTACTTTTATCTAAACTCCTTATAAATTTTATCAGACATTTAAAATGTTTCAGTTTCACCAATGTAGAAAAGGGATATTTAAGGGATATTTTAATTTGACTGAGTTTGCTCACATCCCTGGATTCAAAGAAAGAGGTTGTTTCCCTCGCACATGCGAAGTCTATGAGAAAAAGTAAAAAAGCATCATGGACGAGGGACAATTATTCTGACAGCAAAATATCAGCTGTTGTTGACATGAATGGCTTAACAAAAAAGACTTTTAAAATTTAATGAGACAAAAACGAGCTTTTAGTTTACAAGGGCATTTAAAATCTTCTTAAATATAAAAGCATTTGGTGAAACCAATAAACATCATTTAAAGGCTAAAAGGCTTTTTAAATAATTAAAATCCAATCGTGAAATCGGCCATAATGGTATTACCTTTAATATGTGTACTGTGGTCGTAAACGTTGTAAAGTTTAAAACTTCGTAGTTCTGTCACAATTTGTATGGAAAATTTGACAGAATTGCGAAGTTTAAAACCTTACCACGTTTACGAAGACTTTGCGCCGTTGCATGAATACCCTTATTAATAAAATAAATATACATACATACATAATTTGAGTTTTAATCCAAGTATTCCCAGCTTCTGCCAAACCATCAGGAAAGCGGAGGCTTCGGAAAACGAATGTTTTAGCAAAAAGAACTACTTGGCAAAACATGGGCCGGGAAACGTAGTGGGGGCCAGCCAAAGCCCCTGAGCTGTGCCCCAAAAATCTGCCCCTTAGGCAAAAATATTAAAACCCCACAAATAATTTCTTCTTCACAATTCCTCTCAAAAAGTCAAGCTGTTAAAAAGTCACATACAAAATTTTATCCCAAAAATTTTCTCCAAAAACCACGAGAACAATCTACTCCGATTCCTTATAAAACGGCTAAAACTGTGAAAAACATAAGAAACGTGTTTCTCCGAAACCTTCCGTGACAGCAAAGGCTGGCAGAAAACCTCAGAAAGTATTCAAAATTGGAAACAAGCTTCAAGATCAAGTCGAGAGCTTTATGGCCCATATTTTTAAATTTATTTTTGTTGGGATACATTTGGGCATATACATCTAGCACAGATTTCCCTTAAATATAAAAGTATCTTCAAAACAAACAAAAGATTTTGTGACATAAAGCGGAGTCGATTTTGTCTGATAAAAAAGTTAAATAAAAACAACGTTTTTGTAGAATTACCACTTCCTGAGGCAAAAGGAGGTAAAGTTACTGTACTTGTAGATACAAATGCCGATTTAAGCCTTTTGAAACAGGGCGTTTTAAAAAACAAATCCAAATTTGATTCAAAAGAAATACGGAAGTTAGGTGGAGCATTCGGTTTAAACACGACAACGTTGAGTACAGTTCAATCTCATAAAAGTTTGGACAAAACCTTCTTAAAATGACACATTGTGGACAGTCTGACAGACATACCCGCCAATGGTATAACAGGCCAAGATATATTCTCTAGAACCATGCTATAGTTGACTCTGTTACCAAAACATTGAAGTTTTTGGATAACAAAAGAAAGCTGGTTTCAGAATACCCGTTGATTAATCCAAATAAACAAAATGATGATCGAAATAAGGAAGTGAAACCCCGTACTCAAGCTATTCTGAAGCAAAACATAAACACTGATTTTCGTGAAGTTCTTTCGTGCAAAGCCAAGAATTGAAACCAGTGCCTACGTTCTGTAACTCTCGCATCGAAAAAACTGGTCGAGAAACGATGAAAATTGAAACAAAATGCATGAGTTTTGTTCCATTTTTCAACGTTTCTCGACTGATTTCATCGATGCGAGAGTTACAGAACGTGGGCACAGGAGTTTATTTGGCTTACACTATATCCAAAGTAAAGGGAAACCATTTGTTTATTTCTATCATTAGTTCTACCGAAAAAACTTACTCTTTACCCGACAATTTTATACCCAAATTCCAAAATTTCAACAAGTTTCAGGTGCAAACCCAAGAAAAGATAAATCGTTCGATCTTCAGCATAAACGACTCTCTAAGCTTCTGGATACGCTGAAAATAGGTGCAGACCTTAATAAGGACCAGAAACGGGCAATTGAAAACATATGCATTCAGTTAAGTGATATTTTTCGTTTAGAAGGCGATCCATTAACGCATACTGAAATTCTAACTCATAAGATCCCAGTTAAGTCTGATCAAGGACCGACTAATCAGAAGCAATATCGTCTACCTCAGGTTGCTTCAGATGAGATTAATAGTCAGGGTAGCCAAATGCTTAACGATAAAGTGGTCTCACCTAGTAAATCACCATGGAACTCACCTCTTTTGCTAGTCCCGAAAAAACCTGGGGCTGATGGACAAAAGAGATGGCGAGTTGTGGTTGATTTTCGAAGACTCAATGAAGCCACGATTGAAGACGCGTTTCCTCTGCCAAGAATAGAAGATATTCTTGACCAGTTAGGAAATTGTCGTTATTTCTCAACCCTTGATCTGGCAAGCGGCTATCACCAAGGACTCATTGACAGTAAAAATCGAGAAAAAACTGCTTTTAGCATAGGCTTGGGACATTATGAATTTAATAGGATGCCTTTTGGGCTAAAGGGAGCACCAGCCACCTTCCAGAGGATTATGAACAAAGAGGAACATATTGTCTGGCTATAACTAGGGCACAAGCATCTAGGAATTCAACTTTAAATTCACCAGACCACTCAAACCCGACTACCAAAAATAAAAATCTATCTAAATCTAAAGATGATCTGAATGTTAACAAAATACCAAAATACCCTGAATTCTTAACAGACCGGAAAGAGATTGAAACTGTGTTAAAAGACTTTCATAATTCGGCACTCGGAGGCCATCAAGGTTATAAAAAAACACTGGCGCGTATTAGACAACAATATAAATGGAAAGGATGCTATGCCTACAATGCAATTGGCTATACATTGCCCCAAATGCACCACTGGGTCATGTCGACGGTTGGTATTTCTATGTCACACCTGGGGCATATTTCTCAGATCATACATCACATACATTTCATACAACATACAACATCTTCATACATCATACACATCATAAAATTTTCTGATTCTCAGATTTCATTGGAAGTGTTGTATGATAATTCTGTTTGTTGTATGAATTTGACATTTCATTGTCATTCAATTTGTTTGTGATTTTTATTTTCTTTAAGCATGTGAAAATACAATGAAAGAGTGATATGTAGGTTTTTATTTTTATAGTTCGTGTTCTTTGAGTTTTTTGACTTTGTATAGTAAAATAAAGTTTGGCTTCGTTCTCTGAATTACTTAACAAAATTAGCGTTTATTTTTATCGATTTTCACCTCAAGCTAAATTTAAAAAAAATATTTATGAATACAAAAACTATATTAATACATTGTAATAATGCAGTAACTTGATGCCAAATAAAAAGAATAAATAGACAAAATGAAAAACAAATGTGGTTTTATAATGTTGTGAAGGGAAAACAGCAATTTGATTTGCTGTATGAAATGTATGATACATTTGAGGTTAATTTGTTGTATGATGTGTATGAAAAAATTCTGAGAAACAGAATCATACAATATTCCAATATTTCCAGTGTAATCTCCAGTCATACATTGTTGTATGATAGTTACGGTGACCATATTTTAGAATGCCGAATAATGAACAAAATTCTACTCAATTTTCAAGTTAAATTACTTTACTTAAAATAGCATATAAATTAAAGCTGCGTAAGGAATTAAGTCTTTGCTTTACTTTAAATCTAGATTAAGTTGTTCTATCAGCACTTTTGCACTTCACTGTTTTCAAGTGTTTTTTGACATTGAGTTTTCCAAATTTGTTATGGAAAACAATTATGAATTTGTTGCATTTCACAACGCCAGAAGAATTTGTAAAAAAGCATTGTCTCCTCTAGGTGGCATCAGCGTTAACTTATTTTTTTGCATTTTTATAGATAACTTCAAGTTAAATTTACACATTTTAGTTTTAATACACCAAGGACAGCCGATACGATTTTAAATTTAGAATGGTTTTTGGCCTACACATAATCCAAATCCAGTTTATACTAGATATTTTTGTATCTTCTGTGGGTATGGGTAAGCGCACGCAAGTATTATCAATTTTTATCAATAAATTTTGATTTTGAACTGTTAACGTTATTATTTATAGGAATTTATTTGGAATACAGAACATAATAATGAACAATCTCTAAAATACTGAACATTTATATGTTTTGGTAGACAAAATAATTCATAATGAACACTGTCTTCAAATACAGAACTGTTCATTATAATAATGAACGGATGGTCACCGTAATGATAGTGGATCATACAACAAATCTGAGAAACAGAAATCATACAACAGAACTGTCAAAATCATACAATGTATGTGATGTATGATCTGAGAAATAAGCCCTGCACACAGTGGCTCAGTTGGGCAAGGTTACCTTCCGGAATGCACATCAGCACTAGCTGAGTACAGCGGTGAGTCGAAGAGTTAGACCTTAAAGCGTGGTACACATAATCAAACCTGAGTGTCACGCGTGTTGGATATCAAACCTGCGTGAAAAGTTTCGCGTACACACTTATCAGTTATGTTGGGCGTCAAGCAAAGAAATTCCACTACACTCAGAAAATTGCTTCTTTTTATTTTGAGGCTATTTCCGCCACGAATCGTGCTGATTCCTTTTTTACATGACACACGCGAGCTTTTTCTTATTTTGTTTGCACTTTTTCCACTGATTCGCTATAAAAATTCTTGTTTTGTTCCGTGAATGACGGCTCATGAATGAAATTGTGTACACATCATCGAGCAACCACCCAACAAACCGAGGGTTGTCACGCAGTATCAAAAAATTTTGTGAGCAGGCAGTTCTGAGTGTCAAACCATCATTCAGCGTGTACCTGTACACATTGTCAGTTCGGTTTGATATCCAACATAGCTGACACTCAGGTTTGATAATGTGTACCACGCTTAAAACGGATCGGACGTGCGTGTTACTTACAAAAAAACAACCACAACACAATTATCCAATTAAATAGTAGACAAATTTTTTTAAATAACTATACGAATTATGTTATTAGTAACATTCTATACGTAGAAATTTCTTTCAAAAAATTGTAAAGGGTTTTCCAGTTAGACTCGTTCAAAATTTCTATGGTTTCTTGCATCGTTAGAGTTGTTCTTTCTCTTCTTTGGATTTGAGATTACACAACGAACGGAAACGGAAACTGGTTGAAGCTACCGTTGTAAGGACTTCCGTTTAAACCGAGGAGTTCGCACCTTGTTTTAAAAATTAAGGATATTTCTTTATAGCTTAAGGCTAGTCGCGCACATACAACTTTCAGTTTCGCAACTGTTTGGTTGCAAAAATGAATCCTATTGACTCATATGGGACAGCGCGCACATGCAGAAACTATTCAGTCGTCGTTTCGAGCAACTTTTCAGTTTGTGATTCGACACAAACTGGACGATTGCCTGAAATCGGTTTTTCAATAATTTGTGTCATATAGAATAATATGTAACTGCGCGCACATGCAACCAAATAGTTGCAGATATTTTACCACATCTATGAATTTTGTTCTTTGACCTCTATTACACGATGATTCTTTGCGTCTGACTCTTTTCGAATTTTCATGAGTGCGAAGGAGAAAAAGCATCGGATTTCACCTTCGCACTCATTGAATTTTGATAAGAGTCAGACGCAAAGAATCATCGTGTAATAGAGGACTTTCCAAAGTGACTTACGTTCTCTGTGCGAAAGAGAACAAATTTATCTTTTCTTTTATTTGCTGAGCAAAGTCGGTATTTACACCACCCGATTTTTCCTCAGACGATCTTTTGTTCATAGATGAAGGGAGTAGAAAGTGAGGGGTAAGGACCAAATCGTCCGTTCCTGGCAAACTCACACGATTTTTCCAGTATGTTTGCATTCTCTTTTATACTTTTCCCAGTCTTATGTGTTCAGCGTTGCCACTAATCGGAGAATTTCTGAAGTTGATCCAAAAACAAAATGCAGTAAGTAGATTTATTTTTTTTTCGTAGTAGATATGCATTTTCAAATTTGTATTTGTATTTTCGAAGAAGAAATTAATAATAACATATAAGTGATTGTAAATTCATACATTGATTGCTACACGGCTCATATGCAAGGCTGGGTTTCAGGTTGGGTTTCAGGAGAAATAAAATGCACGACTGGATCGCACGTACTTGCTCTTATGTTCAAGTTGTGTGGGACTTAAGAACTATAAAAAATATTCAAGTTATTGTAGAAAAAGTATAAAAAGCATTTAAATCGTTCTTTTAATTGTATAAACAGTCTGATAAATAACTTAGAGCTCAAAAAAAAGTATGCCATCTGTTTACTTGTAAAAATATGAATATATGCAAAAAAAATTTAAAATCGTTGGAGCCGTTTTCTTAAAAATTAATTTTTTATATATAAAATTTTTGTAACATTTTTCAAAAAAAAATTTGGTATGCCAATTTTGAGTATATATTAATATACATTTAAAACTGAAATTTCAAAACAATTCATCAACCCGTTTTTGAAATATTGAATTTTCAAAAAAAGATTTTGAATCTTTTTTTTTAAATCCAAAATTAATTTTTTCCAAAATTTTGGTACACAGTATTATTTATATTTTAAAAAAGCTTTTCCACAAAAAAATTTATTGAAATCGGATGAGCGGTTAATGAGAAAACCGAAAATCAAAAAAACCGTTATATGGCAGGTACCGTTAATAAATGTTTTTGGTAATTTTTTTTCTTACCAAAAAGTAAACCATGTCTACAATAATACACTGATTTTTTTTTATCAAAATCATTGGAGCCGTTTTCGAGATAAATAAGCTTTTCCTTAACGGTTGTATGGCAAGTACCGTTATTTTTTGAGCTAAAAAAAAATTTCAATTTCCCCTCTGGAGAACTACAAAAAAATCTTAAGTTCAAAATTTGAAGAAAATCGCTTTAGTGGTTTAGGCTGTAGGTTGAGGTACATACAGACAGACAGACAGACAGAATTGTGCCACCCACTTTTTTCGTGTTCTCTATCAACGTAATGTCATGTTTGATTGTTATCTCGAAATTGTTTTTTGCACGAATCCAAAACTTGCCCTATAGTACCTATATCGCAAGTAAAAACAACAACAATGATGATGTAATTATTTGTGGTTTTAATTTTATTGAATTATATATTTTTTTTCGTAAAACCAAAAAGTATTTGATTGCCAGTAGATGTTTTACGAAAAAAAATGCAATAGGCAACGCTGGTCCTAATATGGCAGCGTTGCCTATTGCATTTTTTTTTCGTAAAACACATCTACTGGCAATCAAATACTTTTTGGTTTTACGAAAAAAAATTTAATTCAACAAAATAAAAATAATTTCATCATCATTGTTGTTGTTTTTTCTCCTGAAATCCAACTTTTAAGTGCCTTACATATGAGCTGTGTAGCAAAACTATGTATGTATTTGTTAGAATTTTAGCAGAGATAATAAGAGAGCACTCGTCTTTTTAAGGCAAAGTTTATTTAAAGAGTAAACGTAAATGATATATAAATGAATACATGAAATGCAAAGACGAAAAAAGAATACTATAATATGGAATTGGAACGATTGTCAAATATATAGTGTTGCCGTAAATATGAAATTTTAACACTCCGTCTCAACAGTATCTATTTGTACAAAAAACAATAATTCTTTACATTTTAACGTTAACTTAAAATAATCCCATAGCTTGGGTAAATTTACAGTGTTTAACTTTAGACAAATTTTTAGTAAGTATATCTGACATCATATCATTAGTATTAACATAACTCAATTTTATTACATTGTCTTTATAACGGGTGATTTTTTAAGAGGTTTAGAACTTTAAAAAAAAAAAAACACAAAAACCACTTTTTTCGTGTTCTCTATCATCGTAATGTCATGTTTGATTGTTATCTCGAAATTGTTTTTTGCACGAATCCAAAACTTGCCCTATAGTACCTATATCGCAAGTAAAAACAACAACAATGATGATGTAATTATTTGTGGTTTTAATTTTATTGAATTATATATTTTTTTTTCGTAAAACCAAAAAGTATTTGATTGCCAGTAGATGTTTTACGAAAAAAAATGCAATAGGCAACGCTGGTCCTAATATGGCATCTATGTCGGCATTTACATTACCCGATTTTTCCAGTCTGATTTTTCCCAAAATCGTGTGAAATGTTTACATGAAACGATATGAAACGATTCTTCCAGTCCGATTTCTATTCCTGTCCTCTTCATACTTTGTTGCTGTCTCTTTCATTTTGCATTCAGAGGTAGATGGCATATTAGGACCAGCGTTGCCTATTGCATTTTTTTTTGTTCGTAAAACACATCTACTGGCAATCAAATACTTTTTGGTTTTACGAAAAAAAAATTTAATTCAACAAAATTATACCCACAAATAATTTCATCATCATTGTTGTTGTTTTTTCTCCTGAAACCCAACCTTTAAGGGCCTTGCATATGAGCTGTGTAGCAAACTATGTATGTATTTTCAATCACTTATATTGTATTATTAATTTCTTCTTCGAAAATACAAATACAAATTTGGAAATGCATATCCACTGCGAAAAAAAATAAATCTAGTTACTGCATTTTCTTTTTGGATCAGCTTCGGAAAATTCTCCGATTAGTGGCAACGCTGAACACACAAGACTCTGGGAAAAGTATAAAAGAGAACGCAAACATACTGGAAAAATCGTGTGAGTTTGCCAGGAACGGACGATTTGGTCCTTACCCCTCACTTTCTACTCCCTTCATCTATGAACAAAAGATCGTCTGAGGAAAAATCGGGTGGTGTAAATGGGCACTACCTCTGAATGCAAAATGAAAGAGACAGCAATTAAGTATGAAGAGGACAGGAATAGAAATCTGACTGGAAAAATCGTTTCATATTGTTTCATGTTAACATTTGTCAGCATTTACACCACCCGATTTTTCCAGTACGATTTTTCCCAAAATCGGGTGAAATGTTTACATGAAACGATATGAAACGATTTTTCCAGTCCGATTTCTATTCCTGTCCTCTTCATACTTTATTGCTGTCTCTTTCATTTTGCATTCAGAGGTAGATGTCATATTAGGACCAGCGTTGCCTATTGCATTTTTTTTTCGTAAAACACATCTACTGGCAATCAAATACTTTTTGGTTTTACGAAAAAAAATTTAATTCAACAAAATAAAAATAATTTCATCATCATTGTTGTTGTTTTTTCTCCTGAAATCCAACTTTTAAGTGCCTTACATATGAGCTGTGTAGCAAAACTATGTATGTATTTGTTAGAATTTTAGCAGAGATAATAAGAGAGCACTCGTCTTTTTAAGGCAAAGTTTATTTAAAGAGTAAACGTAAATGATATATAAATGAATACATGAAATGCAAAGACGAAAAAAGAATACTATAATATGGAATTGGAACGATTGTCAAATATATAGTGTTGCCGTAAATATGAAATTTTAACACTCCGTCTCAACAGTATCTATTTGTACAAAAAACAATAATTCTTTACATTTTAACGTTAACTTAAAATAATCCCATAGCTTGGGTAAATTTACAGTGTTTAACTTTAGACAAATTTTTAGTAAGTATATCTGACATCATATCATTAGTATTAACATAACTCAATTTTATTACATTGTCTTTATAACGGGTGATTTTTTAAGAGGTTTAGAACTTTAAAAAAAAAAAAACACAAAAAATTCGAAAAAATGAATGAAATATTTATTTGAATCGATAGTTTGAACCTTGCAATTTAATGTTTAAAGATAATTTCATGCAAATGTTGACCGCGGCTGCGTCTCAGGTAGCCCATCCGCTGAGTCCAATTTTGGCATACTCTTTTACACATATCGGCCGGTATCTCACGAATGAATGCATGGATGTTGGCTTCCAGTGCGTCAATCGAAGCGGGCTTGTCCCTATAGACATTAGCCTTGACATACCCCCACAAAAAATAATCTAATGGTGTCAAAACGCACGATCTAGGCGGCCAATTGACCGGCCCGAAACGTGAAATTAACTGTTCACCAAACTCGCCTCGCAATTGCGCCATTGTTTCGCGTGCTGTGTGGCATGTGGCACCGTCTTGTTGAAACCACATATCATGCAAGTCAAGAACTTCCATTTCGGGCAAAAAAAAGTTTGTTATCATCGCTCGGTAGCGTTCACCATTGACAGTAACGCTGCGATTCGCATCATCTTTGAAGAAATATGGCCCAATAATGCCGCCGGCCCATAAACCGCACCAAACAGTGGCTTTTTCGGGATGCATTGGTAGCTGTTGCAATGCTTCTGGCTGATCTTCACTCCAAATGCGGCAATTATGCTTATTTACGTACCCATTCAACCAAAAATGAGCCTCATCGCTGAACACAATTTTTCGATAAAAAAGCGGATCCTCGGCCAGCACGAATTTTGATAGTAAAATTCAATAATTTGCAAGCGTTGTTCATTTGTAAGACGATCCATGGTTAAATTGCAAACCAAACTGAAGCTGTTTGACAGTGGCACAAGGTACTAAACACACGTCAGCTGTCAAAACCAGTGTTGCCAAAACCAAACCAGCTAAAAAATCACCCGTTACAACGAACGAATATGGTGATACTTGATGTCTATATGCTTGCTGCGAGCATGATAAACGGGATTTCTTATCAAATGCTGAGCACTCTGGTTGTCGCTGTTAAGAACCATTGGACCATCAAAACCCATCTCAATCATCAACTTCTTAATATAAACCGCTTCTTTTGCTGCAGTCGAAAGGGCAACGTACTCCGCCTCTGTGCAAGAGCCACTAGATTTTGTTTTTTCGACTCCCATGAAAAAACGCTTCCCGCTGCAACAAAGGTATATCCAGTGAATGACTTTCTGTCGCTGGCATCGCCTCCCCAGTCTGCATCCACGAAACATTCGATTGGGTTTCCTGTTTTGAAATAATGCAATTTGTAATCAATTGTTTTTCGAAGATACCTGAGAATGTGCCAAACTCCAGCTTCGTGTTCGGTATGGGGATCCATATTTCGTTGTGAGAGCTTGCATACCGAATGAAGTATGTCAGGTCTTGTAGAAATTGCGAGATACATAAGTGCGCCAATAAGAGATTGATAATTCGTACAATCGACCCTTTTACAGCTTTCGTTCGAACAATTTACTTGGTACCCTGCATCGAGAGGTGTTGAAACTGGTCGACAATTTTCCATTCCACACTGATTTAATAGGTTAGTAATATATTGTCGCTGACAAACAGTGAGAGGGCCAGTTTCACCTTCACGTGCTATTTCCAAACCCAGAAAATAATGTATCTGGCCTCCATCTACAACCTCGAACTCTCTCGCAATTTGGGCTTTGATCTTAATGATTTCATTCAACTTAGAGCTTGCTAAAATGAGATCATCAACATAAATGGCTATAATATTAAAATTACCTTTTTGATTTTTCGTATAAACACACGGCTCGCTTTCGCACGGAGAAAAACCAATTTTTTCAGGACAGAACCTAGCTTTTCGTGCCATTCTCGTCCACTGTGTTTCAAGCCATAAAGGGCCTTGTTCAGCTTCAAAACTTTGCTTGGAGACTCCTTATCGACAAACGATTCAGGTTGTTTCATGTAGACGGTGTCACGAAGCTCACTGTTTAGGTAGGCTGATGAGACATCCATTTGGTGTAGGTGCATTTCATACTCGCAAGCTAACGCAAGAATCATGCGTATGGTTGCATACCTCACTACTGAGGGAAAAGGTTTCTTGAAAATTAACTCCATAACGCTGCTCACATCCTTTCGCCACCAAACGTGATTTAAACCTTTGAATGCTGCCATCTGCATTTTTTTTCAAAGTGAAAACCCATTTGTTACCAAGGGCTTTTTCTCCTGGTGGAAGATCGACTAACGACCAGGTTCCATTGTTAAGCAAACAATCAAATTCTTTTTGCATCGAGGCCTGCCATTGTCTTGAATGTCTTCCATTTACAGCATCTTCGACTGTCTGTGGTATTAATTCACCATCCTCTTCAAAAAGATTTAGTGAATGATGAAATTCTTTTCGGGGGCGTCCTGGTCTTTCTGTGCGAATTAATCTAGGCCTTCCTCTGCAGCACCTAATTTTCTCTTGACAGTCATCACTCGCACTGTCATCTGACTCACGCTCCCGCTTCCCGGAACGAACAATTACTACCTCTTCCATAGCAGTATCACCAAGAATTTGAACAGCTCCAGCAACAACAACATCATTGGCGACTTCACTTACTTCACCAACTTGAGCAGACTCACAAATAGATTCGGCAGCAATACCATCACTAGCAACTTCGCCAACCTCACCAACTTGAATAGAATCTTGACTAATATCAACAACATCATTGGCAACTTCAAGGACTTCAGCAACTTGAGCAGGTTCGCTTACAACCTCAGCAGCAACAACCTTGTCAACCTCACAAACCAACTGCATAACGTCATCTTTGTCCACGCCCAAAGCTTTACCTTTTTGATTGACATATGGTTGTTTCATAAATAATACATCCCTACTGACGACTACTTTCTTTGCTTCAGGATCATACAGACGATATGCCTTACAAACGTCTGAATAACCAACCATAATCATCTCTCTACCTTTCGGATGAAATTTTTTTTGTTGCATTTTATCATTTGCTATTGCCAAGCAACCAAAAACCTGCAGATGCGATACCGTTGGTTTCTTTTGCATCCATGCCTCATAAGGGGTTTTATTGACGAGGGCTTTTGTGACAGCTCTGTTACGTAGATAAGCTGCTGTTGCAACCGCCTCAGCCCAAAAACTTGCATCTAGCCCACTATGAACAATCATGCTCCTGGCCACCCTACTAGAGTTCGATTAGCGCGTTCCGCGACGCCATTCTGTTGGGGTGTATGCGGAACAGTCAGCTGACGCTGTATACCCTCTGCATCCAGAAATGACCCAAACTCTTTCGAAAGGTATTCGCCCCCATTGTCACTACGCAGAATTTTGACTTGTCTACCTGTTTGCTTTTCTGCTAAAGCCTTGAAGGATTTGAAAACGTTAAACACTTCTCCTTTGGTCTTAAGGAAATAAACGAATATGTAACGAGACATGTCATCTATAAAAGTGACGAAGTATCTAGACCCGCCTATTGACTTTTTATTCATGGGGCCACATACGTCACTGTGCACAACTTCCAATAGATCTTGGGAACGGCTGAATGTTGCACTAGGGAATGGCTTCACACATATTTTACTTTTCGCACAAGTCACACATTCGTTATTTCCTGGCATATCTCTTATTGTTAGCCCATTTACTAGTTTCTTAGTAAACATTTCTTTAAGACTATTAAAGTTAACATGGCCATATCGATTATGCCACTCAATCGCATCATGAGTTTCACCTCTAGCAAACATACATTTATTTGGATCAGCCTTAAATAAGAAAAGACCACTGCACATAAAAGCTTTTAATATGACGTCTCCGTTTTGGTTTTTCATTATTACGGTTTCTTTCGCAAAAACAACCGACAGACCGTTTTCCACTGCCCTACTTACGGACACAAAATTTCCTTGCATCGAAGGAACGTACAGCACATCTCGTAACTTCAACTTTTGCCCATGGAATTTAAAACAAACATCGCCTTTACCCTCCGCAAGTATGAAATTATCCCCCGCCAGAATAATTTTTTCTTTTCGCTCAACATATGAGAAGAACAAACTTCTATCACAGCAGAGGTGTGATGTGGCTCCGCTGTCAATGCACCAAGAATCTCTATCTAAACTAAAGCCATTAGATGTAGAAGCGAGAATAGAAAATGATTGTTCGTTATCTCTGTCTCTCTTTGTTTCTTTGCAATGAGACGCGAAATGGCCGCGACGACCACAATTGTAACATTTACCATTTACACGTTTTCCCTTTTTACTACTGTCGTTGTTGCTTAAAGAGTTATTCCCGCCAGCACTGTTCTTAAATTTGGAATATTTTTTGGCGCGTGCAACAAATGCATGCTGACCTTCATTCACATCTGGCACCTTGTTTGCTCTTTCATGCCTTCTAGCTCCTTCTTCCAGCAACTTCACTTTCAGCACATTTAAAACTGGAAGCTGATCGCGTGTCTCTATAGCAACTACAAAGTTCTCAAAAGAATCAGGTAGACTGGACAGCAGAATGATAACCACCAATTCGTCATCTATCTTAACATTGATCTCAGCTAACTTATCCATCGTCTCGCTGAATGTATTTAAATGCTCCGACATACGAGACTCATCAGACAATCTTAGTTGAAGCAATTTTTTAAACAACGTCACCTTACGTGCAGGACCAGACGGTTGATGGATTTCCCTCAATGTGTCCCAAGCAATTTTAGATGTTAGACAGTGACGCACGTGGTTCAGCTGAGTAGGCTTAATGCACAACATAATGCTGGCCAGCGCCTTTTCATCTTTTGCATCAAATAACAACGTTTCTGCTGCAGTCATGTTTTCACGTTTTACAATTCGTCCACTGGCAATTCCCCACAGTTCCGAATGAACTAGGACACTCTTCATGTGGACTGACCACGAGGCATAATTAGAGTCGTCCAGTTTCTCAATAGAGTACAAACCTTGAGAAGCCATTTTTATGCGATTACCAGAAAATTTTTATTGCAAGAAAAATTAGCAAAACTTCGATTAAGTTAACTGTGATTATCTTTAAATTAAATGATTAATTAACAAAGACAAAGAAAAAACAAAGGTTCGGCCTGGGCCCATAACCTGTTAGAATTTTAGCAGAGATAATAAGAGAGCACACGTCTGTTTAAGGCAAAGTTTATTTAAAGAGTAAACGTAAATGATATATAAATGAATACATGAAATGCAAAGACGAAAAAAGAATACTATAATATGGAATTGGAACGATTGTCAAATATATAGTGTTGCCGTAAATATGAAATTTTAACAGTATTTTCAATCACTTATATGTATTATTAATTTCTTCTTCGAAAATACAAAAACAAATTTTGAAATGCATATCTACTGCGAAAAAAAATAAATCTAGTTACTGCATTTTCTTTTTGGATCAGCTTCGGAAAATTCTCCGATTAGTGGCAACGCTGAACACACAAGACTCTGGGAAAAGTGTAAAAGAGAACGCAAACATACTGGAAAAATCGTGTGAGTTTACCAGGAACGGACGATTTGGTCCTTACCCCTCACTTTCTACTCCCTTCATCTATGAACAAAAGATCGTCTGAGGAAAAATCGGGTAATGTAAATGCCGACTTTCACACGATTTTAGTAAAAATCGTACTGGAAAAATCGGGTGGTGTAAATGCCGACTATGTATGGGGTAGAAAATTTTAATAGACATTTGGGCCTATTCGGCGAGATCTTTTATTCTGCTATTCTGTTATGAATTTCCATACAAAAGATTGAGCTGTCAACAAATCTTTTATCAATAATCATTTTGGTATTCGGCATGCCAAATCTGTTATGAAATCTGCTAAGAAATCTGTTATGACTTGTCAAATTTTCGAACTCTGAAAAAATCTTTTATGAATAGCTCTTTTGGTATTCAGCATGCCAAGATCTGTTATTAAATCTGCTATAAATCATAAAAGAATAAAAGACAAACTTTTCTGACTTTTATCATAAAAGATTTCAGCAGTACACAAGAATATGAAGTAAAAATGGAAAATTTATAATTTATTCCGTCAAATAAATGTTCTTAAAAGGTGAAAAATGTAAGTAAATATATTGAAGTACGTATGTAGTATGTACATACATATGCATATTATAAAACAAATACGAAAATTGAAACAATTTTTTTTGTTTATGAAAGCACAGAACACTTAATGGAACCAAGATAAAAAAGTAATCCCCTTGATGTTCCTGATTTACACATCATACAGCTTTTCAAATTGGATAAATTAGAGGAAAGCATTCTAATAAGGAAAATGCAACAATTCACGCGAAACACAAATATGATAATTTGGTTTCAAATACACCATGTTAAATCTTAAAAAAAATAAATGCAAACAAATGTTGGTCAACTATTTTTCTATTTTCCAGGCGAATCATTTTATTCATAAATTGAAATACAGACTAAATTAACAAATAAGAAAATAAAAACATAAACAATTTTGAAGACAAAAACACAGATCACTGGATGGAACTATAAGTTAAAAAAAGTAGTCACTTTGATCTCCTAGTCACTTTGAATCTAATTCACAAAACTTGCAAAGTTTACGCGTGCCAGAAATACTACAATTCCATTTCAAAGATTAAATAATAACAAATTAAATGTAAATAAATGTTGGTCAATTTAATTATTTTGTCAAAAGAAATTTTTATTCATAGCAGATCAGCTGATTTTGACAACAGATTTTAGGTCTGTTTGGTAACAGATTTCGTTTTCGAAGTTTCATAACAGAAATCCATAAAAGGTCGAAGTCCTGAATACCAATTATAAAAGATCTTTTATGTTGAAAATCTTTTATGGTTGATAACAGAAAATTCATAGCAGAATAACAGATGTGGCAGAATAGGCCTAATTGTCGGTGTGTTGGTTAATTTCTTATCTTTGCGATTGCTTGTGGAGCTGCTCATGTGCACGCTCATCGGTCAACTTGTGACTAAACTGTTTTGTTGAAGTAGCAGTTGCATGTGCGCGACTAGCCTTAGTTTACAAGGGCATTTAAAATGTTCTTAATTATAAAAGCATTTGGTGAAACCAAAAAACATAATTTAAAGGCTAAGTCTTTTTAGATAATTAAATTAATTCACCAACTTTACTTTTCAATTTTATTACAATCAACTTTATTTATTCACGTGTCCCCTGCCGGTCAAACAAGTACTTTTCATACTTGTTTGACAAGCTCTGGATATTGCCCAAATGTTCCGGTATCTGCTTCTAGAGCTTTATATAGGGGAAATTTCCCATAATTTTCCTTTCCAAAACTTTTATTTGACATTAAGCTCCAAAACTTTAAAGCTCACGAAAGCTCTCCGTTGGTTGGTTTGTATCAGCTATAATCCGGAAGATGTCGCTTTTTCATTCGAGTACAAATGAATCGGTCGTTTCAAAAACCACTTAAGTCACACAATTAGAATTTTTCAGGAATCAATAAAAACAGTTTAATTTAATAAAACCCTTCAGCTTAATGATTAGGAATTCTAATCTTGTTGGATATAGTTTACAGTGGATTTTCGTTGAAAAATTCATGTAAGTTGAACTGAACTTAATATAAATTGCGTATGACAAAGCCCTCACTATGTCACTGATGAGTTCAAGTGAGTAAGCCGAACGAAACGCCAATTTATAGGACTAAAGGCCATAAAAAGCTATTTTGAGTTTAATTTAATATTAAACTAGTTTTAAAGGACTTTCTTGGGCTCAATATAGTATTAGAGTTTTAAAGGATTGAAATATAAAAAAATATTCAGAGTTTATCAATATTAATAATGAAAAAAGTCTGAAAATCCGTTCTTTACTTACGTTGTTTTAGCAAGAAACAAGTGACTTACGTTGTTTTAGCAAGAAACGGGGTCAGTAGTATACAATAATTTAAACAAAATCAAAGTTTTTTTTTTTTTTATTTTATTTTATTTATTTATTCGTTAAATAACTAACGATAGAAAGCTTATACAACTAGTTTACATTAAATATAAATTAATATAGTCAATTACAATGATGTATTGAAAAAGATCTCTTTGAATTTACAACTTTTGACATTGTCATTTATACAAGAAAGTACACAATAATATTTATTGAAGACTGAAATCAATTGATTTAAAGGACTATTCACACCATAGTTTGTTCTACTGAAGATCGGACATAAAGGCAACTGTCTTCTTAAGTTTGTCTGACTGTAGCTGAAATTCAAACGACACAGAGCTGATGGAGATACTATTGACCCATTTATCAATTTTATAACGAAGCAATGCTGGATATATTGTCTATGTTTTGAGAGTAAAGGGAGATTAATTAACGTGAGTCTTTGAGCATAAGGAGGTAAAGCATGTCTATGGGACCACGGAAGAAAACGAAGACAGAAGCGCATAAACCTTCTCTGGATACACTCAAGTCTATTTATGTGAACAGTGTAGTAAGGGGCCCATACCACGCATCCATATTCTAGTACTGGCCTTACAAAAGATACGTATAGAAGCTTTAGAACATATGGGTCCTGGAAATCACGAGAAAATCGTTTTATGAATCCCAGAATTTTATTGGTCTTTTTTACAATATAGTCAAAGTGGTTGACAAAGGTTAATTTTGTGTCAAGAACAATGCCAAGATCTGAAAAAACAGACAATCTACATAAAGAAGAAGAATCTAACATATAATTATAAGTTATCATACTTTTTTTGCGTGTAAAAGTCATTGTTTTACATTTGTCAATATTTAACAGAAGACGGTTTGTATTGCACCATTCCCTAAACCTATTCAGATCATCCTGGAGTGTTGAACAGTCATTTATAGAGGTTATACATTTAAAAATTTTTAAATCATCGGCATATAAAAGAATAGAGGAATTTTTAATAATCGAAGTCAAGTCATTTATGTATAAAATAAATAATAATGGACCTAAATGGCTGCCTTGTGGAACACCAGAGTTAACAATAAAATGATCAGAAAGCTCATTTCGAAAATTCACACTATAACACTTATTCTCCAAATACGACGAGATCCACATTAAAAAATTTTCATTGAACCCTAAAGCCTTCAGTTTATTGGTTAAAGTCTTATGACACAATTTATCAAAAGCCTTACTAAAATCGGTAAAGACACAATCTACTTGTTTTCGATCTTCGAAGGAATCAAGACAAAAAGAAGTAAAATGAAACAGGTTTGTAACAGTTGACTTGTTTTTGACGAAACCGTGTTGGTTGTCACAAATAATAGATTTACAATTAAAAGATAACACATTACAAATAATGGACTCAAAAAGTTTCGGAATGACAGAAAGTTTAGCAATAGGGCGGTAATTAATGATGTCATTTTTCGACCCTTTTTTATGAACCGGTGTTATAAAAGCACTTTTCCACAAAACAGGGAACATTGAGCATTTAAGTGATTCATTGAATAGAATATGTAGAGGATAGGACAACTGAGACACACATTTTTTTAATACACAAGATGGTACACCATCAGGACCAGGACTAAAACAGTCGTCAAGTTCAAGAATACTTTGGATAATTGGATTATTATACTTAAATATTAACATTTTAACATGTCACATGTTTTAATTTATCATGTTTCAATATATTTAACACGTAGCCAGAATTAGATATAACTACTTCAACTATCTAGTAGTGCTGGCAAAAACCATACTTAAGTCAATTGACTTACGTTGTTTTTGCATGGAATGTTCATTGTGAGGTATTATTTGGAGAGGAAGGAATGTTTGGACCGACGGAATTTATTCACAGAATATGCATCTATGTTTAAGGAAGCATTTGCAGCAAAAAAAGCATATTTGAAAAAAATGTGACTTAAATGGTTTTTGAAATGACCGATTCAAATGTACAAATGCGAAAGTCGTTACAATGTAATAAAAGTATTCAAAACAAATGCAAATAAATAAGATTACAATTTTCGTAAGACAGTTTATTAATTTTTTATTGAACTCAGAATCAACCAATGTTTTACATTTCATTTTGTACAGGAGAGGAATACTCATAATTGTTTTTCTCAGTCCCTTTTAAGTTTTCCTTACGCGAATATGGTTTTTGACACTGTTCATCAAATAGGGAAGGAAAATAATTCCGATAGCACAGATAAGAAACACATAATCCAATAAACGAACCAGCTACAACGTCCTCCCAGTGGTGATGGTAATCACACGTTCGACTTACAGCCACAACGATAGCCAGAACTAGAGGTGTTATTGAAAGAACTAATCTCCAACCACTTGAACGGCCACGTTTGTTGAAAGTATGAAGTTTGCCAGACAAATAGTAAAATATGAAACCTAATCCAGCAAATGCCACTTAAATAAAATAAAATTAATATTTTATTATGAATTTATAACACCTTATTAGTCTTACTTGATGAATGACCACTTGGAAAACTTTTTCTACCCTCATTCACTACACGAATATCACCTGTGCAGTGATCGAAATCACCTATATTGCCGTCGGGGAAACACCGTTGTAAGAAATCAGGTCGAGGACGTCCCACGCTGACTTTGAGGAGGCTTGTCAAAAATGAACATAAAACAAAACTCAATGTGTATGAATAAAATCCCTGACAAAAATCTCTTCTGTTGCGGGAATACAAAAAGTTAAGTAGAATGAGAGTAAACGGTGCAATTAAAGTGTATGTCAAAAACATTTTTCCTGAAACGTAATCTTCGGATGTTGGATTTCTATAGAGCCACACTTCATCAGGAAATATTTTTCTTTTAAACGGTTTTAACTGTTCAATTTTTCTGTAGATTAAAAGTTTATTAAACAAAAAAGAAAACTGAATACGCTCGAGATTTTTGATGAAAAAAGGACATAGATGTAGAATACGTTCGAGATTTTTGCTGGAAAACGGACATAGACACGAATGTTGTTTACAACAATAAACTTAAAAAATATCAATGATAATCACTTTAAAAGTAATACGAACTAAAATATTTGTTCACAGTTAAATAATCAGGGTTATTATGAGTTTCACGTGAACAACATTCCACCCGGAAAAATTGACATTTCACTTTTCGCCTATTGTGAGTTTCACCCGAAAAATAAAAATTCCCCTTTTTTGTGAGTACTAATTTCGAGCAAAATGTAGCGTAATTAAGATTTTAAATTATCCCTTATCTTTTGGAGGTGAAAAAAAGATAAACAGGTGGTACTGGTGCGCTTTGCGCACGTTTTTCGTTTATTTTAAGCCAAGAGAAGTTCAGACGAAACTCATAATAGCTTTAAAAATTCCGGGGGAACAAAAATTTTTCGGGTGAAATATTTTCCGGGCGAAACTCTTAATAAGGCTGAATACATATATGTACATTCACATTGGGCGCCATTTAAAAAAATATTTGTGGTATAGAAGCTTATATGCAAGTGTGAAAAGGTTTGTGTTTACAGTCACAGCATGATCGATGTCACCAATGATACAATGCATTCTGAAGATATTCGATAAATCATCTATCATTCATTTTGATCATGATGATCACTTTTATTTCCCTCTTGTTATTTAAGTAATTTCGACAGAGCTTCGATATTCATCACATTTTAATTTTAAACGTAGACATCTGAAAAAATCGAAGGTACAGTATCTAATGTTGATTAATTTGTTTCATTTTACTGGTTTTGATTTATTTCATGTTTGTGCATGATATCATTGAGTTTATATACATAGAGGAACCACTTCGATTAAATGAAAATACTACGTTGAAGCAACTTCAGATGTCGCCTTGTGCATCCAAAGACTACAATCATTTTACTTATAAAAGAAAACTAATCTGTGGATCATGTTGCTAGATGTCACCTTATTTGTCCTTATACTTGAACCCTTTCATCATAAAAACAAAAACAAAAAATTGTGGATCTCATGAAATGTGGGAAGCAAACACCTACTTACACCAACACAACATGAACAATGAATTGAGCAGTGAGCATGAGCAGGTACAGGTAGAAATTCAATTTTCCTTTAAAAAAGAAGTAGATTTCAAATTAGTAGTTTTTGTTATTCCTCAAAATTGGAGTAAGGTCCGAACGCTGGACATGAGCCATGCATGAGCATCTAACAGGCAGACAATTATTTTTTTAGTTTATGGATAAGAGAAAATAAAACAAATGAAAAAGCCGATTGTTTGGCTCTCAAAATATTACAATTTTACAAAGAAAATTATAAATGAAGGGTCCAGGGGAAAAACGGCTCAAGTCCACTTTTTGAAAAAATTAAACTAATGATGACATCTTATAGATTTGTATGAGTACTATTTGATGTAGTATAGCTCTCTTCACATAGGATTTTGAAAACTCGCAAAATAGTACACTTTTTAAAAAAGCTTTTTTCCAAAAGTATCTTTTCTGCTCCAAAAATTAAACAAAGCGAAACGTCAGGTAAATAACTTAAACAAAAAAAATTAGATATTCTAACTATGTATATCCGGTCGAATTGAATTGCAAAAACGCTTTTGAAAATTATTTGATTTTCAAACTCTATATTGAAAATCTAGAGGTGTCTGAATAAAAAGCAAAAAACCGTTTCCAATTTCATTTCCGGTTCTTTCAGAAGAAAATTTCAAATAAAAAATTCAAAATTTTGTTTAAAACGTCAAAGGTCCTTTTGACTCATGTCAGCTTATCATGCAAAAAATTCAAGATGTTAAAATTAATAGGTCTGATCCTTTACTTTGGGCTTCTGTGATTTTTAGCCAAACTAGTGTCAAAATATTTTTTTTATATAAACTTTGACACAACTTTGGACTGAAATGCACAGAAAATCACAGAAATTCAAAGTAAAGGAACAGACCTAATATATGTTTGCTTACTTGAGTACTTCGTGTTCAACAAAAAAATTGTTAGTTTTATTTATTTTTCTTTAAATTAGCCATTATTTTAGTAATACATTTACAACTTCGTTTTTCTCGGAATCAATTCCAGTGGACTTAAGCCGTTTTTCCGCTGGACCCTTCAAATGTATTTGTGCTGTGTTTGGATTTTCAACTATTTATTGATTGCTTTTTTTTTTAATTGAAAAATAGAAACTTGGTAACAAGGTTATCCATATTATATTGCCAATTTTTTGTTAGTGGGTATGTAATGTACGTGACCTAACTAACTTATCTTAGAATAAATAAAATGCAACAGGGTGTTTCAAAAAATGTTAACATTTTGCAACTTCGTTGTTCCTTGAGCGATTTCAGTGAAATTGAAGCAGGTGATAGCTGAGACAGAATAAAAAAGAAAACAAAAAATTTAAAACAGGTTGCTTCAAAAATATCAGAAGGCTAAGTGGAAGACAAAGGGGTGCTAGAAGCTGCTAAAGTTGTCAAAAATTTCCGAAAATTTACCTGATTCGGTGACTTCTGCCGATTTGTCAGTGTATTCGTGTATGTAGGAAGAAAGGCAGAAGATAGACTGGAAGACTTGTAGGTATTTTTTTTTTATTTTTTTCTTTAACATAGAACATTACAGACAAAAAAATGCAAACAAAAATATTAAAAATCAACGAAAATACGTAAGATAACGTGCTATAGCTAATACTCCACTCTTTTATTTGTTTTTTAAATCAAATTATTTAAATGAATATTTTTTTTGAAATTAATATTCAAAATCAAAATAATTGAAAAAAAATGTAATTTTTGTTTTCAAGTTTGTATTTTTCAAAATTTTGCGTAATTAAATGCTATAGTTGTGTTCAATATTCAATGCCCTTATTAATTTGTAATCAAATACCGAAAACCAAATGTAAAAATCTTATTTATTTATTTATTTATTCGTTAAATAACTAACGATAGAAGCTTACAAAACTAATTTTACATTACATTACAATTTAAATAAATATAGTCAACTACAATAATGAATTGAAAAAGGTTTCTTTGAATTTACAACTTTTAACATTGTCGTTTATAGAAGAAAATACACAATAATATTTATTGAAGACTGAAATCAATTGATTTAATAGACTATTCACACCATAATTTGTTCTACTGAAGATCGGACATAAGGGCAACTGTCTTCTTAAGCTTGCCTGACTATAACTGAAATTTAAACGACACAGAGCTGATGGAGATACTATTGACCCATTGATTAATTTTATAATAAAGCATAGCTGTATATATTGTCTATGTTTTGAAAGTAAAGGAAGATTAATTAACGTGAGTCTTTGAGAATAAGGAGGTAAGGCATGTCTATGCGACCACGGCAGAAAGCGAAGACAGAAGCGCATAAACCTTCTCTGGATACTTTCAAGTCTGTTTATGTGTACTGTGTAGTAAGGGGCCCATACCACGCATCCATATTCAAGTACTGGCCTTACAAAAGATACATATAAAAGCTTTAGAACGTATGGGTCCTTGAAATCACGAGAGAATCGTTTTATGAATCCCAGAATTTTATTGGCTTTTTTAATGACATAGTTATAGTGGTCGACAAAAGTTAATTTTGTGTCGAGAACAATACCCAGATCAGAAAAAACAGATAATCTACATAAAGAAGAAGAATCTAACATATAATTAAAAGTTATCACATTTTTTTTGCGTGTAAAACACATTGTTTTACATTTGTCAATATTCAATAGGAGACGGTTTGAATTGCACCATTCCCTAAACCTATAAAGATCACCTTGGAGTTTTAAACAGTCATTTATAGAAGTTACACTTTTGAAAATTTTAATGTCATCGGCATATATAAGAAAAGAGGAATTTTGAATAATTGAATTCAAGTCATTTATATATAAAATAAATAATAATGGGCCTAAGTGGCTACCTTGAGGAACACCAGAGTTGACTATAAAATGATCAGAGTGCTCATTACGAAATCTCACACTATAACATCTATTCATCAAGTAGGACGAGATCCACTTTAAGAAACATTCATTGAAGCCCAAAGCCATCAGTTTATTAATCAAAGTTTTATGGCACAATTTATCAAAAGCCTTACTAAAATCGGTAAAGATACAATCAACTTGTTTTCGCTCTTCAAAGGAATCAAGACAAAAGGATGTAAAATGAAACAGGTTTGTTACAGTTGACTTGTTTTTAACGAAACCATGTTGGTTGTCACAAATAATAGATGTACAATTAAAAGACAATACATTACAGATTATGGATTCAAACAGTTTTGGAATAACAGAAAGTTTGGCTATAGGGCGGTAATTTGTTATGTCATTTTTCGACCCTTTTTTATGAACAGGTGTTATAAATGCACTTTTCCACAGAATAGGTAAGATTGAACTTTTAAGAGATTCATTGAAAAGAATATGTAGAGGATAGCACAACTGAGAAACACATTTCTTTAATACACATGATGGTACACCATCAGGACCAGGACTAAAACAATCATCTAGCTCAAGTACACTTTGGATAATTGAATTCTCACACACACTAAAATTAATTGAGTTAAGGTGTGAAAAACTGTTGTTAGAAAGTAGTGGATCCAAGGATTCGTGAGAACCAGATACTACAAATGCATCTTTAAAAAAATTTGCAAACATATTTGCAATCACTTCTGAGTCGTGACTAGTAGCGTTTTCAAAAGACAAAGAATTAGGGTAGTCATCAAATTTTCTTTTGGTGGACACAAAATTCCAAAAGTTCTTTGGATTACGTTTAAGATCATTTTCTGTTTTAGCGATGTAATCTGAATGTAAGAAATTACATAGTGCATAGTTTTTGAGGAATTATCAAACCTATTTTTTATTAAATTTTTATTTATCGACATTATCGCTATCGACTGTGTCAATTTCATTGAAATCGCCCAAGGAAAAACGAAGTTGCAAAATGTTGTAATTTTTTTTTTGAAATACTCTGTTTTGAAAATATATTTTTTTCTGTTAAAGTTCTATCTCAGCTATCACAGTTTCATTGAGATTGCTCAATGAACAACGAAGTTGCAAAATGTTGACATATTTTTGAAACACCCTGTTTTGAAAATATTTGTTTCTATTGAAATTCTATCTCAGCTGTCCCTGTGTCAACTTCATTGAAATCACTTAAAGAACAACGAAGTTGCAAATTCTTGACAAATTCCTGATAGTTTTCGAGAAAGAAAAAACTGAAATGTATCCCCTTTTATCCTCTAAAAATGTTCACCCTGTCTAAATTTAGGCGACTTTAATTTTTTTCGTATTTTTGAAATTTTTGTCTGTTTTTCCTGGACCGGCTACAGTTCATCAAATTGCATACAAAAAAAAAACTTTCTATCCAGGTAAGTATATAGGTACCTATGTATGTATGTACCTAGATAGTCACAGTACAAATTTATAATTTTTGTTTAGAAAACAGATCTTCGACCTCTGTGCACAGTAAATATTTATTTACACCATAGAAACACAGTCTTGTAAATACCAAAAAGTTTCTGATTCCCAATAAATAGAAAGAACATAAAAAATATCTTTAAAGTCTAAAATCAAGACCTAAACTATTTATGTATGAATGCACATGTATGTAAATTTCCCTACCTTTTATTTTTAAATTGACGCGACCATCACCGATCGACATACAAACGCACAAATTACATACATAACTCGTCCCTCTACGCTTTGAAACAGATACAAAATAATATAAAAAAGCTGAAAAGGGATATTGTATAAGTCTGCGTACATAATCCACAAAATAACAAAAACAGACACCCCTCGCACACCTTCTCTCTTTGTCCTAGCACTCCTTGGTGAGCTGCCATTTGCTTCCTTTGATTTTTTTTTTACAATCAATGCGTTCCACAAAATTTTAAATTCTCAATTTAGTGTATGTGGCGACAGCTTCGGGGGCTTTCACGCAAGATTTCGTGATTCCTCTATGTATATAAACTCAATGATGATATCCATACAGGGAAATTGATAATAGACTTGATGAAGTTCAAATGAGCTGATTACTTATTGATTTTGGAATTCGAATATGAAAATAAGCACAAACAGCTTGTAGTCATATACATTGCGGCACTGGACATCGCCATGCTGACACCAATCAGTGCTATCCTGGTTCCTAAAAGACCCAATCAGTCACAGTTGAATATAGGCCATTTTCCAAAACGCTGATCAGTAAGTTTTTGTTTGGTCAGAATGGTTATTTCTGGTCTCATTTTTGTATACCCACCCAACAGGGCTTTCTTACAAAAATTATTAATATAAAAAACTTATTTATAACAAAAAAAAAAATCAATAAATAAACATGTGCTTTATCTATATATATAAAAATGAATGTTTGTCTGTGTATGACCTATAGACTCAAGTACTACACGATGGATAGAGCTCAAATTCATTGGTTATACTCAAAAAATGACTGGCAAGGTTTAAAAAGTAATTTGATAACATTTTAATGAGTGGCACTGCACTTTTATCATGAAAGAGAAAAATTAGTGATTTTATATGAAAAAATATTCATTATTTAAAAAAAAAACTTGCGCTGTATTTTATGTCAGTAAGTATAATTATTATTGCTGTTCGAGACTTTCAAGAATACAAAAGATAAATTTTGGTAAATTTAATATTTCTGTAGGTATTTCTGCAAATGCAAATTAATATTTCTTTCAAAAGTAAATTGTAGAAAGGAATAAGAAGTAATCAAATGACCGTGGAATTACATAAATACATATGTTAATGAAAAAAGAGAACAGCACAAACTGAATGTTCCCGTCAGATAAAACCGACATATTGGGACAGAGACTTAAAAATGACCATTCAAGAATAAGATTGTGACGAGCGTAGTCAACATTGCAACCATATACAATG
Organism: Dasysyrphus tricinctus; assembly: GCA_963921185.1. Lineage (NCBI taxonomy): Eukaryota > Metazoa > Arthropoda > Insecta > Diptera > Syrphidae > Dasysyrphus > Dasysyrphus tricinctus. Next base: position 273,233,435 of record OY992530.1, on the reverse strand, counting down.
GTTTCGGGTACGTTAATTACTTGATTCCGAACAAGCAACCAGGATTGTTAAAGAATGCAATGTATTATGAATTCAGTTAAAAGATTGCATTCATAGATTTAACGTTTGAATTGAAGAGCAAATTAACTAATAAGGTAAATGAACAAATTTAGTCGCTCCACATAACTAGAAGAATTTTCTTTTCAAATCTTCATATTCTATTATTTCTAACAACAAAATTTAACGTGATTTAAATGATTTTAGGGAATTAAAATAAGTTCAAAAGAATGTAAAAAATGCAAAGACTGCAAATGGATGAAAGGAATGCAAATAAATCTGAAAGATGCTAGAGAAAAAAAGGAATGCAAGACGTGCATGATTTCTTAAAAAATTGCATTCAATTAATTGCTGGAAAATTAGTTCGGGAAAATAATTGCATTCATTTGAATATCAAATGAATTGTTATTGCAGAATTCGAAGTGAAAATCTCAAAGTGAAGTCAATGAATGAAATCCTTTGATTGAATTCAATTTGATATAGATTAAAATGATTCAATTCACAATAGATTAAATTTATTTACAACCCTTCAAGTAATTATTTTAATGCAGCTAATATTAGGGTACTATCGATTTCTATTTTTCATAAAGAAAAAGGGTGTATATAAGGAATATTCAGCTTGAAATGTTGATTATAATTTCATAGATTTGACTCCAATAATAGTTACATATGTAGTTTCTGCATGAGTGTTTACCTGAGTAAATTTTGAAAACGGGTCAAAATGTGCTGATATGGGGAATACATAGCCGAATTTTGTCTGTTATCCTTTAGTCTTTGAGGAACAATAATATGAAAAGATTAACCTATTACGGATTGGTGTGATGTACCCCTCCTCACCCATTGTTTGTCCAATTTGAAAGATTCTTATATTAAGAAGAAGAATAAAAACACAAATATAATTAGTGTTGATGATCATCTACCAAAATATTGCGTCTTAGAAGGGTAACGACAGCATCTAAGTGATGAGCCCAATTGTCTTGCCTGGGCGAAATAGACTAAAGGTCATAAGAACTTTAAACATGGATTCTTATATTATTTATTGAACAAAATAAAAAAGAATAACAGGTGCCTACTAAAATATTTATTGATATTTGTATATGTACTTGGAAATATTTATTTTGAAGCTTTAACGCTACTAAAATTTGTCTATCCGTGCGAAGCCGGGTCGGGCCAGCTAGTTTCAATATAAAACTAAATGTATGATTTTATCAACACCATAAATACAAATATTTTGTAGGCAAGTGAACATACACTCGTAATACTGATGATCTTATCATCATTTTATATTATTTAATTCATACATATACCGGCATTTAACATTTTCACTACTTTCGACTAAAACTAGGGAATGGTTTTATTTCAGAGGAAGACCACAAATAAGCAGTGCTTACACACACATACATATATTATACACAAAAAATCTCGTATCAGCTTAAAATACCTGTACAGATAACTAAATATTTAATAATAATTGATTTAAATTATGAAACACTTATCATATCCATTTGTTTTCTTTTTCGGCGCCTATCAGCGGCTGGTTTTCATCTGTGTCGTCCGCAGCTGCATTTGTAGCAGAGCCAACAAAACTACTTGTTTGATTAACTGAGAATTTACCTCTTACAGAATGTGCTCGATGACAATTTTTTGCGAAAATAGATGGAAAATACTGTCGGTAGCAGAGATACGATATACATAAACCAAGCAGTGAACCAGCCAACACATCCTGCCAATGATGATGATAGTCACATGTTCGGCTGACAGCCACTTCTAGGGCAACAACTAGCGGGATCAATGAGATGCACAAACGCCAAGATTGTCCTCGGCCGCGATCATTGAAGACGTGAAGCTTTGAGGCCAAAAAAAATGACATGAAACCAAAAGCAGCAAATGACACTACAAAAACAAAGACATATATTCAGTATTCAGAAGGAAGAAGAAAGATTTTTTTCAATCTCACTTGAGGAGTGCCCACTAGGGAAACTTTTTCTGCCCTCTTCAACCACTTTCTGATCGCCTGTACATTGATCGAAGCTTTCACCCATAACTCCATCGGGAAAACATCGATAGAAGAAATCTGGTCGAGGTCTTCCAACACTGACCTTGAGGAGACTTGTAAAAAAACCATTCATAACTAGGGCAAGTGTAAAGGCATAAGTGGCTTGCTTGAAGTCTTTTTTATCTCGGGACATCAAATAATTACTTATAATTAGAACGAGTGGGGCGAATATAATCCAAAAGAGAGCAGTCGAGGCAGGGACGTAGTCTTTGCTCATTGGATTTCTGTAAAGCCAAACTTCTTCTGGGTGGATTATTCGTTTGAATGCAATTGTTCGTTCGAGTTTTCTGCAATTTTGAGAAGATACTAGGAGTTCTTTTATCGAGTAATTAATAAAATTGACAGCAAAACATTATTAACATTTGAAAAAGAAAAAAAACGTTAAATTAAAAGCTATAAGGAGGAGGAGTTAAAAAGATTGAAATAAAGAAATGTAGTTAGTTGTCACTATTTCTAGATTACTGCTTTTAAAATGTGTTAGTTTTTTTGGATATTTTTTTTTTATGTTAGCTGTTTTATTTTTATTAGTAGTTAGTAAGCTATTAGGCGGGGCGGACTTTTACGAGCATAAATAATTTAAGAAGTCAAAACAAAATTAGTATTCTTCATAAAAAAAAAAATTTAATTCAAAATTTAAAAGCATGACAATCCTGTTACCCAAGGGGACAGGACTAGCTTCAGGAATGCGTTGGTTTACCAGCCAAAAGCACCAAGTTATATTTTTAAGATTTTTAGATTTAATTACAGACGAATATGAACACATAATTCGTTTAACTCAAACTAATGGATTTAAAAAAGCACTCATCGATGGTATAATGCCTGTTTGGTAACATGATCATTATTTACACCAGCAACAATTAGCCAGTCTTATTTCTGAGATCTCAGAGGATTCAGAGGGCTCAGAAATAGGATTCCTCTCCAAAATACCTCACTTTTTCCCTTAAAAACTGAGACTGATTTTTTTTGGGTTCGCTCGCTCAATTACATAAGAAGAAAAGAATAAGAGAGTTGTTTTGACTTCTATGTGAGGAATTCTGTTTATATTTTTGCGCCAGTTGTACAAATATTTAAAATTTAACTCGCCGATTTCGAAGAATGGACTGAGGTTCAACGATGGTTCAGACATTAAATTGGCTACTATACCATATTTGAACCTTGAACCATTGTTGAACCTCAGTAATTCCGCCGAAATCAGCCAGTAAAAATATTTGAGCCACTGATCAAAATATGAACCACGTTTGTACAACGGGTCCTTATTCTCCTGCTCTGCCAAAGAACGTAAGAAAATTACTGAGCGCTCAAGAAATGGAAACTGGCTATTTAAGCTACGTGCTACGATCATTATTGGGTTCAACAGAAGGTAAAAAAACCTTTTCGTGATAAGAGTGGCATTTACCAAATCACCTGTCTAGATTGCCAGCAAAAATATATTGAACAAACGAGACGCGCAGTAAGGTGTCGTATTGAAGAACACTGTCGTTGAATCGATAAGAGGGATGTCAGCAAAGCAGTAGCAGCTCATACTTTTGATTTTAACCATGACAAACCACTTCTTATAAATCCAATAGAAAATAATTACAAACTTATAAAAACAGTTTCATATCCCTCTAAACAAGATGCTTATGAGTCTGTATACATCTCAATAACAAATAATTTAATGAACATAGACAAAAGCCCAATCGAATATTTTGTATTCTCTCTTGCCAAATAATGTTTTTGTTGATTTTCCGCCTTCTCTTTTTCTCTTTATTTTTACAAACTTTAAACCCTAAAATTTAATTGTCAAAGCTTTGTATTTTTCTTGTTTTCTTTTTCTTTTCTTTCTTTTGTTTTGTTTTTGTTTATCAATTTTCTTTTGTATTTTTGTTTTGCGTATTGCGCTGAAAATGGTCTGCAAATAAGACTGAAATGCATTCAATATTAAAATAAAAAATGCACGTTTAAAATTAAATTAATAGGTGTGTTCGTTGAACCCTGAAGTCACCCTGGGGTCGCCTGAAAGCGTTTTTCGAAAATCCTGAACTTAACCTGATGAGCCAAGTCTGGGTTGTTTTAAACCTGGGGTCGCCTTGAACTCGCCCTGAAGTAGACATAAACTGTCAAATTGGCATTAGCTCTGAAGCTGCTGGAGGTTGTCTTATTTTTTTGAAACAGAAATACAAGGAGTACACAAACGCACTTTAATAATAACAAATAGAAGTAGAAAATGGAAAATTCTGTTTGTTTTTATTCATTTTTAATACAAATTTTGTTTCTCGCTTATCTCAACAACACAACTGAGCCCTTCTTTTAGTATTTTTTGAGAACCGAAAAACCTACTTTTATTGAAAATTCTTGGTGTTGTCAGGAAAACCTGGATCATGGGGTTGATTTGATGATTCCACAGATTTACAAATATCGGTTAACTTTTCGACACGTGAAAGTAAGAGTCGTTCTAAGGGTAGTTTTTTACGCTGAACTCAAATCCGTTATCCGTTTTTCGATATCAGCTCTGGTTTTCGAGATATTACCGTTAGAATGTGCCAAAAAACCGCTTTTTCGACACTTTTGGGGTTCTGTACCTATGCGAATTGATTTTTATTTTTTTAATTGTACAGATTTCTGAAAGTACTAATTTTAATCTTCAAAATTCAGCTTTAAGCATTCGAATATCTCTTCTACTTTTTGAGAGATATTAAATTAGTTATTAGTCCTCATCTGACTACTTATATTTTTAAAAATGCTTTCTCTTTGGCTTACGTCGTTTTCGACAGGAGCAGGTAAAATATGTCCTAAAAAGAAATTTTAGTGTATATTTTAAATCTGAAATCTATTTTTTGCTATCAGCTCAACTTTTGGAAATAAATTAAAAAAATCACCCGTTTTTGACCACAGTTTTTTCTTATTTGAAATAACTCTTACATATTAAAGCAAAGTGTAATGGAACTGCGCGGTTTATATAAATTTTGGTCCGTACAAGCAACCAACAATAGTCACTTAACATGCCATCATCCCAAAAACCTATGTAATTTTTTTCTATTTTTCTAAATCTTGGTAAAGTCGCTCTCCTTGCTCATCACAATATATTGAAAAATGAAACTGAGGATGTCTCAAAAAGTAAAAGAGATATTGGGACGATTAAAGCTGAGTTTTGAAGATTAAGATAGTACTTTCAGAAATCTGTACAATTAAAAAAAAATAAAAATTAATCCGCATAGTTACATAACCCCAAAAGTGTCGAAAAAACAGTTTTTTGGTACTTTTTAACGGTAATATCTCGAAAACCAGAGCTGATACCGAAAAATGGATAGCGGATTTGAGCTCAGCGTACAGAATTAGCCAAAAAGAAAGACCTTATCGAAATGTGTAAAAAAGAAGTAATTCCCGAAATTTACAATCTAACGCAAAAAACTATCAATAATGCAATTATTCTTAAACACTACTTTTATTACTATTATATATTATATATTATATATTATATATATATTTGTTATTTTGCTTATATACCTAAAATAAAGCTTTTGTGTTGGACAATATTCATGTTGTTTCCAATGAAACAAATACTTTCAAATCATTGCAGAAAAAACATACTGTCAGCTCATTTTTTGCTTTTGCTCAGATAATTATTATTGGTTTGTTTAAAACGAAAAAAAAATATTGGAAATGAATGTCATAATGTCAATTTTGTATTTAATGGGATTCATTGACAAATAAAAATAAATATTGAAATTTCACAAGAAAACGAATCTAAAAATATTGATTTACTCAAAACTATGTTTTTTGACTTAGTGCTTTTGGCTGGTAAACCGAAGTAGGGATGGATTTAGGGATGGCAATTGAGCAGTAGATGAGGTGTGGGTTTGAGCCCCTCTCTAGGCAGCAATCTTTTCCCAGATTCCCCAGCTTAACTGGACGCCACCCTCGGGATTATAAACCCCTTGATCTAAATCCACTGTGCTAAATCTTTCCTAAGCTCCAACATAAACGTACCCTTAGAGGTACGAGTATTACGTTGAATTTCAATTGAATGACAGTTCTTGTTGTGAAAAGAAGAGAAAATTGTTCTGGATTTGATTTCAGAATCGAAATCAGATGGGCTACTCTACAAATTATCTTCTATCGGCCTACCACAGTACTTAATCTATCTAATAGAAAGCTTCCTCAATAATAGACAGTTCTACATAAAAATCCAAGGTTCCATATCCAACAACTGTGCCTGTGATAGCGGAGTTCCCCAAGGATCTATCCTGGGTCCTCAACTATACAACATCTTCTTACACGATTTCCCTCACTTCCATTCCGAAAATAATCTACACTCAACGGGCCTGCTCTACGCAGACGACACAATAGTATATTCAAGCCATACCTCCCCGACTACAGCCCTGCGTCACCTTGAAAAGCACATTCAGCTAATAAATAACTACTACAACACCTGGGGCATTAAAATCAATGCCCAGAAAACGGAACTTATTTGTTTCCGCAATGCTAGTGGGAAAGGCCCCCCAGGGGTTCCAAAAGAAACCAAAAATCTAGCCCTTAGACTTAACAACTCTATCATTTTAGCTAAAAATGAGTTAAAATATCTGGGAGTCACATTCTCCAACCTTTTTAAGTTTAATAAACACGCTAGAAACACGATAGGAAAATGTCGCAAAGTCTCAAATGCGCTTATGCCGTTTCTTCGCCACAATTCACTTAACCAAAAGTCCAAACTTCTCTTTTACAAAACACTTATACGTCCTATCCTTCTCTATGCATTTCCAATATGGTTTACCATTTCACCCATAGTAGCCTCCGAAATTTCAAAACTTGAAAGGAAAATCCTTCGCCTTTGCAGCGGTCTTAATTACGAAACACAGATAAAACGCTACTCTAATGCCCATATACACAAAGAAACAAACACCATTCCGATTTTATGCTATGCTCTCACCCTCATGAGCAAAACCATTTCCAAACTTAGTTCTATTGACAACTTCCTCATAAACGAAATCGTCTCGGAACCAATAAGGGCCTGGGAGTCTGAGGTGTATCCCTCTCCCTCCGGGGTCTCACTGATGGAGATTGTGTCGGCTCCAGATGCACCTCCCCCATCATATTTTATTAAGGCCATTTCGGGCCACAATCGCGGCTAAACATAAATTATTCAACCTTTAACAACGTATAATGACTAATGATTTACAATCGACAACAGAAATTGCCTCCCAGTCGTAAATTCGGACATAGTATTTCTATTCGGGACGACTATCGGAGGGCAGCACTCCCCCTAGATTAACTTTTGCATTCTAGCTTAACCATTAATAAAGTAAATTCATAACTACTCCAAAAATAAAAAACTAACGAAACATGTAAACAATTAAGACTCATATATGACTTTCAGTAACCCTCTGATACATTCTTCCACAAATTTTTTTATTATTTATATCTATTCAATAAGTTTTATTTTCACAACTGGATCCTCATCTAACAAAACTCAAAAACCAAAGTACAAACTCTCACATATTTATATTCAAAAACTTCATAACTCCAAAATCTAATTTAATGTAATATATCTACAGAAAAAATCTTACACTACAATCACTTATTCTCAACTACGATTAATATGTTTAATTGCATTTCCAGTAAACTAATGTTTAAACGACTAAAATCAATTCGATAAATTATTTACTTTTCTCCAAGATAAAATGACAAATCAATATTATCCATTCATTTCAGCGCTCTAGCGCATTCGCAATGTAAAAGAGACAAGCATAAGTATACTGCGTATACATGCCACTGACTCTTTATTTAGTTTTAAGATATCTTTTTAGGAACATTGTATATCTATATATATAAAAATGAATGTTTGTCTGTGTATGACCTATAGACTCAAGTACTACACGATGGATAGAGCTCAAATTCATTGGTTATACTCAAAAAATGACTGGCAAGGTTTAAAAAGTAATTTGATAACATTTTAATGAGTGGCACTGCACTTTTATCATGAAAGAGAAAAATTAGTGATTTTATATGAAAAAATATTCATTATTTAAAAAAAAAACTTGCGCTGTATTTTATGTCAGTAAGTATAATTATTATTGCTGTTCGAGACTTTCAAGAATACAAAAGATAAATTTTGGTAAATTTAATATTTCTGTAGGTATTTCTGCAAATGCAAATTAATATTTCTTTCAAAAGTAAATTGTAGAAAGGAATAAGAAGTAATCAAATGACCGTGGAATTACATAAATACATATGTTAATGAAAAAAGAGAACAGCACAAACTGAATGTTCCCGTCAGATAAAACCGACATATTGGGACAGAGACTTAAAAATGACCATTCAAGAATAAGATTGTGACGAGCGTAGTCAACATTGCAACCCTATACAATGGTTTCGGGTACGTTAATTACTTGATTCCGAACAAGCAACCAGGATTGTTAAAGAATGCAATGTATTATGAATTCAGTTAAAAGATTGCATTCATAGATTTAACGTTTGAATTGAAGAGCAAATTAACTAATAAGGTAAATGAACAAATTTAGTCGCTCCACATAACTAGAAGAATTTTCTTTTCAAATCTTCATATTCTATTATTTCTAACAACAAAATTTAACGTGATTTAAATGATTTTAGGGAATTAAAATAAGTTCAAAAGAATGTAAAAAATGCAAAGACTGCAAATGGATGAAAGGAATGCAAATAAATCTGAAAGATGCTAGAGAAAAAAAGGAATGCAAGACGTGCATGATTTCTTAAAAAATTGCATTCAATTAATTGCTGGAAAATTAGTTCGGGAAAATAATTGCATTCATTTGAATATCAAATGAATTGTTATTGCAGAATTCGAAGTGAAAATCTCAAAGTGAAGTCAATGAATGAAATCCTTTGATTGAATTCAATTTGATATAGATTAAAATGATTCAATTCACAATAGATTAAATTTATTTACAACCCTTCAAGTAATTATTTTAATGCAGCTAATATTAGGGTACTATCGATTTCTATTTTTCATAAAGAAAAAGGGTGTATATAAGGAATATTCAGCTTGAAATGTTGATTATAATTTCATAGATTTGACTCCAATAATAGTTACATATGTAGTTTCTGCATGAGTGTTTACCTGAGTAAATTTTGAAAACGGGTCAAAATGTGCTGATATGGGGAATACATAGCCGAATTTTGTCTGTTATCCTTTAGTCTTTGAGGAACAATAATATGAAAAGATTAACCTATTACGGATTGGTGTGATGTACCCCTCCTCACCCATTGTTTGTCCAATTTGAAAGATTCTTATATTAAGAAGAAGAATAAAAACACAAATATAATTAGTGTTGATGATCATCTACCAAAATATTGCGTCTTAGAAGGGTAACGACAGCATCTAAGTGATGAGCCCAATTGTCTTGCCTGGGCGAAATAGACTAAAGGTCATAAGAACTTTAAACATGGATTCTTATATTATTTATTGAACAAAATAAAAAAGAATAACAGGTGCCTACTAAAATATTTATTGATATTTGTATATGTACTTGGAAATATTTATTTTGAAGCTTTAACGCTACTAAAATTTGTCTATCCGTGCGAAGCCGGGTCGGGCCAGCTAGTATGTATATATTTTCTGAGACACAAACGTCTTTAAGCAATTGTAATGCTCCTGAGCAAGAGTAGTCTAACCAAATTTTTGTAATAACAGCCATGAGGCAAACTATAAAAGTAACTAGACAGAGCAGGCAATACATTATAGCCGCAGATTAGCAATTTATAAGTAACCGAAACAAATACACCACTCTGTAAAATACCTAATAGTCTCAATAAATAAATTCTAAAAAAAAAAAAAAAAAATCGAAATCAGAAGCGTTTACACGTATCGAATCAGTGTTCCGGATTGCCAATAAAAAAGGCCATGAGATTGCTGAGGGATATTTCGTTGGTACCTATGTACAGTGTCGGCCAAAACATAAGCAACTATTTTGATGAAATTAAACTCTGGTTTATAACTGCCTGGATTTTAATATATTTAATAATCTTTTAATTGATAAATGCTCTTATTATTACCAAAATAAAATTAAAGATGAGTTATTGACCAATTTGGATATTCACTGAATAAATATAGGTGGAGAAGATTTCTACATCCATTGTGACCATAAAAGCCGAAGGAAAAATAAGTTCTCATCTTCTCCACCTATATTTGTTCAGAAAATAAAATTAATAACAACAAAAATTATGTTTCATTACTAAAAATATTAAATATTCAAAGAATAATGATATCATGTCCCATTTTACCTGGTCAAAACATAAGCAACTTTTTAAAAATGCCTGTTTTTGATTATATTTAGTGTTTAATTTATAATATTTGGTGACAAAACCTTTGTATTTCATCATCGCACCGCAGCTATAGGGCATATTCCCCAGAAAATTTGGAACCGTGGAGCGGGTATACTATTCCAAGCCTCCTTGACCTGGACAAAGAGATCGTTCCTATTCCTGGAATTTTCTCTAAACTATTCTTCGATCTACAATCTTCAATAGTGTTTCCAAGGGTTTGAGACTAGGATACTGCACTGGTCACTTCAAATTATCAAGTTCTTCCACTTGACACGATTTTTTTCGACTATATTTTGGTATGGTTCGGATAATTATCTTGGTGAAATATCCATTTCAGGGGAAGATCCTCCTCAGCACATGGAAGCGTGACACTTTCCATGATGTTCTTGAATACGCACCGGTCCAAAATTCCATATATTTTATCAATCGGACCCATTCCATGTCCAGAGAAACATGCCCAAACATCCACGAACCATACAATTACCTTGTCCATGTTTAAAAATACCCTTTGTTTATTCGGTATCTGATATGAACTTAGTTGACTTACCAACGTACTTGTCGAAAACCTTAATGGAGTACTGTACTGTGTTCTGTCGAATCTAAATTCAATTTGAAAGGATAACGTGGTTTTCGACGAGTCCGTTGGTCAACCAACCAAGCTCATACTATGATACCTATAAACAAAGGGTACTTCTAAACATGGAGGAAAAATCGAATGGTTCGTGGATGTTTGGGCATGTTTCTCTGGACATGGAGTGGGTCCGATTGATAAAATATATGGAATTTTGGACCGGTGCGTATTCAAGAACATCATGTAAAATGTCATGCTTCCATGTGCTGAGGAGGATCTTCCCCTGAAATGGATATTTCACCAAGATAATGATGCGAAACATACCAAAATATAGTCGAAAAAAATCGTTTCAAGTGGAAAAACTTGATGATTTGAAGTGAACAATACAGTATCCTGGTCTCAAACCCTTGGAAACACTATTGGAGATTGTAGATAGAAGAATAGTTCAGAGAAAATTCCAGGAATAGGAACGATCTCTTTGTCCAGGTCAAGGAGGCTTGGAATCGTATACCCGTTCCACGGTTCCAAATTTTCTGGAGAATATGCCCTGGAGCTGCAGTGCGATGATGAAATACAAAGGTTTTGTCACCAAATATTATAGATTAAACACTAAATTTAAATAAAAACATGCATTTTTAAAAAGTTGCTTATGTTTTGACCAGGTAAAATGGGATATGATATCATTATTCTTTGAAAATTTAATATTTTTAGTTATGAAACATCATTTTCGTTGTTATTAATTTTATTTGGTAATAATAAGAGCATTTATCACTTAAAAGATTATTAAATATTTTAAAATCCAGGAAGTAATAGACCAGAGTTTAATTTCATGAAAAAAGTTGCTCATATTTTGTCCGACACTGTATGTGTTATGAAAATAAATTTTAAAAAAGTAACCAAACCACCAAAGTGAAAAGAAATACATAGAAAAAGTTCTTAAAATCTCCGCTTGAAAATATTCTTATGTAAAATACAACAAAAAATTGGTAAAAATTTCGTATTGTTGTTGTTTTTAACATGAACATTTTTCCAAGCGAAGATTAAAATAGACTGAAAAACAAGGCTATTATTGCGTAAAGTTTTGTCTAACCCTACCCTACCCTGGGGTCCAGCGCGATGAAGAAACTTAACTTTATTAAATATTTTTTTAACGAAGCAACCCACGACCGCCCTATTCGTGGTTTTCTTATAAAACCAGTGGGCGTCTTGTCATAAGCTACTTTTTACAGTTTGTGCAGTACAGTTGCTTATATAACCACTTTGGGGTCTCATAGACCCCAGGGTAGGAATACTGTAACATTTTCGAGTTCTTGTTTATTAAGTTATTTTCATTACGTTTGATTGGTGAGTTGATAAAAAAATTAGATTTTATTCATTAAATGCGTATTTGAAGAAAATAAATACAAAAAGTTAAAGAAACAAAATATTTATTGTTTTGTTACCATAATTTATTCAACGCGTCCCTCGTGTTTTAGTATAAAAAAAAAACTACTACTTTACCCTACTTATCTCCAGGTACTGGTGGGAGATATTTAAAAAAGAAACGGCCAATGACTGAGCCCAATCCTGCTGAACATACAAAAAAAAATATGAGCAATCTGCCCAAGTGATAAGGACTGCAAAACAAAAATCAGGTGTGTGAGGTATTGGAACCCCCTTTGACGTGAGCACAGCCGGGCTGTGCACAAAGACTGCCTAGACTCTGATTTAATTAATTTTATATATTCGATATTAATGTCTCATTTAAATAAAAAATTATTTATTTTAAAATATTTTATAGTTTTTAGAAAAAGGACAAACATGTGTATGGGGTTTTCTGGACCCCAGGGTAGTAAGTGTTTCTCTATGGATGGGTAGGGTTTAAGGGTTAAAAATATTTATGAAATTAGGTCGCCCAAACAACAAAATGTTATTGTCCCGCTCAAGCACTTTGGGAGCCTACTATTGCGTTAGTTTATTGCTGAAAAAAATGTGTTAGAAATTTCAACAAAGATTAAATTTTATTAATATTCCCTAATATATTTTGCAAATCTTAGTGCCCAATTGCGCAATATGTGGAATTGAGCAATAATAATAATATTGTCTGGTGAAAGGGTCGCTTAAGTAAATCTTAAGTATAAGAGAACTTAAATGAATTGAACGATAGGTATTTAAGACAGACACATAAATGATACATAAAAGATTATTATTTAATGCGATATAAATTGCTTTGTTGATAGCCGTTCAAATAAGTAGCTGCCTTAAACAAAGATAAGCCCCAAAACTCAACTTTTCCACAAGCAATACTTATTTATGTAATTAACATAATGTGGAAGCAATCTTTTAGCAAATTTCAATTAAATCAAGTTATACTCACACTGTACCGTAGCAAAGTAAAACGCGAATCGCAATCTCCAAGAACAGATTTATATACCTCGACCTACTACTGCTTCGTGAAGTGGCTACACCTATTTCATTGTATGAAGTCTGACGCTGCAAAGCATTGGGTCTCATTGTTTCGCCAGCAGATTTCTTTCTGTATTCCATACAATCGCCAATTTTTGGAAGTTGGTTTGAGTAGCTATCGTCAGAACTTTCACTTAGCGTTTGGCGACGTGCCTGTTCCATGTGGGGTAGTGCTATGGTCTTGACCGATGACGAAGAATTACTGAGCAAATCACTAGGCTTCCAACACGAGTGGTCGTCTTCAATCAATAGTTCTTTCTAAACAAAATGAAAAGATAAGCATTTCATAATTAAGATAAAAAAACTAGTCGAATCGATATGACTTGGCACTAATCAACAACTGCTCAGCAAATTGAATAAATGAAATCTGATGAGATAAAGATTTTTATTAGATATTTAGATTTTGATGATATTTACATACTATTGAGAATTTCTCTTCCGTGTTAAATTTATCTTGAATGTCACTGCTGTGTGCAGCTTTATATGTGTCGGGATCTGGACTGGTTGTTGTAGCAGAAATTGTCATAGTATTCCGATGACGCACTTTGACATCTTGGTCTTGGTCGGCGGTTAGACTGGAGGAGGATAACATAGCTAATTGATTTAAGACCTTTCGATTAGTGACAATAAGCCAAAATTAAACCACTGGATAAGTAACCTCCACCACCAACAAGATCAGAGATATTATTAATTTTGTATGTTACATAAGCTCTACTGATAAGTTTTAGGCAAACATTTGGTTTAGATAAATATACATAGTTTACTTGATGAATAGCACATGCGTTCAAATCTTTGCCGATAATCATCCAAACCTAGGAACTCTGAAGAGCATAGATGACATCATTTTATTTAACATCCAAAGAATAATTTAGATTTTATTAAAGAAAAATTACAATAACTACTTGTAATACAATAGTTGGTATTTGTTTCTGTTTTTTTCTTTTTTTAAACAAAATCAATAGAAATTCAAAATTGTAATTTAGAAAGCGCGAAAGAGAAAGCTAGTAAGCTACTTTGCGCTTTGGTTAAGCTTTTAATCAGCTGTTTTCTATCGTTTCGTTTTCTTTGGGTGCGTTGTTTTTCTTTCGCATCCAGCAAAAATGACCACATTCAGTAAACAACAAACATAAACTAATTTGGTAATTTTGTTGGCATTTACATGGCACGAATTTTCCAATGCGATTTTTGTTTTTTTTTTTTAGTAGGAGAAAATTCGGAATGTACACTGGACGTCAGAATAAAATGACTAATGCTATGTTCCCACCAAAATGAAATCCGAGATTTCGGTTCAAAACTTTTGATATTTCAAGTTGATGGAACAAGATTTCATGGAAATTGCAACGAAATCTCAATGAAAACTCTAGATTTCAACGAAATCTTAATGAAATCCCACTCCACCAAGTTGAGAACTCCAAATTTTTCAGCTGAAATCTCAGATTTCGTTTTGGTGGGAACATAGTATAAAAAATAGGGTGACATGGTCGACATTGCACCAGTGGTACTCCATGCACCATGACAAAATCTAACATACTGACAGTTACATCCGTGTAAACTTCACATTATCTTACGTGCCTTTCCCCAAAATGTCAGTGGATCTCAGTCTGGTGCTAGTTGTTGGTACGTGCGTACATGTACAAGCCTTTTTCGTAATTTATAGTGCAAATCGAAAAATTGACTTAAGTTATTTTTTTTTTCTCACTTAAGTTGTGGTGCCTTTTTTTTATCAAACATCGATACAAATTATTTGTGTGGTTTTATTCATTGGTAAAATTAAATAGATTTAAATATAATTGGGTAGTTAGCGAATTATTTTGACTTGAAAATAAAGTGAGGGGGTGGTGCACTATGCACCACAATAACATGGTTCTAAATGCACCATGGTGCATGTAGTAGTAACCAATGGTTCGTTTAATTTTTTAGACTAAAATCAAACGCTAATGAGCTTTTTCTGTATGCCACAAGTCCCAGATTTTGCAGTAAACAATGAGCAGGAGATAAAATATATTGTTAAAGATCCTTCTGTATCAGGAGCAACGCGAAGACAACAATCACTATACAAATTTTCTGAATATATTTTTAAACTAAACATACGTTAATCTATTATCCGTTTAATACTATGTTCCCACCAAAACGAAATCCGAGATTTCGGTTGAAAACTTTTCATATTTTGAACTGCTGGGAAAAAATGTCATAGAAATTTAAACGAAATCTCAATAAAAACTCTGGATTTCAACGAAACCTCCAGGAAATTCTGCTCCCCCCATTTGAAATTTCGAAATTTTTTAGCTGAAATCTCGGATTTCGTTTTGGTGGGAACATAGCATAACTGATATTAATGAATTTCTTAGCTGTTTTTTTTTAATGTCTTGAAGAGAAATATTTAATTTATTATTTATTTACTTTTTTTTGTTATTAAGGGTATTCATGCAACAGCGTAAACTCGTCGTAATCATCGTAAAGTTGTAAACTTCGTAAATCTGTCAAATTTCCCATACAAATTGTGACAGAACTACGAAGTTTAAAAGTTTACAATGTTTACGACGACTTTACGCTGTTGAATGAATACCCTTATTATTAAATTCTTATATATTATAGAAGTGTTAAATGAACTTTCTTTGTTTTTATTCTTAAAGATACAATGAATTCCCATCTGAATAATATTCAATATCACTTGAAATGTTTGCTTTATTTTTAGATTAGTTGGTGGTGCATTGAGTACCTGCATGGTGCATTGTGGACATAAGACTGGTTCATTTAGTACCTACCATGGTACACTATGCACCATTTCACTTTTTCTGAATAAACAATTTTAGATTTAAGTATATACATAATATGCAAAAATTAACTATGCACGAATTTGTCTAACAAATCCATATAAATGATGTTAAGAAATCTAACAAAAATAATTACATTTAGAGAAACTATGACCATTTGAAAAAAGGGTGGTGCAATGTCGACCATGTCACCCTAAACCAAAAAAAGTTGTGAACTTTGGTAACACGAAGAAGAATATAAAAAAATCAGTGAACTGGATAAAAAGTAAACAAAGTCGCGAATTGTGAATCGAGTATTTTTGTGGAGATAGACTGTTTTCCCAAAAAAAACTTACCGAATTAAGCCTAAAACGTAGATCGAGCTAAAATTTCACTGCCATACGAAATTCTCTCCAAAATTTAGCCAAGCTAAAATGTATGCAAGCATTTTAGCCGAGAGGTACGCAGCTCCAGCTAAAAAAACAATTTTTTAGCATAGCATACGTTCATTAGAAATTTGATCGATTGGACAAAGATCAAATCAATCTCATTGGCATTGTGAACGAATAGATCTTTGTTTATAATAAAGAGATGATTGAATACAACAACGCCATTCTTTCGCTGTTCAATCCCATTTTCAATGCATTTGCATTTAACGAAAAGTATTGAAGTAAATAATTATTTTAAGTAAGCACTTTTTAGCATTAGAAAAAAAAGATTTTGTGAAAAGTTTTTGTGTTTTCTGAGTAATGGCTTATTTAAAAAAAATTATATGCCTACATGAAAATTTTATTTATTCTTTCTAAGAAATAAATTCTTTAAATAAGGAACGAGAACATACTGTTGTTATGTACTATTAAAAATTTGTTTCATAAAAATGTGCCATAATTAATGGAATGATTGATGAAATGATTGATTAAAAAGATCCAATCTTTGGTCCAATCAACCATTGATGATTCGGTCTTTCAAAATTAACGATTGGCACAGCTCTTCATGAGTTTCAGCAGGCTATATAGTCTGAAAATTCGGTGGGTATTTCTTGGTCGTTCGAGGAGTGTCCGTTCTCCGTTGGCACATAATCACCAGGCTAAGGAGACGAAAACGCCTCTCAAAAGTATGGTCCTTCCTTTACCCTGAGGCCACACGAGCAAGTACTTGCAAGCAAGTTGCAATACATACAAATTTGTGTACTAACACAAACAAACCCAAGCAACTTGCTTATCAACTGGCATGCAAGTTTTACGAATTTGACAGGCAGTGTATGTAGCCAACTTGCTTGCAAGTACTTGCTCGTGTGGCCTCCAGGGTTATCCTCATTTGAAAAATCATCTCTCCATCAGGTCCGTAGCAGTAATGGATCCATGCAACGTCTGGTAGATGGGTATGATATGTCAAGTGGTTGGTAACCGATCGATGAAGGAATGTCTGTCGTCACATAATCCACCTGGCTGAGAAGAGAATGCCTTTCAAAGGCGTGATCCTCCCTTTACCCTCACTTTGAGAGATCATCCCTGTATCAGTTCCGTAGGAGCTATGGCTCCATGCAACGTCTGATGGTATGGGTATGATGATAGGTCAAATGGTTGGTATATATATCCGTTCGTAGAAGAAAACACCTTTCAAAGTTGTGATCCTTCCTTTGACCCCACTTGAGAACTCATCCCTTTATCAGGCCCGTAGGAGCAGTAGCTCCATGCAACGTCTGGTAGATGGGTATGATAGGTCAGTGGTGTTGTGTATGTATCCGTTCGTTGACCGTCGTATACATTGTAATATGGGTATGATAGGTCAAATGGTTTGGTATAATATGTATCCGTTCGTTGAAGAAATGTCTGTCGTTATATTATAATCACCTGGCTGAGAAGAAAACGCCTTTCAAAGTCGTGATCCTTCCTTTGACCCCTCTTGAGAACTCATCCCTTTATCAAGCCCGTAGGAGCAGTGGCTCCATGCAACGTCTGGTAAATGGGTATGAAAAGTCAGTGGTTGGTTTATTTATGTAACCGGAATGTCTGTCGTCACATAATCACCTGGCCGAGAAGAAAACACCTTTTAAAGGCGTGATCCTTCCTCTACCCCCATTGAGAAATCATCCCCTCCATCAGGCCCGTAGGAGCTGTGTGACTCAATGCAACGTCTGGTAGATGAGAGTGATAGGTCAGTGGTTGGAGTATGTGCGTTGAAGAACGGAGAAGAAATGTCTGTCGTCACATAATCATACCTATGGCTGAGAAGAGAGTGCCTTTCAAAGGCCCTCACTTGAGAAATCATCCCTCTAGGCCCGAAGGAGCAGTGGCTCCATGCAACGTCTGGTAGATGGGTATGATAGGTCAGTGGTTGTGTATGTATCCGTTCGTTGACCGTCGTATACATTTAAATATTAATATGGAAGAATCTAAAAATTAAAAAAGCAGTGAAGAACAAAAAGAATTTCTTGAAAATTACATGGAGGAGAATCTAGAGTTTGCTCAAAGAGCGTAAGTTCACAGATGAATTCTATATTTTCACTGTTAGTTTAATATAATTGAGTTTACCGCCACAACGGAAACGTCAAAAAGTGCAGTTTTTCAGTCCAATCTGAACAGCCATCAATTTATCGCCATATGTATTCATTAGGGTGGTCCTTAAATTGGACATTGTCTTGGATAGCCTTCATTCGATTCAAAACATTGAAAAACAATTTCCCTAATTTTTTCAGATTTTTATTTCACCCCCCTGGTCTCCCTTTTTCCTCTTGAAGGTACAAATAATGGAGTTAGGGTGATTCTTATAACACGTGAAAAAAAATCAGAACTTATAGATTTGATTGAGACGAAAAAAAAATCGTATTGGAGGGGGTGTCTATTTCCCCCCGTTCAGGCAGGAGGGGTCATTTTCTAAAAATTTGACCCAAAAGAAAAAAATTATTAAAAAACAACAGGACCACTTAAGATGGCATGCTATAGCTTTTTTTAAAGTCATGAATCCAGTCTCTAATATGTTTTTTAAATCACGTTTTTATTGTAAATAGTTTTTGAAAAAATAGTTTCCAAACTTAAAAATAAAAACAAAAATAATAATGTTGTACGTTTGAAAATTATTTTTTTCAGAAACTATTTATAATAAAACTTGATTTAAGAAAAATATTAGAGACTGGATTCATGGCTTTAAAAAAAGCTATAGCATGCCATTGTACGTGGTCCCGTTGTTTTTTAATAATTTTTTTCTATTTTGGGTCAAATTTTTAGAAAGTGACCCCTCCTGCCTGAACGGGGGGAAATAGACCCCCCTCCAATATGATTTTTTTTTTCGTCTCAAACTAATCTATAAGGTCTGATTTGTTTTTTACGTGTTTTAAGAATCACCCTAACTCCATTATTTGTACCTTCAAGTGGAAAAAGGGAGACCAGGGGGGTGAAATAAAAATCTGAAAAAATTAGGAAATTTTTTTTTCTTTATTTAGAGTCATTTGATGCCTATCCAAGTTGGATTTTCAAAAAAACCCAATATAAGGACCACCCTAGTATTCATGTACCTAAATAAATTTTGACAGACAAACATTTTAATTTTGTTCTGAACGCTTGGCTTAATTGGTTTGGTCAACCACAATTTTAGTCAATGAATCCATAGTTTGAGCTATGTTTATTATCGAAATCGCTAATCAGCCATATATATGTATGTAGGGTTACTAGATTGAAAATGACAAATAGGGGGACATCGCAAATTTTCTAGGGGGACCAAAAATGGGATAAAACATCTTTTTGAAAAAAAAAACACAAATCAAAAATTAAAACTTAAACTAAAATAAATTAATGAGAAACATACAAAAAGGATTTTGAACTCCAAATATGTAAGTGTGTTCACAGAAAATCTTTTTAAAAACATTTAATGAGACATATTACAGTTTTAAATTGAATGTTTTCTCTTTTCGAGTTTTTACTTAATAAGAGGGACAGACGTTTGTAAATTTTGTAACCCGCGCCATATGGTTGATTAGCTCCATTTAACCAGTGCACACACGTTTGGTCACTTTCGGATCAATAAAATTGATCGAGAAAGTTGAAAAATGGAACAAAAATCATGTTTTGTTTCAATTTGAATTGTTTATTTATCGATGCAAGAGTCAACAACTGTTTTTCACATGATTTCTGCGACCTGCGAATGCGAATAAATTTGTTTAAAGGCTCTCCCAAACCAACGCGAAACTTTCGCACACAACATGAAATCATTCACAATAATACAAAATATGAAAGATAGTCCCTTTTCACACGAAGAAACAAGTTGCTGGAGATTTTTTTGACGTTTTCTTTTAATCTCCTTAAAAATCTCTTGTACCTTTCACACAAGGAAACAAATCTTCAGGCAATTTTTGAAATTTCCTTTGAAAGTCTATTGGTTGAACACACCTAAACTTAGATGTGAAAGGAAATGTCAAAAAATCTCCTCAAATCCTCGACCGGGGAGATTCTGTTCGCCCCTCTTTCCTATCCTGCCCTTCTCACCCAGGGACTAAAAGTTGCTGGCAACTCAGTTTCCTCGTGTGAAAGGGCACATATACAATGCTACACAACAACAAAAAATCGCCTTTAAGAATGATTCGCTACGAATTCGCATTGGTTTGGGAGAGCCTTAAGGCTCCCGCAAACCAACGCGAAACATTCGCCGACGACTGTTTTCTGTTGTTGTTTGGCGTTGTGTATTTGTAATATTTTAGGCGTTTTCCTTTGGAGGTGGCGAAGTTCAATGGGCGAAGTACTTGCAAGTACTTTGCCAGCTTTTTTCAATGGAACACATCAAACTGCTTTCCCATGTAAAATGTATCTACTCGCGCATGAGAGCATGTGCAGTTGGAAGTACTAGATTAGGGTTTTCATCTACTCGTAAGTACTTTGCCACCTCCAAAGGAAAACGGCTTTTGTGCTATTGTGAATGATTCGCTGCGAATTCGAGTTGGTTTGGGAGAGCCTTTATTCTATTACAAGCGCTAATATCAATAAATTCTTGTTTTAACTTTTCAATAAAATGAATAAATGATCCTATATCTACAATTTTCAAAATAAAACACGGCCAAATATTAGTTAAAATTTTAAAATTTTAACTTTTTCTATGCGACAAACAAGATATTTTCTGTGAACTGTCAAACGCTTAACGCAATAGAGCTCTTTGACAAATAGCAATAGCCCTGTTTTTAAGCATTTGTATCTTCGCTTACAAAAAAGTAGCATATTAAATACATCAACAATTTGATATAACTCCTTATTGTTGTTGTATTTACCATGTAACTTTTTTTAAGCGAAGATAAAAATGCACTAAAAAATAGGGCTAATATATCACTCTCTCGTTCATTTACAAACGTCAAAATAAGTACTATGAATTTATCATTTCGAAATTAGCTGTGGAATTGTTTTTTTATTCGCTTTGAACTGACGCACCTATAACTTGCCAAAGTGATAGTGTTTTGAAGAAACTTATTTATAATGATACAAGTACGCCATCTATGGTTGAGTTGAATACATTCACGTGCATCAGTGCTGTTAATCTTTATTTCTTGCCCCATTTTTAATTACAGCTTTTAAAAAGAAGCTTAAAGATATGTAATCATCAAAATTCAAGTGCGCGGAATCTTGTGATAAAAAATATAAAAAAAAACAGGAAAGCACTCCACTTTTCAGAAAGCTTTACAAAAATTCAAAAACAAAAAAAGCTTCTGATCCAATTCCCACCACGCCGCCACTCCATCGCTGCGCCAGCGGTACCATTCAAACCAAAACCTAAAAATACATCGCATCGATGAGGGGAGCGTATACAAATTCAATCCAACCACCACTTTCCAATAGCTTGGCTTCGTTCAGTTTTCAATATTCATTTCCATCGCCAACGAATGACATTTCGTTAAGACGCCATTTTGGGTTGAAGTAATTGGAAAACTGAAGCGACTCCTGTGTTTTCAATCAAAAATAAAAACGATTTATTTTTTTTTTTACAAATATCGAACACCAAATATCATAAAATCAGTCTAGTTGGAGAGAAAAAATTAATATTTCTTAATTTTTGTAGATATTTTACAGAATGTTCTAATTTAAACGTCAAAAGTGCACTAATAAGAGATAAATAACAAAAAGAAAAAGCTTTGGGTGCATCTTCAATTTCCATTTGTGGAGATTTCTTTTTGTTTTTCGTAGTTTTGTTGGCGCTGCAAGGCGTAAATAAACAGCAAGGTAAATCCTTATCGAAAGGAACAATATTCGCAGGATTATAAGCGTGATGTTGTATCCATTAATTACTACCAAACATGGCCACCCAATATTAACTTTTTCCACTTTCAGGTGCATTCCTTGAATGAGCACGAATTGATTGGCGTTGAAAGCTACGCGATGGGTGAAATAAAATCTGTCAAAGTAGACAACTGGGGGGTGTTCTTTCTACAAAAGTTGCAGAATTTCTTTAATAAGACGGATTTCTGTGACTTGACACTACAATTTAGGGATAACTCACAGCTAAAAGTCCATCGTCTGGTCTTGAGTGCTTGCACAGATTTCTTTAATGTTCTCGAGCAGACATGTGAACTGATGGACGATGCTTTGGTTATGCCAGCAGAGTTGCAGGCCGATGTTGTTGTTCCCATCGTCAACTTTATGTACACCGGAACACTCGAGTTCGAGTTGAAAATGTACAGTAAACTTCTGAAGACCGCCAAGGAAATGAATATGACGGTATTGTTGAAGTTGCTTGAAGCACATAAGCGGACTATGGAAACTTCAAGGGCGGTTCCGAACAAGGTAAGGACTATTGCATGTGTATAGAAGTTTTCTTAAGAAAAGTTGAAATTTCGAGCTCTTTAATGCAGTTATTAGATTAGAGTTAAGAAAAAAATATTGACTGACCTCACTACTCATTTGCCACACGTAAGACTGGTCACTGCGGAATCAAAGGCATTCTTTTTTACTAAAAGTCCATCGTGTGTAGGGTTGCTGGCCGATCCGTTTAGATTTTCAGCCAATCTGAAATCTAACCAAGTCAAATGGATGCTCAGTCGCATATGACTAGCCAATGTTTGATAACAATTTGAGTGAAGTAATTTCGCTATTTCCTGTATATGATAATATTCTAATTCGATGAGCAAATTTAAGTGTAGTTACTGTAAATGATTGCTTTACTTCTACATCATTCATTTACATCGTTATATTGTAGTGCTGCACACTATTTTCGTACCTTCTTGAAATTCCTAGAAACTACAATAACTACACCATTGTATTGTGCCAGTGCCATTAAAGTACATTTGGCTGGTTACTTTCCTACAACTATTTAATACATAAATAGCCTGGTGCTACAAACTGTTGAGGTCCGATTCTAATTGGCGCGCCACTTAACACAATGTTACTACTGCCTTGTTCCTACGGGTAAGACTTCAAGACTGCGAGTCGGATCATTTATATATCGCTTTACATGCCGACACGTTGACTGCTGACTGATTGGAATTTTTAATAGGTGCCAGAGAAGCACAAAAATTATACCACCAGCAATCCACGTAAAAAACATTAATCTCAAAATACATAAAGTGAATCTTTTTCGTGACCCACCGATGGGTCACATGGCAGTCAACGTGTTAAGCTTCGAAAATGTTTACATTGTTTTTCCTATTTGTGTTTATTTAGGAACTTCGAAAAATTATTCGAGTTGCGCTCCTAGCAAAGAAAATCATCGACGTTGTTTTCAAAGGTCGATTTGGTTTCATCATTGCTCGCATCGCTGCTCGAATCGTTTATCGTAGCTCCAACATTAAACACTATCTATCTATTTACAATTGGCCTAAATTATGCCAGCGTAAACCGGACCAAATATCTTGCGAATAATTTTTCATTCGAAACGACTGCACAGTCTCCAAAATAGAATTTTTCGTCTGTCCCTGGAAGCCTATACTTTTCCAAAGATTTTTTAATGCCCTGTCGCTTTTTGCTATCTTTGAGGTTACGTAATAGCGCTATGGAATTGTTCTTCAAAAAAATTTGTAATGATTTTTGATTAATTTTAATTTTAAAATATTCAAATAATTGTAGTACAGGGCACTCATTCCGTAAAACGATTGTCACCCGACTATAACGTTAAATTTGGCTTCCATGGAGGCGATTGTAACACCCAACCTATATTTCCTAATATTTTACTAGGACAATGGTCATACATAAGGAGCATACAAATAAAACGTGGTTCCTTTTTACTGTACTAAAGTGCTCAATAAGCCTCTCCACATCCCAGATCTCAATCCGAATAAGAATTTGTGGGCACATTTGAAAAAAACAGGTGAAAAGAAGAAATCCCAACAATGTGTTTCAGTAAGTAATAAAAAGTCAACTTTGGATTTTATTTACCAAAACTGCTTACTTGCTCTTTATGGCAAGTATTGTTTCCATTTAAAAAGAACATTTCGAAATTTCAATCAAACTTAACATAACGATGATTGATGGATGAGTTTTAATTTCGTATCATACCGTCAGTTAATGTGTGCGCCGAGGTGGAGCCTAAACGGATGAACTGATTTGCTTCAAATTTGATACAGAGCATTTTTTGTCATTCTCAGAGGAAGAGTTTGAACTGCTGCGTTAGCCTTTTAGGACCAGTAGCTCCAATTCATCAGTTATAATGTTTTCAATCATTTTCAAAACCGGCTATGACGATTTTTATTAAACTTCGTAGGTACTTTAAATAACCAGAACTATTTTCAAGAGTGTTTTTTTCAGGTTTTTGGCAAAAAAATCATATAACAGAAATAGAGTGTTAAAGATTTTTGAGAACATTGGTTTATTTTTGATTTATTTTGTTCCATTTTTTTTTCATAAAAAAATGCATGTTTAGAAAAATAACATCTTCGAGACCTCAGCAATCTCAGTCTCATGAACAGAATTCCTCTGTCAAACACAGAGGAAAAAAATGTGAGTTCTCGCTTGCTCACTTTTTTGAGAGCAAAATATGTGAGATCTCATTTTCCTGAACATACCAAATAACTTCCTTTGTAATTTTGATATTTTCGCACGTATCCATTAATATTTTATTTGCATTCACGTCAGATATCTCAATGCCTGGCCACATTATGACCGTGAACGCACTTTAATTGAAGAGAATTCTATAAAATAAGAATTAATCAAAGCTTTCTAGTCAGGGGTCCAGGAATTTTGATATTTTTGTAGCTTTTATTATAATATTCTAGATCAAGCAATTTTTAATCACACAAATTGAAGCTTAAGCTGGAAAAACAAGCTAAAGCTAAATGAATTCAGCTTTGACTATTTTAAAATAGTTATTACAAGACATCTTTTATTTGCTTGCTTAAGGTTATTTTTCTTCACGCAAAACCAAGCTTTTAATTAAAAATCCAAGTTTTAGCTTTAGCTTTTTTTATTCATCCTTTCCATTTTTCTTTTTAAGAGCTTTTTTTATTTTTACACATTTTATTTCACTCTTTCAAATTTTGATTCTAGGCCTTTTCCTTTGGAGGTGGCGAAGTACTTGCAAGTACTTTGCCAGCTTTTTTCAATGGAACACAACAAACTGCTTTCCCATGTAAAATGTATCTACTCGCGCATGAGAGCATGTGCAGTTGGTAGTACTAGATTAGGGTTTTCATCTACTCGTAAGTACTTCGCCACCTCCAAAGGAAAACGGCTTCTGTAATTTTAAACTCTTTTGAACCTGCTCTATCCAACGGTGTTTATCAAATGAATTGTCTTCGTGGAAATGAGAGTACATGTACATCGGTGTATACCTACTGGTACATCAAAATAAAAATTAAAAATACGTCTCTCCGGCCACAAGTCACACATAAACAGCGGGAGTTTGCAGAAAACAGCGCTTGCTCTGCAGTGTTTACAAGTGAAACATAAACCGGAGATTTTCAAAAACATTTAAATTTACTCGTATGTGTTATTTAGATAAGTCCATTAAAATTTTGTTAATTGTTCTTCCTTGTCACCAATACAATCGCATTTTATTTAATTTTATATTCCATGCCTGGGAAATTTTTGTTTTTAAAAACATAAATTTCACTTATGAATAAACTAGACTTCATTAATAAATGTCCAATCAAATATTTACTTTTTTCGTTTCATTAAGGCTTCAAATCAAATCATGAAGACCAAACGTGTCCCAACCAATGCAACTCCAAAAGTAGTTCAGCCGCCACAGACAGTTAGTACAACACAACCACCTCCACGCGCACCAGTAAGTTCAAATCCAGGGGCACCATTCAGACGAGGAGTTATGAAACCAATGCAGAATAAGAGCACATACAAGCCTGTATCTAACACGTTACTTAGGGTTCCCCCTAAATTACAGCGTGGACCAATTCGTTTTGAAGAGCCGAATACCCAGGCAGAAACATATGAGTCTTCATTCGATTCTATTTCGTACGAAAGCAAACCATTGAAAGAAGAGCCAGAAGATTATATGGAAATGCAGACGTCAACCCCATGGAATCGTTCTTCACCATTTGAACAATTGCGTAAGGGCTTTAACAATAATAAAAGGCCAGCAGTGGCGACCTTCACCTCGCCACCAGCCAAGAAGCCAAATATCGAAGATGTTAAAGAATTTTCAGAACAACAGAGAATGAGGAAACAAATCGCTGCTGAATACGGTGACGATGCTGAGTTTGATAGCATTATGGACGATGAGTTTCATCATGATGATGACGATGAGGAATCTACAAATGTTAATCCAATTCCTTCATCTTCGTTTGCGGCAACCAAGCAGCAACAACAACAGCAACAACAACAACAACAACAACAACAGCAACAACAACAACAACAACAGCAACAACAACAACAGGAGCAGCAACAAAATCAACATACATCTATTATCATCAAGCAATCGCCTAATGAAAAGCCAACAATTGTGGTCAAGGATAGTTCTAATTCGAAGATGGATCATGCTAAAATCATCAGTGAGGTTCTACGACAGTATCCGCATTTGGTGAAGAGCAACAAAAATATTAAATTAAAAATAATGCCAAATATGGGTGGACAAGCACAAAAGATAATTGTGAAGAAGGAAACAATTGAAAATATGTCGGCAGGCTTGGATAAAATTAAAGAAACTGAAAAAACACAAGCAATGCAGCAATTAGGGTCTCTAAAAGCACAATCTATGGCAAAGAAACCTTTAAGGTCATACCCGAGTGCTGTTAAAGTTGAGAACCAATCAAAAGCTGCCACACAAACTACTTCTAAGATTTCAAATGAAGCAAGCACTGCGCCTATCGCTGCACCACAAAAGCGAAGGATTGATAGCAAAACAATGCATGCGCTGATTGCCCAGGGTGCTGAAAATACAACAGGTAGTTAAATATTTCTTTTCTTTCTAAAACAGCTATATGTTCTTTTCATTTTTAAAGGATCTGGTTAATTTTATAATGATTTTCTTTCCAATTTTCTTGTTTCATCTATTGGGTTAAATGTGGAATTTCTATGTTTCGAATAGAATGTTATTGTTTGAGTACAACAAATGACTAATATGTATTTTATCTTGGCCATATCTCTCTGTATCACACTGTGAACAGTCGCTCTTCTGACTTAAACTATAGTATCATCCTTGTTTTTTCTGTATCACACTGTGAACAGTCGCTCTTCTGACTTAAACTATAGTATTAAGCCTGATTCACAATGCGACGAGGAAACGAGACGTGAGCGTGACGAGATCCCGTCGTTGCTGTCAAACGAATTTCAAAAAATGAAAGTATACGAGAATATACACAATGAAGCGTTTATCGTCGTCACGTCACGCCAAGGATTCGAAAAATTGAAATAAAGACGCGACGAGACGACGATTTTCTTTTTTGACAAGTTATTTACATAATGGAAGTATTTTTTTTAAAGAAAAAATACGATAACTTGAAATTAAAAGATAAAGTAATTCATAATCTGTTGTCTTTGAAGCTTGTTTGGCTAATTTTTATTATTTTTTCTTTTAAGAAAACACTTCTCGTTGTAAAAAATCTCGCCGCATTGTGAAACGATTTTATAACTAGAAAAGGATGACAGCGAATCACGTCAAGCTCTCGTCTCGTTTTCTCGTCGCATTGTGAATCAGGCTAAAGCCTTCAATTTAAAGCAATTCCCAATATCGCCCGTCATTTCGGAGTTGTCGTTGCCTACCTGACTCCTTTTTTGAGGTTGTTTCCATAGTTTTCTGAGTCTTCAAGGGGCCAATTATAGCGATCAGGAAAAATTTTCGAATGGGTTATATACGATGTTTTCATTCGATTTGGAATACAAACAACATTAAACATTAATCAATTAAAAAACTCGAAGAATTTTTTCTAGAAAAATTTTCAACTGAACAAAATTTTTTTTAAATAGGCGTGTTCAAGAAAATGATATCTCAGAGCCCTCAGCCATCTCAGTCATCTCAGTCTCCTGAACAGGATTCTTCAGAAATCTTGCTGTCGAATAATCGAGGAAAGAAAATAGTGGACTCATTTGCTCAGTTTTTCACAGTGAGCCCGCTGAGATCTCATTTTCATCTTTTCCCCTAGATTTTAAGATACTTCGTGTAAATTCACAACCGCATCGTTGCAGCAATGATGCACAATTATTTCCGCCAAACATTCATAAATGCATCAAACTGGTACAAAAAAATATGAGTCCAACTTCGAGTGTTTTCGTGTTAGCCGAAATAGGTTTTCACCTCTCCCTAGATAAGCTCCTGGGATCACATATCACGGAATCCGAGACCCTTTCAGTGTATTCACCCTGCCAGACCGTTTACAAAATTCAAATTTCAAGGTTAAAACGGTTTTTTAAACAGTGTGGCAGTACCAACTATATGTATACATACATATACCCAAGACGCGATACAAACAAATTAAGAAACGTGCCAACATCCTTAACAAGGATTTCTTTGTTTGGCATCTTTTGATTTTTTCAGGCATTTTGTTGATATGCTTACACAAACAAATCTCACACAAAACTTGGAAAAAAAATCAGTTTGATTGACCGAATGGCTTCAAATAAACTAATTTCACACAAAATAACACGAAACTTAAAAAACTGTTTTTTTTTTATCAAATTGCTTTAAATTAAATTATTAAAATGACAGTTCATGAAATAGTTTTAGAAATATCCCAGGGATTTTTTTTAAATCGTAAGTTGGCCAACTTTAGATTTTCAACTCGGGAGTTGAGAAAAAAATTAGTGAATAAAAAAAAAAGAATTTCAACTTGCGTTTCAACTCTCAAGTTGAGGTCAACTCCCAAGTTAGTCAACTTGAGAGTTTGCCTCAAGTTGAGCAATAGTGAAAAAAATGGCTCTTAATATGACATGATCAAAAAGCCATTTTAATTAAAAACTGGCACAAAAATACCCATTCAAACTTTATCATTTTTCGCAGTTTTTGTCCGAAAGAATATTTTCTGGTACTAACTTGGTATTTGCAGCAAGTGCTAGTACCAAAATCTTATATTAATCGGTCCAGCCGTTCAGTCTGTAGGAATGGAAGCATTTAAAAACAGCCTTAAAACAAATCTGCAGACTTACTTACTTTTTAAATATTCTTTGTAATCATAATTTCATATTTGATCAAAATCTTAAAATCAATAATTTATACGAACGTGAAATTGGCCATGTAGTAACGAAAAAGAGGTTTTCGAAACAAAACTGCGTATCTGACTTCGTAGAATTTGGTTTTGTGATTTATTTTGCTCTTAAGAAAAAGTATATCTCTCAAGTCATTTACATGTAAAAAGAGTTGATAGCGAAGACAATTTATTCCTCAGCAAAGTGTCAAACAAATCTCTTTCTATTTTCAGCTAATTGGTTTTCACGCAAAGAACTGAATCAAGAAAAAACGGTTTATATTTTTTGACCGCAGAATTTACAATTTTTGCCTTGGAAACAAAATAAAAAGAAACTAAGAGCCAATATTAATTATGATCTCATTTATCTGAAAGCGTTTTTACAATTTATGTATTGGAATAAAAGAAAAGAAGATATGAGCCAATACAAATAATATGATCTCATTTATGTGAACACGAAATTTATTATAAATATTATTTTTGTTAAAGTACAAATTGTTATAACAAATTTATTTCTTTTATGTCAAACTGAATTTTTATTTCTTTAATAAAAGATTGAATTGCTTAAGTTAATTGTATCTAAATTTTGTTTTTTTTTTTTCTCTTCGTTGTGAATGTTGAAAATATTTTTTTTAATATTTTTCATTAGTTTCTAGACTCAAACAAAAATTTGTTTTCAGAAATGATTTCGCTTATTTTATTTCAATTTAAATATTTTCCCCCCTTTTATAGGTCCCTGGCTTTGTTTGCGTTGTGGTGTCAATGGACGCCCAATAAGTATTCCATCGTATCGTGGATTCCGCCGCCATTTGATCAATACACACAAGGAAACCATTGATTCAGCACTTTGCGAATACTGCGGTTGGCGTTCGAAGAATAATCGTGAGCTCCATCATCATATGTTGACAGAACATAAAGTTGCTTCACTTCTTTACACATTTCCCGAGTGTTCGGAGTGCAATAAGGTTTGCTTGAGTGAAAGCGATTTACAACAGCATGGTGAACAATATCATCCCGATTCTCACAAACAACAATGCATCTACTGCAATAAGGTCTTCGTTAATGAAATGAATCTTTACAATCACATGAAGACATTCCACAAGAGACGCGCCCGTGAAGATGGTGTCATCGACTTTTCAGACGAAGATGTGGAAGATGAACTCGAAGTGCAATCATCAGGGGACACAAGTGGAGATGCAAAGATCAAAATATTATCTGACATTGCCTTACCAAGTACTCTGTTGAAGCTGGAAGAACATCCAACATCGATTGAAGAAGAAGAATATGCAAACGACAGCGGGCCGAAGTTTGTCAATGCAGACGGTAACGAAATGCTTCTTACAGCCGAACAGAGGGAAGAGATAATGTCACAGTTGGATCAGGATCACGACGGTGGCGTTGTTATGGTATTGAATGAGAGTGTCTTCCCGCCAGATGAAGGCGCAGAAGTTGCTGAACATAGTATGAAACTAAAGTTAGAGGCACGGGATAACAACGATGAGTTTGGCGATCAAAACGCTGAATTCTTATCGGCGGGTGATGTTGAATTAAGGTCAACTGAAATTTCAACGGAAGAAAACGCTTTACAAGTAAATAAAAGCGGCGATGAAGACGCAGCACATGAACAGCATGAATCAGATAATGATGAACGGATGGACGATGAAGATCATATGGAGTGGGCTGAGAATTTAATTTCAGCTCATGATGCTGATGACGATGACGAATTAGAAGAAGATAAAGGCGATGATGATAAAGACTCAGATGACGAAAGAACTGGAAAGGAAGTAAAGGATGTTGAGAAAATAAAAGAGGATGAAAAGGTTAGTGTTTAATCAATACTAATATTATTTTTAATATAGGTGCATTATGCACCTTAATAACTTTTGAAGCATCAAAAATTCTAGTCTAAGAGCCGACAGCCAATTTTGGGAGTGGATGTATAACCAAAATATGAGGACATGGTTATATAGATTTAACCATCGTGATATGGACAACAAAAGTCGGGCAGGGTTTATTCTCAGCTTCTGGCGGTGGTGGGTGGTTAAAAACTGCGATTTTTTCCAATTTTTTTGTGAGGGGTATAACCACTTCAATTCATATATAAAATATAGGAAATGACCTTCTGATCTCAAATAATTAATTCCCAGACGTTTCCCTTTCAACTTTCTCCCCGCCAGAAGCGCGTCAAAGTGGGCTAAAAACCAGCTTTTGATGTCAGGGGTATAACCAAATGTGCGACACATTAAAAAATCAGGAAAAATCTCCTGATTACAAATATGTAGGTGCCAGTCATTTAACTTTCAGCTTTCCCCCTGCCGACGCCCCCAAAGTGGTGGAAACCCCCTTTTTTATTCCAACGCTATAAACAAAAGTGTGGTATACCAAAAAATCATAAAAAAATCTCTTGATTAAAAATATACCAGTCCCAGACTTTTACTTCTCAGCTTTCACCCTGCCAGACCCCTCCACTTTTGGGGCGTCTGGCGGCAGGGGGAAAGCTGAAAGTAAAATATCTGGCACCTATATATTTGTAATCAGGAGATTTATCCTGTTTTTTTGATGTGTCGCACATTTGGTTATACCCCTGACATCAAAAGCTGGTTTTTAGCCCACTTTGATGCGCTTCTGGCGGGGAGAAAGCTGAAAGGGAAACGTCTGGGAATTAATTATTTGAGATCAGAAGGTCATTTTCTATATTTTATACTATTTATCTAAGTATAGTGTTATTGAATTGCACTATATTCCAACATAATTAGAAGCCCTGTCTATGTCAGACAATGCTGCCAGCGAAAAAAACTTTTCATATATGGGTTTTGGGCAAAACTTTTTTCCGGGTATGGCCCCGCGAATTACTGCTTTGCTAGATATTCGGGTAGGCAATAACTTATCCTAAGGAAAACTAAAAAATAATAATAAAAATATCAAATATTTATGAAATGTTTGCCCATTTTCATTAATTCAGATTTTATTTCAAATTATAATAATAATGATAATACACTTTTTTAACTCAGTGTACATAACAAGCAAATGGAAATATATTTTAAGTTCAAATAAAAGTATTGAGTGAGCTCTTCTTCATATTATTGCGTTCATCAGTAAGGTTTTGTTGTACCCAAATTTCGATCGGTGAATCTCTTTAAAATTCGGTAAACACCGATCAAAATTTGCGTCTTAGAAGGGTACAATCTCATCTAACTGCTGAGCCCAACTGTTGTACCTGGGCGTTTTCGATGATGTTTGTGTCTGGTGGCAATGGAAAAAGTTCTACGGCTTTCGAGTTAATCCATCTTCTTCCCTGGATGTGAAGAAAGGGTAGAATCCAGGTACAAGATCAATAATAATATCATCTTTAGATATGCCCCTTCCCGCAGATATCTGTAACTATTTCCGTTAGTTGTTGTATTTATAAACTCCAATTTAATTGTTTCATATTAGGTGATAGCTTCCTACCCCATAGCATCTGACGTACGACTTGAATATTTTTCAAAATAAGTTTCTCTTCTCTTAAATCATGAAAAAAGTTCTTACTATCGGATGCGACAAAATTTAACCTTTTTCATCCGAAGAAACAACCTATTTATATTCGTTCCTCCAAGCAACAAGGTCCCTGGCGAAATTCATTTGAATTTCCGTGTGTCGTTGCCGTAGAATGGTTCCTTCTTCATTTTCTTACGTTGAGTGTTATCATTAGTTTAAACTATGCTTAAACCGTCAAAACACTGGCTAATACACATTTATTTGACCATATTATGGGCAACAAAAGTACGGAATTCGAGGTTTTTTGCACAATTGACCACTTTTCTCGGATGCATCTTTTTCATTTTTAACCATAGTGTTTAGTATGCCAGATAATTGTTCACAGCAGCATCACATCTCTGCATTCTCCTAGCTCTTTCACGGGCCGAAAGTGCCAGTTCCTTGAAATCATTTTTTGTCCCTATTTCTTACGCCGTCAAAGTGTTTCCTGACCCTGTGTACTTTTAATTTAAAATAAAATATAGTTTTCAACACTCCCAAATATTTTAAACTTACAAAAAAAAGTAACGATATAAACTTTTGCAAAGCAATGTTTGCAATGACCAAACGGGTCATAAATTATGTTTGTTTTCAAAATTCAATCGGCTTAAAAAGTTGGAGGTTAGAGTTTTAAAATCTATGCATTCAAAATATTGAAAATGGGCTGTTTCAGGAGTTTTGTATAATGAGACAAATTAATCCTGCAACGTAAAAGCTCGTCGCTCATTGTCAATAGTCATGCAGATGGAAAATCATGCGGCGAAATATATGAAATACAAAATTGCTCTTAAACGATGGTAGTTAATGCTGTTCAATATTTTAAGAACAAATTAACTTTAGAAACAGTGGCACCCAAGCCAAAAGCAAGGTCAATTTCCCAACGAGAAGATTGGCTTTTTGTTCAGCAAAGCGGGTCCATTTTCGACTATATTTATTCAAAGTTTAAAAAAATTATTATTATTCATTTGTGCGCTTTACTTATGTATTTCTGATTTTTGCTTTCAGGTTTCAACACCAAAATCTATAAAAGATGAAAAACCAGACCCCAAAAAGGCAGAGGACATAAATTTAAAACTAAAAATGCTAACTGGTGATTGGACGGATGATGAAATCGATGAAGAAGACGAGGAAATACACGCAGATCTATCTGAGCAACATAAAGAAAAGGCCGATGACCCTGAATCCACAGTACCATCTGTTGAGGATGATGCCGAAAAATCAAAATCGGATGATATTGAGAGTAAAATTCAAGACGAAGCGGTCGATGAATTTGAAAATGAAACAGAAGTAGAAGCCGATACTTCACTAATAGCCGAAGATGAAATAACACAATCTTCTCATTCTGAAAAAGTGGAAGGTGAAAATGAAACAATTAAAGAAGATGCTCATGATGAAGAAAAATTACAGACGACTGTAGATTCTGGAAAGGATGAGGATGTCGTTTCAGAATCAGATGCTTCTGCACCAGCTGTTGAAGCAAAGAAAGAAATTGTTTCAGCGGAAGGAAAAACATCTCGGCGGACATCAGCAGCAAAAGATAATGACGACAAGAATACAACTACAGAAGATTCGTCGGATTCCAAAGTCCAATCGATGACGGTGACAAAAAAAACACATGATGATGATGTGCAAGACAAAGATGTAGAAACAGAAACGCCTTCGAAATCAAAACCTGTTGATGAAATTAAGGAAGAAGTCATAACACCATCAAAATCGGGGGAAGAAGACTCAGCTAAAACACCAGACAAAGTTAAGAGTCTGTTAAATGAATGGGCTGATGAAGACGACGATTTGTAGATAGCTTCCAGTCCGGTTTGAATATAAACCTTTAGAAGTTGGAATCGTATTCTGCTTAAGGAGATCTAAAAATTTAATTTTGCATTGGACACAACTTGCAAATATAAATATGGAAAAATCTCTGGATTCATAAAAAAGTTATTAGTTCAGTTTATTGATTTTTCATATATCAGGTGTAGCTTTGGAACACATTTTAAAAGAAAATAAAAAAAAAAAATGTTTAGTATGTATGTATTATAGGTTTAAAGGCTGTGTAATGAAGAAACTTCATTATACGGCCCGAATACAAACATTTAGAATTATAATTTTATTTGTCCTTGAGTAAATCATATTAATTATTGTATTACATACTTTTAATTCAACTAACCTAATATTACTTGTGAGCTTGAAGATTTATGTATGTATATGACTTAAAATAATAACTGTAAGTTCAGAGAATTTAAGTTCATAAATATCTACATTGCTAGAAAAATAAACACAGAAATAAACAAAAAAAGTATCATTTCAGAAACTTGTTTATTTTTCAATTAAAATTGAAGATATTAATCAAGACTGAATGATAACGTCTTTTTTAATACAACCATAACCAACATATAATTCTGATTTTGAAGAAAATTAAAAACAATATTCTTCTCTTTTTATGGAGTAGAGCTCACTTAAACTTCTTTACTGCAGCCAACATATGTATATGTAGACGACATAAATAAAAAACAGTACAAAACAAAATACACAAATTTTAGTCTCTTTTAGGAAATTTCAAAAAGAAGTAAACGAATAAGCTTATTCGAAGTAAATTCGGGCGTTTTCGAAAACGTCATCTGCATCATCATTCGCAGAATATTCTTAAACGCAAACTGCAAAATTCTTCTGTTCGAAATACAAATTTGACTTCATTAGTATTGTGTCCGATAATCTCCCCTAATCTTAGAAGATGTTATCTTCAAAACTTGTGTAAAAACTAGATTCTGTACTCATTTGAATAGAACAAGCTGATATTCTTTAAATCCAACCGTTCATTATTTCTACCTCCTTCAGTTTAATCCACTCCATTTTGTATAATTGGTATAATACTTATGAATTCAATGAAACAGGATGCGTACATTATTTTGTATGACAACTATTTTTATTAATAAAAACAAGAAACAAAAATTTAATTTTACGCTGATTACCTTTCTAGGGTTAAGAAAGAACGTACAAAACCTCTTAAAATAATAATTCTAAAAGTAGTCTACACTTTATTTGGCCTCTTTTCAATTTGTTGTACTAATTTCGTTTATACTTAATCTATTATTTTTAAATCAAAAATAAATGTATTGTTGGTCAATTTCGTCACACCTGTTGCATTCATCTATTAATCATCATCTGCAAAGAAAAAACAAGCAAAAGAAAAAAAAAATAAATAATTAAATGAAAACTTCTATGAAAACAGTTATTTATTTTTGAATGTACCCATATAAAAGTTAATAATCGTCATTACAGCAAATCCCAATGCAACAGCAATAAATTGCACAAGTCCAGCTGTTCGTCTCTCTGGTTTCTGATGCCATCGAGCTTTCTCGCGAGGCATTACTTCACACACAGTCACATAAAATAGAGTACCTCCGGCCAGAGCTTGAATAATTGGCAATCCATTTGACCAATTCGAAGGTAAATTGACAAGTGCCATTCCAACACCAATGCCTAGAACCGAACCTAGTGAGAATGTCAAGATAGCCACCAATTGCGTATGAAAGTTTGCACGAGCGTTTGAACGAAACTCAAGCCCCAAACAAAAGCCCATAACTAACTTATGACATGCAACGGCTCCAAGAAGAAAAATAACCTGAAACAAAATGTTTTAAATAAAGCATAATCTAGGAAAAAAAAATTGGTATACCCTTGAACTAGAACTTTGAACACCTATCGCCAATCCCTCAATAAATGAGTGCAAAGAAAGCGCGACAAAAAGACCGAACGCCCCAGTCATACTCTGAACGCAAGGTTCTCGATGACTGGTGTGGCAAATACGTTCATTTGCTTGCCTTATAGCGGTTTCACAGTGTTTTTCTTTTTGATCTTCTGCACATCTTGAGGTACTGAAACATGAGTTTTAATAATTTTGTTATGAAAAAAAAAAAACATTTATAAATCCTACAAGGTTAATTTTCAAATAAAATATCTTGAAACGGTACGTTTTAGAAAAAAAAAAATATTTTACAAACAGATAGCTGATAGTAAATTTCCTTAAAAAAAGTTAAGTTAAGTTAGTTTGTTCGTAACTTGACCGTTAAGTAGTTATAGCACTTCAAACTATGTATGTATACGCATCTGGTACTCGACCTCTAATAGTAGGGACGTTAGTGTACGGTATAAGGACACACCTGTCATTTCAACCTGGCAGGTTAAGCTTGGGTATACTGATATGTATTTCGTGTCCTAACTTAACTATAAAGAAGTGTTGCCAGCATTACCAGAAGGACGATAGTAGGGTTGCCAATTGCCAGGTTAAGCCCCCGAAATGATACATGCAGTGGCATTTTAAAAGAAAACCAAACTGTCGGACGATTGCGCGAAAATTCTCGTTGATAGTTCTCTTGAAGCCGTAGGACCACACCAAGCATGCTGGGGCTCTAGAAAGGGCAGCGCCCAACGTACGACGAATACACGAACAAAATCAGACTTAAAACATTTACAAAGCTAAATATTTATGGCTAAAATAAGAGAAATTTGAATACACAAATTGGTGCGAATTACAAAATATTCGCGACGACCAATTTGCTAGCTCAAATTTCTTTTATTTAGGCAATAAGAATGCACATTTTAGAAACTTAACATTAAAGCTAATTAGATTTCTACCATTTTTGACTAATTTTTTATTGTGTTTGGGTCGAAATTCTGGCAGGGTCAAAATTCTACTTTCGAAATTTATTTTCCAAACCAAAATATTTGTTAGAAATTTGCCAAAATGAACTAAAAATGCATTGATGGCAAACCGCTTTACCGAATTTTGACCAAACTTCACAGAAACTTTCGCAGACATTCTCAGAAGATTCTACCGAAAGATTTGTAAATAATTTCACAAAATGCACTAAAAATGCATTATGCGGTTTTACCTTTACCAATTTTGGCAAATTTTCACAAAAAGACCATCCTCAACAGGATAGCTAACTTTATTGACAAAAATTGAAAAATTCGACCCAGCCATTCTCGTGTTTATCTGGTCCGAACATAAGGCAACTTATTTTTATATATTAGATTTGAGAATAAACAGAATAGGAAGAACTTTACTATTTAATATTTTAAAAGACGGAATTTAAAAAAAAAAATCAGAATTTTGCCGGACAGGGCTAACAAAAATAGAATTGTGAAAAACAGATATTTTGTGAAAAAAAATTTGAAAAGAATTTTTAAACTAGAATTTAAGACCCGCTCCTGTTTTTTTTCGAAGAATCTAGGTTTAAAAATGTTTTAAATCCCGTTTTGTTTTTATTCGTCAGACACCACACTTGTGTGCACACATGTGTACCGACACCGGTGTGCTATTCCGCCACACACGCCACACCAAATCGTACACACTTTAGAGATCTCATAGAAAAAGACCATAATGATAATAATATTTAAAATCGAAAAACTTCCGACGCTCCTCTTTCAAACGCGATTCCGATGCAACTTAATAGTAAATGAGCGTGCACATCCCCACATCACACCGATCGAGACACCGACACCAAAAATCAAAAACTTGATTTTTACTCGCTCCGTGTCTGACACCAAAAATCGGTGTGTGCACCAGCCCACACACAGCACACATTTCCGCACACCGACACATGTGTGCACACAAGTGTGGTGTCTGTGGGCCCTTTTAGTCGCTTTCATGTGAATCGTCCTTAACGGTAATTGAGATTTTAACTTAACCGTTATTGATGAACCGTTACCTATTTCAAGTATGTAGTTAAAATCGATAATATTATAGATTTATGATAACAAGAATATAACAGCAAAATAGTAGGGAAAGGGAGTGTAAATTTGTCTCACCCCCCCTCAACCAATTCTACTTTATAACATTTAAAATTAAACCCCACTGTGCAATAACGTCAACTCACTGCGCCTGAACTAGTGCTTCTGTTTCATCATTAGAGCCATAGTTTTTATGACTATGACTGTGATTATGATCATGCTGATTGCCATTTGCAACTGGTGATTTGCTATGAGAATGCTGTATGGCCTCTCCAAAGAAATAATGAATAAATTCATCGATGAAATATACAAAGAAAAATCCTCCACAGAAGAACACCTCTGCATTGTCAGGCATTGTTTTGCGCACCTATTTATGTACATAGTAATCAAAATAACTGTATTAGAGCTTTTTTTTTAATAGATTACTCACATCAGGAAGCATATGAACCATTGCTGTAGCTAGTAGAATACCAGCCCCAAAGCAGAGCATCAAAGAGGTCAAAAAAGGGAATCGTCTACGGTTTCTTTCCGATATAGCTGCAGGTAACATGCCAAATATGAAGCTGCCCAATCCCAGAGAAGCCATGGCTAGTATTTTGGCGCCATTAGAATCACCCGAGGAATCTATCACACTTAAATTCATGGCCTTTAAAAGCTTATAACTGATTATTTAATTTATTCGACTCTGTTAAATAAGGTTACTTACTTACTATCAAATTTGAACAGGCAAAGTTGCGAGCTCGTGCAGCACAATTTCAAAAAATAATAGTGAGACGATGGACACAATTGAGTTGATTTAAGATAAAAAGTTTTGAGATGCTGAAGAATGTTTACTAAATGATAAGATTAAGAAGATAGTTCAGTTAAGACAACGGTGGTCGGTTAATGAAATGATACTACATACCATGGCACGATGTAAAAAAAAAAAGAAAGAAAAAATTAATTTGGGCTTGCTATGATCTTATTACATAGTTTTGTAACAATTATTATTTATAATAAAATTATCGTGTCATTTATTTAAATATTTGTTTTAGGTAGTTCTAGAGTTAAATTATATTTTTGAATAAAAAAGAAAACTACAGTAGAGTCAACAGAAGTCTTGTTTTGTTCAGTTGCTTAGGTTAGGTTACGGTAATATATGAAAAGAAAAACTGAAGTGGTCAATCACAATGGCAAAATAGTGTGCAATCGCAAAGTACTTTTTAGTGCTTTTCAATATAGAGCAGTGCCGAGATTCAGCTAATTCGAAGCCGCAGGGAGTAAGTGAGATGAGTCACTTTTCGTCGAAAATCGATACAGTTAGCAAAAGGGAGTGAGTGAGCGAGTGAAATGAAATGTCAGATTACTCGCCAGATATTTCCGCAGTGACTTGGTGTATGTGTTGGTAAATTTAGGAAACGAAATAAAAAACAACAACGTAGATAAAAACAACAACCCTTTTATTGATTCTTTAATTTTATTTTATTATCATATGCACATATATATATTAAATAAATTTATATTTTACTCACTTTCAACACTTTTAAACTTTTTATTTCTCAAGGGTAAAACTCACATCAAACTTTAATTATGACAAAAAAAAATAATTGAAACAAAAGATACTCCAAACTCCATTATTAAAGATTCCAATGTTTTCATTTCGTTTTGCGTAACGAGTGTGACAAGGAGGTAGAATTTAGCTCTTTTATATTTATTCTTTGTCTCATGTTCGAAACTAAATTCGAACTTACTCATTTCACTTAAATAGCTGAATCACTTTTGCGAGTGAAGTGAGATGAGTCGGCGAGTAAGGCGAGTCATCTCACCTCACTCGCTGAAATAGCTGAATCTCGGCACAGATTTGTTTGGTAACTGGAAATATTCCCACAAATTCCTGTTTGCAACGAGAGTGCCCAATGAAAAAGGAAAAAACTGCCCTCTATCGGAAAACTTGGGAATTTCTGCTACACAAATTACTGTGTGCAGGAAGTGTAAGAACGTCAGTGACCAAAGAGCCTGTTTAGATTGGACTGGTCTCACGGCAGTTTTTGAACAGGAGAAGTGAAGTGTCAGAGGTCCCCCCACTTCTCTTGTCCAGAAACTGCCGTGAGACCGGTCTCAATCTTCCCAATTTAAACACAGTCAAACAAATTGTACCTTGCATATGAACCGCAAATAGTGAACAGCGAATTGCAAATGGTAATGAATTTTGACATTGCATGTATGAGTAATTTTTTTTCTTATGAGAACTTTTCGGCATGTTTGTGACAGCCGTATGTAGTGAACATGCTCATGTGGACTACATGACGTGACATCGATGCTGCATGTAAACATGAGGAATTTTCGCATGTCATATTAGGCGTTTTCCTTTGGAGGTGGCGAAGTACTTGCAAGTACTTTGCTAGCTTTTTTCACTGGAACACATGAAACTGCTTTTCCATGTAAAATGTATCTACTCGCGCATGAGAGCATGTGCAGTTGGTAGTACTAGATTAGGGTTTTCATCTACTCATAAGTACTTTGCCACCTCCAAAGGAAAACGGCTATTGTTATTAGTTGGAGCCTGTATTTTGTTGTTTCAATTGAATTTATTTTATTTCTGTTAACTCATTCATATGTTGTGTGCATTGAAGTATGAATGAAACACTTTTTGAGGATTCGCTGTTTGATGATTCAGAGAGGGATGGTGGTGATGACAAAAATAAATACTGGAGGAACATATTCAATAGAAGATAACATCAAAAATCTCAACTATTCAGTCCAAAGTCCAATGTAGAAAAACAGAATATTTCAAGTGTATGCGTAAACATCCAGCATTTTGTGCACTCGCAAGCCACATGTACATATGTATAAGGTTTTGCTCATGTTATGTTGTTATGTTGTTACATTCATGCAATTTGTCACATGGCGTGTGCTTACGTGCATGGGGCTAGACTACGTCATGTAACCGATGTTTGTCGCATAACAATAACAATTTCAAATTAAAGAACTACTTTTGTCGCAGCAATAGTTTTTTTTTTGCATGTCCAAATTAAATTGTGTGAAAAAAACGACAACAAAGCAAAACAAGTAACATGTTACAACAACTATAGCCCTGTTTTTTTAGTGCATATTTATCTTCGCTTAGAAAAAAGTAGCATGTCAAATACAACAACAATACGGAATTATACCAGTTTGTTGTTGTAATTAACATGCTACTTTTTTCTAAGCGAAGATAAAAATGCACTAAAAAACAGGGCTTATGTCCATATAGAGTTAGCTAAGTCTAGATAATTAACTGGAGTTAACTTTTGTCCCGATAAAAACGGTAATACCAAACTACGATTGTCGTTGTGTAATCGATTATTTGTATAGAAATATCAAATATTTGTTGGTAAATAATTCAAAACAAAATGGCAGACCAATGCAAAAGGTAAACAAACGTTGAAATGTCTCGATGTCGTTTTTTTCGCCAAACTCTATATAGACATGCAAAAAAACACAGCTAGTGCTACGTTTTCACAATCCACATCACATAATCCATTTGGTAGCTAACTGTCAATAATCGTGAACATGTCTCAACTCAAGACTGTCCAATTTGTGGTTTGATGTTTGATATGTTGTTGTTGCTTTTGCTTATTCACTTGATGTTGATTTGTTGAGTTGATCATGAATTGATACACCACGCAACAGCTTATCTCTTTTTTGTGGTTTAATTATTTATTTTTCCTTTTTTTGTTTTTTTTTTCTTCTGCATGGTGTGAAGTTTTATATTTATTTGTAATTCCTTATCCACTGTTATTTTATACCGACTCTATGTAACTACCAAATCCAAAATCTAGTTCGTAAATTAATTTCATGAGAAATTTAATTCCGTCATAAGAAAGGATCATCTCGCAATGAGCTCATCAATTTCCACGAATACGCGGTCGTCTTCGGAAAATGATAATAAAGAAGTTTATATCTACAACCTTCCGCCCATGGATTGCAGTGATCTCTGTGCTATTCTTGACGAATCGAATGTGTGGTTAACATTGGCAATAGAACATATGAAGTATTCGAATGCCGACTTA
This sequence comes from Dasysyrphus tricinctus, assembly GCA_963921185.1. Taxonomy (NCBI): domain Eukaryota; kingdom Metazoa; phylum Arthropoda; class Insecta; order Diptera; family Syrphidae; genus Dasysyrphus; species Dasysyrphus tricinctus. The sequence goes on along the minus strand of OY992530.1, from coordinate 273,190,474 downwards.
CAGGTGAAAGAATGAAAATCTTTAACTTAATAGGTGTTGTTATTATTTTTGATAATTTTCTCATAGGCTATCAGAAGGGCCGAAGCCAGAGGTTGCTCACCCTCAAAAGAGTTGCTGAATATGTGGGGAGAATTCAATCACACGGTTACTGAGCTATTTGTACTTCTATACAGGTAGGTTTCCCAATTAAAGCCATTTTGTCTTTCAGTACTAAAATTCATAGTTTACTGGGAAAGCAATGATTCTCAATTGTATCGAATCGCTTGATTCGATATTAATTGTATATATATGCAGCAAATACGTGGCTTGCATTTTATTATACAACTTCAAATAAATGTTTCTCGGTAACAATATTTGCAATTTTTGTTAAAACAAGTTTGTCATGTCACGCACTGTTTAAAAATATACAGAAATAATGTCAAAGTCTAAGGGCGGTATTCACCGACGCGACGGCTTATAACTTAGACGCTCATCTCATAAACCTCTTCACCAACCAATAATAGCTCCTCCTCCTTCTATGACTTCCTGTAACTATTAGCAATAATTAATTGACAAAATAAAATAATACTATGTTGGTATAGTCAATTATTGGTTACTTGTTAATATTTAAGTTAAATTGTCCATTTATAAATTTTTGTTGATGCTTTATGACTTCCATAACAGCCAGCTCTGAGCTCTCAATTATTTCCAAAACAGTTTGAGTGGTTGTTGAATAGCACTACCATTTGAATTATGACTTGTGAGCCTGTTAAACTTAAGAGCCGTTTATTTTTATTATTAACTGTCAGTGATTGCACAAAGCAGCGAAATATTTTTGGTAGTTACCTATGTATAACGAGTTTTTTTGAAACTAAAAAGTGATAGATACTGAGAAATAGAGGAATCTATTTATAATGAAGTGATCAAGTGGATACTGTTTTTAAGTTTTCATTTTATTGTTAGATCTACAACCGAAGACGAGAAACTGAAAAGTACCTGTAAGAGAATCAGTGAAGTATTCATTGCAGTCAAAAGTGCTGGGGTGGAATCGGCTAAGCTGATAGTCGTTTCTATAGTCGTTCTGACGAAAGCTATCTCTATTATATCTATAGGTTAATATAGAGAGAGCAATCGCCAAAACGACAATCACTTATTTGAGCGATCGCTTTAGTCTTACGCTATCCGGGCCCTGCATTGCATAGTTATATTCTAGAAAGAAGACCATCTTAGAATGTTGACTGCAGTCTATAATGTTGAGTACAAAGTATGCATCGGATTGAATGCATGCAAGTCGCGGACATTTGAGACAAAAAAAGATGCGACACTTACTTAAAGGGTCCGGATGTAACTAGGTATATTGAATATATAACGGTAAATTGGTCATAAAGTGAATACTGGTGTTTTAGTAAAACGACTATCGTAATAAGGGTGAATATCATTAGCGTTTTAATTTTGTGTAAATTCACAAACGCATCGTTGCAGCAATGATGCACAATAATTTCCGCCAAACATTCATAAAGGCATCAAACTCGCGTCACTTTTTGCGTAACATGTTCATTATTGCAAACTTGCATCAAGTGATGCGCAAACTTCAAACAAATTAGAATCAAGAAAATTCTTGATGCGTTGTTGCTGATGCATTTGTATCAGCATCAGCTGCGTTGCGCATCAGCATCACAAAAAAGCAGTGATGCGGAAACATTTGACGTTTATGAATTTACACTTTTATTTAGTTCTGTGCATCTATCATCACTGGTGAAAATGGCGGATCCAGTGGTGCGTTTACTTGTCAAATATCAATACCTATTAGTCATTTTGCTTATGTGTTAGTTGAAGGGTTTTAGAATAGCAATTTTAAATTACTGGCACTTTGAATTCTGAAATATTGTGTACTGTGGCGAATACTTACTTTTTTTTAGCGGTTGATTGTCAGTTAGGCACTGAGAGTGCTAATAATTCGCGGGTATTGCAAATTATACGATAGTACGCATTACAGCAGCCCTTTTTCAGGCGCGTTTGTGGAAATAATCAATAATAACATGCATAAACTTAACTTGCTTGCAGACTGTGTAGAAGTGCAAAATATAAACCAGTAATAGGGAAGCATTTATTAGATTAAAAGCTAATCACCCTGATCTCAGAGACTTTTTGAATCTCACCTACGAAGATTTGATAATATACTGTTCGCTGCTGGGAAATACACTTTAAAACTTGCACATTTCACGGTCGTACTGGTAGAAACATATAAAAAAAGATGGAGTTTCTAATATAGAAATCATCAAATACCCGGAGCGCGTAACACCTGCATGTGGTGCATAAAATCGCGACACGTTAGATCTAGAACATATTTTACGTATATTTCATATACTCCAAAGAAACGCGATTGTAAAAAAACTCTGATCATGCATTCATGATCGTCATACATTGGGAAATTGTGCGCATGGTTTTCTGGATTATATCTTAAATGGTCATGATAGCGTGTAGCAGCTATTAATTTTTTTTGTAATAAATAGATACCTCCTCTCATCCATAACTGTGTCCATGTGTTTTTTCTGTATCTCCCAATCCAGCTTTGTTTTCATAAAAAACGTATGTCATAGCACGCGCTTGGAAATAAATTTTTAAGAAAGTAATTATATTTTGTATTATTTACAATTGATGCCCTTTCAATCCACATAATGTTTTATTTTAATCGAATGAGTTTTTCGCACATAAATTTTTGGGCATTCTCCTTTCAAAATTACAGCTTTTATCTTAAAATCAAGTATTCCAACCGTCTGTGATGTGAGCAGGGCAACTTTCACCTATGCAAATGTGACCTTGACAGGAATTTGCATTTTTATTCCCCATTTAGCAGTTCACACTTCATAGTGATGTTAGTAAATCAAAAATCAAGAACTAAGCATGCTAGGAACTTGCAGTATGGCTCGAATTTTTTTTTTTTTTTGCATTTCAACGAAAGGCTAAGTTAAGATTGGTTTGCATTCCATGAATATGCTAGGTTCAAATGTTGAAGTCCTCAATTTTAAAAAATTCATACACACTTCTAACTTCACTGTGAAGTCTGTTTTGTGAAATTTTTTATATTAAAAACAAGTACAAACCTAAAATCTTTTTTGTTAAATTTTGTGGATAAGGTTTGCTTCAAAAGCTCAAATGTTATGTTCTATTAATGAGATCATTAAAATTAAAGTCTGTGAACTTAGGAAAAACGACAGAGCATTACTTCCTATTTTTAATAAATGAAATGAAGTGGTTGTACCCCTGACACAAAGATTTTAAAACAGCTATTTTTTCTCAATACGGATCCGAAATAATCCTGGCAGACTTTTATTCGATATTAAGATGCATGCACCTAAAACCCTCATAATAATTTCAACTTGCGATATAGATTTTTTTTGCTCTAAAAATAATGGTACTTGCCATATAACCGTTAAAGAAAAGCTAATTCATCTCAAAAACAGCTGTACTTTCTGGTAAGAAAAAAAAATGACCAAACACATTTATTAACGGTACCTGCCATATAACTATTTTTTTGATTTTCGATTTTCTCATTAACGGCTCAACCGATTTTAATCAAAATTTCAACACAAAATCTTTCTTAGAATATAAATAATACTGCATACCAAAATTTTGTAAAAAAAAATTTTGGATTTTTAAAAAAAGATTCAAATTTTTTTTTTGAAAATTCAATATTTCCAAAACGGGTTGATGAATTATTCTGAAATTTCAGTTTTAAATGTGTATACTCAAAATTGACATACCAACATTTTTTTTGAAAAATGTTACGATATTTGGAATTAGAGCTCTTGAAACCCGGGTACCCGAAGACCCGCCCGGGTACCCGAATACCCGGGTATTACCCGGGTAAAACCCGGGTACCCGGGTCCTCGAATTACCCGGGTACCCGAGTACCCGAAATACCCGAGTACCCGGGTACCCGGGTACACGAGACCTCGAGTACTCGGGTACCCGGGTAATTCGAGTACCCGGATACGCGAAAATTAAAAAATACACACTTTATTATTGCACAAATTCACTTTCTTTGGTCTAGGTTAATTTTATTTTTGTGCTACAGTCGAATTTATACATTTTAAATGCAGAAAATCAACTTTTATAGTCCATTGCTGCCGGTCCTCGGGTACCCGAGATACATAGGTTCCCGGGTACTCGGGTACCCGAGACACACGGGTACCCGGGTACTCGGGTACCCGAGACACATGAGAACTCGGGTACCCGGGTACCCGAAGACTTGCCACTCGGGTACTCGGGTACCCGGGTAATACCCGGGTATTTTTCTACCCGAGTACCCGGGTACTCGAGAAACCGGGTATTACCCGGGTACAATCAAGAGCCCTATTTGGAATACATAAAAAATTAATTTTTAAGAAAACGGCGCCAACGATTTAAAATTTTTGTTTGCATATTTTCATATTTTTTCAAGTAATCAAATGGCATACTTTTTTTTTGAGCTCTTAGTTCTTTATAAGGCTTTTTATACAGTTAAAAGAACGATTTAAATGCATTTTTATAATTTTTTATACTTACTTGAATATTTTTTAAAGTTCTTAAGTCCCACACAACTTGAACATAAGAGCAAGTACGTGCGATCCAGTCGTGCATTTTCTTTAATTATGCCTTCGCTCACAAAATTTGCTGTCACCTTTAAGACTATTACGATTTATAAAAAAAAAGAACAAAATGAATTGGTTTATCAGTTTTTTGAATTTTTAGAATAGAATTTGTTGAATAGCTATTAAGTCTCGGAAACTGCTCTGCCGATTTGTATGTAATTTTTAGAGTTCCCGAGGATGCTTAAAGAGAAGTATTAGTAAAATTCGCCCAATTTGTGGGACGTACACCACTAAACGAGCAATCCTGTCTTATAACATGTCCACTTACTGTATATGTATGAGTCGTTCATTATAATAGTGGTTTTACTGAATTTTTGCTTTAAGTGGGTGTTTTGCTTTGACCTTAAACAACTGACATTCTTCTTTTTTTTAAAGAAATGGGAAAAAAATTCAGGGCCTTCAATGATGGTCTGACAATGTCGTTGAATATTACTATAAACAAAAGACCATAATTCAATGCAGGTTATATTTTTTGTCTTAGAAGGGCATGTTTTTGAAAAATTGGGTATAAAACTGTGTATGAAGGAAAGTCCCGTTCAACAGGGCAGTACGATTACTTGTGCCGAAATCCGTTTTCTTTTCTGAAGGTTTTCAATGTCCTGAATTCGAATTCGACCTTAGAATTTTTAAGACATTTAAATCTAAAAGTTAAGAAAAGTAAAAAAAAAACTTTTTTCAATATAAATGTTGAATAGTTATGATTTTGAATGCTCAATACACAATCTAATTGTAAAACAACTAACTTTTACAATCTTTTACAACAGAATGCAACAGTACAACGCAATGGATGTTATTAAGTCATCTGTTCATCCAAAATATCACAAACTGATTACACTAGGTCAGCCGGATTTAAGTAATTTGATGCACAAGTCGAAGTCTGGAAAAATTCTCAATTGTGAGAATGGAGTTAGTAATTCGAACAACGAATCTACCCGTTCAGATGATGATTACACTTCTTCAACTTCAGAAAGTAAACCTGAATCCGACAATTGGAAAATACGAAATGTCAAAGAATACGCCAGTACAATACCGCAAATAGACTACAAAGAATTGCTCCAAGCAACAGATAATTGGAATGCAGAGTATATTCTCGGAAAGGGAGGATTCGCAACAGTTTTCAAGGGATGCTGGAAACAGACTACGGTAGCAATTAAAAAAATCACTTACAACAACCCCAATAATGGGGAACAAATTCAAATACAACAAAGTCTCAACGAGTTGAAGCATCTTAATTCGTGTCGTCATGACAATATTCTGCCCCTTTATGGATATAGTATAAATGGAGATAACCCATGTCTCGTATATCAACTGATGTCAGGTGGATCTCTGGAAGATCGTTTGAAGTCGAAAAATTGCGAACCTCTAGCGTGGAAACAGAGGCTGAACATTGCCCGCGGAACAGCTAGGCAAGGAAAATGTGTTTTATTGTGTGATGATTATTAAGTTTTTGTTATATTTCATTCCAGAGGTCTACAATATCTTCATACATTTCGCGAAAAACCATTGATACATGGTGACATCAAACCAGCCAACATATTGCTTGATCCATGCAATCAACCACGAATTGGTGATTTCGGTTTAGCTCGTGAGGTTCGTTCTCAAAACGAATCAATGGAAGTTTCTCGAGTATTCGGCACAAAACCATATATACCTAAGGATTTTTTCGATCATAAATCAATTAGTACAAAAGTTGACACATTCAGTTATGGAGTCGTCCTGTTGGAAATGTTCACTGGGTTGCGTGCACACGATGCCAACCGTGCGCGACGCTTCTTATATGACCACATACCCTCTGTTTTAGGAAAAACTATTCGAATCGAAGATTTGATTGATAGGACATTGCAAATTAATGCAGAAATAGAGGAAATATGCAAGGAAATAATAATCCTCGGAACATCGTGTATATCGAAGAAACCAGAAGACAGACCAGAAATGGTGATGGTGCTTCGGCATTTAGAGAGTCTGTATATAAACTAAACAGATAATATTTTATTCAAATAGACTAAACATTTAAAGACATCGAGCATAGTAGGTTTACGCTTCAAATGTATATTTTTGTTTTTACATATTTATATTAATGTTTACTAATAATATGTTTTTATAAAGCAACACATTTTTTTTATTTCAAGGCGAAGTGCTTGTTAATTGGGTGTCACTAGGCTCAAAGAAAGCCAGTTTTTTATATGTTTTCAGATGAAGAAGATGAGGAATCAGTCCTTCATGGTGCATCAGTTGTATCAATAATTTGAAAATACAGCAAGCTTCAGTGTGCTTTTAGATATTGGGGGCTATCGTGAATAAAATTTCCCACGGAATTTTTGGCATATGCGAAAACTGGGAATGTGAATTGTGGTCGCAGTTTCTCTGGGAATTTATTGGCATCGTAAATGAATAATCTATGCCCAATGGGCTAGCATTTTGGTCAACCAAATTTGAACCTACAAGGAACAGTGGAAAAATGTTGCCATTTCCAATTTTAGTAGATGGGGGAAATTCCGTGGGAAATTTTATCCACGATAGCCCCCATTGACTAGTTACGCCTGTTTGCTATTGCAGAGCGAATGTGTTCTAGACCTGCTTTGTCACTAGAAACATTGTGTTCCTAGTTCATTTAAGGACTCTTTTCTCAATAACAACGCGTCTTAGCAAAAAAACATCTAAATAAAATAAACTCAACTATACTATAGCAAAAAATTAATACCAAATAATAAAAACAACAATTTATGAAATAAATTCCAATTAACAACGGTACATTCAATCGTTATTTTCATATATTAACTTTTGCTCTTGAAGTTTTCCATAATAGTATGGATACTTTTTGATATCCGACACATTCAAATTTTCCAAATTATAAAACAATTGAAAAATCTACATAATATAAAAAAAAAAATAATTAAAATACAAACAACTTCATAGTTCAAAAGTTCTACCATTTCCAATAGATTGCTTTTGGCAATCATTTTTGAACGATCTTCCATTTCCATGTGACAAAGTCGTTCTTCCGTTTCCGATATAAACGAAGGACCCCATTTCTCATAACGTTTCATGCTTTTCATGCGAACTCTGTCGATAAAGGCTTTTGTCAAAATATGTTTCTCTATAAATTTGTTTTTTAATGCCATTGGTTGCAGAATTTTATCTTGTTTAAGCTTTAGTTCCAAACGTAGCTTCTTTGCAACATCTTCACGACGTTTACTAGCTGCTGTATCAGAATAAATCGACGCCTGATTTTGGAGATCAAAGAATTGACAGTATTTGTTCAACTCGCCACTACTCTGGGGTGGCATAATGCGGCGGAAATCACCCAAATGGCTTTCTTCCCAGGCAATCTGTTGGGCTAGTGGACTTAGACCTGGCACGTAGTCTTCATTTGGTCTGTAAATTTAAATAACAGTGCTTAATGAACATATCAAAGGTAACTTGATGAATATAAAGTTTTTCTTATGTTATCTTTTAGGATCACTTACATAAAAAACATCACTTACGTTTCATTATTGTCATTTGCAGTTGGCTGTTTCTTTAAAAGTCGTGTCCTCGCCCGTTTCCGGTCCTCTTTTATAATTTGACGTTTATCTGCCAACACCGTTCCAATAAGAGTAAAAGTATCTCGTATAAGAGCTTCTTTAACTTCGTGGTCCACCGATTGGTTGGTGTGAAAGCTCGGTGAATGATTTACCTCCAGAATGTATGGCTTCAACTTTGAATCTACAAGAATATCAAATCCTAGAATCTCAAAGCAGGCTTGGATTTTATCATGCATCGGAAAACAGGCATGATAATTGTGTTTTAACATTGGCCAAGCGCTTAAAATGGTTTTTATTATTATGTCATCAATGTCTTGCCAAAGCTTCTTAACGTTGCAACCCTTCTCCGCTAGATGCTTGTTTATGGTCTTGAAATTCCGCTTGCTTCCCATTTCTTCGCATTTGGAAAATTCTGTACTATGTTTGTTTACTGCATAATTTGTAAGGTGCATGAACAAATCTGTAGCATTGTCCGGACTTGGATTCCTGTACATGTTTGTTGCAAATCTAGCTAGCCCTTCATTATAAACAAAAATTCGCAACGGATCGACAGAAGTTATAAGCGTATAAACTCGGAGGTCGAATTTATACCCATCAATAAGGAGTGGCTAAAATGAGATACAAACAATATGAGAAGAAGTTAAGTTTGTTTTGGATAAACATACCTTATGGATGTAGAGTTGACATATCATTCTATCGTTGGGATTGATGCTACTGAGATCGTTTGTTAACCAAATTCCACGACCTTGAGCACAATGGTCCGGCTTTAAGATAAAGGTTTTCGGTTTACGCTTTTTGCTATAGGCAATGGCAGCACCTAAACTAAATAATGAAAAACATAAGAAAACTTATAACGGGTGATTTTTTAAGAGGTTTAGAACTTAAAAAAAAAAAAAACACAAAAAATTCGAAAAAATGAATGAAATATTTATTTGAATCGATAGTTTGAACCTTGCAATTTAATGTTTAAAGATAATTTCATGCAAATGTTGACCGCGGCTGCGTCTCAGGTAGCCCATCCGCTGAGTCCAATTTTGGCATACTCTTTCACACATATCGGCCGATATCTCACGAATGAATGCATGGATGTTGGCTTCCAGTGCGTCAATCGAAGCGGGCTTGTCCCTATAGACATAAGCCTTGACATACCCCCACAAAAAATAATCTAATGGTGTCAAATCGCACGATCTAGGCGGCCAATTGACCGGCCCGAAACGTGAAATTAACTGTTCACCAAACTCGCCTCGCAATTGCGCCATTGTTTCGCGTGCTGTGTGGCATGTGGCACCGTCTTGTTGAAACCATATATCATGCAAGTCAAGAACTTCCATTTCGGGCAAAAAAAAGTTTGTTATCATCGCTCGGTAGCGTTCACCATTGACAGTAACGCTGCGATTCGCATCATCTTTGAAGAAATATGGCCCAATAATGCCGCCGGCCCATAAACCGCACCAAACAGTGGCTTTTTCGGGATGCATTGGTAGCTGTTGCAATGCTTCTGGCTGATCTTCACTCCAAATGCGGCAATTATGCTTATTTACGTACCCATTCAACCAAAAATGAGCCTCATCGCTGAACACAATTTTTCGATAAAAAAGCGTATCGAACCGAGCACGAATTTTGATAGTAAAATTCAATAATTTGCAAGCGTTGTTCATTTGTAAGACGATCCATGGTAGGGTTGCTTAAACATCGATAGTCTATCGATAGTATCGATAGTAAAAAACTATCGCCTACATCGATAGTTTTAAAAAACTATCGATAGTTTTTCATTTCACGAGTTTGACCCTGTTTAGATTTGTTGGTTTCACTACAGCATGACGACAGTTCGTGGGTGAAATCGGTGAGGTAAAAAGGGAGGGGTTAGTCAAGGAGAAAATATAAAAATTTGAGTGAGCAGTCACGTTTCATAACCAAAATGGTCCATTTCATTCTATTTTGTTCATTTTTGCTTCTGCGTCCAACAGAAAGGTTCCTAATTTCCTACCTAGATATATGGTTGGACGAGATCGAGAGCAGAAATACTCATACGGTGTCCAAAATCAAATGTTCCAATTTGCAAATATTCCATGAGCATGCAGAAACACATTTGTGTGAAAACTACAAAGTGTATACACGACATGACTTTTCACTACGTAGTGAAACCAACAAATCTAAACAGGGTCTTTATTAGTTATAAATGTCATTCACATTCTTCTATTTTTATGAAACTCACTACCAGAAATTAATCAAAATGCACTAGTATGCGTGGCGGACTTGATGATGATGATGCGTGGCGTGTATTATTGTTGTGCGAGCGTGGCGTCCATAGATTCTTTGCGCATTATCTCGTTGTCGTAAATCTCAATCTCTGTCTTTCTGATGTCTGATCTAAAGTCAAATTATGTTGTGTCTTTGGTTTGATTTTGTTGATGGTCATCAAAATGCACTGTATGCATGTATTCTCGTTGGTGTAACGTCCATAGATTCTTTCCATTCAAGCAAACGAGTCCGTTTTGGATCCGCAAAGTTAAGGTAGAAGGTAGAACTAGAATAGTCGGAAGCCAACAGCCAACTTAGTGGTCGTACGAAACCGAGCGAAAATAAGAAATTCATATGACGCGCACATAATTGCCGTCAGACGTAAGAGTGCTCACCTCACCGACCGCTCTTTCGTAAGTGGGCCAATGCAAAATCAAAATGGTGGAGGCAAACTGAAAAGAATTTAGTGCTTGGTGCATAGTTTTTCAACTCCTTTTTTTCTGTTTTAGGTATGAGTGAAGTAAAATCTTAAATTTTCTTTTAATAAATATATATCATATCGAATTTTAGTGGTTTCACAAAAGTAAATATGTAATTAAAAGTCTGTCGCTCTGTGAAGTTAATAAGTTTGGGAACTAACATTGAACAAAATATTATTATTCAAAAGAAAAAGACTCCGAAAACATTACTCGGAACAACCAATCGAAGGCTTTTGGAGTAGTAGGTATAGTAAAATAACTACTATTTTGTAGTTATTTTACTAGACTGATTAAATGCATTTTGGCACTCATTTTGATAATCAAGATAAGCTTCGTAGGAACTTTCATCAATGTATTTGAAGTTTATATAAATATGATTTTAGTGGTTCTGATGAGGTCAGGTTTATATTGAAAAAACTATCGATACTATCGATAATATCGATATTTTTTTTAGAAACTATCGATACTATCGAAACAGCCGACTATCGATGTTTAAGCCACCCTAATCCATGGTTAAATTGCAAACCAAACTGAAGCTGTTTGACAGTGACACAAGGTACTAAACACACGTCAGCTGTCAAAACCAGTGTTGCCAAAACCAAACCAGCTAAAAAATCACCCGTTATATATACGAGTAGAAAGATAAACAATCCTCGCGTTCCAATGTTTATTCGCTATGCTATCTAGCTATCCCAAAAATTTTGAGATAACTTGAGTTGTTGTTGCGTCCGCTGTTATCAGCTGTTTTTTAACAAGAGATTACAACAACACAAAGCTATCCGGATAACTGAGAATAACCAGCGGAACGTGCCCAATTTCTAGGTTCTGTGAATAAACCATAGAAGAAGAAGTAAAGGAAGTGGTGTATATCACATATACAGTGTACGTGAGTGAAGCAGCAAGAATTGAAAAAAAAAAAAAACAAATTGAGACTCATCTGTCATTTTGCCGAGCTGAAAGGAAGTGTTTTGAAATTTCAATTTGTTAAACAAGTGAAAAAGTTTATTTAAACTAAATAAAAAAGTGAAATAAAATTTAGAATAGTGAATACTATCAATAATTTATTTAAAAAATATAAAACAGTATGTGGTGGCTACGTTAAATCCTCTAAAAACGCCTATACTAAGGAGTATACAAACATTTTATTTTACAAGTTAATTTTGTCTGATATTTTCATATAAAGTAACGTGAAGTGATGTTATTTAGGTAAATAAATTATCTTAGAATACTTTAAAATTAATATTTTATCGCAATTTGCTATAAAAATAACAAATTTGTTGAAAACAAAAATATACTTTAATCCAGTGATTTCGTTGAGACTCATCTGTCAAATGAGAAATTCTCGCACAGGGTCGATCTAGTTTTTGTTGGTGATGGCAAGGCGCTCAAATCCGTTTAGCGCCCGTAGTGCAGAAATATTTTTTAACGCTTTAAATAAAATATTTTTGAAGGCCCTTCTGCTGTTGCCCCTATGTATCTTGTTGGTTTTATAACTTTATCAAGAAGTGTTTATTTCAGTTTAAAAGTACGCAACGATAAAAAACAGCACTTTATTAAGTAGAATATGATAGAAAACTTATCTGTGAAAAGAAAAATTCGTGCACCGTATTATAGGCGTTTTTATATGATTAAATGCAGCACCACATAATTTTTTTTATATATTTCTTATTAGTAAAGTTTTTCAAATTATTCACTAAATTAACTTTTATTTCACTTTTTTATTCATTCTAATAGGCTTTTTCACTATTTTTTTGATATAAAATCTATGTACACTTTTCTACAGCTCGGCAAAATGACGGAAGCATCTCAATTGGTTTTTTTTTTCTATTTTAAATCTGGCTTCCTTTGAGCGCCCCAGCCTTCAGCCGTATAACTGCACTGCGACCCTGGGGCAATGCAATTGTGTTTGTGTAACTCACACAATTTTGAAAAATGCTTCACTGTTTCCACGATATACCAGTTCCTTTACTTCTTCTTCTTTGGAATAAACCGATCACAAGACGAATCGGAACGACCGACTGACGCACAGTGCAATTTAAACATTCTAGGTGGGCAAAATTAATACACCTGCAATAATATGAAAATATTTTCCTTGGTCATTGTTATAACATCTAATTTTACTTTTATATCTCTTGTCATGCTGTATCTGGTACTGGTAGAGTTGCATTATAAAACACTTGGAATATGACCAAGGCTATCATCAAATCTGTAATAGCCTGAGTTCATGTTCCGAACATCAAAAATGGATAAAAAAAAAAAATTTCAGGAGCCATTCAATATCACTACGGAATTTGTTGTTTCGCAAACGTTCGCAGAATATTTTTTGCCTTAACTGTAATTTGAATGTTTCCCTACACAATAATGATAAGCTGACAACGATATTCTGCGATATATTCAAATAAACTCAATTTTAAAACGGCAAATCTAAATAATTAAGTTTTTCTATGTAAATATAAACTGTAATTTTGAAATCTCAATGAAGTACTAGCTGCGTTTTATTATCTCTGGGTCTGGGTCGAGGTTATCTTTTAACATGTATTACAAAAACAACATGGGATCTAGGTTTCTATCGAGGTTAATTTCAATAACCCAGATAGAGGTTTTCACTCTGGCCGGCAGAGGGCTATTTACCATTGTGAATGGATGTCAGCGATTTGTCAGCAGTATTAGGAATAGAGAGGAAACGAGACAAGTGCTTACATGAAAAACAAATAAACATAAGAAAAGAAGAGACTGATATACAGCACTGCTTTTGCACTAACCCACATCGTTTTATTTTCACGAGGTGAATCATATGGGTTTTAAGCGATAATAAAACGCGGCTATAAAGACTATTAAAAAAATCAAGGTCTTGCAGTCCACAACTGGGGCCTTTGCGAGAAATAGTGCATCAAAAAAAAAATATGAATGCAACTTCGAGGAAAATCGTGTTAGCCGAAATTGGTTTTCACCCCTCCCTAGATAAGCTCCGCGGATCCCATATCACGGAATTTGAGATCATTTGAGTGTTTAATTCGCCCTGCCAGACTGTTTAAAAAAACCGTTTTTCACTTAGAATTATGAATTTTTTAAACGGTCCGATAGAGCGAACAATACACTCAAATGGTCTCAGATTCCATGAAATGTGATCCGAGGAGCTTCTCAAGGGAGGAGTGAAAACCAATTTCGGCTAACACGATTATCCTCGAAGTTGCATTCATATTTTTTTTTTCGATGCACTGTTTCTCGCAAAGGCCCCAGTTGTGGACTGCAAGACTTTGATTTTTTTGATAGTCTTTAATGGAGCTTTCGACGCCTATACTTCTTTTTTTGCTATCGTTCACACCCAAAATCTGCTGTGGGCTCTTAGTCTAGTGTGCTTGTTTATACATTACATACATATACTGAGTTACAAAAAAAGTGGCGCACCTTGAAATTTTGCAATATTTTTAAGTGATTTAAGAAACACGTGTGATCTGAAACACACGTTTTTTTAATACAGTTTTGTTTATCAACATAAAAATAAGTAATTATTCATCTAAAATAGAAAAAACTGAATAAAAATAAAGCTCTGTAAAAACATAGCGGCATATTATCAAAATGATAACAAGACATCCAAAGGTATGACTGCGCCACTTTTTTTGTAACTCAGTGTATATAGGGACATACACTATAGTTCACTTGATTAAAGGCAATAATAAAATTGTACTGAACGGTGCGTGTTATAGTCAGCTTTCATGGCCATAACAAACTTATGTGTTGCTTTAAGCAAAGGCTTTTAATCTCATATATACAATTATTACAAAAACTATTTCCTTTTTAAAAGTAACGGACATTTTTCAAAGCTAGTAAAAATACCCAAAAAAGTAAGCAGTAAAATCAGTTCACATGAATAAAGGCAACAGCAAAAATTGTGGAAAAGTTTAACATTTTGATTTTATTGATTCTTTTTTGTTGTAATTACACTGGTCAACAAAATTTAATTATTTTTTTTGTTACAGAAACCAAAATATACTTTTCCGTAGGTTTTTGGTGTGCTGAACTCGAATCTGAAGTCAGAAAATTTCTATCGGGCCACGTTTTTGTGATATTCCCGTTACAAAATCGAAAAAAACCGTTTTTTTGCTGTTTTCAAAGTTGTATCGTAACGTGAAGTAAATTGTTTCAACAAAATTTTAAATGGTTTCTGAAAGAACTAATTTTCTTCTTTTAAAATCAGTTTAAATCTTTCCGATACCTCTTTTCTTCTCGGAGAAATCTTCAGTTAATTGTAGGCCTTCCATTTATGACATAAATACAATGTAAAGGAGAATGGGCAAAAATTTATGGGAAATTGTCCATTTCCCAATACGAATGTGTCATATATCGTTGAAAAGGTTATTTTGAGTACATCATTTCATTATATGGCCGTTAAGCTCTAAACCATGCGGCTCGCGAGATATTCGGCTTCAAAGCACCGAAAGAACAATAATGTGTTCCCAATCCACATTAGCTGAATATCTCGTGAACCCCATGGTTTAGAGCTTAACGGCCATATAATGAAATGATGTACTCAAAATAACCTTTTCAACGATATATGACACATTCGTATTGGGAAATGGACAATTTCCCATAAATTTTTGCCCATTCTCCTTTACATTGTATTTATGTCATAAATGGAAGGCCTACAATTAACTGAAGATTTCTCCGAGAAGAAAAGAGGTATCGGAAAGATTTAAACTGATTTTAAAAGAAGAAAATTAGTTCTTTCAGAAACCATTTAAAATTTTGTTGAAACAATTTACTTCACGTTACAATACAACTTTGAAAACAGCAAAAAAACGGTTTTTTCGATTTTGTAACGGGAATATCACAAAAACGTGGCCCGATAGAAATTTTCTGACTTCAGATTCGAGTTCAGCACACCAAAAACCTACGGAAAAGTATATTTTTGTTTCTGTAAGAAAAACCTTGTTGACCAGTGTTATTATAAACAATAATAAAACAAATAATTTACCAGGGCCGGATTTAAAGGTCTGGAGGCCCTGGGGCAGCAAAGAAGTGGAGGCTTGCTGGCACCTCATTATTTTCCATATAAAATTAACATTTTTTTTCAGTCGAGTGTTTCAATAATTTACTCTCAGAAAATTTCCATTTCTCGGTGAACCAATTAGGCCCCAGTTATAGCTATCATTGAAAATTTTGTTCTTCGATTTTGAGGTGCTAAGGAAAAAATTCATTTACTATTTTGATAGAGGTTTGAAGCTCAAGACTAAATTAATATTTCTAGGCAATGTCCATCATCCTTCCATAATATTTCAAAGAACATTGGGAAGGGAGTTCAATCCTTGAAATAATAAAACTCATTTCATATTGAAGCTGGGCCAAAATGATGTTTTTTTTTTGACTAGAAAAAATAACTAAGGCAGGAGCTTTGTGCCTTTTAATCGCCTCAGTATCAATCATATAAAACTTCAGTGTTAAGTTTCAATGATAGCTATAACTGGCCTTATTTCACTGGCACCTCGAAAGACTAATCCGCATTCAGAAATGAATTTGATAGTAAGTCCTTGCTATACATATGTAATTCTGAGGATTTTTTGTGCCTCTTGCCCCACTAGCTCTTGATCGATCTGTCCTGTGAATATTTCCTGTTGCACTAAACTCATAACTGATTTCAAATGACGTAAAGACGATCAGATACATGCCTTCTCACGGAGTTTGATGTTTTGAGTGGACATTAACTAACACGCTTAAAAATATATTTTCCCCGTAGTTGGAGAAAAACAAAGCCAGAATTGACAGTCTTGATTTTTATTGTGGCGTTTAAACAAATTCCTTGAACATTTTCAACGAAAGTTGAATTTTTTTTCGTGATACTTCATCGCAATTTAGAAGTTTTGTGGAAACTTTTTCAGCCCAATATTCCATCATTTCATTTGTTACACTGTCAAGCCAAAAACCTATGTCATTTTTGAGACCAAACAATTCTGCTTGCTCTTGATTCTGATAATCAATTTTAGAAAAAGACTTAAGAAAAGATGCACCAGAAAAAGACCATAACTATGGGGGTTAAGAATTTTGCAGTTACGTGCATGCACGCAAAAAATTAGAGATAAAAGCAGGAGTGAATTGAAGGAAATTATTTCAAATTTGAATTAAAGGTGCCGTCACACCGTGCAAGTAAAGTACTTGCAGCAAGTAAAATGATTGCTGCAAGTAAAACTTGCCTGGTGTGACGACCCGAAAAGTACTTGCGGCAAGTAATTGCTGCAAGTGATTTACTTGCGAGCAAGTACTTGCAGCAAGTAAAACTTGCCTGGTGTGACGACCCAAAAAAGTACTTGCAAGCAATTAATTGCTGCAAGTGATTTACTTGCTGGCAAGTACTTGCGCAAGCAATACTTGCACGGTGTGACTAGGTCCTGCAAGCGCTTGCAAGCAAGTAAATCACTTGAAATCACTTGCCGCAAGTACTTGCCACTTGCAGGATTTGCGCAAGCAAGTTTTTTACTTGCTTGCAAGCGAACGTATGTTTTTCGATCAAAATTACAGACAAAATCATCTCCCTCTGCTCAGAAGTCTCTCAGCAGTATTGTAAAGTACGTGTTTTCAGCACCACCTTCAAAAAAGGGTCATACCAAATTTATTTATCTTCGATCAGCCACATTTTGTTGATTCAAATGCTGCAACATAAAACAGGTTCTCGTGGTGTTTTTAAATGCATGTTTTTTGATAATAATAATAATATGAACGACTGCGTCATACGTAACTGCTCCTATGCTTCAACTTGCTTGGAACTCAAGATCTTTTAAAAATATTTGAATAATTAAAGAAAAATACAACGAAGCATGTGGCTCTTTCTTTCAATTGTAAAAACAACTCGACGTATGTATGTGGAAGGTACCGCTAATAACAGTTTTAAGTAAATTTTGTATCAGAAAGTTCAACTCGCTTACAATCAAATCACTTGATGCAAGCAATTGCATGTTTTTTTTACTAATAATACTCTAAAGAATCAATTGCCTAGATTTTAACAAACTTTCATGTGCAAAAACCATTTCCTCGTAAAACTTCTTCTTCTAAATCTGGAATATCCATTTAAATCTATTTCTGAAGAAACAATAAACCAAACTGAACTGAAAATGGCAAAACCACACCGGTTTACACGTGCAAGTATACTTTCAGAAACTAATTTCAGCAAGTAATTTCAGCAATTACTTGCAGCAAGTACTTTCAGCAATTAATGTCAGCAAGTACTTGCTTGCTCGGTGTGACGACCTGAAAAGTACTTGCAGCAAGTTTGTTTTGCAAGCAAGTAAAAAGTTGTTTCAGCAAGCAGTTTACTTGCCTGGTGTGACTGCTCTCTGCAAGTACTTGCACGAATATTTCAAAATCGAAACTTTTGAAATAATTGCTGCAAGTACTTTACTTGCACGGTGTGACGGCACCTTAACGAATGTTATTCTTTTTCCTTTTGACTATAATATTCCAGTCCCATAAAACAAATTACCCGGCTGGAAAAAACAATTTAGTTTTTGGCGAGGGGCTAGAGAGTTTTAAATAGATACTAGCAAGGGCCCAGCAAGGGTAACTCCAGAAATTCTCTAGGACCTCGCCAGTGAAGTAACCTTTTTCCTCGAGAGACAGCAAAAAAAAAAGTTGTCTTTACTGGGATTCGATCCTGCAATCTTCTGATTGGCAGTCCTATACCTTTTTTTTTTTTTTTTTTTTTAAATTCATTTTTATTTTTCATTCATCTTAAAACTATCTTAAAGCTAGACAAAAATTCATAAAAACTAGCCTACTTTTATCGGGTTTTTATAATTTTTTTGTGTTTTTATTGTTTTTTTTTTGTTTTTTTTTTTTTGGTGCCACCCTGACTGTCCCTGCTTAAAACTAAACACCTAAACCTATGTAAGTCGGCCATGGCATAGAAAAATGCAGTCAACTTTTAAATATCCGAAGAAACTTCGTGTTCAGGTTTCAACCACCAGAACTGGTTCTCCTGCCTTACCCTATCTCTTCGGTCCCGATCGGACACAGTCCTACTGAACCGAAGGTGCTCGGCTCCGTCTTTTTCGAGGACGTCTCGACTGTAAAGGAGCCGCCGATCTACAGTTATACGGCCGAACGTGGTAGATTAGTGGAACATGCCGAGCGGAAGCCGAGCGGACGCGGACCCATTTGAGTAGTGGAACCATTATTGGCACCGCTCTATCCTGGATCAGCCCTCGACTGTCTAAATAGAGGAATACATCGGGCGGAATGAAGCTGCTTAGACGCACACTCTCGTAATAATCATTGTTAGGGTAATAAGCCCCAAAAATTAAGCTGTTGGTCGAGGACATTGCTCTTGCAATGTGACCTCGAATAAGCTTCAGCAAGAAATTATCTATCCTGTTTATGTTGGCGCCGTTGTATAGAACCAGGTTGGAATAATAATGTTTGTATTCCGACTCTGGTGTTCTGTGTAATCCAGGGCAGCGTCTGACACTGCCTCTCAAACACCCGAATCTTTTCCATTTGAGATGGGGCAACGTTGAACCAAACCGGGCACCCATAGGCAATCATCGGCCGTATGAGGGCCATGTAGCAAATCACCTTCACCCTGCTGTCAAGCCGGCTGCTATAAAACAACAGTTTCGTCAGGGCAAAAGCTCCCCTAGCCCTGGACAGAGCAGCATTTATATGTCTGTCGAAATACAAATACTGATCCATCCAGATGCCAAGGTACTTTACTACACTTTTACTCGCCAGTGGCTGTCCATTTGGCCCTACGATCACCAGCTTACGACAGTTCTCTCGTATCCCTTGTGGCTCCATGCAACGGAGTCCTAAACAAGATAGTTTCTGATTTCTGAAAGTTGATTTTCAACTTCCAGTCATCGCAATATCGTTGAATCTTCTCGAAGTCACGCTGCAAAAGAATTCTGATGACCTCGCCTTTTGGAGCTGTTCTGTACGCAATTAGATCGTCAGCATACGCAATTCGAGTTAGACTACTTATCAGATCGCTGGTGTAAATGCTGAATAGAATCGGCGAGTTGACCGCTCCCTGCTGAAGACCATTTTTAAAGGTTGTGGCAGAAGTCACATTGCCACTCTTGACAACAAACTTTCTACCATTGAGCATATCAGAAAGCAAATACAATAGTGGTTTACTAATGCCAAGTCTGGTCAGCTTTAGATAAAGACCTTCTAGCCATACGGTGTCGAAGGCCTTCTCCAAATCAACCAGACAGGCACCCGTACACTATACCTTAACCACTGAGCTATTTCGCAATACAGTTGTGCGATGTTGAAAATGAAAAACTATATACATACATACTTTAATTTTTCTTACTATTGTACGATGGGTATAAAATATTTGTTTTTTTGTTTTTTCATATATGGGGTATTTGCGATGGGATAACAAGACCTATCCAACAAGTTCTTACTAGCGAGGGCCTCGCGAGTATTTGACAAGTTTTCCTTGTCTTTCCCAACCGAAGCCTTTCCAGTGCATCGATTAAACTCGACAAAAACTTGCCATTTTTTTGATGATGTCTAGAATATATTTTGCACTGCTCTTGATTGTCTGTAAAATGAGTCTTCTATTCTGACCAAAAAAATTCACAAATAAGCGAAAAACCTAAAAAAACGTCATTTCATCCCCACCATATATGAGGCATAAGTGACCTTTGATCCGCTGTAACTTTGGGATTAATAAACATACGGAGCTGTTTAATGGCTCATTTTTTAGAAAATTTAATCGTCTAAAATCTGTCTTTTGGTCATTTTTTTTGAAAAACGCAATATCAACGAGTTATTAAACAAAAACAAAATCAACCTTGTTTTCAAGATGGCGGCCGTTCCCTTTCCCCTACCACCCCAAAAACTTGATTTTACAATAAGAAGTTGTACTTAAACATAAATCACAAAACAAAATTTGCCCAGCGATAAGCAAATATTTTATAAATTTTTTGAACTAAACTCACTGCACCATGAAGTTCTTGAACGTTTTTCCCTGAAACTATTGGTTCTACGAAAAAAGTTATTAACATTTTTTGTGTAGAATAACATCAGCTTTAATTTTTACCTTCACATTTTTTCAATAAAACCGATAGTTTAGGAGCAATTCCCAAAAAACTGAACTTCAACCCCTTTCACCCCCCCCCCTAAAAATTTTGCCCCGGGCCAAATTTAGGGTACTTTTCAGGAAATGCTTAAGACGTCATAATAAGCCACTCCACCAAAAATCAGCTTTGTCGCAATTTTTTCGAAGTGCAAGTCTAATTTTCCTGGGCTAGTAGCCGTTGCGTGGTCGTGACCGTTCTATCATTGTATATAAATTCTATAGCATTCTCATGAAGAAAAAAAGCTCGTGGCCATCTATGCGTCCAAATGTAATACTAATTTTTGTTAAGGGATCTCGGTAAGGCGATCACAGCGAACATATCGACCAAATGTCTACCTACAAAATCGTGTTTCATGAGAATACTATAGATTGGATATACAATGGTTCTATCCTCTCGTCGATAAGTTTTTCCTCGCTGACGGGTATTTGGCTATCGAATGTTTTAACGGTACCAATGATTAACAGAAGACGATGGGATGATATTATATCATTTGAGTGTTTAATTCGCCCTGCCAGACTGTTTAAAGAAACCGTTTTTCACTTAGAATTTTGAATTTTTTAAATGGTCCGGTAGAGCGAATTATACACTCAAAAGGTCTCAGATTCCATGATATGTGATCCGAGGAGCTTATCTAGGGAGGAGTGAAACCCAATTTCGGCTAAAACGATTATCCTCGAAGTTGCATTCATATTTTTTTTTGATGCACTGTTTCTCGCAAAGGCCCCAGTTGTGGACTGCAAGACCTTGATTTTTTGAATAGCCTTTAATGAAGCTTTCGACGCCTATACTTCTTTTTTTGCTATCGATCACACCCAAAATCTGCTGTGGGCTCTCGGTCTATTAGACCTCGTGAGAAATCACTTTTTACGATCAGTAAACGTTACAGATAATGGCTTCGACAAACGTGCCTATAATATACCATCTTTATAGAAGAGCGACTGACAAAATAGTATTTTATGAACCTGAAAATTCGGCAAACGATAGCACATATCTAATGTCGTTTTCCATTGGTTTCACTCAAGAAGACACTCATTCTGAATCCAATGGAACAGTGCTTGTTACTTCTACTCAATTCTGAAGTTTTGTCTCTGTATTAGTGAATCATTAAATAGAAACTTTTTGCTGGCACACAAAAAGTGAAATTAAAAACAATAGTGAATCTACCCCTTACTTACAAATTATATTTTTTTTTTGTTTTTCTTAATTTGTTTATTAAATTATATTAAATTCTTTGTTTTCGAGTGCACAATTAATTTAACTGTAATGTTAAAAAAATATGAAGTTACGCTGCAGTTTGTTTTGAAGTTTGAGTGTGTATGTATTAGTGCTTCTCGAGTGGATTCTGATTTCAAATCGAGAAGCGAAATTCTCTTCTCAGAATCGTCAGAAGAGGATTTTTGTGCCAATGGAATGGTTTCAGAAGACTTCTCGACGCTTCGGAATGCTTCTGAATGTCCAATGGAAAACGACATAAGAAACTGCGTAAGGAAACCAGAAAGAGATACTAACAGTACTGAACGTCTTGACAGAGATAAATATTGGTGGCTCAACTGGGTTGTAGCTGATACTTAGGTTTAGCGGTGCTGGATTTGGTTCGCAGCTTTCACTTGACTGATTTATTACCATAAATCGATGGAATGACTGTTGCGGACTGGGTCCTGTACTGCGTTAAGTTTAGTTTTAAGTAAGGTTTAAGCATTATGTAGTTCGTAAATCTTTTTATGTTTAGTAATTTAACAGTATTTTTAAGAAAACAAAATAGATCGTGTTTTCAAAGGTTTTTCTTCACGTTTACCTTACTGATAAAAAATTATCTTTTCTGTATAATAAATCATTATAAAAATAAAAATGCTATTGTGACATGAAAAATAATAAATGATAAACATAAATAGTGCGTACCTTTGTGGTCATTTACCGAAATCAGGCGCGGATCCAGGATTTCGTTCAGGGGGGGGCAATTTTCGTGAGTTTCCAAAATTTTGAGATCTACAGGAAATTTGAGTACAGTTCATACCGCTCTTTACGCTTGGTCACACAAAGCAATGTGAGTTGATGAGTTTGAAATGTGAAGAAAGCAATTAACTCTTTCATAATTGCCACAGTGTCTCGAACAGCGGGTACTTTGAACTTTGTAAAATGAAGTTTTGCAGTTAGTAGCTATAGCATGGTGTCTTTTCAGCGCTTTTGAGTTCCCTTTGGATCTGCGCAACTCTACAATTATGCTCGGAAAACATAATGGCACAGTGGTTTGTTCCTATTCAGACACATGACGTTCGAGTTCGAGTGAAATTTCCAGCATCTTCTTTAGCTGGGACAACCTAACCTTACCTTGCCAGTAAAAGGTCGTTTTCGATAACGTCATCAGCTTCAAAAATGCATTTTGCAGAATGTTCTCAAAAGCAAACTGCAAAGCATTGTGTTCGATAATGCAGTTTGCTAAAATCACATGTTCGAAAATATAATGTGTGGTACGATTCTGCAGTAAAAAAATCGAGTTGGCAACAAAAATATTGAGAAGCCGGATAACGTCAAGAAAATTGAAAGACGTTGATGAAAAACATTTTGTGCAAACAAAACCATTGTATTAATTTGACAATAGCTATATTTCAGCTAAACTAAAATTATAGATCAAAACCAAGATGAACCGTATCGCTTCCTCAGACGCCTTCGCCCATCGATACAAAACCAAACTTTCCGACATTAAAATAAAACACAATGATTATTGTGGAAAATAAAAAGAAAAAAAAAACTTTTTAATAAACCTTTTCATCCTATCTTCTTGGTTCAGCCATCGATTGTGATTGTGATGTGACTAACTTTCATTATACATTTCATTAACAATATACTTAGCCTCCGTTAAGTTTTAATAAAAATGTTTCATACAAACAAGCTCAAAATATCATTTGCAGAGTTGCCAGACTCATGCAGTTCGATACAATCGAAGTGACGTTGACTTAACGTTTTCAAAAACGGCCGAAAATAACTATCCTTAGGTGTAAAAGTTTCATCCAACTTCTCTTCGGCCGTGACTGCTGTAGTCGTTTCCTGGTTTCTCTCCGATCTTCTTCGTTGGATTCGTTCTCTTCGCCAGTATCAAAAACGTATCTTATGGCTAATAGATGTGCAGCACGTATGCAAACATCGCTGCGTACAGCACCGAACTCGAAACACATGTGCTTGCTCTTAAGGTGCGTATCCATTTCAGAGTAAAAAGACGGCGAGCAGCTCTGAACAGAGGGGAAGGCAGATATCCGAGAGTCGCTCTATCTCGAGAGTTTTCTAGTGAAAGTACTCCCTTAATGGAAACAGAATATAAATATTTATCATAAAAAAGAACTCTTTCATCTTTTTAGTATGAATTTTTTCGGTATTTCTCATTAAATTTAAACACAAATGAAGTTAATCATTTGAACTTTAATTCTCTTTATCCTGTAGATCTAAGCATTTCAAGCAAAGTTAGAAATTTTTGAATCTAATACAATCTACGTATTTTAAAGATTTAATTTTTTAACTTTAAGGTTGACAATTTAGATAAGTGCCCCTGCCACCTCCCCGTTACATTTCACTATTAAAACCCACTAAAAAAGTTGTAGAGTAGGGTTGAAGGTGAAGCAATAACTTTTTAAAACATTATTTTTCAAATTGTGAAATTTTTCATTCAAAACATTTTGAAAACTGAAAATCAAATCGATTTGGGATTCACCCTGCTCCCTAGTACGAAATAAATTGACTTTTCTCATAAAACGGTATACAGTAATGGGGCCGGACATCTTTTAATTAAAGACCTTAACTTTGAAGATCGGAAATCTAAAACCGAAGTTGAAGGCTATTTGTACATAGCGGAACTTTTCTTAACTGAACTTGGTCAGCAATCGGTCAATGCACAACGACTCATTGCTGCAATGCTGCACTGTCAAGAAAAAAATTTATAAACGTATAACGAAATAACCTTTTTTTGATTACATTTTGTTAAATTAATATTTTATGCTTCGTTCGTTCTTGCCCAGGGGGGGGCAATTGCACCCATTGCCCTCCCCCTGTATCCGCGCCTGACCGAAATACAAATGTTTAAGTCTAGTTTTTAAGTTTATTTAAGCTAAGTACCTAATTGTAATTAATATGAGTGGCCAATAAACAAATAAAAAAAAAGATAGATTTTTTAAAAGCTAAGGTTTTAAGGTAAAAAATTACAGTTCTTGCAACGCCATGAATTTTGAAGAATGGCAAAAGTCTGGATCCTCCCTTTCGCCCGGGGTAAGGGAAAGGTCACCACCTTGAAAATGAAAGTGATTTCGGGTTTACTCAACAACTCAATTGAATTTCTTTTTACAACAAAATCATGAAAGGATAATATATACCCCCAGTTTCATAGTGGAAGTTGGAAGTATAAACTCCACTTTTGGTTTAGACTTTAGTTCAGCAGAACAATTGAACTCAGTTCAAGGCTTAAACGAGACTTTGAAACTGGGGGTTAGACAATAAAATTATCTAAAAAAAATAGCTATTAACAAACTTCGTGGGTTTATAAATCTTGAAGTTATAGCGTGTCAAAGTTACATTTTTGAATTTGGACTGGGACAAATAACAGTTTTTTGTTAATATCTCAATTCCCAGCAAACATACATAATTTGTTTCAAAAAAATAATGAATTTATATTATTGCTCTTAAAATTCTACTCAAAAAATATTATAAAACTTTTTTTCGAAGGAGCAAAAGATTTTAAGAAAAACGCGCACAATCGCACTCATTACCTACTTTACCCAAGCAAGATGATGAAAAAATTTGATTGCAGTAAAAAGCTCTTATTTAAACGTTTCTTCACTTTTTTCTCAAAATCTGTTGCTTCTGCGAAAAAAGTGTCATAGTCTTTTTTACCCGCTTTTACCCCCCTTAAAAAATGTAGCCCTAGCCCAAATTTACTAAACTTTTTAGGAAATGCTTAAGACGTCAAAACAAAGCTCTCCACCAAAATTCAGCTTTGTCGGAATTTTTTCGAAGAGAAAGTCTAATTTTGGTGGGCTATTAGTTTATTATTTACTAATGTTAGGTCAAAATCAGCACTACAACAAACTTTGTGGTGATGCTACGTTCGCTTTCAAAAATTTAAGAAAATAACTAAATCACGTATACGCCAGAGTGTACCATTGTAGTACAAACTCTCTTTTATGGTAAGAAGTTTATACCAATTTTGATAAGGGGTACTTTTATTTTAAATTTTCTTCAATGTCATATATACAGGATGTCCTACAATCACCGCCGCAGACGAAAAACTTGTTTTCATGAGGCCGAAAAACTTATAAAATTGAAACTTTGGGTTTGGAGCGATTGGCAGCAGATTTCAGCAAACAAAATCATCTTTAGCAACGAGGCTAATTTTTGGATGAACTGGTACTTCGAATGTAAAATGTCTGGATTTAGGACGAAGCTAGTCTACAAATGGTGATATTTTCTACGTGATTAGTCGGAGAAGAAAAAGTAGCCGAGCCGATTTGACAATGGACTTCTTGGTTTAAATCCTTCACTTTAATTTTTTCCACAGTAAAAGTAAATTTTTTCGCAAAAAGCTTTAACATAATATTTCTTTTGTTGCCGTTGTTTTTTGCTATTTTAAGCGGATAAAAGATAGAATCGAGTCTACATTCAAGAGTCATCAAGCTGGCTTCCGCAGTGGTGGATCGTGTGTCGACCATATCAACACCATGTGTATCTTACTTGAGCAGTCTATGGAATTTCAATCACCGCTGGATTTTGGAAGGCATTCGATCGAGTTAGCCGAGAATCGTTGCTCGGTAGAGGAAATCCTCCAAAAATTGTTGCCATTATTAGTTTATAATGGAGACCGTTTGAAAGGCTCAGTCATTTAGACTATGCCGATGACATATGTACGTCTCCTGGCAAATAACATCATTGGGCTGAACGGGAGAGACGAGTGGTCTAGGAATAAACAGCAAAAAGACAAAAATAATGCTCACAGGCCACTCCGTACATTAGCGTACAGTGTATTATTCTACAGGAGACACCAGTTGTAGAAGTCTGACTGTTTAACCTTGGCAGTATTGTTTTTGCAAATGGCGGTATGGATCTGAACGTTAAAAGAAGAATTGATAAAGCTTGTGCTGTCTTCAGCACTCTCTCCCCAATTTGGAAGTTCAGTCAAATTTCATTACGCACTAAGTTGAGGTGCTTCGAATCCAATATCAAATCCGTGCAGTTATATGCTTGTGAAATCTGGAAGATCACGTCTACCATTTCGAGGAAATTGCTGGCTTTTGTGAATCGCTGTCCACGCCGCATCCTAAAGATTCGCTGGCCACAAATAATATTACGAGGAATTGTAGCGCAGGACAAGTCAAGAGCGGCTGGACGTGCGTCGCACACTGGGGCCTGTTGTATGGAGAGCGTGCTCAAAATGCAAAATTGAAATTAGTGGTATCTTCCAAAAAAAGTGTTTCGTTGCATTGTTGACATAATTGTCTATCAATCTGTAAAAATTTGATGGTGGGAGAGGAAGAAGGCTCATAGAAAATAAGTGTCAAAGTTGTGTTTTCGGCAAATAGAAAGATCGGTTGTGCTCTAGTGTCTAGTCGGTCAATTTAAAGTTATAAAAAAACAGATTGTATAGTGAATAAAAAAAATAGAAAAAAATAAGTCGTCGATTAATGAAGGAAATAATTAAAAAGTGCTTTTATCACCATAAAAGTGAAAATATCGGTAAAAAAATAAACAAAAAATATTTCTCCAAATTGCAACAAAGGCTTTCACTTTTAGCTTCTGTTTCTATTTAAAGAACATCTATATTATAAGACTACGTATGCAGTATCAGTACATATATTTAATGGAAGAGCCCAATGTCAAAACTTTCAGCAGTCAACTCAGCTACCAAATAATTGAAACGAACCGAGTCGGACCCATAAACAAAATTATAAGTTATTGTTCAACTTACTCGGCAGGGAAAACCCACGTCTTTGGAAAAATGTCATATGCATTTGGATACAATTTAAGCATTCTATTTAAGTTTCTTGAAAGAAGATCCTTTCTACAAATTTCAATCATTCCAGGAAAATGATTGATTTGCTGAAAACGTTTCATATTTTTATAAACTTCAACTCCTGGCATTGAATCTGTCCATAAAATGTTCCACAATTTCATATCCTTTACAATTTTAAATCCCATTGACTTAGAAACGTTTGGAATAACAGAGTACCTGGTATTGGTAACACAGATACTCTCTTTGGTTCTTGAAAAAAAAAAAAAAATGGAATGAAAGTTCGATAACTTTTTGATGTGTATGAAAATGTAAGTTTGTACCTATTCATTTTTGAATCTTCATTTGTTTTGATATCCAAATAATTTTGAATTTGATTTTTCTTAATATATTCAGGACACTTAAAATGAAAGCAACAATCATTCAATGTTATAATTCCATTGCCATATCCAGATGAATGTTCTATTGGTAAGATTTTCACTTCTAATGGTTCAAGGTTATCACTTTTACTACAAGCACTTTCAAGATGTTCTTTTTTCTTTTCAGAATCTTGTTGTCTCTTGAATGCTAACGGTCCTTTATTACTAATTTTTCTTAACGACTGAATTTGGTAAGAGATAGGTTTTGCTTTGATATTCATGTTTAAAAAAAAGTAAATGTCTATCGATAAATTAAAAAATATTTTGATTATTTGAATTTGAAAAAAAAATAATGAAATTATGTTGGAAGTCGTTTGATTAAACGATTTGAAAATATTTAATTTTACTTCCATGAAAGTATATTGTTACAAAAATACTCTAACATACATAGCTATGTGTTATTCTCTTAATAATCGCCCTACCCTAATTTAACAACTTTTCACCACACTTTGGTTTTTGTGTGCAACACTGGAGTATTTGGCAAACACTCCAGTGTAGCCATTACTATTATCATCGTGTCCTGTAACCCCGGTTGGGGCATAGGGGCTCAACAAATAGTTTCCATCCTTCACGGTCTGCAGCAAGGTATTTGAACTGTGGCCATGTCTTTCTCTGGGATTCTGCTTCTGCTAAGACAGTTGACTTCCATGTTGTTCTTGATCTTCCAACCCGCCGTGCACCTTTAGGAATACCATTCAATGTGACCAATCCAACGCCATTTACGCTTTCCTATGTCGACGTCCAGCCGCTCTTGACTTGTCCTGCGCCACAATTGCTCATATTATATTATTTGTGGCGAAGACAGCGATTCACAAAACCCTGCAATTTCCTCGAAATCGTAGACGTAACTTTTCCAGGTTTCACAAGCATATAACAGCACGGATTTGACATTGGATTCGAAGAATCTTAACTTTGTGCGTAAGGAGATTTGACTGGATTGAACAGAGTACCAGAGGCAGCACTAGCTTTATTTATTCTATTGCCATACCACCGTCTGCAGAAACAATCCTGCCAAGTTAGTTAAACTGATCGACTTCTTCCACTGGCGTCTCTTGTAGAATAATACGCTGCTGTGTGGAGCGGATTGTGAGCATTATTTTTGTCTTTTTTGCTGTTTATTCTTAGACTACTCGATTCTCCCTTCACTTGCAGTGTTTGGCATATCCCGTTCAGCCCACTGATGTTATTTGCCAAGAGATATATGTATATCATCGTCATAGTCTAAGTGATTAAGCCTTTCAAACGTTCTCCATCGAATGCCAAGTCTCTTCCGCTGCGCTGTTCTAAAGCTGGCCATCAAAACATCGTCTATCGCCTGTCTCACACCCTGTCACACTTCGAAAGAGTCGGATAGCTGCCCATTGTGTAAAACAAACGATCTTGCGTTGTTATAGGTCTCTCTTATAATGGCAACAATTTTTGGGGAAATTCCCCTACCAAAAAATCTCCATATACATTCATGGTTGACTCGGTCAAAGGCCTTCTCAAAATCCATGAACATGAGGTAAAGCGGTTATTGAAACTCCGCAGACTGGTCGACACGCGGCCGCTCACTGCCGAAACCAGCTTGATGGCTCCTGAGTGTAGACTCGATTCTAAACTTTATCCGCTTGAGAATGGTGGTTGCCATTAGTTTGAAAAAAAAACAGACAAAACTGTAATACCTTATACCTCACCAATTGTTGCAATCCTTAAGGTCACCTTTTTTGGCAACATAACAATCCCACCATCCTTCCAGTCGCTGGGATAGATTTTGTTTTCCCACACAGTTTGTCACGCTTCCTACTAGACCGCAATCTTGGTCTGACACGTCCTATGATATACATTATGCAAAAGAGAACAAAGCCTTAAAATCAGTCTATTCATTAATTAATTCAACACACGTTATTAAAATACTTTTTTCCATAGTTTTCTTTTTCTCATTAATTACGCTTATTTCACTAAACAAATAATCAAACTTTTTGCTAAGAAAAAATTAATGAGGACAATTGTTAGATTTATACGTTAGAGATTATACATATGTAGAATCGTATTCTTAATAATGAAGTCATTAATTATTACAGCTAATGATTTGAAGGAACCAAGAATGATGTTTCTACTCGAAGGAACTGAGGATAACGCCAATACCAACCCAATAAAATTATTCTTTAATAATGCCAAAAAGAAAATATTTTTTTCAACGAGGCTTACCATTTTTAGATCGAAAGTTATACCCACTTTATTCTAACAAAATCGAATCAAGCTAGCCCAAAAAAAAAAAAGTTAATACTTTTTGCTTTTTAAATGCTTGTTTTATCATCTGATTTTAAAATAATAATTAAAATTTTGATGAACAAACAAAAAAAATTACAATACTGATTAAGACATTAAATAGTTATTGGTACCGATCTTAAATCGAGTTGAACTGGTTTATATTTTTCTTAAACCAATTTAGCTTCAACATGGCAAGGTTGTCAGGTTAGAGTGTGGAAACACCAAACATAAAATATGAATCGCCAAAAATCGCAAAATTTCAAAATACATACTTTAAAATTGAAGTTTATAGGTACCCTTATACGATAAACACAAATCATGGAATGTAAAAGAACATAGAATATAAGTTTATACTAACACTCATGTACAATGCTGGAAATATTGTAAGGTAGTATAAAAACAATGTAATTAGTAAGTAAGGATAATTTAAGATCAAATAAAGCTCAGTGTTAAAAAGACTGCCTTTGGTTACAACTGGCGACGAGGAAATAAATTAAAAAAAAAAGTAATAAGAACCATGGCGTATTTGGGCAGAACTCCAACCTACGATTTTAAAGAAAATGATTGGAATCTTTTTAAGATCCAAATCCAACAATTTTTCATCGCTAATAATTTGGAAGACGCAGCTGACGAAAAGAAGCGTAAAGCGGTGCTGTTAAGTGGTCTGAGTGAGAGAACGCTCCGTTTTCTTAAAGAAATCATGCATCCAAAAGCTCCTGAAGATGCCACCACAACGCACAATGAAATTATAACAGCGATGGAAGAACATTTCAAGCCATCGTTTTCAGTGTTCGCAGAGAGACGAAAATTTTATGAATCTGTGAAACACGACGATGAAACCTTACAAGAATGGGCAGCAAGGCTTAGAGCTTTGGCTGTAAATTGTTCTTTTGATACTCATCTGAACGTAGCGTTGAGAGACAGGTTTGGGATGGGTCTCAAAAAAGGCCCTGAGAAAGACAAACTATTCCTGGAGAAGGCGAGTGATCTGACGTTTCAAAAGGCGTTAGAAATGGCTTTGTCTGTTGAATGCGTAAAAAGGCAGTATGACGTCACTGTACAGGACATAAAAGAAGAACCAGCAAGCGTGTATAGTATCCAGAAGAAGAGCGGTAAAAACATGCAACGTAGCAGTAAAGGCGAAACGGTATCATCATCTCATCAATCAACATCAGCAAGCAGTGGTAAATCTGGTCGGTGCAACGTGTGTGGTTACACAAACCATAGTGAAGGTCAATGTAGATATAGAAACTATATTTGTAAAAATTGCAAGAAAAGGGGTCATTTAAAAAAAATGTGTCCCAAAAAATTTAATAGCAAATTTAACAAAGAGTGTAAATATGTAACTAATGACGACTATTTGTCTCTTTTTTATTGCAGTACCTACTAACTCTAGTTTTAGACCCATCACGGCTGATGTTATTGTGAACGGTAAAAACATGTGCATGCAGATCGATAGCGGATCGACAATTACAGCAATATCCGAGTTAGATTTTGAGAAACATTTTTCCAGCTGTCAATTGAAGAAAACGAGTGTGATGCTTCGTAATTATAACGGCGGTGCCATAACACCTCTTGGATTTTGTAATCTCAAGGTAATTTATGCCAATAAATGTAAAATGTTAGACATTCACGTGGTAAAAAACGGTGGCCCACCGATTCTTGGTAAAAATAGGATGTTCGCGTTTAACGTAGGCATTAAAGAAGTGAATTTCATAAATGTTAAAGACCAAGATTTAGCACATGTTTTATCCAAGTTTTTCGAAGTTTTTGATGGGAGGTTAGGCATGTACAACAAGAGACAAATCTCTTTACAAATCAAAAAGGGTGCTACTCCAAAGTTTTTTAAACCTCGTCGACTGCCTTTTCACATTAGGGAGAAGGTGGAGAGGGCATTAGATGATTTAGTCCGATTAGGAGTTTATGAGCGGGTTGATCATAGTGAGTGGGGGACGCCGATCGTCCCTATATTAAAAAAGAATGGTTCAGTTCGCATCTGCGGAGATTATAAGATGACTGTGAATCAAGTTATTGAGGGAGTGCAGCACCAGTTACCCACCATCGACGAAATTTTCGCGAAATTGCATGGAGGGA
This sequence comes from Dasysyrphus tricinctus, assembly GCA_963921185.1. Taxonomy (NCBI): domain Eukaryota; kingdom Metazoa; phylum Arthropoda; class Insecta; order Diptera; family Syrphidae; genus Dasysyrphus; species Dasysyrphus tricinctus. The sequence goes on along the minus strand of OY992530.1, from coordinate 273,157,787 downwards.
AGTCATTCACAAAAATCGATTTGTCATCTGCATACCAGCAGTTAGTTTTGGATGAGAAATCCAGAGATTTGACCACGATAAGTACAACTAAAGGGTTGTTAAGAAGTACAAGGTTAGTTTATGGCATTGCTCCAGCTGCTGCCATATTCCAGAAAGAGATGGAAAAATTGTTGATCGACTTAGAGGGAGTAGTAGTTTTTATGGACGACTTGCTCATAACAGCTGGTAACAAGGAAACGCATTTAAGAAGGTTAGCCGAAGTTTTAAAACGTTTAAAAAACGCGGGGCTTAAGGTAGTTAAGGACAAGTGCACCTTTTTTGTAGATTCGGTCAAGTATTTAGGGCATGTCATAGACAAGCAAGGGCTACATAAAGATCCAAAACGGGATGAAGATATAATGCAGCTTCCAAGTCCTAGCTCAGTGAAGGAACTGCAATCATTTCTTGGGATAATAAATTTTTACCGGAGTTTTATGCCAGATTTAGCATCTAAGGCCAGCGACCTTTACACATTTTTAAGAAACGATTGTAAGCTCGAATGGGGCGTTGGGCGTTGCCCAAGAAAATTCATTCACTGAGGTAAAGAAGTTTTTATCTTCGAATCAGGTGTTAGCTCATTATGATCCCAACTTGCCAGTTAAGCTCACTGTAGACGCTAGCCCAAGCAGTTTAGCAGCGGTGTTAGTTCATGCATATGAAAGTGGAATAGAACGACCAATTCGTTTTTCATCTCGGAAGCTATCCGATTCCGAAAAAAATTATGCGCAGGTGGAAAAGGAAGCACTCGCGATTGTGTTTGGTGTTAGGAAATTCCATCAATATTTATTCGCGAAAGAGTTTATTTTGCTGTCTGATAGTAAGCCACTCGTTTCAATTTTCGGTTCCAAAAAAGGCATACCACCGTCGTTGTCGGCAAATCGTCTTCAAAGGTATGCCCTTTTCCTTTCCGGCTATCAGTTTCAAACGCAATACGTAAATACGAAAAAGAATATTGCAGATTATTTTTCACGCACCCCCATAGATCCACCAGAAGAAGATACTACCGCTGATGACGTCTACGTGAATTATGTACAAGAAGTTGGTAACTTACCAATAAAGTTTGCGGACGTAGTAGCTGAAACTAGTAATGACAACGTGTTGACAAAAGTTATGGGATATATAAAAAACGGATGGCCTAAGCATGTGGAGGATGAAAATTTGAAAGCTTATTTGCTCAGAAGCTCAGAGTTATCGGTGGAAGCGGGTGGAGTTTTTTGGGGTTACAAATTAGTTATACCGGAGTCTCTTATGAAGCAGGTTTTGTTAGAGCTTCATCGGTCACATCTGGGTATAGTAAAAATGAAAGGATTAGCTAGAGGATATTGTTGGTGGCCTTCTTGGGATAAGGACTTGGAGAACATTGCTTAATCTTGCGAATCTTGTTTGTTATATCAGGATAACCCAATAAGGACGAAACTGATTCATTGGGGTTGGCCGGGTAAGGTTTGGGAGAGAATCCATTTAGATTTCATGGGCCCAATTTTCGACCGAAATTTTTTAATTATTGTTGACGCATATAGTAAATGGATCGAGTGCGTAGACATGGGTAAAAATATAACAAGTATTCATACTAAAGAAATTTTGCTTCAGATTTTTAGTAGATTCGGGTTACCTGAAACCATTGTTACCGACAATGGTCGTACATTCATTTCAAAGTTATTTCAAGATTTTTTAGAAGGTAACGGAATAAAGCATATTACCACACCGGTGGGCCACCCAGCAACAAACGGGCAGGCAGAGAATGGTGTCAGATTGATTAAAAGAGCACTCAAAAAGGCATTACACTCAAAGAAGCCAAGCGACAGAGACAGTTTGAATCACTGTTTGCAAACCTTTTTAATTGACTATAGAAAGTCCATTCACAGTACCACCGGCCGCGCTCCAGCTGAATTAGTATTTGGCAGGAATTTAAGAAGTAGGTTAGACTTATTAAATCCATTAAATGTAAATCAAAAGGAGAGAATTAAGGCTCTCCCAAACCAACGCGAAATATTCGCCGACGATGCGAAATCATTCACAATAATACAAAATATGAAAGATACACAATGCTCAACAACAACAAAAAAACGCTTTTGCGAATGATTCGCCATAATTTCGCGTTGGTTTGGGAGAACCTTTAAAAAGAAAACAAAATAATTTAAAAAAAAAGTTAATTGTATGCAAATGAAACAAAGAAAATATTATAAAGGAAATAATTCAAAAATATTTAGAAAAGAAGATGAAGTAGTTGTCAAAGATTTTTCAATAACAGGAAAAGTTTCTTGGATTAAAGCAATAATTGTAAAGGTTATCGGCAAACGTTATCTTTTAGTCAAAGTTAGAAAAGGAAATTGCGATGTAATTTGGAAGCGACATTTCAATCAAACAATGTTATTAAATGAATTTAAATATAAAGATACAAATAATTATATTCCGGAAATCTTAATTGATTCCAGTGCAAAAATGAAAATCAGTGAAAAAGAACATACAATCGGCAACGAAGAATCAGATAATTTAAATGTTGCAACACGTAAAACATCACGCAAGATCTATCCAGCAGATACTCGTTGGAATGGTCGTTTGAGAAATCGAGTGGAATAGAATCCTGATTTTCATTCGTGTACTGCGCAATTTAAGGGGGATGTTGAAGTGTATAGGTACCCTTATACGATAAACACAAATCATGGAATGTAAAAGAACATAGAATATAAGTTTATACTAACACTCATGTACAATACTGGAAATATTGTAAGGTTGTATATAAGAAAACAATGTAATTAGTAAGTAAGGATAATTTAAAATCAAATAAAGTTCAGTGTTAAAAAGACTGCCTTTGGTTTAAGACGTTACAAAAATCAATAAGCTAAAGCTTATTCAAAATTTATAAAAATGTTATAAAATGAATTTAGGAATGGGAAAGAAATTGATTTTTAGTTTTGGAGTGCGTTCAGACTTAGTACTTCGATGGCTCCATTTAGCAAAGAGAAATAAAATGCACAACTGGATCGCACGTACTTGCTGTTATGTTCAAGTTGCTTGGAACTTAAGAACTTTTAAAATACGCAAGTCATTACAGAAGAAATATATACAAAATATAAAAAAAGAATATAAAAAGCATTTAAATAGTTCTTTTAACTGTATAAACAACCATTTTATTGCTTGAAAAAAAAAAGAAATATATGCAAAAAAAAAAAAAAAATTAAAAATCGTTGGAGCGGTTTTATTAAAAACTTATTTTTATACATATTATATAATTTAAGTTATATTTTTAAAACAACATTTTGGGGTGCCAGTTTTGAGTATTTATTAATATCATCATCATCAAGTCCTGTAACCCCGATTGGGGCATAGGGCGCCAACAAATCGTTTCCATCCTTCACGGTCTGCAGATTGATATTTTAACTGTGGCCACGTCTTTCTCTGGGAGTCTGCTTCTGCTATAACTGGTGATTCTTGGTCTTCCAACCCGCCCTTCCATTCAAAGGACTGCTTTGCAATTTCATCGTTTGGTTTCCTTAGTGTGTGACGAATCCATTGCCATTTACGCTTTCTTATGTCATTTTATTAATATACATTTACGAAATTATTTTCAAAAAAATTCATAAACCCGTTTTCAAAATACTGAACTTTCAAAAAAAAAAGGATTTTAATATATTTTAAAAATCCAATTTTTTGTTGAATTATATAATTTAGAATTCTATTAATTATGGCCCCCACTGTATTACTAGAAGTTTTTGTTCTCTTCTTCATTGTACAGTACTTTTTTGTCAAGACGCATTATTATCAAACTGCTATCTAATAAAGTCTTTCAGTATCTCACAATCAACTCGCATAAGCTTTTTCATAACAGGTTATGGGCCCAGGCTTGCAAGTTTTTTTTTTCTGTTTTAAGATAACGTTCACAACTGATCTCGTCTAAAGTTTTTTTTTCACGTTTATAATTTTTTTGATCAACCTTTTTGTTTTTCATTTTTTTTACATTGATCTATTACTTTAAAATTATAATTTAATATGGACAGCGAGCTTATTAAATTAGAAAAGTTGCAAAATTTAGAGCAATGGCCATTGTGGAAGTTTCAAATGAAAGTTCTTATGAGGGCAGGTAACATTTGAGATGCGGTCACTGGAGTCTCAACACGGCCTACAGCGGCAAATGAGGTGGCCGTTTGGATGGGAAAAGACCACAGAGCACAGAAGATGATAGTTACGGCTATTGGACAGGAGCCGATGCTTCATATTATGAATTATGAAAAAATAGCTGAAATGTGGGCAAAATTGGAAAGTGTATACGAGCAAAAGTCGGAAACGAGTGTACATTTATTACAGCAGCAGTTTTTTAACTACAGTAAGGATGCTGAAGATTCCATTACTGTCCATATTTCTAAGCTTCAGAAGCTATCACAGCAAATAAAGGATTTGGGTGAGGAAATATCTGAAAATATGCTAATAACAAAAATCCTTATGACATTACCAGAAAGTATTGCCCATTTCTTTACGTCATGGGAGTCTACGTCCAAAGATGAACGTAATTTGAAAAATCTAACAGCGAGATTGTGCATGGAAGAGTCTAGATTAGGAGTGCATGGTGGAGGTGCTGTGTCAGGTACTTTCGTTGCTCGAAAGGGATTTAGTCGGAATATTGCTAGCAGTGGGAAGCGTGGAAAATGTTTTATATGCAAAAAGGCTGGGCATTGGAAAAACGAGTGTCCGCAAAAACGGGAAAGGCAGCAGAATAACACGACTGGGGACGCTTTTGTGGGTCAAACTGTGGTTTTTAATGCAGCAGATAAGGACAGCTGGTTTTTGGATTCTGGTGCAAGTGACCAAATGTGTTTTAGGCTAGACTGGTTTCACGATTATCAAAGCTTTCAGAAGCCTACGTTGATCAGAGTTGGTAATGGGGATATTATCAAGGCTTTGGGGAAAGGCAACGTTGAGGTTGAGGCGTTTGATGGTAAATTGTGGTTAAAGAAACAAATTTCAAATGTTCTTCACGTTCCAGACATAAAGCTAAACCTTTTTTCAACTATGTACCTAACTCTATTCTAAAAAAAGGTTTTCATATGACAGCTGATACCATTGGCGTAGGAAGGAATTTTTTCTAAGGTGGGCAACCAGTCTAAACTAAACCTAATCATTAAACAATTTTTCGGTGCAAATAATTCCTCAATAACTATGTACATATTTATTTGGGCTAGAAAAAAGAGTTAAACGGTCGTATTTGTAAACTTTGATAGCTGTTCTACTCCAAAAAAGTTCTTTAAGAACTTTGTTCACCCTTGTCCTAAAGTTATCTAACTTGGACAACGGCATCGGTTTTCTAATATTTGTCGAATTTTGCATTTTATTTAATTAAACAAAGCATATTTCCAACTATTAAGAACTTTTAGAAACTGTCTAACTACTCAACCTTCAAACACATTTAAATTCATTATTCGATTTGATTTTTTCTTAAAAAAATAGCTTGCCTTTTGAGTCATTTATTGAAAAGAGAAAATAAATTTTTCCACTTAAACTTTGATCGCATTTTGCAAAGATACTTCAAAATATGAATTTAAATACTAGACCGTTTAAAACAAATCAAAGCGGCATTTAATATTAAAAAAACTTGATTAAAAAATCTACCTGGGTATACAAATTATAATATTTCCAATAATCCTCGGTTTCGATATGGATGGCAAATCAAGTGTATTACTTTTGCCACAACTGTTGCTGGAAAGTACATTTGTTTTTCTTGACATCTCCCTTTTAATGCTCGTATAGGTTTTAAAGAAATCTTATACTTTTGTGAAAATTTTTCTATTTCGAACCAAATTTTAAAATCATTCCTTAATGTTTCAAATGTTTGGACTGTACTGTCTATAAAATGTAGGTACTGCCACAAAAAAGTGTATTTTGATCCAAATAAATGTCACCAAATTGCCCTAAAATCATCTTTCTCCGGAACAGTAAAAAAAAACTAAAAATTTCTGATTTTAGTGAGGTTTTTTAATTCATCCACATTATATTGTTCTCCATAAAACGCAGGCGATAGGTAGAAGCAACGCGGTTAAAATTTTATTTAACTCCAATTATTCGGTTTGCTTTGTCTGTTACAGAGCAAATAGTACGTTAAGCCTGAGTCGATGGCAAACGAGTTGATACATACCGAAACCGAACTGTAAGCTTTAATTTTAAACAAACCAAATCCAATAACGTTTCGGTTCATGTTCCAAATTTGTCAGATGTAGCGATTAATCGCCAAGCAGACGATTTGAAATTTCATTTGGTGGCATGAAAATCGATTTGGTGACATACACAATACGGGCAATATTTTTAGCGTTTGGTGATTCTATTTTTTTTAATAATTCAAATCTCTATATTTTTTCCAAGTTTTTACTTAAATTTAACATTCGTTTTATAATTTAATATTTCGCTAGATAGAGCCATCGTCGTACTAAATCTGAACGTACCCCAAAACTGAAAAACGATTTCTTTCTTATTCCTAAATTGATTTTAATAGATTTTTGAATTAGGTTATTTATAGAGTGGAAAATTTTGAAATTTCGCGACTTTTTGGCCCCAGTTGTGGATTGCAAGACTTTGATTTTTTGAATAGCTTTTAATGGAGCTTTCGACGCCTATACTTCTTTTTTTGCTATCGATCACACCCAAAATCTGCTGTGGGCTCTTAGTCTAAAAGTTCAAGCTAGCTCGGTTTGAGACTAATTTAAGCCGTTTCAACTAGGTTTGTGCTTGACTCGGTTTAATATACCGAATTGAGTTTTCCCGGACAGTGATGCAATGTTTAAATACAAACAAAATTAAGGTGAGCAAAAATTGCTTTTATGTGACGTGACGACCACCTGTTTCTGTAGGCAAAATTTAAATTTTGGTGTCTGAAATTTCATTCACAGTTGTTGTTCAATCTTGCTTCTTAGGTCGGTTGTAGAACCAGAAAAGTTTGTCGATTTTTCTAAGGTGGGCAGTTCATTTTTTAAGGTGGGCGCTGCCCACCTCTGCACCCCCCTTCCTACGCCTATGGCTGATACGAATAAATGTGAATTGCGATTGAAAGATAAGATTGTTGCGATTGAACGTCGTGAACCAAACAAGCTTTTCAAACTGGTTTTTCGTGTAATTTTTCCATTGGCAAGTGGTGTGGCAAACATGGTTCTTTCGTTGGAAACGTGGCATCAACGAAGCCTGTGTGTGAAGCCTGTGTTATCGGCAAACATCACAGAATGCCATTTAATGCCAGCTCAGAGCTCAAGTAGAGCCATAGCTCAAGGGGAGTTGATCCACACCGACTTATGCGGGGCTCACTTTAGGATTTGGGGTGGTCTCGAGGTTGGGTATATGCAACGTTTCTTTTGCATTTAAAGAATCTGAACCCGTGGGTGTTTTTTTAAAATGTTTGCTATCGCCCCGATCACATTTGGGCGATATTTCCTTATATTGCAGTGGTTTTTGGCAATTTTTCCTATTTTGGGTTTAATTTCCCATTTGGCTTTTAATTAACTAATTTGGGCATTTTCAAAGTAATTTCTTTATTTGTTGCTAGGTAACAAGTTAGTCGTAGCAGAAGAAAATATTTTTTTTTAATAAATGCTTAGAAAATGTTGATGGGTAGGTATATTTAAGCACCAGTGAAGCTTTGGAACCAAGGATAACATTCGCACTCTTGGCTAAAAATATTTTTAAATAATATTATGCAAGGAACATATTTTTGTTCGTTAGATCAAAATAGCTTTGATACTGAACCGTATGAAACACGATTATTTGAAAACTTTTAGGTGTAAGTGTCTGGTAGCTTGGGGAATATCTTGGATACTTTTAAAGCTGTATCTGTCAGCTGATATTAGGTTCCACTGTTGCAGGTGTTTGGCAGGGAAATATCTTAAAACAGTTGTCTATAGAGAAAAATATAAAAATTAGCTTTGATATTATAACGCGATTGAATGATTTTTTGACACCTCAAAAGGTGTCTGGCAGGCATTGGGTCCCCATGTATGTGTCTGGCAGCTTGGGAAATATCTTGAAACAGTTGCCCAAAGAACATATATAAAATTCAGCTCTGATAAAATAACATAATTTTCCATCATTTTATGCACTTTTAGCACTCAATACCTCCGCAATGCACCCGGGTTCAAGGTTCGTAGTATCCATTCGTTAATACCTACCATAGGGTTCATTCACAGAAAAAAATTCAGCTATGATAAAATGACGTATGTCTGGCGGCCCTGGGATCTTACTCTATTAAACGATTTGAAAATATTTAATTTTACTTTCATGAAAGTATATTGTTACAAAAATACTCTTAGGTAATGTTATTCTCTTAATAATCGCCCTACCCTAATTTAACCTTTTCACCACTATTTGGCAAATACTCCAGTATAGCCTTCCTATTATCATCGTGTCCTGTAACCCCGGTTGGGGCGTAGGGGCTCAACAAAACATCTCCATCCTTCACAGTCTGCAGCAAGGTATTTAACTGTGGCCACGTCTTTCTTTGGGATTCTGCTTCTGCTAGGACAGTTGATTTCCATGTTGTTCTTGATCTTTCAACCCGCCGCCGCCGAGCACGTTTAGGAATTCCATTCAATGTGACCAATCCAACATCATTTACGCTTTCTTATGTCGACGTCCAGCCGCTCTTGACTTATCCTGCGCCACAATTCCTCGTATGATATTATTTGTGGACAGCGAAGAATTGTGGATGTGGCGAAGACAGTGATTCACAAAAGCCTGCAATTTGCTCGAAATGGTAGACGTAACTTTCTAGGTTTCACAAGCATATAACAGCACGGATTTGAAATTGGATTCGAAGAATCTTAACTTAGTGCGTAAGGAGATTTGACTGGATTTCCAAATTGAACAGAGTACCGGAGGCAGCACTAGCTTCATTAATTCTACTTCCGTACCACCGTTTGCGTTTGCAGAAACAATACTGCCAAACTGTTCGACTTCTTCCACTGGCGTCTCTTGTAGAAAAATACACTGCTGGGTGGAGCGGCTTGTGAGCATTTTTTGTCTTTTTGATGTTTATTCTTAGACCACTTGACTCTCCCTTCACTTGTAGTGTTTGGCACATCCCGTTCAGCCCACTGATGTTATTTGCCAAGAGATATATATCGTCGTCATAGTCTCAATGACTAAGCCATTCAAACATTCTCCATCGGCCCTACCTCTCCGCTGTTCTAAAGCTGGCCATCAAAACATCATCTAACGCCTGTCTCACACCCTGTCACACTTCGAAAGAGTCGGATAGCTGCTCATTGTGTAAAACAAAACATCTTGGGTTGTTATAAGTCTCTCTTATAATGGCAACAATTTTTGGGGGAATTCCCCTACCAAGAAGTGATCTCCATAATACATTCACGGTTGACTCGGTCAAAGGTCTTCTCAAAATCCATGAACATGAGGTAAAGCGGTTATTGAAACTCCGCAGACTGCTTAAAAACGATACGCAGAGTGTTGATATGGTCGACACACGACCGCCCACTGCCGAAACCAGCTTGATGGCTCTTGAGCAGCGTTTCCCAAAGTGTGTTCCGCGGAACCCTGGGGTTCCGCGGGAGAGTTTTCAGGGTTCCACAAATTTCTTGAAGTACAAACAGTAAAATACAAACAATAAAAAATAATAATACAAATTGAAAATTTCCACAAAAAAAATTTGAACAACTTTTTTTTTTTTAAAGTTAATATTTTTTAATCGAAGTGTGAACTTCAAGGTCATAAACTGTTTCATGAGTTAGCACATCATTAATTGGGGAAAATGTATTGATGCAGCGGCGGAGCCGCAGCAATGGTGGGAAAGGTTAAAGGGGTTGTTTCAAATATTAAAAACTTTGCTCCTAGAAGTACCAGCAGTCGTTGTATTTTCCATAGTTATGCACTTGTTATCAAAAGAAGGCCAACTGATTTAAAAAAAGGTCTCGGTGAAGCTGTGAAAATAGTAAATTTTGTAAAGAGTCGTCCTCTCCAAACATTTTCGAGAAGATCAACGAAACTGCTACAGCTCTGCAGAAAAATCTATAACAGTATTTTTTGCGAGAGACAAACTGGCATCTTTGAAAAGAAAAAATAATTTTTTAAATCTTTTGATTCGAATATCTCAAAAACATGACGTGATAGAACAATTTCAAGGCCAGATTCGAACTCAACGCGTCAAAGACCATCAGAAAAGTATATCTCGGTTCATGTTACAGACAAAAGTTCAAATTTTGTCACAGAAAGTAATTTCTTAGCGCTTTCCAGTGGATTTTCGAAAACAGTAAAAATACGTCAAATTTTGACTAGCACTTGAGTCCAAATGGGTTGTCACAGAAAAAACCTTAAATAGAGATTTATTGGAAATTGTGTATACTTTCAATGGTACTTTTATATGTAATTTGCGAATAGTTGGTAGTTTTCAAGCCATTCGTGAAAAACTCCCAAGAAATGCATTTTTGCATAATTTTTTGCGTTTTTCACAATGTTGCGTCACGAAATTTTGTTGGCAAAACTCAGATTCGGATTCAGCACCCCCGAAAACATAAAGGAGCGAACAAATCAAAACTATCCCACAATTTGCATGGTAAAAATATGACTCGACTATCTCATACGACAAAAGAACAATTTAGAGTTTTTTTTTTCCAGTTTTACATGAATTCATGCTTGAACTCAGAGCAGATATTAACAGTGTTATTGCTCTCCATTTGGTTAGTCTCGAAAGATCCATGCTGGATTACTTTCCAGATACAAATACTGACATCGAGTGGGTACAAAATCCATTACTAATGAGAACCATGAAGCCTATGGCCCTGAGTCACGGCCGTATCCAGGCCTACGTTAGGGTGAGCTCAGCTTACCCAAAAATATGTTCAGCTCACCCAAAAAAATTCAGAGATATTTTAAGATTTTCCAAATTTTAATTTTGAGCCAAAGTATATGAATGCAAAATACCAATCTTTCCATTTTATTCCGAACACTTTGATTTCTTCGTCAGTAAACCAGGACTCCCCAGTTCATTGCTCTATTTGAGTTCTTCTGTGCTCATGTTGTCAGTCACTTGATCTGTTATTTTTAATTCAAAAGTGTGCTCCGATTATGGACAATTATGGAATACACAAACCACATATGTATACATAAATTCAACAATAGCCTTTTAGATTTTAAACTCATTGATTTCCCCTTGTGTTCATAGCTTAAACTAAAAAGGACTTTTAGAATCTGTTGACGTTTCTTAAGAACTGTCAGATATAGAACTGTAAAGCGAAAATAAAAGTAGGTTTTTTATCTTACGACATTTTTGAATGGCAATCAGGAAGACCGATCGATACGTGTACGATTTTATTTTCGATTCTGAAATCAGATCCAAAAGCATTTTTCTTCTTTTCAGCGCAAGAACTATCATTGTGGCAACGAAAAGGCCATTAGATGAAGTTTAAGTTAAATTTTGACACTAGGCGTGTTCAGGAAAATGAGATCTCCGACGGCTCAGTGTCAAAAACTGAGCAAGCGAATCCAATATTTTCTTTTCTCAGTTGTTTGACAGCAAAATTTCTGGGGACCTGTTCACGAGACTGAGATTGCTGAGGACTATGAGATCTCATTTTTCTGAACTCGCCTATTATATTTTTAATTTTATTTTCAAAAAATTTTGCTGTTTATATTAAATCAACTTGAAATATTAAAATTCCACATTAAAGATTCGAACAACTGAGGATTCTATAAGTCTATTGAGTATATTCAGAAATGCTTCAACGCTCTTTTCAGTAAGCACCAAGCAATCACTATATGAACATTTCTACCTTTTAACGGGAGATACACATACTAGTTATACATATATATGTAGGTACCTTATACCTATTGTTTTTGTAAAAAAGTTATTTTTTGTAGACATCATGATTTCCATTAAAAAAAATGTGAGCTCACCCAAAACAACCGTCAGCTCACCCATACGTTTGATCCTGACTACGGCCGTGCCCTGAGTATACAGGAATACGAATCCCTGATAGATCTGCAGAGCTCCTCTTCATCAAAATTTGTATTTGATTCTGTATCATTAAACGAATTTTAACGTACCACTGGCGCTGTGAAATAGGCTTTTCAGCGTATACTTACACAAAAACTAAATACAGATCGAGGCTGGACGCTGCCCCAGATATACGAATACAACTTTCGGACGTAGAAGTTCATTTAAAAACCATTATTATAAATCAAACAATGAAACAGATTCATTCTTCACACTAAATAAAAATTGATTTTGAAATGTGTTGTTTTTCATTTTTTGCTATTGTGAGAATGGGGTTCCGAAATATTTTTGGGCATCGTTTAGGGTTCCACAGCCTAAAAAGTTTGGGAACCGCTGCTCTTGAGTCCTGAGTGTGGACTCGATTCTAAACTTTATCCGCTTGAGAATGGTGGTTGTCATTAGTTTGAAACGGACAACTGTAATACCTTATACCTCGCCTTGAAATCCTTAAGGGCACCTTTCTTTGGCAACATAACAATCCCACCATCCTTCCAGTCGCTGGGATAGATTTTGTTTTCCCACACAGTTTGTCACGCTTCCTACTAGACCGCAATCTTGGTCTGACACGTCCTATGATATACATTATGCAAAAGAGAACAAAGCCTTAAAATCAGTCTATTCATTAATTAATTCAACACACGTGATTAAAATACTTGTTTCCATACAGTTTTCTTTTTCTCGTTAATTACGCTTATTTCACTAAACAAATAATCAAACTTTTTGCTAAGAAAATAAAATGCACGACTGGATCGCACGTACTTGCTCTTATGTTCAAGTTGTGTGGGGCTTAAGAACTTGAACAAATATTTAAGTAATTATAGAAAAAGTATAAAAAGCATTTAAATCGTTCTTTTAATTGTATAAGCAGCCTGATAAATAACTTAGAGCTAAAAAAAAAGTATGCCATTTGATTACTTGAAAAAATATGTATATATGCAAAAAAAAAATTAAAAATCGTTGGAGCCGTTTTCTTAAAAATTAATTTTTTATATATAAAAATTTTGTCACATTTTTCAAAAAAAAATTTGGTATGCCAATTTTGAGTTTATATTAATATACATTTAAAACTGAAATTTCAAAATAATTCATCAACCCGTTTTTGAAATATTGAATTTTGAAAAAAAAAATTTGAATCTTTTTTTAAAAATCCAAAATTTATTTTTTCAAAAATTTTGGAATGCAATATTATTTATATTCTAACAAAGCTCTTGTGCCTTCTACCTAAGCGTCGAACTTGTCGAGTTGTAGAAGCTGAGTAAGGTCAATGATTCTCGAGATAACCTCTCCAGATGAGTCCTGAAACCAAAGGGCGCTCCCCAAAACTCCTTCCTCCCTCCCTCCCTCACCCCTCCCCCTCGGCGGTACGGCGAGATGCTGTCCAACGTGTTTCCCCCCCCCACCTGAGGTACGGCGGTGATGCTGTACGACACTCCCTTCTCGGCGGTACGGCGATGATGCTGTCCAATGAGTTACCTCCCTCGTAGGTACGGCGATGAAGCTGTCCGACGATTCCTATCATATAATTCCTTTCTAGGCGGTACGGCGATGATGCTGTCTGTCGTCTCCTTTTCCCTCACCGGTACGGCGAAAAAGCTGTTCGGTGTTCCTTCCCTCATTCCTTCTCGGCAGAACGGCGATGAGGCTGTCTGTTGCTCCCCACATCATCATATCCTTCCTCTCCCCAAATCTCCTATATTGGGCTGGATCAAGGTGTTATACGACCCGTGCCGATGATCAGCCTGGCTGAGGGCCCAATTCAAATACTAGCTCAGTCGCTAACGGAGTATTCGGACAGATGGCAATCTTCGAATTAACTAGCCTTCTCTGCATATACGGATCTCTGTGCAGAGTGACCACCCCTTCTCCGATACTCGTGGGAATCAAATGAATTTGTCAAATGATGTTAGTGGTAAGTCCGGTTCTTCTTCAAGTTCGGCCGGCAGTGCGACTGTAAAGTCGTCTGCTGTACCTCCTGTCTTGCCTGTTGGTGGCGAAACCGTGAGAAATCATGGTCTAGTTGCTGGCAACAAGAACAGTGAGAGTAAGGTAGAAATACCCAATTTCAGTGGTGGAGGGATCGTGAAGCATGGCCCTTCCACCACTACGGAGAGTAAACCTCCCCAAACTTCGCACCCTCACTTTAGTGGTGGAAGGATCGTGAAGCATGGCCCTTCCACCTCTAACGTGAGTGTAGCTCACACGGGTCCCAGTGGGGATAGGCGTAAGCTTACACCTGGTGGGTCCTTTTACAAGGATAAGCGGAATGCTGAGAGGATCCTGAAGATCTTTGGTGCGAGACCGAAGGTTGGAGGTGACTCAAAGCATGATGCGAAAGTAAGGTGGGCTAAGAGCTTCTTAGCTAAACACCAGACCAGCGGCGACTCCACGTCAAAGCGACAACGGTCTATTGAAGGTACCATGCCTTACGCTAAACGAACAAAAGTGCAAAACACCAGCACTCCCCTCAAACCCCCGATCAAATCTTTTAGAGATATTCTAAAAGATAAAATCGTAGTTGCGGTTATTGATAGAAGTGATATAGATGGTACGATATCCTCTGATCATTGGCAGATGGTGAAATTGAAGCTCTCGGCTGGCTTCTTAAGTCTTATGAGGGACAACCCGGGACCACCTCCAATCACTAGTGATGGCGGTTGGCACCAGGGCCATGTCAAGCTCATCGCCTGCGATGATCAGAGATCGTGCGATCTCTATAAGCTGGCTATCAGCAGGATAGGAGAAGTCTGGCCAGGTGCGAAGCTTGAGGTAATTGCTAAGGAGGACATCCCTTGCAGGCCAAGAGCACGTACCTGGATCCCGGCTGAACCCTCCTGTATGGATGAAATACTCCAGATAATCCAGCTTTCGAATCCATCCCTTCCTACTCACAACTGGAAAGTCGCGAAACTGGAGGAACAAAAAGGCCTTTACAGAGGCGCAATTATTGTGATTAATAAAGAATCCCTTGTTCCTCTGGCGCAGACTAAAGGTGTGATTAGGTTCGGGTTTGAGACTATGAACCTTAGGGTCTATAAAAAAGATGAGGTAGATGCAGCTTGCGCTCCTCCACACCCCCAAGAAGACGAAGCTGTGGTCGGGGACCCTGGTGTGTCCATCACCTTCCCGTGTTTGGAAGATGATGCATCCAGGGCATCTTCGGCTCCAGTGGAGTCCTCTCCTAACGTCGACAGCCTTTCCGACATGGAAACTGAAGACTATTTAAACAGTGTTCTTTTAAGTGAGGACGAGCTTTTAAGTTCGTCCTCTGACTTGGAAGAACCTGATAATACCGTGGTGGAGGCTGATCTGCCTAATTGTAGCCAAAATGCTGCAGTTAGTTCAGATTAACCTCCAACACTCCATCAAGGCGTCAGCCTCACTTCTTCTCCGAATATCCAGCAACGGAGAGGATATCGTCCTGATCCAAGAACCTTGGATTGTGAAATCCATCGTAAAGGGACTCAGGACTCCTGGATACTACCTACTGTATGCGTCCGGTAAAGGTGAACCTAGATCCTGCATACTAGTAAAAAGTAGCATTAATGTATATTTACTACCTAATTTCAGCGATCGAGATATTACGGCTGCAAGACTGGAGACGACCAAAGGCACACTTTGGATAGCATCGGCATATCTCGGCCATGACCACCTTGGCCCTCTCCCAGGTAAAACCCTGGAGAATTTTATCGCTGAAGCAGAAAGGCGAAATATCAGCCTCATTATTGGGAGTGATGTCAATGCCCATCACACAGTATGGGGTAGTACTGATATTAACGATAGAGGTGAGTCTCTTTTCGATTTTATCCTAAATACTAACCTTATAGTAAGTAACGTAGGCAATGAACCAACTTTCGTTACCAGAAACAGACATGAAGTTTTAGACTTAACTCTTGTCTCCGACAACATCTATCAGATGATTTTAAACTGGAAAGTTTCTAGTGATCACTCGTTCTCTGATCATAGATACATTCTATTCAGCTTGAACGATGAACCTCCTGGCCAGCTAACTTTTCGTAATCATAGGAAAACAGACTGGCCTAAGTACAGAGAAACACTTAAGAGACTTATTAAACCTGACATTTTAAGTGTCCCATCCAACAAAAACGATCTTGACAGCAAAGTCAATGATCTTACTTTAGCCCTAAACAAATCATTAGAAACCTCCTGTCCTCTTATTCTAATAAGAGGTAAAAGGAAGCCACATTGGTGGACTTCGGGGCTCGAACCGCTCAGAAAAAACTGTAGGAAACTTTTCAATCGAGCTAAAAGTACTAGAGTAATGTCCGATTGGGATTCCTATAAAGAATCACTAAAATTATATAAAAAAGAATTGAGGAAAACCAAACGATCTTCTTGGAGGACATTCTGTGGCAATATAGAAGAAGCCTCAGAAGCATCAAGATTAAGAAAAATCTTCTCCACAAATCCAGTTATGCCTAGCTGCCTTCAAAATGCTGATGGCTCCTGGACCAACTCTTGCGAAGAATCGCTCAATTTGCTACTGGATACTCATTTTCCAGGCAGCTCACAGACTGTTAATAGCACTGCCCTTTACAGGACAAGCGAAAAACTAACATTTCCACAAGGTCTAATTACAAGGGAAAAATTACAATGGGCACTCAATAGCTTCAAACCATACAAGTCGGCGGGGCCAGATGGCATCATTCCGGCTGAACTACAGATGAATTCAGAAGTAATTCTGCCGATTCTGGAAGTCATCTTCAATGGTTGCTTAAATCTGGTCCATATTCCGCTTCTATGGAGAGAAGTCAAAGTTGTGTTTATACCCAAAGCCGGTAAATGTTCCCACGTAAACCCTAAAGATTTACGACCTATTAGCCTATCATCTTTCCTTCTAAAAACTTTTGAACGACTGATTGATATCGAACTAAGGTCAAGCATTGATACGAGACTACTGTCTACAGCTCAACATGCCTATTGCAAAGGGAAGTCAGTGGAGACAGCTCTCCACACACTAGTTCGTACCATCGAATATTCCCTCCATTATAAAGAATATACAATGGTTGCCTTCCTAGATATAGAAGGTGCTTTTAATAACGTTGATACATCTGCAATCACATCTGCACTGGCTTCTCTGAATGTGGATGGGTCGCTTGGTGAACTGATTAATCAGATGCTTACAAGCAGGGTTATCAATTCAAAACTGGGCGGCTTTTCGGCAAGAAGATCTGTCAGTAGAGGTACACCGCAAGGCGGGGTGCTTTCTCCCCTTCTTTGGAATTTGGTAGTTAATGAACTGCTGAATACCTTAGAGGCAGAGAGCTACAGAGTGATTGCCTATGCGGATGACGTTGCTATAGCAGTATCAGGAAAACATCCTAACATTTTAAGAGATCTTTTACAAAACGCTCTAAACAAGCTAACACGATGGGCAGATCGATGCGGACTTGGAGTTAACCCCCATAAAACAGATCTTGTCCTCTTCTCCAGGAAATACAAAATTCCGCAAACAGACCCCCCTATTATTAATGGTGTTCCACTAAAATTCTCAGACGAAGCTAAATACTTGGGTCTCATCTTAGATAAGAAGTTAAGTTGGAAACCTAACATACAAGAAAGAGTGAAAAAAGCCACAGTGGCACTTTTCTCCTGCAAAAAAGCCGTAGGTAGTAAATGGGGCCTCCAACCTCGAATCACTCACTGGCTATACATTTCGGTAATTAGACCGATTCTAACTTACGGCGTGGCAGTATGGTGGACTGCCTTGGATAAAGCGACACATCGCGACAAACTAAGCAAAGTCCAAAGAACAGCATGTCTATGTACTACTGGAGCACTTCGGTCGACTCCTTCCGCTGCATTAGACACTCTTCTCCATCTGACACCTCTCGATATTTTCAGCAAACAAACGGCTGCGAGCACAGCCATTCGCCTCAAAGCCTCTTCACAGTGGATCAATAATGAGATTGGTCACTCCGCTATTCTGAATTCATTCGGAACACTTCCTAGTAACACTGACTACACAATCCCACTATTGAATTTCGATAAAAATTTTGAAGTGACCATACCTTCCAGATCCACCTGGGAGGATGTGGAATTCTTAGAAGATCAATCAATTCACTTCTACACTGACGGATCGAAGACCAAAGATGGGGTTGGTGGGGGAGTGTACTCTGAAAGACTAAATTTAAGTCTCTCATTCCGTCTCCCTAATCACTGTAGCGTATTCCAGGCGGAACTTCTAGCGATAAAAGAAGTACTGTCTTGGCTCAAAGAAAACGTGATATCATGCTCGGATATCCGCATCTTCTCTGATAGTCAAGCCGCCATTAAATCCCTGGACTCTGTCCGTACAAACTCTAGAACAGCCCTCAACTGTCGATCATCTCTGTTGGAGATGGCGCAACAGTTTAATATTCACCTTTGTTGGGTGCCGGGTCATAGGGACATTCCAGGTAATTGTAAAGCTGATGAACTCGCTAGAAGTGGAACATTACTACCCATTTTACCTGAAAAGGTAAACATTGGTATACCCATCGCTACGTGTAAATTTTTACTGAAGCAAGATGCGTTGAAGAGAACAAACACAAGGTGGGAAAACATCACTACTTGTTTGGCGACAAAAAAGTATGGCCAAACCTTGACCTGAAACGCTCCAAGTGTTTAATATCTCTAAATAGAATGCATATTAGCTCTATTGTAGGTGTCATAACAGGACACTGTTTAATAGGCAGGCACGCAGCGCGGCTTGGCGTACCTTCAAACGATTTCTGCAGAAGCTGCATGGACGAGGAGGAAGAGGAAACGATTCTTCACCTTCTCTGCACATGCCCTGCTCTTTCCCTCAGACGTAGGCTCCATTTAGGAGTTTACTTCTTTAACGATTCTAGTGATCTGGCAAACACAGACATTTATAGTCTCACACGCTTCGTCAGGACCTCAAAGTGGTTTTAGCGAGTAAGGAAAGAGTTTTTAAGATTCATGTGGTATCACAACGGACCAATTTTGGTCTAAGTGTGTCAGTACTTAGTATTGACAGCCACTTCTACCTAACCTAACCTAAAGCTCTTGTGCAAAAACTTTCATTGAAATCGGATGAGCGGTTAATGAGAAAATCAAAAATCGAAAAAACCGTTATATGGCAGGTACCGTTAATAAATGTTTTTGGTGATTTTTTTTCTTATTAGAAGGTACATCATATCTACAGTAATACACTGATTTTTTTTTATCAAAATCGTTGGAGCCGTTTTTGAGATAAATAAGCTTTTCCTTAACGGTTGTATGGCAAGTACCGTTAGTTTTTGAGCTAAAAAAAAAATTTCAATTTCCCCTCTGGAGAGTTACAAAAAAACCTTAAGTTCAAAATTTGAAGAAAATCGCTTCAGTGGTTTAGGCTGTAGGTTGAGGTACGGACAGACAGACAGACAGACAGACAGACAGACAGACAGACAGACAGACAGACAGAATTGTGCCACCCACTTTTTTCGTGTTCTCTATCATCGTAATGTTATGTTTGATTGTTATCTCGAAATTTTTTTTTTGCACGAATCCAAAACTTGCCCTATAGTACCTATATCGCAAGTAAAAATTAATGAGGACAATTGTTAGATTTATACGTTAGAGATTATATGTAGAATCGTATTCTTAATATTGAAGTCATTAATTATTACAGCTAATGATTTGAAGGAACCAAGAATGATGTTTCTACTCGAAGGAACTAAGGATAACCCCAATTACCAACCCAATAAAATTATTCTTTAATAATGCCAAAAAAAAAAAATATTTTTTCAACGAGGCTTACCATTCTTAGATCGAAAGTTATACCCACTTTATTCTAACAAAATCGAATCAAGCTAGCCCAACAAAAAAAAAAAAGTTAATACTTTTTACTTTTTAAGTGCAGGTTCAATTTTAATTGATTTTTCCCTAGATGCTTATTTTATCATTTTATTTTAAAATAAAAATAAAGATTTTGATGAACAAACAAAAAAATTACAATACTGATTAAGACATTAAATAGTTATTGGTACCGATCTTAAATCGAGTTGAACTGGTTTATATTTTTCTTAAACCAATTTAGCTGCAACATGGCAAGGTTGTCAGGTTAGAAAGTGGAAACACCAAACGTAAAATATGAATCGCCAAAAATAGCAAAATTTCAGAATATTCAAAAATCAATAAGTGAATTTAAAACTGATAAAAATGTTATAAAATTAATTTAGGAATGGGAAAGAAATCGATTATTAGTTTTGGAGTACGTTCAGACTTAGTACTTCGATGGCTCCATTTAGCAAAGAGAAAAAATGCACGACTGGATCGCAAGTACTTGATCTTATGTTCAAGTTGCTTGGAACTTAAGAACTTTTAAAATAGGCAAGTCATTACAGAACAAATATATACAAAATATAAAAAAAGAATATAAAAAAATATATGAAAAGTATTTAAACAGTTCTTTAAATTGTATAAACAACTAGTAAAATAGCTTAGTGCTCAAAACCGAGTATGCCATTTTATTGCTTGAAAAAAAGGAATATAATGCAAACAAAAAAAAAATTAAAAATCGTTGGAGCGGTTTTATTAAAAACTAATTTTTATACATACATATATAATTTTAGTTATATTTTTAAAACAATATTTTGGGGTGCCAGTTTTGAGTATTTGTTAATATTCATTTACGAAACTATTTTCAAAAAAATTCATCAACCCGTTTTCAAAATATGTATTGAATTTTCAAAAAAAAACAATTTTAATATATTTAAAAAAATCCATTTTTTTTTTCAAAATTTTGATATGCAATATTATTGTCATTTTAAAGGAGCTTTTGTATAAAAAAAATGATTGAAATACATACATATGTGGAGCCGTTAAAGAGAAAACCGTTATATGGCAGGTACCTTTAATAACAGTTTTTGAACATTTTTTTGTATACCAAAAAGTATACCATATAAATACAATAATACTCTGATTTAACTTGTGATATAGGTTCTATAAGGCAAGTTTTGGATTCGTGCAAAAAAAAAAAAATTGAGATAACAATCTAACATGATATAACGATGATAGAGAACACCAAAAAAGTGGGTGGCACAATTCTGTCTGTCTTTTCGTCTACAGCCTAAACGGCTCAATCGATTTTCTTCAAACTTGGTACATAGTGATTTTTGGTGATTATGCCCACACATTTTTTTTTAATTTATTTTTAGAACTAAAAATAACGGTACTTGTCATACAACCTTTTTAAGCAATTTTACATGATCGTATTTTTCTCAAAAACGGCTTGACAACTTTTCTTAAAAAAAATTCAATACATTTATTTCAGTAAAGGCTTCCTTTGGGTGGAAAACCGTTTTTCAAAAATGGTTATTAATGGTACCTCCCAAAGAACCATTTGTTTAATTTTTGATTTTATTCAAAACGGTATAACCGATTTCAATTATTTTTTGTATACAGAAGCTTCCAAAAAAATATAAATGGTTTTGTGTACCAAGATTTTTGAAAAATATTTTTTGGGTTTTTAAAAAAAGTTTCAAAACTTTTTTTTTGAAAATCAAATATTTCGGAAAAGATATTATCGATTTTTTTGAAACTCGATATTTAAGAGTTTTTTAGTACTCTCAAAATTACATTTATGAAAAAATAACGGTACCTTCCATACAAAAGTTAAAAACCCGCAAAGGAAAATATTTTTTTGCTTAAAAACGACTCCTACGATTTTGATTAAACTTTTTTCCTATACTACAATTAGTACGATCTACTACCAAAAATTATAAAATTTTACACTTAGCAGTTATTAATAGTACCTGTCATAGAACGTATTTTTTTATTCTGAATTTTCTCGTTATCGGCTGAACGGATTTAGATGTATTTTTTTATATACAAATTTCATATAAGATTGAATAATATTACATATCAAAATTAAAAAAAAAGTTTTTGGATTTAAAAAAAAGTTTCAATTTTTTTTTTTGAAAATTCGATATCTCAAAAACGGGTTGACATTTTTTTTTTTCAAATTTTGTTTTTATATACACATCAATACATACTTAAGATTTGAATACCATAATTTGTTCTCAAAAATGTTTTAAGAATTTATATATAAAAATTATTTTTTTTAAAAACCGCTCCAACGATTAAAAATTTTTTTTCCCATACAATCATATTCAATCAAGAATTAAGATGGCATTCTTTTTTTTCACCTCAAACTGTCACAGGAGTTGTTTTTAGCCAATTTAAATGTCGTATTTCATACTTCTCTACATTTTTCTCTCATAACTTCCATGTTTTTATATACAATTTACTTAAACCCGCAGTGTCTTGAACATAAGAGCAAGTTCGTGCGACCCAGTTGTGCATTTTATTTTTATCAAAATCGTTGGAGCCGTGTTCGAGATAAATTAGCTTTTTCTAATCGGTTGTATGGTAAGTATCGTTATTTTTGGAATTACAAAAAATGCAATTTCCCCGCTGCAGAGTCACAAAAAAAACCTTAAGTTAAAAATTTCAGTAGTTTAGGGTGTATTTGAGGTTGAGAATTGTGCCACCCACTTTTTTCGTGTTCTCAATCATCGCAATGTCATGTTTGATTGTTATCACAAAAAATTTTTTTTGCACGAATCCAAAACTTGCCATGGCATATAGTAGATAGTAAAAGAAGAGTTCAAGTACAGTTTCTTTCTGTCTCAATATGAAAAATGCACAATTAAAATTTGTGTTCACTATTTTATTGGTTTTATAAAATCTTTATAAAAAAAAAATCTATTATAAAAAATGACATTTCTTGGAGTAATTCTATTAGCCTGGAGTATCATTATTGGTTGTTTTTCATGATATAATGTAATATGGCAGTAAAACTTCAAAGCCTCTCCAGATATTATTTTGCATTATTTTCTTACTTTATAATTTTTAAATTTTTGTTGTATGCTTAGGAAATGGTTTTTTTAACCTTGCAGTTGGCAGTTGGCAGCAACTATTTATTTTCATTAATTATTATTTGGCTTTAGTAATTCAGTAATTTAAGTAATAACACAACATCCTATGAAAAAGGTTGTTCTTATTAGAGTTCCCAACTATTATTGAAACAAAAGGAGAACACTTTTTTTTAAGAAAAGGAAAAAAAAGAAGTATAATAATTTTAACAGTTCATTTAAGCATACAAAATTAAATAATAAATAAAAAACATGGCATGTCATACCTTAAAAACCTATTCCAATTAATTAATCAAAATTTTGTTCTAAAAAATATAAGCACGATTTTTCACTTTTACTGCCAAAAACTGAGACAAACATATTTTGGATTCACTTGTTCAATTGACTTTGACACTCCCCTATCGTAATGACGTAGGAACACTACTGAGTGCTCTGAAATATAAACTGGCTAACCATCACCATGCTTGAACTTAAAAGTGATGAAAATTTTGACAGCGTTATGCTATGTTTCCACCAAAGGTTTATCTCAGATTAGATTTAATAAATCTTTTTGGTGTTTCTACCGCACAAAAAGATTTAAAAAAGATTAAATTTGACAGCGCATTCAAGAATGGAAATGGCATTCCAATTTTTCTTATGAAGTGCGAATGAGACAGAATGTTTGATTCGTGTGAAACAATGAAGAACTGAATGCGAGTCTCGAATGAATCGTTCAGCACTATGTAAAAATAGGTTAGTTCGATTTGTAAAACTATTTGTCCTAGGAAGATTTAACAAGATTAATTTCTAATCTTCAAGATTTACGAAATAAATTTGTATGGTAAATCTACGAGATTTAAAGGAGATTTAAGGTTAATCTCATTAAATCTCAGATTAGCGCTAGGTGGAAATGTAGCATTAGTTGTATGTCTTGTATAAGAAACACGCATTTTTATTGGAAAATTATGATTTTTGCCACTTGTAAATTACGTTGGGCATTTACAGGTATTGGATACCTGCATTGACGTTTGAGGGATATAATTTAAAAAAAAACTTTTTTTTTTTCCACTTTTGAGGACTAGGAATAAAACAAAGAAATAGTTAATAGCCGCTAGATTGATATAAGCGATTATATTAGTTGGTTAAAATAAAAGTTTGGAATGAACTTTATGCAGGTTTGTTTTAAGAATTCGAATTGGAATACCTGACTTTTGATTCAACCTGCCAATAATTGAACAGTATAAGACTAAACGCCGAATAGAATACTGTAGTTTTGAAAACAAATTTCACATGCCAAGAAGTATAGGAAATTATTAGTTTGTATGAATTTTAGATAAGCACGTATCTACATAATTGGCCTTCTTAAGAACATTTTTTCATACTTAACTCATTTTTGAAAAAAAAAACTGAAATAGAAGTGTTTTGAAATTGTACACCTCATTTATTATTATGTATTATGTGAAATTTTCATCTTGTTTTACGTTAAAACTAAAAGATTGAAACTTACAGCCCTATTCTGGCGTTGTGAGGACTCACAAGCACAAGTCACAAGCTCTTGTGAGGTATTCCTTCTGAGGTTTGTTGTGATTCGATAACATTTTCGGTATTATGGGAAAATCCTCACAAGAAACTCACCACGGTGAATGGGCACATTCAACCATGTAAATTTTCTTGATTTCTAGATTTCTTTGGCTCTGATTGGCTGACTGTCATACGAAGATAGATGAGCAATGTTCTAGATTTATGTTGAACGCACCTATTTATTATGAAGAAAGAAACATGATTTGTTTGATTTTTTTTCTAATAAATTAGCATAATTATGCAAGAATGTGTATTTTTCATTCATTGATTTTAGTAAAGGAGAAAGTAATAAAGAAAAAAACAAAAACAATTTTGTAAATTTCGTAGTTTTCGAAATAACAAGTGTTACTTTTTAGTTTTGACCTCCTCCGAGATCACAGTTTCGATAGTTTTTGTGAGGATCACAAGTTGTGAGGTTGCTGCCAGAATACGAAAATCTCACAAAATCAAATTAACCTCACCTTGTGAGGTTGTTGTGACCTGTTAGGTTTACCAGAATACGGCTGTTAGTGACTTCAGATATGAGTGCGTTCAGTCATTTTATTGAAAGTTAATGCGTGAAGCTATAAATGTTCCTTATTTTTTAAAAGGAGGACATTTGTTAGTGAAGGGAGGACGGGAGGACAAATTATCAAAAAGGAGGACTGTCCTCCCAAAAGGAGGACGGTTGGGAACCCTAGTTCTTATTATAGTCGGGATATTCAATGCGAAAAGTAAAATCCCATACAAAATTGATACAACGGAATCATAAGCCAAAAATTATTTTTTATTTCTCTACTGGTTTACTAGTATTTCTATAAAGCCTGGGCCACCAGTGCCGAGATTCAGCTATTTCAGTGAGTGAGATGAGATGACTCGCCTTACTCGCCGACTCATCTCACTTCACTCGCAAAAGTGATTCAGCTATTTAAGTGAAATGAGTAAGTTCGAATTTAGTTTCGAACATGAGACAAAGAATAAATATAAAAGAATTAAATTCTACCTCCTTGTCACACTCGTTACGCAAAACAAAATGAAACAACATATACAACAATGTAAACATTGGAATCTTTAATAATGGAGTTTGGAGTATATTTTGTTTCAATTATTTGTTTTGTCATAATTAAAGTTTAATGTGAGTTTCACCCTTGAGAAATAAAAAGTTTAAAAGTGTCGAAAGTGAATAGAATATAAATTTATTTAATATATATATGTGCATATGATAATAAAATAATATTAAAGAATCAATAAAAGGGTAGTTGTTTTTCTCTACGTTGTTGTTTTTTATTTCGTTTCCTATCCATGAATAGGAATTCTTGAGAAAAGCACACATACCTATCCAAAACTGGAAATTTACCAACACATACACCAAGTCACTGCGGAAATATCTGGCGAGTAATCTGACATTTCATTTCACTCGCTCACTCACTCCCTTTTGCTAACTGAATCGCTTTTCGACGAAAAGTGACTCATCTCACTCACTCCCTGCGGCTTTGAATTAGCTGAATCTCGGCACAGGTTCTGAAGCGTATAACATCATTTTCACTTTTGCCCACTAAAAACACGTACACAAACATGGTTCTCGTTTGAGAGTTGTAGGAGGTCACTAGGCCCTGGTTCTCCACGAACTGTCATGTGTCATGTCACCAATAATTTTTGTAATTTGTAACGTACGCTCACGATCTTAGTTGAGATAACCACCCACTCTTAATGTTACCACAATGCTACAAAACTTACAGGTATCCTGCATCTTTATGGCAACAAAAGTGGGTGGCTTGTCCAGGCTCTAACCGCGTGGCATGCTTGCATAGCCAAGGTTAGCTCGTCGGAGGAGGGGTTCTTGCTGTTAGAGAACCTGAACGGCCGTTACGTATTTTCATGCCGTTAGTAAATATACGTAAAAGAGAAGGCGAGGCCTGTTTGTCCCATCTACAGGAAGGAATCATAAACCTAGAGAAGTGAGGAGAGCTAAGATGATATAAAGCCCTCTGAGGATATACCCACCCCATGTACCACATAATACAACCTATGGTTATACTACATGGCACAACCTGGTTACCATGTCCTCTATGTGTATGGTAACCCCTTCAGTTATATGCAAGCTAAACTAAGTTAGTTTAAACTTTCATCTTTTATTTCGCCTTCGCCGTTTCTATCTTCGGCTATTCCTGGCGAAGCCACATCCACCTATTTAAAAGGTACTTAAACCATAGCCATGGTCTTAGCTCATTCTCTTAAAAGAAGAATTTCAAAAATCATAAGAAAAAAGAATCAACAATTCGTATTTTAATATTCAAAAGTAATCCCTATTGAATGCTGCGGACATAAAAAAACCAAAACCCAAATGTACATAAAATAATGAAAAAATCAAAATATGTATTGTTTTCAACATGAAAAATATAAATTCAAATATTTTATTCAAAACAAATATGTATAGATATAGCTATGTAACAAAAGGTTATTAGAAATTGAACATATATAAAAAAAATTCTCTCTCTTTCTCTCTTCGATCACTAAAAATAAGAGATCACTAGAAGAGTTTTGTTTTTCTCGCTCTCTTTATTCTAGGTGCATACATATACTATGAAAATTAAGATTTTTTTTTTTTTTTTTTTGACTGAT
Organism: Dasysyrphus tricinctus; assembly: GCA_963921185.1. NCBI lineage: Eukaryota > Metazoa > Arthropoda > Insecta > Diptera > Syrphidae > Dasysyrphus > Dasysyrphus tricinctus. The sequence continues at coordinate 273,130,730 of OY992530.1, read as the reverse complement.
CAGTGTAATGAATGTTAATTTAAAATTGAAGGTTCAAAAATATTTGCCTACATATATGTATATAGAAATATAAATATCCAAAATTAAATATTTAAAATGATTTTTTTTTTTAATTTTTTTTTTGATATAAGAAACCAGGAAAAAAAGTAACAATTTTTTTAATAGGACTTTAGAACTGAAATCTTTTCCTTCTTTCTAATCATTTATGTTTATGATGAAAAAAAAACTATATTAAATTTTTTTTTTATTTTCGTTTCACATTGCGAGTGAAATCTATATTAATATATTGCACATTTAATGCAAATCGTATCCAATTTTCAATAGAATTTTATGTTTATATAAAAAAAAAAGTTCGTTCAAATTTCATTTAAGATAATAAGTAAGATCAAATTCACTTACCCCAAATATAATTTTTTTTTTTGTTGTAGTTAATTTATGTGATGTATTTTCGTTTTATTGTGTTGTTTTTATATTGTTTGTTGCATATTCATCCAGGATGGTGTGCACAGCATCGAGGGGATTCTTTAATGTTTGAAGCTAAACTGTAGATATGGTTAAATAAAAAAAAAACAAAATTTGAACGATTTTGAATGTACAATAAAAAAAATCTAGGTAATAATATAATTACAAAATTAATTTTGTATTTTAATGCAAAACGAAATTTAAATACTTAGCTTTTGTTAATTATGAAATTTGGACCGGTAGAGAGAGAGCTATGTTTTGTTATGCTGAATTAAATTGTAGTTTGATGATCGGTGAGGAAGTGTGGATGCTGTGATGCTCTAGGAGAGATGCTCGTATGAAACGCACTAGAGGGTAGAGGTGTTTTTACAGCTTGTGGAAGCTTCTGGAGGCTTCTTGGCTAGATGAGTCACAGGCTGTCTTTTTGCTGAGTTGAGTCTGCTGTAGCGGCTATGAAAACGCCTTACGCTTGGTGTTCGATGGTGGGGTATTAGAACACGCTGATGGAAGCTACTTGCAGCTTCTCAGGTTGAGGAGTCACAGCCTGTTTTTTTTTTTTTTTGCAAAGAGGGATTCGCTGCTGGGTATATGTGTGGATGCTGGTGGATGTTTGGTAGTTTTGATGTGGTTTATGTTGGATTTTTTTTTCCAAGCTGGCGTGGTTGGTTTTTTGTCTGTTGTTTGATGGCTAGGAGGGCGACTACCTCGTGGTGTTATGTGCCCAATTTTGTTCTATCAGTGATGCTTTTTTTTCTAAAAGGTGATGATTGTGTGGACGTGGTTGGATTAATCCAAGGTTTTGGATCTTGTTAATGCCAAGACAAAAATTGAGCCCCTCAGCGTTATAGCTTCCGCGTGGGCTTCTAGGGCTTTTCAGCACTCGGGACTAGAAAAAGCACTCTATTCAACACGATGCGCAAAAGATGTTTTAAACAGAAGAAAAAACGCAGCACTCACCTTATTATTTCCTTTTTTTTTCTTGTTTATTTTTGGTGTTTAGACGTTTTGTTTTAACTTTAATTAAACGTTTTTTAATTTAGGGTATTTTAATTTCAATATAACTTATTTTTAATTTGAAACACGGGAAAACTTAGTTTTAATTCGCCTAGGGGCTCACTTTGTCACACAAGATTTTTACTTTATCCAGCACAAATTATCAAAAGAAGGAAATATTGTTTTGCAGGGGTATTTATAGCCCCAGGAGCCAAGCCTAGATCGCACACATACATTCACAGGTGACTATCATGGAATCTGATTTGAGCTTCCGTTTCGGCTCTATCTGGGCAAATTTTGACCAAAAAAAATTCTGAATTAAGCCTAAAAATCAAATTTGAATTTTTGAAAAATAAGTGTGTTGAATTCAAAATTTTCTGGTCAAAATCCTCCAAGATGAATACCTCGAAAATTGTCCATATCGATCTTTTAATATGTATTGGTTGGAGTTTTCTAAACAGCAAAGCAAACAGCATCGACTCTCGAAAATTGGCAACAGCTGTGTCCTTGAACCATATAATACGCATTTACATACCAACGTATGTTTGCCTTTTTTCTTTTCTTTTTCGATTGTCCATCATCGCTACTCGACTAATGGCCAATTTCACGAAAGGATTTTAGTTATTTAAAAAGCCTTTTAGCCTTTAAATGCAGTTTTTTGGTTTCACCAAATGTTTTTATATTTAAGATGATTTTAAATGCCCTTGTAAACTAAAAGCTCGTTTTTGTCTCATTAAATTTTAAAAGTATTTTTTGTTCAGCCATTCCAGTCAACAACAGCTGATATTTTGCTGTCAGAATAATTGTCCCTCATCCATAATGCTTTTTCACTTTTTCTCATAGACTTCGCATGTGCGAGGGAAACAACCTCTTTTTTTGAATCCAGGGATGTAAGCAAACTCACTCAAATTAAAATATCCCGAAAATATCCCTTTTCTACATTGGTGAAACTGAAAATTTTTAAATGTCTGATAAAATTTAGAAGGAGTTTAGATAAAAGCCATTTTAGTGTTTGTTTATGAAATTGACCATAAATCTTGTTAATATGTTACGTGGTGCGATGGGTAAGTACACCGGGTCGATCCCTACGGGTACCATGGTTCGAGTCCCATCGTCGTCGTTTCTTTTTTTTCTCTGTGCTTATTTTTTTTCTTATACATGTTTTTTTTTCACAAATTTCTACAAAATCTGTATGCATTTTTTCTTCTTTTTTTATTAATATAATTGTAGAATTTATAGAATTTAAAGCTTGTGCCTACTTTCATGTCGCATATAGTAAAAGTCCTGATAAATGCCATTAGGAGCATATCCTCATCCTTCATTTTTCTTCCAGCTTCCGTTTAACCCAAACATATGCAAAATTTTTCTCCCTCTCCCTTTTATTCACCATCTGTTTAAATCTTTTTATAATAAAGCTGAAGAGCATTACACCACAGCCTCTAAAACTTCCAGCATTAGAATCGTGATTTATTATATGAGTCAATATTAGAGCAAAATCAAGAGATCGTAAGTCCAGCGATGTTATATCGATAGATTCACTTATTTTTCGTATTGAGTATAATTTGATTAGATTGAAGAGAGAAACCAAAGAGAGCCTTTATACCTACATAACCTAAGCTAAGCAAGTATGAAAACTTACTTTTAAGAAAATTAACTAACAAACAAATTTTTGACTAAAGAGAACATTAAAAAAAACATCTGCTTTATAAAGAGAACTTTAAATGAAGAAAAAAAAAATAACTTGCATGCATTTTGGATTATTAAGAAAAAAATTGAAGAAGATAAAATATGTACACTGTGGTCTACAAGAAAGGTTTCCCACAAAATTTTTCATTTTGTAGGCTATTAGCCATACAAAATAAAAAAAGAAACCTGAAAGTTCGTATAAGGAACCCACGCCTGAGAAAATTTGGTCTCGTGTTCAGGCTGGCTAGTCACAAACACTATGATAAGGGGGTTACTTTTTCAGGTCCTTTGAGTGAAATACACCAATGATCTGACCATTTTCATTCTCTAGCTCATAGAGGTGGTTTCCTACAGTTCTTATAATTTTGGCTTTAAGAAACTTAGGGCATAATTTCGCATTCCTTTTCTTTGATGCATCACTCAGTATAAAATTTCTTTTGAAGACTACATCTCCTACTTTGAAATTTACTACTTTACTCCGAGTGTTATACCTATGCTCATATTGGTTGTGGGCTTTATCGAGAGCTTCTTTAATTTTGGTATGAATAATGTTAAGTTTTAAGCTTTTTGGTCAAATGTTCAACTCCGAGGTGTTTACTTTGCCAAGCTTTCGTAATAGCTTAAAATCAGACCCATGTTCAATCATTTTCTGGCCGAATAATGCTTCATATGGGGATAGTCCAATCGCTGAATGCACCGCTGTTCGTAGCGCACAGCCGATGGCTGGAAGGTGAACGTCCCAATCCCTTTGGTCTTCCTTCAAATAAGATCTTATGGCTGCCAGGATAGAGCGGTTTCCCGTTCGCTAGCATTAGCTTGGGGTGCATAAGATGCTGTTTTGATATGCTGGACTCCATTAGATGATAAAAATTTTGTAAAAACAGAACTCGTAAATTGTTTCCCATTATCTGTCATTAAGGATTCAGGTACACCGTAAACACAAAATATTTCCTCATGTAAAAATTTAGTAGCGATTTCTGAGGTGGCATTTCGAAGAGCTTTAATCACAACAAATTTCGTTAGTTGGTCTAGAGTAATTATAATGTGGATGTTTCCTTTCTTGGAACGTGGATACGGTCCAAGAAAGTCCACAAACAAATGTTGAAAAGGATAGTCTACAACAAAAGCTTTACCCATTTGCTCACGCAAAATTTGGTTCGATGCTTTTGAAGTCTTACATGTGTCACAATCACCTATGAATACCTTAACTTGGGTTGCCATGTTTGGCCAAAAAAATCTTTGTTTAAGTCGGTAGAGAGTTTTTGCAATCCCACCATGCGAAGATTTAGCCGGTTGATGAGCCAGAGAAATCAGTTGACTGGTGAGCACCGATGGAACCCACAACTTCCATACTAAATCGTCCTCCAGTGGATTACCTGTACAATGATTGACCTTCTTGTACACGAAACCGTCCGAGACAAGAAGGTTAGGTAGCTGATGTTTTTGCTTTTCGATGCTGTCAATGATCTTAAGGTATTCACCCGATTGAAAAGCGGAATCCGTAAGATCTATATGCAGCACATCGGAAGGGTCTTCAATAGAAATGGCATCTAGGCTGACTGCGTCTGATGTATAAACTCTAGAGAGAGCATCAGGCACCACATGCAGCGAACCTTTGCGATGCTCGATTTCAAAATCGTACCCTTGAAGTTTAAGTCTCCACCGGGCTAGTCGTCCACTGAGATTCTGCTGTCCCATCAACCATTTTGAGCTTGCATGGTCCGTAATAATTTTGAATTTGTATCCCTCTACATAGGGACGGAATTTTTCTACTCCCATTACCGCGGCCAAACATTCCCGTTCTGTCACGCTATAGTTTCTTTGTGCACCATTCAATTTATGGGAATAATAGTAAATCGGACGCTCTACTCCATTTTCGTCTAGTTGGCATAAGACACATCCAATGCCTGAATCAGATGCGTCGCAAAGAATTATAAATGGCTTACCGAAATCGGGGTTAACTAGAACGGGCGCAGTTGTCAGCATGTCTTTGATGGTGTTAAAAGACTTTAAGGCTTCATCATTAAATTCAAATTTTACTCCTTTTTTCAAGGAATTTATTATAGGGGTAGCCAGAGTAGCATGATCTCGGATAAATCTCCTATACCACCCTGACATACCCAAGAACCTACGAACTTGTCGTTGACTATTCGGTACAGGAAAATCTCTGACTGCAGCTACTTTATCCTGGTCTGTTTTCAAACAGCCGTCACTGACAACGTACCCTAAAAATTTTAGTTGCTTATAACAAAACTTTGATTTTTCTACATTAATCGTTAAACCAGCAACACATAACCTACTGGCGAGTTGCATTAAAATCTTAATGTGTTCTTCGAAAGTCCGTGAAATTACCAGAAGATCGTCTACATACGGAAACACATTTTTTTTCAGTTCTGGGGTTACCACCTTGTCCATAAGACGGCACATGCGTTGGACACCACCGCTGAGACCAGGAGGCATAACCACGAACTCTAACAGAGGTTTGCCAGGCACTGTAAAGGCAGTTTTTTCCCTTGACGATTTTTTTAGTGGGATCTGCAAGAACGCATCCTTGAGATCCACACTAGAAATAAAGACTGTATCTCTCACACGAGACAATAAGCCTTCAATAGGATGGAGTGGGTACGCATCATTTTTGGACACGGCATTCACTTTCCTGCAGTCCAAGCACAGCCGGTTTCGGCCGGGTTTACATACTAAAACTACAGGAGAGCTCCATGCACTATTACTTTCCTGTATGATGCCCATTTTCATCATGCGTTCCAGCTCATCGTGCATCAACTCTTGTATCGCGGGGGATACGGGATAATGCCGCTGCTTTATGGGCTTGGCATCCCCTGTATCAATAATATGTTCCTCCAGCGTAGTCCGCCCCAAGCCATGTATGGCAAACGACGGGAACATGCTGATGGCTGCTTGAAGTTTCCTCGACTGCTCTTCTGTTAATTCATGCGCTTCGAAACAATTACCTGAAGGAAGCTTTTCTATGGTGATTTCCGAAATGATCTGAGGTGCAAAATTAAAAGCCAACCAAAAATTAATACCTAAGTATAGACTCTGTTTCAAAGATGGGACTATGAATATTTCTATTTCGTTTGTACGACCCTTATAAGAAACGGGAGTTGTAAATTTTCCTTCTACGGGTTGACTTTTTCCATCCGCAGTTTTCACGTTGGAAGAGAAATTTTTACAGGAAATACCCCATTTCCTAAGAAGCTCATGACCACCTTGCCCCAAACAACTAATGCTGGCGCCACTGTCGAGTAGCCCCAACATTGTATCTCCACATATGTTTACCTCAGCATAAGGACGAGGATCTTCGGGTGAGCACAGAGTGGTAGCTTCTATTGATTTTTGGTTGGACTTTTTTGATTTTATCTTCTCGCGAATTCTTAAAATACGTTTGGACACCGGTTGAGTTTTTGGTCCGAAAATTCTTTCTCTAGCTGCGTGATATGCTATAAGGCGCTCATGTAAGGATTTTCTTGGTGCACATTTGAAGGAGGAAGCTTTGAATTGTTAGGAGTTATTTCTACTTGTCTTTTCAAAACCTGTATACGTAAAGCCTGCTCTTTATTTGACTGTAAACAAGGATTTTGAAGTATGTTTTGGGTTTCATTAGATATATCTGGTTGCTTTATTGTTGGGAATCCCGATTTTTGTTCTGAGAGCAAAATGTTCCGGGAGGCAGATTGCTCTTTTTGAAGTTTCCCGGACATTTCGGGTTCGGACATTTTGGGGACGTGGTATCCTCTTTACCACACTTAAAGCAAAAGAGTGACCTTTGCGGAACAGGGCATTCAATGTAGCTGTGACCAAGAGCCTTACAGTTCCAACATGTGTAAGAACTTGTATCTCTTTTTAATTGGACAGCTTCAACACAGTCACTAGATTCTAGAGGTTGCACATTCTCATAGTCGACTTCATGCACATATTTGCGAAATTGAGGAACTATTTGACCCTTACTTCTCTGGCTATCCTGGTCATAAATATATTTCTCAATTTTTCTACATGCGTAGACCAGTTCTTGAAGACTCGAAGTCTGAAAAGTTATGACCAACTCACCCATCCGTCTGCGGACATTTTGTTTAATCAAGCTAATGAGTTCGAAATCTGGCTTGGGTGTACGAAGCCTAGTATTTAGCTGCTGGAGATCCATGTAAAAGTCATCGAACTTTTCATTTGGCCCTTGTCGACGATCACACATTCTTCTTAAAAGTTCAGAATCAGTTTCAAGGGATCGAAACTGTTCAACCAGTGCTATACGCAACGTAAACCAGTCAGGTAAGGGGTGTGTTTTCATGTAAACCCAGAACCAGGTTTCAGCCAGGTTACACCATAACACTCTTTTAATCGCTCTAACCTGAATATGAACTCGTCAACTGTCATATTCAAATTATCAAATTTAAGTCCCCACTTATGGAAACTATGTGCTCTAAGACCTGCTGCGCAAGAACTACCGTGAGAAGAAGCATTAACCTGAGATGGAGGAGGTCTTGAAGCTATCGAAGGATCGCTAATATGTATGTTATTAAGCTGTGCCAGGAAATCGTCGGCTGTGATGTTACCAAAATTTGGTGTTCTTTGCTGAGGACCATAAGAAGAGGAGGTTGTTTGTGGTTGAGGACGGGGTGGAGGAATAGGTTGAGATTCAGGTTGAGCTTCAGGACGCCTACGGAGCTCATACTCGTTAGGGGTTGTTACTGTAGCAGGCTTTGCAGCCAAAAGTTCTTGTCGAATAGTAGAAATGAGTTCCTGTCTCATCATTGCTGTATTCCTTTCCATCTCCCTCTGTAACACTTTCATGTCATCAGCTCTTCCTAAACCTACAGTTGCGGAGACAATTCCCTGGACATATCTAGAGAATTCAACTTCCAGAAGCTTGGATTTCTGCTTCCTTCTGTCTTGAAGTTTGGTTAGGATCGAGATTCTGTTTTTGAGTGTCCTTAGGTACTTTGGACGTAGCACCCGTTACACTTGAAACCCTTATTCCAGAAGCTACTGGATTTGCAATGGGTATGGCACTAGTGCCAGCGTTAGAACCAGTTGCAATTGAACCACTTGAAGCATTCGACGCTTGATCTTGATTTGGAACATTTAAGGGTGGATCTGTTCGGTTGGTCCTATTTTTACCATAAAAGGTTCCCTTTCGTGGCGCAAGATCACGCTTCGGATTAGACATTATAAAAAACTCAAAAATAAAACTTAAAAACTAAAACTATAATTTTTTTTTTTTTTTTTTAGCAATTTATATCTGAAGTTGATTTAAACTTAGTGAAAATAGGAATTATAATTGAATGCCAAAAAAGAGTTAATCAAACAAAACTAAACTTATACTAACCTAACCCAAAAATAATAAGAACCAAATAAAATTGGAATGAAAAAAAAACTAAAAAAAAAATTCAATTTCGAAAACAAAACTCAATGTGAAAAATCAATTAAAGAAGTATTATTAAAGTTTTTTTTTCTTTCAAAGAGAAACAAAATGCAAAACTAAAGGATAAATTCAAAGAAAGTTTAACTAAACTTGCGTCGCATATAAGAAAACGATACAAAAACCTAGGTTTTGAAAAACTAAACCAAACTAAGAAAAAGTTTTACTACAAAAGCAAAATAAGAAAAACATAATCCTAAATCGAAAAATGATTAAAAAATATAAAAAAAAACTATCAAAGCAGAATAATAAATCAAAAGTCAACAGGTCAAAACCGATCAAAATACCATTAACTATAAAGTACAAAATAAAGTGAAAACTAAAATTTGGAAAAACCCACTTTAAACCTTGAATAAACAAATTAACCAAAAGAAAGAAAACTTAAGCTATAAGTTTTTCACAAAACAAGAATATTATCAGCTATGAAAAGCAGATAAAAAAAAATAATCAATTTCTGTTTCGTTTTACTCATTCATGATTTAGGTGGATGTGACTCTGCTTATAGAATACACGCAAGACAACGACGAAGACGACTAAATATTCACTCACTAAGTTAAAATATTTGATCCTTCCTGACCAAAAATCTTTCTAAAAAGGTATCAAAATAAATCGAAAATTGTTGAGGTTGATAAAGTATATTTATCTATTGGAATTTAATAAAACGTACAAAACTTTTTTTTTCGCAACAAACTAGACAGACCTTTAGCCATGCTATCGGTCAAAAAGAAAATTTTGTCGAGGCTAGAAGATATGAGAGTAAAAATTATGAAATGAAAGAATCTTCATATTAGGAAGTTTCCTATCAAAGAACAAAATGTAGTTGGATAGACTCAACTGGTTTAAGTGACCGAAAGTTCTTTGGAGTAAACTTCCAAAAGGAGAAAAAAAATATAAATCTGCAGAATAGAAAGGATTGACACAACAGACTAAATGAGGAACTCGCCCATTTACTGGATATCAAGTCCTTTAGTAATCTGAGAAATTAAACAGAAAAAATTTTCAACTAAATGAAAAAAAAACGGAAAAAGGATATTTGGGATACACGCAACAGGCTAATTGAGGATATCACCTAATTACTGGACATGTTCTCCAAGCTCCTGTGTTAAATAATTATTGCAAATTTAAAGATAAGATGAAGAAAAAAAGCTATATCAACCAAAACAAAGTCCTTTTCATCTGAAACCAAAATACAAATATTAAAGGATACTAGCACGAACTTTGAGTTGCACAACAAGGACAAAATCTGGCCCCACGTTGGGCGCCACCTGTGACGTACGCTCAAGATCTTAGTTGAGATAACCACCCACTCTAAATGTTACCACAATGCTACAAAACTTACAGGTATCCTGCATCTTTATGGCAACAAAAGTGGGTGGCTTGTCCAGGCTCTAAACGCGCGGCATGCTTGCATAGCCAAGGTTAGCTCGTCGGAGGGGGGGTTCTTGCTGTTAGAGAACCTGAACGGCCGTTACGTATTTTCATGCCGTTAGTAAATATACGTAAAAGAGAAGGCGAGGCCTGTTTGTCCCATCTACAGGAAGGAATCATAAACCTAGAGAAGTGAGGAGAGCTAAGATGATATAAAGCCCTCTGAGGATATACCCACCCCATGTACCACATAATACAACCTATGGTTATACTACGTGGCACAACCTGGTTACCATGTCCTCTATGTGTATGGTAACCCCTTCAGTTATATGAAAGCTAAACTAAGTTAGTTTAAACTTTCATCTTTTATTTCGCCTTCGCCGTTTCTATCTTCGGCTATTCCTGGAGAAGCCACATCCACCTATTTAAAAGGTACTTAAACCATAGCCATGGTCTTAGCTCATTCTCTTAAAAGAAGAATTTCAAAAATCATAAGAAAAAAGAATCAACAATTCGTATTTTAATATTTAAAAGTAATCCCTATTGAATGCTGCGGACATAAAAAAACCAAAACCCAAATGTACATAAAATAATGAAAAAATCAAAATATGTATTGTTTTCAACATGAAAAATATAAATTCAAATATTTTATTCAAAACAAATATGTATAGATATAGCTATGTAACAAAAGGTTATTAGAAATTGAACATATATAAAAAAAATTCTCTCTCTTTCTCTCTTCGATCACTAAAAATAAGAGATCACTAGAAGAGTTTTGTTTTTCTCGCTCTCTTTATTCTAGGTGCATACATATACTATGAAAATTAAGATTTTTTTTTTTTTTTTTTTGACTGATCAGTGTAATGAATGTTAATTTAAAATTGAAGGTTCAAAAATATTTGCCTACATATATGTATATAGAAATATAAATATCCAAAATTAAATATTTAAAATGATTTTTTTTTTTAATTTTTTTTTTGATATAAGAAACCAGGAAAAAAAGTAACAATTTTTTTAATAGGACTTTAGAACTGAAATCTTTTCCTTCTTTCTAATCATTTATGTTTATGATGAAAAAAAAACTATATTAAATTTTTTTTTTATTTTCGTTTCACATTGCGAGTGAAATCTATATTAATATATTGCACATTTAATGCAAATCGTATCCAATTTTCAATAGAATTTTATGTTTATATAAAAAAAAAAGTTCGTTCAAATTTCATTTAAGATAATAAGTAAGATCAAATTCACTTACCCCAAATATAATTTTTTTTTTTGTTGTAGTTAATTTATGTGATGTATTTTCGTTTTATTGTGTTGTTTTTATATTGTTTGTTGCATATTCATCCAGGATGGTGTGCACAGCATCGAGGGGATTCTTTAATGTTTGAAGCTAAACTGTAGATATGGTTAAATAAAAAAAAAAACAAAATTTGAACGATTTTGAATGTACAATAAAAAAAATCTAGGTAATAATATAATTACAAAATTAATTTTGTATTTTAATGCAAAACGAAATTTAAATACTTAGCTTTTGTTAATTATGAAATTTGGACCGGTAGAGAGAGAGCTATGTTTTGTTATGCTGAATTAAATTGTAGTTTGATGATCGGTGAGGAAGTGTGGATGCTGTGATGCTCTAGGAGAGATGCTCGTATGAAACGCACTAGAGGGTAGAGGTGTTTTTACAGCTTGTGGAAGCTTCTGGAGGCTTCTTGGCTAGACGAGTCACAGGCTGTCTTTTTGCTGAGTTGAGTCTGCTGTTGCGGCTATGAAAACGCCTTACGCTTGGTGTTCGATGGTGGGGTATTAGAACACGCTGATGGAAGCTACTTGCAGCTTCTCAGGTTGAGGAGTCACAACCTGTTTTTTTTTTTTTGCAAAGAGGGATTCGCTGCTGGGTATATGTGTGGATGCTGGTGGATGTTTGGTGGTTTTGATGTGGTTTATGTTGGATTTTTTTTTCCAAGCTGGCGTGGTTGGTATTTTTGTCTGTTGTTTGATGGCTAGGAGGGCGACTACCTCGTGGTGTTATGTGCCCAATTTTGTTCTATCAGTGATGCTTTTTTTTCTAAAAGGTGATGATTGTGTGGACGTGGTTGGATTAATCCAAGGTTTTGGATCTTGTTAATGCCAAGACAAAAATTGAGCCCCTCAGCGTTATAGCTTCCGCGTGGGCTTCTAGGGCTTTTCAGCACTCGGGACTAGAAAAAGCACTCTATTCAACACGATGCGCAAAAGATGTTTTAAACAGAAGAAAAAACGCAGCACTCACCTTATTATTTCCTTTTTTTTCTTGTTTATTTTTGGTGTTTAGACGTTTTGTTTTAACTTTAATTAAACGTTTTTTAATTTAGGGTATTTTAATTTCAATATAACTTATTTTTAATTTGAAACACGGGAAAACTTAGTTTTAATTCGCCTAGGGGCTCACTTTGTCACACAAGATTTTTACTTTATCCAGCACAAATTATCAAAAGAAGGAAATATTGTTTTGCAGGGGTATTTATAGCCCCAGGAGCCAAGCCTAGATCGCACACATACATTCACAGGTGACTATCATGGAATCTGATTTGAGCTTCCGTTTCGGCTCTATCTGGGCAAATTTTGACCAAAAAAAATTCTGAATTAAGCCTAAAAATCAAATTTGAATTTTTGAAAAATAAGTGTGTTGAATTCAAAATTTTCTGGTCAAAATCCTCCAAGATGAATACCTCGAAAATTGTCCATATCGATCTTTTAATATGTATTGGTTGGAGTTTTCTAAACAGCAAAGCAAACAGCATCGACTCTCGAAAATTGGCAACAGCTGTGTCCTTGAACCATATAATACGCATTTACATACCAACGTATGTTTGCCTTTTTTCTTTTCTTTTTCGATTGTCCATCATCGCTACTCGACTAATGGCCAATTTCACGAAAGGATTTTAGTTATTTAAAAAGCCTTTTAGCCTTTAAATGCAGTTTTTTGGTTTCACCAAATGTTTTTATATTTAAGATGATTTTAAATGCCCTTGTAAACTAAAAGCTCGTTTTTGTCTCATTAAATTTTAAAAGTATTTTTTGTTCAGCCATTCCAGTCAACAACAGCTGATATTTTGCTGTCAGAATAATTGTCCCTCATCCATAATGCTTTTTCACTTTTTCTCATAGACTTCGCATGTGCGAGGGAAACAACCTCTTTTTTTGAATCCAGGGATGTAAGCAAACTCACTCAAATTAAAATATCCCGAAAATATCCCTTTTCTACATTGGTGAAACTGAAAATTTTTAAATGTCTGATAAAATTTAGAAGGAGTTTAGATAAAAGCCATTTTAGTGTTTGTTTATGAAATTGACCATAAATCTTGTTAATATGTTACGTGGTGCGATGGGTAAGTACACCGGGTCGATCCCTACGGGTACCATGGTTCGAGTCCCATCGTCGTCGTTTCTTTTTTTTCTCTGTGCTTATTTTTTTTCTTATACATGTTTTTTTTTCACAAATTTCTACAAAATCTGTATGCATTTTTTCTTCTTTTTTTATTAATATAATTGTAGAATTTATAGAATTTAAAGCTTGTGCCTACTTTCATGTCGCATATAGTAAAAGTCCTGATAAATGCCATTAGGAGCATATCCTCATCCTTCATTTTTCTTCCAGCTTCCGTTTAACCCAAACATATGCAAAATTTTTCTCCCTCTCCCTTTTATTCACCATCTGTTTAAATCTTTTTATAATAAAGCTGAAGAGCATTACACCACAGCCTCTAAAACTTCCAGCATTAGAATCGTGATTTATTATATGAGTCAATATTAGAGCAAAATCAAGAGATCGTAAGTCCAGCGATGTTATATCGATAGATTCACTTATTTTTCGTATTGAGTATAATTTGATTAGATTGAAGAGAGAAACCAAAGAGAGCCTTTATACCTACATAACCTAAGCTAAGCAAGTATGAAAACTTACTTTTAAGAAAATTAACTAACAAACAAATTTTTGACTAAAGAGAACATTAAAAAAAACATCTGCTTTATAAAGAGAACTTTAAATGAAGAAAAAAAAAATAACTTGCATGCATTTTGGATTATTAAGAAAAAAATTGAAGAAGATAAAATATGTACACTGTGGTCTACAAGAAAGGTTTCCCACAAAATTTTTCATTTTGTAGGCTATTAGCCATACAAAATAAAAAAAAGAAACCTGAAAGTTCGTATAAGGAACCCACGCCTGAGAAAATTTGGTCTCGTGTTCAGGCTGGCTAGTCACAAACACTATGATAAGGGGGTTACTTTTTCAGGTCCTTTGAGTGAAATACACCAATGATCTGACCATTTTCATTCTCTAGCTCATAGAGGTGGTTTCCTACAGTTCTTATAATTTTGGCTTTAAGAAACTTAGGGCATAATTTCGCATTCCTTTTCTTTGATGCATCACTCAGTATAAAATTTCTTTTGAAGACTACATCTCCTACTTTGAAATTTACTACTTTACTCCGAGTGTTATACCTATGCTCATATTGGTTGTGGGCTTTATCGAGAGCTTCTTTAATTTTGGTATGAATAATGTTAAGTTTTAAGCTTTTTGGTCAAATGTTCAACTCCGAGGTGTTTACTTTGCCAAGCTTTCGTAATAGCTTAAAATCAGACCCATGTTCAATCATTTTCTGGCCGAATAATGCTTCATATGGGGATAGTCCAATCGCTGAATGCACCGCTGTTCGTAGCGCACAGCCGATGGCTGGAAGGTGAACGTCCCAATCCCTTTGGTCTTCCTTCAAATAAGATCTTATGGCTGCCAGGATAGAGCGGTTTCCCGTTCGCTAGCATTAGCTTGGGGTGCATAAGATGCTGTTTTGATATGCTGGACTCCATTAGATGATAAAAATTTTGTAAAAACAGAACTCGTAAATTGTTTCCCATTATCTGTCATTAAGGATTCAGGTACACCGTAAACACAAAATATTTCCTCATGTAAAAATTTAGTAGCGATTTCTGAGGTGGCATTTCGAAGAGCTTTAATCACAACAAATTTCGTTAGTTGGTCTAGAGTAATTATAATGTGGATGTTTCCTTTCTTGGAACGTGGATACGGTCCAAGAAAGTCCACAAACAAATGTTGAAAAGGATAGTCTACAACAAAAGCTTTACCCATTTGCTCACGCAAAATTTGGTTCGATGCTTTTGAAGTCTTACATGTGTCACAATCACCTATGAATACCTTAACTTGGGTTGCCATGTTTGGCCAAAAAAATCTTTGTTTAAGTCGGTAGAGAGTTTTTGCAATCCCACCATGCGAAGATTTAGCCGGTTGATGAGCCAGAGAAATCAGTTGACTGGTGAGCACCGATGGAACCCACAACTTCCATACTAAATCGTCCTCCAGTGGATTACCTGTACAATGATTGACCTTCTTGTACACGAAACCGTCCGAGACAAGAAGGTCAGGTAGCTGATGTTTTTGCTTTTCGATGCTGTCAATGATCTTAAGGTATTCACCCGATTGAAAAGCGGAATCCGTAAGATCTATATGCAGCACATCGGAAGGGTCTTCAATAGAAATGGCATCTAGGCTGACTGCGTCTGATGTATAAACTCTAGAGAGAGCATCAGGCACCACATGCAGCGAACCTTTGCGATGCTCGATTTCAAAATCGTACCCTTGAAGTTTAAGTCTCCACCGGGCTAGTCGTCCACTGAGATTCTGCTGTCCCATCAACCATTTTGAGCTTGCATGGTCCGTAATAATTTTGAATTTGTATCCCTCTACATAGGGACGGAATTTTTCTACTCCCATTACCGCGGCCAAACATTCCCGTTCTGTCACGCTATAGTTTCTTTGTGCACCATTCAATTTATGGGAATAATAGTAAATCGGACGCTCTACTCCATTTTCGTCTAGTTGGCATAAGACACATCCAATGCCTGAATCAGATGCGTCGCAAAGAATTATAAATGGCTTACCGAAATCGGGGTTAACTAGAACGGGCGCAGTTGTCAGCATGTCTTTGATGGTGTTAAAAGACTTTAAGGCTTCATCATTAAATTCAAATTTTACTCCTTTTTTCAAGGAATTTATTATAGGGGTAGCCAGAGTAGCATGATCTCGGATAAATCTCCTATACCACCCTGACATACCCAAGAACCTACGAACTTGTCGTTGACTATTCGGTACAGGAAAATCTCTGACTGCAGCTACTTTATCCTGGTCTGTTTTCAAACAGCCGTCACTGACAACGTACCCTAAAAATTTTAGTTGCTTATAACAAAACTTTGATTTTTCTACATTAATCGTTAAACCAGCAACACATAACCTACTGGCGAGTTGCATTAAAATCTTAATGTGTTCTTCGAAAGTGCGTGAAATTACCAGAAGATCGTCTACATACGGAAACACATTTTTTTTCAGTTCTGGGGTTACCACCTTGTCCATAAGACGGCACATGCGTTGGACACCACCGCTGAGACCAGGAGGCATAACCACGAACTCTAACAGAGGTTTGCCAGGCACTGTAAAGGCAGTTTTTTCCCTTGACGATTTTTCTAGTGGGATCTGCAAGAACGCATCCTTGAGATCCACACTAGAAATAAAGACTGTATCTCCCACACGAGACAATAAGCCTTCAATAGGATGGAGTGGGTACGCATCATTTTTGGACACGGCATTCACTTTCCTGCAGTCCAAGCACAGCCGGTTTCGGCCGGGTTTACGTACTAAAACTACAGGAGAGCTCCATGCACTATTACTTTCCTGTATGATGCCCATTTTCATCATGCGTTCCAGCTCATCGTGCATCAACTCTTGTATCGCGGGGGATACGGGATAATGCCGCTGCTTTATGGGCCTGGCATCCCCTGTATCAATAATATGTTCCTCCAGCGTAGTCCGCCCCAAGCCATGTATGGCAAACGACGGGAACATGCTGATGGCTGCTTGAAGTTTCCTCGACTGCTCTTCTGTTAATTCATGCGCTTCGAAACAATTACCTGAAGGAAGCTTTTCTATGGTGATTTCCGAAATGATCTGAGGTGCAAAATTAAAAGCCAACCAAAAATTAATACCTAAGTATAGACTCTGTTTCAAAGATGGGACTATGAATATTTCTATTTCGTTTGTACGACCCTTATAAGAAACGGGAGTTGTAAATTTTCCTTCTACGGGTTGACTTTTTCCATCCGCAGTTTTCACGTTGGAAGAGAAATTTTTACAGGAAATACCCCATTTCCTAAGAAGCTCATGACCACCTTGCCCCAAACAACTAATGCTGGCGCCACTGTCAAGTAGCCCCAACATTGTATCTCCACATATGTTTACCTCAGCATAAGGACGAGGATCTTCGGGTGAGCACAGAGTGGTAGCTTCTATTGATTTTTGGTTGGACTTTTTTGATTTTATCTTCTCGCGAATTCTTAAAATACGTTTGGACACCGGTTGAGTTTTTGGTCCGAAAATTCTTTCTCTAGCTGCGTGATATGCTATAAGGCGCTCATGTAAGGATTTTCTTGGTGCACATTTGAAGGAGGAAGCTTTGAATTGTTAGGAGTTATTTCTACTTGTCTTTTCAAAACCTGTATACGTAAAGCCTGCTCTTTATTTGACTGTAAACAAGGATTTTGAAGTATGTTTTGGGTTTCATTAGATATATCTGGTTGCTTTATTGTTGGGAATCCCGATTTTTGTTCTGAGAGCAAAATGTTCCGGGAGGCAGATTGCTCTTTTTGAAGTTTCCCGGACATTTCGGGTTCGGACATTTTGGGGACGTGGTATCCTCTTTACCACACTTAAAGCAAAAGAGTGACCTTTGCGGAACAGGGCATTCAATGTAGCTGTGACCAAGAGCCTTACAGTTCCAACATGTGTAAGAACTTGTATCTCTTTTTAATTGGACAGCTTCAACACAGTCACTAGATTCTAGAGGTTGCACATTCTCATAGTCGACTTCATGCACATATTTGCGAAATTGAGGAACTATTTGACCCTTACTTCTCTGGCTATCCTGGTCATAAATATATTTCTCAATTTTTCTACATGCGTAGACCAGTTCTTGAAGACTCGAAGTCTGAAAAGTTATGACCAACTCACCCATCCGTCTGCGGACATTTTGTTTAATCAAGCTAATGAGTTCGAAATCTGGCTTGGGTGTACGAAGCCTAGTATTTAGCTGCTGGAGATCCATGTAAAAGTCATCGAACTTTTCATTTGGCCCTTGTCAACGATCACACATTCTTCTTAAAAGTTCAGAATCAGTTTCAAGGGATCGAAACTGTTCAACCAGTGCTATACGCAACGTAAACCAGTCAGGTAAGGGGTGTGTTTTCATGTAAACCCAGAACCAGGTTTCAGCCAGGTTACACCATAACACTCTTTTAATCGCTCTAACCTGAATATGAACTCGTCAACTGTCATATTCAAATTATCAAATTTAAGTCCCCACTTATGGAAACTATGTGCTCTAAGACCTGCTGCGCAAGAACTACCGTGAGAAGAAGCATTAACCTGAGATGGAGGAGGTCTTGAAGCTATCGAAGGATCGCTAATATGTATGTTATTAAGCTGTGCCAGGAAATCGTCGGCTGTGATGTTACCAAAATTTGGTGTTCTTTGCTGAGGACCATAAGAAGAGGAGGTTGTTTGTGGTTGAGGACGGGGTGGAGGAATAGGTTGAGATTCAGGTTGAGCTTCAGGACGCCTACGGAGCTCATACCCGTTAGGGGTTGTTACTGTAGCAGGCTTTGCAGCCAAAAGTTCTTGTCGAATAGTAGAAATGAGTTCCTGTCTCATCATTGCTGTATTCCTTTCCATCTCCCTCTGTAACACTTTCATGTCATCAGCTCTTCCTAAACCTACAGTTGCGGAGACAATTCCCTGGACATATCTAGAGAATTCAACTTCCAGAAGCTTGGATTTCTGCTTCCTTCTGTCTTGAAGTTTGGTTAGGATCGAGATTCTGTTTTTGAGTGTCCTTAGGTACTTTGGACGTAGCACCCGTTACACTTGAAACCCTTATTCCAGAAGCTACTGGATTTGCAATGGGTATGGCACTAGTGCCAGCGTTAGAACCAGTTGCAATTGAACCACTTGAAGCATTCGACGCTTGATCTTGATTTGGAACATTTAAGGGTGGATCTGTTCGGTTGGTCCTATTTTTACCATAAAAGGTTCCCTTTCGTGGCGCAAGATCACGCTTCGGATTAGACATTATAAAAAACTCAAAAATAAAACTTAAAAACTAAAACTATAATTTTTTTTTTTTTTTTTAGCAATTTATATCTGAAGTTGATTTAAACTTAGTGAAAATAGGAATTATAATTGAATGCCAAAAAAGAGTTAATCAAACAAAACTAAACTTATACTAACCTAACCCAAAAATAATAAGAACCAAATAAAATTGGAATGAAAAAAAAACTAAAAAAAAAATTCAATTTCGAAAACAAAACTCAATGTGAAAAATCAATTAAAGAAGTATTATTAAAGTTTTTTTTTCTTTCAAAGAGAAACAAAATGCAAAACTAAAGGATAAATTCAAAGAAAGTTTAACTAAACTTGCGTCGCATATAAGAAAACGATACAAAAACCTAGGTTTTGAAAAACTAAACCAAACTAAGAAAAAGTTTTACTACAAAAGCAAAATAAGAAAAACATAATCCTAAATCGAAAAATGATTAAAAAATATAAAAAAAAACTATCAAAGCAGAATAATAAATCAAAAGTCAACAGGTCAAAACCGATCAAAATACCATTAACTATAAAGTACAAAATAAAGTGAAAACTAAAATTTGGAAAAACCCACTTTAAACCTTGAATAAACAAATTAACCAAAAGAAAGAAAACTTAAGCTATAAGTTTTTCACAAAACAAGAATATTATCAGCTATGAAAAGCAGATAAAAAAAAATAATCAATTTCTGTTTCGTTTTACTCATTCATGATTTAGGTGGATGTGACTCTGCTTATAGAATACACGCAAGACAACGACGAAGACGACTAAATATTCACTCACTAAGTTAAAATATTTGATCCTTCCTGACCAAAAATCTTTCTAAAAAGGTATCAAAATAAATCGAAAATTGTTGAGGTTGATAAAGTATATTTATCTATTGGAATTTAATAAAACGTACAAAACTTTTTTTTTCGCAACAAACTAGACAGACCTTTAGCCATGCTATCGGTCAAAAAGAAAATTTTGTCGAGGCTAGAAGATATGAGAGTAAAAATTATGAAATGAAAGAATCTTCATATTAGGAAGTTTCCTATCAAAGAACAAAATGTAGTTGGATAGACTCAACTGGTTTAAGTGACCGAAAGTTCTTTGGAGTAAACTTCCAAAAGGAGAAAAAAAATAATTATTGCAAATTTAAAGATAAGATGAAGAAAAAAAGCTATATCAACCAAAACAAAGTCCTTTTCATCTGAAACCAAAATACAAATATTAAAGGATACTAGCACGAACTTTGAGTTGCACAACAAGGACAAAATCTGGCCCCACGTTGGGCGCCACCTGTGACGTACGCTCAAGATCTTAGTTGAGATAACCACCCACTCTAAATGTTACCACAATGCTACAAAACTTACAGGTATCCTGCATCTTTATGGCAACAAAAGTGGGTGGCTTGTCCAGGCTCTAAACGCGCGGCATG
Source organism: Dasysyrphus tricinctus (assembly GCA_963921185.1). Lineage (NCBI taxonomy): Eukaryota > Metazoa > Arthropoda > Insecta > Diptera > Syrphidae > Dasysyrphus > Dasysyrphus tricinctus. The sequence continues at coordinate 273,110,171 of OY992530.1, read as the reverse complement.
CTTGCATAGCCAAGGTTAGCTCGTCGGAGGGGGGGTTCTTGCTGTTAGAGAACCTGAACGGCCGTTACGTATTTTCATGCCGTTAGTAAATATACGTAAAAGAGAAGGCGAGGCCTGTTTGTCCCATCTACAGGAAGGAATCATAAACCTAGAGAAGTGAGGAGAGCTAAGATGATATAAAGCCCTCTGAGGATATACCCACCCCATGTACCACATAATACAACCTATGGTTATACTACGTGGCACAACCTGGTTACCATGTCCTCTATGTGTATGGTAACCCCTTCAGTTATATGAAAGCTAAACTAAGTTAGTTTAAACTTTCATCTTTTATTTCGCCTTCGCCGTTTCTATCTTCGGCTATTCCTGGCGAAGCCACATCCACCTATTTAATTTAAAAGGTACTTAAACCATAGCCATGGTCTTAGCTCATTCTCTTAAAAGAAGAATTTCAAAAATCATAAGAAAAAAGAATCAACAATTCGTATTTTAATATTTAAAAGTAATCCCTATTGAATGCTGCGGACATAAAAAAACCAAAACCCAAATGTACATAAAATAATGAAAAAATCAAAATATGTATTGTTTTCAACATGAAAAATATAAATTCAAATATTTTATTCAAAACAAATATGTATAGATATAGCTATGTAACAAAAGGTTATTAGAAATTGAACATATATAAAAAAAATTCTCTCTCTTTCTCTCTTCGATCACTAAAAATAAGAGATCACTAGAAGAGTTTTGTTTTTCTCGCTCTCTTTATTCTAGGTGCATACATATACTATGAAAATTAAGATTTTTTTTTTTTTTTTTTTGACTGATCAGTGTAATGAATGTTAATTTAAAATTGAAGGTTCAAAAATATTTGCCTACATATATGTATATAGAAATATAAATATCCAAAATTAAATATTTAAAATGATTTTTTTTTTTAATTTTTTTTTTGATATAAGAAACCAGGAAAAAAAGTAACAATTTTTTTAATAGGACTTTAGAACTGAAATCTTTTCCTTCTTTCTAATCATTTATGTTTATGATGAAAAAAAAACTATATTAAATTTTTTTTTTTATTTTCGTTTCACATTGCGAGTGAAATCTATATTAATATATTGCACATTTAATGCAAATCGTATCCAATTTTCAATAGAATTTTATGTTTATATAAAAAAAAAAGTTCGTTCAAATTTCATTTAAGATAATAAGTAAGATCAAATTCACTTACCCCAAATATAATTTTTTTTTTTGTTGTAGTTAATTTATGTGATGTATTTTCGTTTTATTGTGTTGTTTTTATATTGTTTGTTGCATATTCATCCAGGATGGTGTGCACAGCATCGAGGGGATTCTTTAATGTTTGAAGCTAAACTGTAGATATGGTTAAATAAAAAAAAAAACAAGCTGCACTGCAGATGATGTTTTCGAACATTTGACCTCATAGCTGTTTGCTTTAAAGAACATTCTGCAAATGCATTTTTGATGCAGATGACGTTTTCGAAAACGGCAACGTGACGTAACCAAAAAAGGCGATTTTTTTATATATGTAGGTACTATATAGCAAGTTTTGGATTCGTGGGAAAGAAATTTTTTGTGATAACAATCAAACATGACATTGCTATGATAGAGAACACGAAAAAAGTGGGTGGCACAATTCTCAACCTCAACCTACACCCTAAACTACTGAAATTTTGAACTTAAGGTTTTTTGTGACTCTGCAGAGGGGAAATTGAATTTTTTTAACTCCAAAAATAACGGTACTTACCATACAACCGTTAAGAAAAAGCTAATTTATTTCGAACACGGCTCCAACGATTTTGATAAACTTAAATTGCACGACTGGGTCGCACGAACTTGCTCTTATGTTCAAGACACTGCGGGTTTAAGTTAATTGTAGATAAAAACATGGAAGTTATGAGAGAAAAATTTCGAGAAGCATGATATACGACATATAAATTGGCTAAAAACAACTCCAAGAAATGACATTTTTTGTTTATAAAGATTTTATAAAACCATTTAAATAGTGAACACAAATTTTAATTGTGCATTTTTCATATTGAGTAAAAGAAGAGTTCAAGTACAGTTTCTTTCTGTCTCAATACTTCTTTTTTATATAAACTTTAATGAATTATTAATTCATCAAAATATTGCGGAATTCGAAAACTTCAAATCCCTCGTACAATATTATACCAATAAAATATTTGTTTTTCTGTGACATAGTTATTTCTGTTTTTCTCAAAACTAACATTTTATACTTGTACTGTTCTTCCGATCACCGCACCGATTCAATTGATAAGCAACGAAACCTGTATTGGGATTGATCTAGCCATGTGGCTTCAGTGGCGCGGTGTGTCGTAGTTGAAGTACTATTGCCGTTGTAGTGGGCTTCATTCATTAGTCCTCTTTTTAACAAATTTGGAAATTAAATGAATGCTGAAGCTTAAATAAAAGTTTTTAAAGAATCATATACACCGACCTGGTTGTTGTTGCACTGACCTGATTGTTTGCCCTTAGAACAAATTCCTTAGAACAAATTCGTTCCTACGCCAATGAGCGCAGCAATGCAAGCACTAGTAAAACGCTATACTCAATTTTATATTCAACCCAAGTCCAGCGCCACCTTAAACTTTACGAAGCTTTATCTCAACTTTTAAATCCACTTCTTACTGACTTATCGACACTTTTGGGATTGTTATTGCCTACCAATAACGTTTTTTACGAGTGGAACCTCCACTTTTTTTTTATCATTTTTAATATTTTAAAAAGTAGCGGAAATGCCTCTAGACGCCCAACGCGTGTTGGGAAATACAAATTGATATTTTGAAAAAGGTATTGAGTAGACGCATTTTTGGTTAAAATTTCAATGTTGGCACTTAACATAGGTACTTTTTTTGTATGTCAAAATGTGGGACTTCCCTTTTGTTGGTAGTTTTTAACGTGAAAAAAGTTGCGGAAACTTCTCCGGACGTCAAAACTCAAAAGTGTGTTGGAAAAATAACTGTTGATGTCTTAAAAGATTAGTTTTAAGTAGGCGCACATTTGTGTGAAAAGTCAGTTTTGCTACTTTTTGGGAGCACACTTTTTTATATCGTTTTTTTTCACTATTTTGTAGTTTCTAATATTTTGACCATGAAAAAAGCTACGGAAACGCCTCCAGATGCCAAATGTGTATTAGAAAAATAACGGTTGACATCGTAAAAGATAGGTGTTGAGTAAAAGTACCTTCGGTTAAAATTTCAGTCTTGCTACTTTTCGGGAACATATACTTTGTTTGATGTCAAAGCGTGAGATTTCCACTTTTCTGGTAATTTTTCAACCAGAAAAGTGGTTGATCAATTCCTCCAGATCCAGGCATGTTGGTAAAAAAGTTGCCAGTTTTTTCGTCCTCAAAAAATTAAAAATTACCAAAAAAGTGGAAACTCCACCCTCTTCTTAACAGCGTTTGGTCTCTGGAGGCATTTCCACGACTTTTTGTATGTTCAAAATATTCAAAACTACAAAAAAATGTGAAAGTCCCAACCTTGACATACAAAAATTATGTTCCCGAAAGTGGCAACACTGACATTTTACCCAAATGTCCATCTACTTAACACTTTTCATTTAAGATATCAGTAATTATTTTTCAACACATATTTGACGTCCGTCACAACTTTTTTCACGTTAAAAACTAAAGGGAAAGTCCCACATTTTGGCATACAAAAAAGTGTTTTCCTAAAAAGTGGCAACATTGAAATTTTAACCAAAAGTGCGTCTACCCAACATCAATTATATTTTCCAACATGCGTTTGGAATCTAGAGGCGTTTCTGTAACTTGTTTCATGTTACAAATATTAAAAATGATCATAAAAGTGGAGGTTTCACCCGTTGACAAAAAAAGTATGTTCCCGAAAAGTGTTAGCACACAAATTTTACCCGAAGGTGCGTCTACTGAAAACCTTTTTCTAAAGACATAAATCGTTACATTGATGATGGAAATTTTCCAAATAATTTACGAGTAATAACAAAATTTACCATTTTGAACAGATTGAGCGCCGTTTTTGAAAATGGCGCCCAAGCGAAAGGTTTACAAAACTGGCTCCCAAGCAAAATTACATCCTTAGAATGTTAAAAAAAATAAGTTACAAATATAAAAATATTGTGCCCCACATAAGATGCGGGAATTTTGGTTTCCTGGCTGGACTACAGATTGGGCGCCATTTTTCAAAGTGATGTACAAGTGACAGGATTACAACAAAAAACGCACAGTATTTGGTTTCCTGACCGTACTATAATTGTTTTTGATGTAATTTTTTCTTATGCTCCTGAAACAATCTACCAAATTAAATATTCATCTCTTTTTTATTATTCTGGTAAACGAAACAGCACTCATTTGTCCAAAGAATTGTTTTCAAAATACTTTCCGTTACTTAAAACCGTTTTCTGGAATTTTCGATTAATCACAAAAAAAATTATTCCACAAAAGAACCGTTAAGGAATCTGAAAGCATAAATTATTAATGAATTTCCACCACGTGTCTTAGAACGACATAAAACCATTGAATTCATGTAAAATATCCCAAATGCAATGCCAAAATCTTTATTCCACTAAATTTTCCTTATTTCTCTTTTCAAATTTCTCTTTTTCTATATTTGACAACATACAACTAAAACTTGCTCGAGCACTCTTGATGCTGGCTGACTACCCTAACAGGTTGCGTGTTGTTTGATCCAATGCAACAAGAGCTGAAATGCAAAAAGCTTTTACTCCGAATCGTATAGAAGTCAAAAGCGAACACAAACTCGAACGAGGGATGTTTTTAGATTGTACATAGGGAAATAAAATAGTCGCCAGGCATTCATTCTGCTGTTCACAGGGTTGCAAGGATTTGTTTTATTTTTCCCATGTGATATTTACTGTTTCCTCCCGTTAAATAATGGAGACAAATTGAACCAATTGTGCAGTTAGCTTACAGTAACAATATACCCAATAATAATAGTAGGAAAGTTTTATAGAGCAAGTCCATTTGTAAACAAATCGAACTTAAAATTTTGATAAACTCCATTGAAGGGTCCAGGGAAAAAACGTCTTACCTAAGTCAATTTTGTTTTGAAACTTAAACTTTTGATGACATGTTGTAGCTACAAATAGCTTGCAGTTTTTTTTCGAACGTTGTTTTTTGGCTCCAAAAATTAGACATAATATTTTTTTTAGAGCATGTTGGTTAGTTGAGCGAAGTGTCAGCTAAACAATTTAAAATAAAATGTATGACTTCACACGTATGTATGTATGAAATGTAATTGCTCTTATATTTTAGAGTCTTAGGGCTTAAAAAAATTGACAAGATATGCAGAAATTATGAGAAAAAAATAATTACGTTATTTATATTAGCTAAAACAACTCCTTTAATAGTTTGAGGTGACAAAAATAATGCAATCTGCATCTTGATTGAAGGTACCGTAAACCATAAAAATTAAACATTTAAACATTTTTTTAACTATTCTAAAATATACCTAAGGAACCGAGTTTCAAAAACATCGACTATTTTGTTTTCGAAATATTTAATTTCCCAAACAAAATATTTATATATGTACATATTTTTAAATTAAATCCAAAAACTATTTTTTGGAAAATTTTGCTACGCAATACTATTTATATATACATATGTATACAGGGTGCCCCGGACCTGAATGGAAGTATTTTAGGGTGCGGTTCCTGGGTATATTCTAAGAAAAAAAATTGTATGGGGGGGAAGTTGTATCTTGAAATTTAATTTCTCAAAAACTATTCGCTTAAACAACTTGATTTAAAAACCAAATGCAAGAATGGAGTATGAGCTTTCAAAAAATGTATAGCACATTATTAGATGTGTTTTCGTTAATTTTTAATGTTTTTTTTTGGCATTTAAAGTCAATGTTTCAGAAACTTTTCCCCCCTGCCTCAGGGAGGGGAGATACAACTTTCCCCCAATACAATTTTTTTCCTAGAATATACCTAGAAACCACACCCTAAGATACTTCCACTCAGGTCTGGGACACCCTGTATAGTGCCTACATACATTAGGGTGGTCGTTAAGAAAGGTCATCTTGTATGGGCCGAAATGGGCTCTAAATGAAGAAAACTATGTCACTGATGAGTTCAAGTGAGTAAGCCGAACGAAACGCCAATTTGTAGGACTAAAGGCCATAAAAAGCTATTTTGAATTAATAATTCAACAAGTCCAATCCTTAATGCTAAGTCTTCTACTTGGCTGATTTATTTCAGTAGTATATAGAATTTGTATTATAAAACCTTCTTATATAGAAACTATGCCTGGCCCCGGGCAAGAAAACTTCCAGCTTAATGATTAGGACTTCTAATCTTGTTGGATATAGTTTACAGTGGATTTTCGTTGAAAAATTCATGTAAGTTGAACTGAACTTAAAACAAATTGCGTATGACAAAGCCCTCACTATGTCACTGATGAGTTCAAGTGAGTAAGCCGAACAAAACGCCAATTTGTAGGACTGAAGGCCATAAAAAGCTATTTTGAATCAATAATTCAACAAGTCCAATCCTTAATGCTAAGTCTTCTACTTGGCTGATTTATTTCAGTAGTTATAGAATTTGTATTATAAAACCTTCTTATAAAAATTCCAAATTTTGTGAGATTTTTATTTTCATCTCATAGTCGCTGTAGGGGTAAATTAAGTTTCCCCTTTTTTTTCTGCATACTAGAAAATTCGCGTAAGATCTGCCAACAAAATTCAGAGCATGTAGGTGGGAACTAGACAAGAAAAAAATCTCTGTGGAGGCGGGTAATATTTCCCCCCGCTTGGACGGGAGTGGCAATTTAATAAAATATTTGAATAAAATAGAAAAAAAAAATAATTACAAAACAACGGCAATACATACTGTAATGTCTTGTAACTTTTTGGAAAGCAAGTCCATTCTTAGGCCGCGTTTCCATTTGTAAGAAAACTTCTGCAAGAAATGTCTGATAGTCTGTCCGACAGTGACTTGCAAGTGCAAGTGGAAACTTGTGAAGCAAGTTCGATTGCGACAGCCCTTGCATAACTTCTTGCGAGTATTTGCAAAGTGAAATTAATAATTGCAGGTTTAAACAGGTTTGCATTGACTCGCGACAGTTATTGCTGCTTACTTCGGTATTATGTTTACAGGTTTATTTACAACTCAAATCAAAAACATTACATTCAAACTACTTATACGATTAATTTGTCGAAATACTGTGAGGCAGCATAAATTTATATTATATTAAGTTACAAAAAGAATTTAGGTTGATTGAAAATAAATTTATAATACTGTAATATTTTCTCAGGTTCGTTAATAAAACTTATTTACTTTATTCAAAACGTCCACTTATTTATTTCGCAAAATAAACACTTTACTTTTCTTACTACAAACAAAACGATTTATTCTTCACCACTGAATTAATTCACAAACTTTACTTTTCACTTTTATTACAACCAACTTTATTCATTCACGATTAAAAACAAACTGTATCGCTGCCGTTCAAACATGTGCCTTTTATACTTGTTTTCCAAACTCTGGAAATAAGGAGAACGTTCTAGTCTCTGCTTCCAGAGCTTTCCATAGGGGAAATTTCCCAATAATTTTCCTTCCAAAAGCTTTTATTTGACAGCTGGTAAATCTGCTATAATCCGGCAGATGGCGCTTCCTTCGTTTGAGAGTTGCTATAATTATTGCTAATAAGGGTATGTTTGCACTGCGACCGTAAGCTTTATTGTGTCCGTTTGTTTGCATTTCGGAGTCGTTATAGTTCAAATATGGAAAGTTATTACAATATATTAAGTAACAAAAGAGTTTAGGTTGATAAATGATAATGGGGCGAAATGTGTTGAGGTAAGGCGACGTTGTACTCATGCCAATGACCGGAATGGAGGTCAGGCATGTAACTCGAGCTTCTTGCAAGATATTTATTGCAGAAGAAATTGCAAGAACATCCGCGCGAGCTTACTTGCAAATGAAAACGTGGCCTTACAGCTTGTTTTTAAATTAAGTTTTTTTGATGAACAGTTTTGGCAAAAAATTGTTTCAAACTCAACATTTTGAAGAATTTTTTTTTTTTTTTAATTATAGGTTTGAAAACAGATTTTCCTGAAATTGTTTATTCTAAGAACTTTATTTAGTTATCAACTATTAAAATGGACTTCTGGCTCTCAAAAAAGCTACAAAACATTCCTGCAAGTGTTCCCGTTGTTTTTTAATTATCTTTTCTCTATTTTAGACAATTATTTTATTAAATTGCCCCTCCCGTCCAAGCTGTGGGAGATATTACCCCCCTCAGGTAAGATTTTTTTCTTGTCTACTTCTCACCTTCTTGCTCTGAGTTTTTCGGCAGATTTTACGTGAATTTCCAAAAAGAAAGGGAAATTTAATTTACCCCTACAGCGACTTTTTTGCCCTCCAAAAGTACTTGAGAGTGCTAGGACGCCATATGGCCCTAGGCTCAATGATAGGAAAATCCCTATGCACACCTCCGCGTGGTGGAGGGTGGGTAACGCTAACGTGCAGGGGGACCGAATGGATGCCGGGATAAGCAGACAACCCAGCTTTGCTGGTCAGGGCACAAACTTGTCCTTGGGATGGTTAAAAGCCCCCTTAAGACGGATGAACTGCAGGTGGCGGTCAACGGCATGATAGTCTGGTGGCGGAGGAGCGTTTTTGTTAAAAGGCCAACGGCAGCAGCAGGTAGCGTCTGTAACCCATATTGGGCGGCTACAAAAGGCGTCTGTTTTCCCATAGTGGGCGGCCTCGAGCAGTTATGTGTTTGACCATATAAAAGGCGGGTGTGCCTGTCAAATCTGAGCTTATGTATGTTATTAATCATATCTCGGAAAACACCATGGTGGAAGGATATATGCTATTACATGAAATATGACAACAATTGGAAATGAGTCCCCAAGAGGTAACCATTTTATGGAGAATCCTTCTGCAGCTTCGGCTGCTGTAAACCGCACATCGGATTTGGGGGTGCGGCATCTTTCGTGTACCAGCGTCAATCAAGACGCCATAACAATAAATGAATCGTTAACAAATAGAAGAAGTCTTTTAAGAAGAGCAAATGATACTTTTGGCTACCGCATACGTACGAAAATCGGAGCATGGAACGTTCGATCCTTGTACGGCGAAGGTAGATACGAGCAGGTTGAGCGTGAAATGCTTCACCTTAAGATCAGTATCCTGGGCATCAGTGAAACTAGGTGGAGAGGAAGAGCCGAATACAGAGCTGACTCTGGGCAAACGAGAATGCTGTATTCCGGGGAGGATGAAAGAGAGGGTGGCCAAAGGCTGCATGGTGTCGGAATTATGTTGAACGAAGAAGCAAGGCGTTGTCTTATATCCTGGGCGCCCATTTCTGCAAGAATAATGACAGCAAGGTTCCGTTCAAAAATTCGCAACGTCACAATAATTCAGTGCTACGCCCCCACAAATGAAGCGACCGAGGAAGACAAAACCGCTTTCTACACTCATCTTAACTCAGTTTACAGTGGTGTTCCAAGAGCCGACATCATAATTGTCATGGGAGATCTCAATGCCCAAGTCGGATCAGACAACTTCGGTCTGGAACGCGTCATGGGGAAAAATGGCTTGAGGTCACGAAATGAAAATGGCGATTTGCTGGTCGATTTTTGTAACGCTAATCGTCTTGTACTGGGTGGAACTGTGTTTAAACATAAGACTTGCAACAAAGTCACCTGGGTACATCCGGATGGTCAAACTGAAAACCAAATTGACCACATCATGATTCAGCAGCGATGGAGGAAGTCAATGTGCGATGTTCGGAGCATAAGAAATGCCGACATTGGAAGCGACCATCATTTGGTTCTCATGAGTCTCAAGCTACGAACGGCAGCTGTACAACGTCAATCACAGGGTGCAGCAAGGAATTCGAAGTTCAATACAAATGCTTTAAGTGATCCCAACATATGTCGTAACTATGTCACCAACCTTAACGACAGAGCTTCGTCATTAAATGGAATACAACATTCAACAATTGATGAGATGTGGGGTGATATAAAAAGTGTTTTTATGGATGCTGGATCCGAAACTGTACCCAAGCAGTCGAGAGTTAGAGACTCTTGGATATCCCAAGACACCTGGGATAAAATCGAGCTTCGCAAATCGTTGAAGATGCAAATAAATGCCGAAGCAGATGCTCAACGAAAGGCTGAATTGCGAAGAGAGTATCGCTTAGCACATAAGATGGTCTATCGCTGTGTGAGACGAGACAAGAGGGTGAGGTTAGACGGTCTCGCAGAAAATGCGGAAAACGCTGCAAGAAGAGGAGACATGAGGGAATTGTACCAAATATCCAAGGAAGTTGTCGGGAAGAAAACCAACACCAATCATCCTGTAATGGATGTGGATGGTACACTTTTGGTATCAATCGAGAATCAGCTGCGCAGGTGGAAGGAGCACTTTTGTGCCTTGCTTAATGAGGATTCTGTCGAGCAGAGTGCTGAAGTGCCCCAGCTTAACGAGATGCGTAGATCATATAGGGGTATTGACATCGAGCCCCCTACAGTACTGGAAATTCAATCTTCGATAAATCTTCTCAAAAACAACAAAGCAGCTGGACTTGATGGTATACCAGCCGAGTTCCTGAAAGCTGACCCTGTCAGAACGGCTAGTATTCTACACCCGTTGATACAAGCTGTGTGGGAAAATGAAATCTATCCCAGCGACTGGAAGGATGGTGTAATTGTTAAGTTGCCAAAGAAAGGTGATCTTAAGAATTGCAACAATTGGCGAGGTATTACAGTTTTGTCCGTTTTTCCAAAATTAATGGCAACCATCATTCTGGAGCGGATAAAGGTTAGAATCGAGTCTACACTCAAGAGGCATCAAGCTGGTTTCCGCAGTGGGCGGTCTTGTGTCGACCATATCAACACTCTGCGTATCGTTCTTGAGCAGTCTGCGGAGTTTCAATCACCGCTTTACCTCATGTTCGTGGATTTTGAGAAGGCCTTTGACCGAGGCAACCGTGAATGTATATGGAGATCACTTCTTGGTAGAGGAATTCCCCCAAAAATTGTTGCCATGATAAGAGAGTCCTATAACAACGCAAGATGCTTTGTTTTACACAATGGGCAGCTATCCGACTCTTTCGAAGTGCGGCAGGGTGTGAGACAGGGAGATGTTCTATCGCCAATTCTCTTTCTACTGGCGATTGACGATGTCTTGACGGCCAGCGTTGGAACATCAGAGAGGCAGGGCATTCAATGGAGACCGTTTGAAAGGCTTAGCCACTTAGACTATGCCGATGATATATGTCTCTTGGCAAATAACATCAGCGGGCTGAACGGGATGTGCCAAGCTCTGAAGTTAAAAGGAGAGGCGAGTGGTCTTAAAATAAATAGCAAAAAGACAAAAATAATGCTCACAGGCCGCTCCACACATCAGCGTATTTTAATACAGGAGACGCCAGTTGAAGAGGTTGAACAATTTAACTACCTTGGAAGTATTGTTTCAGCAAATGGTGGTACTGATCTGGACGTTCAAAGTATCTAGAATAAATAAAGCTCGCGCAGCCTTCGGTTCTCTCTCCCAAATTTGGAACTCATGTCAAATCTCCTTGCGCACAAAGTTGAGATTCTTCGAATCCAATGTCAAATCCGTGCTGTTATATGCTTGCGAAACCTGGAAAGTCACGACTACCATCTCAAAGAAATTGCAGGTTTTTGTGAACCGTTGTCTACGCCATATTCTAAAAATTCGCTGGCCACAAATTATATCAAACGAGGAATTGTGGCGCAGGACAAGCCAGGAGCGGCTGGACGTTGACATAAGAAAGCGTAAATGGCAATGGATTGGTCACACACTGAGGAAACCAAACGATGAAATTGCAAAGCAGTCATTTGAATGGAATCCTCAGGGTGCACGGCGGGTTGGAAGACCAAGAACAACATGGAAATCAACAGTTCTAGCAGAAGCAGACTCCCAGAGAAAGACGTGGCCACAGTTAAAATATCTATCTGCAGACCGAGAAGGATGGAAACGATTTGTTGGCGCCCTATGCCCCAACCGGGGTTACAGGACTTGATGATGATGATGATGACAGCGACTATAGGGGATAATAATAAAAATCTGAAAAAATTAGGGAATTTTTTTTTCTTCATTTAGAGCTGATTTAGGCCCATCCAAATATTAAAACTCAAAAAAACCGATTATAACGACCACCCTAATATACATATCGATACCTTCCCGTAAGAATGTACTAAGCGACATTTAAAAAAATTAAAGGCATCGAAAATAAATACTTGTTTAGTTATTTATTTGTGTATTTAATGAAAAACAAAGATTTGGCACAGGATTTTCAACTCAAAATCCCTTTAAAAATCTGTTTATTACAACAAAATACACAAATAAATAACTAAGTTAGAGGTTTTTTAAAATTTTAATTTAAAATTTTGAAAATGCCGCTTAATACATTCTTACAGGAAGGTATCAATATTATAATAATAGGTATGTATTATATAATATTACTTAAACGAAAACTGAATGACTGCGACATCTACTACGGTGACTGTCACAGACCGCAAGGGCAGCGTCTTTTTGGATGTGGATTCGTCGTTAGAGGGAGACTTTGGCAATAAGTCTTGAGTCTCAACTATGCGAACCAGCGTCTCATGACAGTGCGCATCAAGGCTAAAGTCGCTAAGATTAGACTCACATACGCGCATGCCCCCTCGAGAGGAGAAAGATGACTACACCAAGGACGAGTTCTACGAGCTCCTGAACAAGACATATGACACATGAGCAATGCCCTAAATATGACATTAAAATTATTGTCCTCGGTGATTTTAATGCCAAACTAGGAAGAGAAGACATCTTTGGTTCAAAATTGGAAGATATAGCCTCTGCACGACACCACCTTCGATAACGAACTCAGGTTAATCGACTTTGCAGCAGGGTCAAACGTTGTGGTAGCTAGCACGCAGTTCCCGCATCTCGATATACTCAAAGAGATGAATTCCAGATCAATCAACCGCCAACCAGATTAACCACATTGCGATCGACGGAAGGCACTCCTGCAGTATATAGATGTCCCAACGTTCCGAGGAGCCAACGCTGACTCGGAACACTAACTCGTTGTAGCCAGGGTAATACTATGGATGTCCAGATCAAAACGAAAACAGGGAAATACTTTGAGGAAGTTCGACGTCGGACAACTAGAGTAGCAAGAAATCGCCTGGCCCTTTTCCGATTGAGTCTCTCGCGCCCTCTTAAATAGTCCTATCCCGCCAACTGCAGGTATCGAGACCGAGTGGAAGAATTACCAGGAAGCTATCAGAGATGCCGTCTCTGATGTACTGGGCCTCGCACGACCACCACAGTGAAACCCCTGGTTCGACGAAAAATGCCGGCAAGTACATGCAGCCAAACAACAGGCGTACAAAGCGGTGGCGCTGCTTAGAAGGACCAGAGCTGTTCGCAAGCAGAATAGGGGAGCGGAAACTAGTTTCTAAGAAGGAAAAAGAAAAAGCATGAGTTCTGCCGCTGCTTTAAGATTAGGGAGTACTTCGCAACCTTCACTGTCTTGAGCTCCGTTCAGACTAGGGAACCCGTCCCACCGCTTCTCCGAAGAAATAAACTTCGTTCTGCTGCCACTTTTAGATTAAGGAGTATATCCCAACCTAAGCTGTCTTTAGTTCCGGTCAAATTAGGGAGCCCGTCGAAATTGCTTTGAAGACTAGGGACTACGTCCCAAACAACGCTCTTAAGCATCCACACAGATTAGCGAGCCCGCTCTATCAGTAGGTTATATGAAATAAAGTGTTTATCTTAAGTCGAGATTATATTTGTAAAGTATATGAAATACCATGTTAGCATATAGTTAAGCATCCCGACCTATGTAAATATATGAAATACGCTGTTAAGAGTAAAAATAAGAGACCTTATAATAGACACTAACTAGAGTTCCGAACTTTAATACACATCGAGTTTTACTGTTTTCTACGGTTATATGCTGGACCCCGCTGACCTACCTCAGCTGGAAACAAAAAAGCATCACAGGTTTATCACAATTCTAAAATCAATTTCTCCGATGGTGACGCAACACTACTACACTAGTGGTTAACAGCCGCACTTATCCAAGATATGCCGTTACTCTTTTTAACATGTTAAAATGTTCCGGATTCTACTGTACCTGCAAATATTTTCATTCGGTCTCTGTTTTTGGCTTTAAGTGTCTCTTCATGGGTTTTAATAGCAAATATTATATGCATGTGTGTATGTATGTATGTAGCTATGTGCTGGTGTGATATGTAGTCAACACTTAACATCCCTTCTTCCCATCCATGCTGTGATAAATCCAAATCGAGACGAAAACTATGGTCAATGGTTCGGTATTTATTTGTTCAATCTTGTGGCTGGGTGAACAATTTCCCCTCTCTAGGTAAGTCCACAAATATGTCCTTGCTAAATGTCATGACATTGCAGGCGTGCGGCAGCATAATAGGAAAATGTGTCCTATATTATCCTTGCGTTTAGTAAAATGTCAATATACGAGTAAACAAGCAAACGGAATTTGGAACTACCCATATACATACAAATATCTGTAAGCATATGACTTTAGCCTACAATCTGACAAAAATAAACATACACAGAAGTCACCTGGTTATGAATAAAAATGTAAGTATGAAGGTACCTATCAGATGAAAATGATAAGAGAGTATTGATATTGAGATTAGTCCTTAAAATATCATTTATGGCAAACTACATGAAATAGTAGTGGATAAGTGTTCTTAAAACATTTTTCTGAAAAAAACAGAGAATGAACTTCAAATTTATGGAAGCACACAGTTGGGGGTTTTCAAACTTCATCGATGAAAGCTGTGACTACTGTGCGTATGCTAGTGTTTTATTTGCTATTTCGAGGAAAGGGATTTTAAGAAAAAATCTTAAATTTTATATTAATAAAGTCATATAAATTCAGAACAGTTTGCGAAGGATATTGTACATCGATGAACATTGAAAATTTTGAACGAAACAACAACTTGAGTGTGGCAACACGTAACACCAAGTTTAAGGGATGGACTATAGCTAAAGGGCCTTTCAATAAGGTCGCTCAAACCTTAAGAGGATCAAAACAAGTTTTTATCGTTACATAAAGGTTCAATACACATCGCATATTTTCTAAACAGAAACAAATTCTTTTGTTCTCGATGACTGTTCTTTGCCAAGAAAAAGCACCGAAAATGCTTTACGTGTAGGGAGCCTTTAAAATGGATTGGAATGAAAGTTAGAAACTGATGTCTATTTGCGTAGGTATTCGTTCTTATTTTCTGGTATGTAGGTAGAAACAGGTTTTTATTTTTTTTTATCGCTTTCTAAGTGGTTTTTTGATGTGGAGCGTCGAGTTTTTCAGATTTAATTCATATCAAAGCAATAATGAGGCCGTGAGTGCAAAAGTGGTGTAACTCATTTTTGGCATTGTTGATATTTTTTCTCGTATTTTAATTTTTAACATTTATGCATCAAAAGTCATCAAAGATAAAATTTTAATTTCTAAAATATCTAAGCTTTCCAAAAATGTGACGTATACTTCTTGAAACTCAGTTAAAATAGTATTAAAAATCGATTCAAAACGAAAAATATGATAAAAAAGTGGGTTAAACCACTTTTACACTCACAGCCTCATATATGATTGTATGGAAAAAAAAACTTAAAATCGTTGGAGTGGTTTGTAAAAAAAATAATTTTTATACATATTTCAACTTCTTACAATATTTTAAAGGAAAAATGTTGATATGCAAATCTTAAATATTTTTTATAAAAAAATAATAAAAAAAAAAATTTGAACCTGTTTTTAAGATATACAATTTTCAAAAAAATAATTTGAAACTTTTTTAAAAGTCCAAAAATTAGTTTTTTGAAAATATTATTTAAACTTATTTGAAATATTTTTATACAAAAATTAATCTTAGTGCGTTCTGCTGATAATGAGAAAGTTCAAAATATAAAACCATTGTGTCATCAAATAGCCGAGTCCACAAAAGATTAATTTAATAAAAAAACACAGGACACAAGATTATTATGTTTTCCTTAATTTTATTGAATTGGATTTTCCTTAACGATTTCACTGTCCGACGACTTGTTAACGACTGACTACTTTTATAAAGAAAGACAAAAGATTGCATACAATGAAAAGGACAGATATAGGATAAACTGAGTGAAATAGTTAGCGTTGGAAGTTAGGAAACAAAAAAGCAGGGATGACAGCTCGGCCCTTCCTGACTTAACTCGTCCCGAGTTCTTCTGGGCTATTGACGTCTTCTTCTTCATCAGATTCATACTCATCGATTTCCGGATACAATGCACACCATGGCTTCAATTTATCACTGCTTGCTATAGTACTAAACTTTCGCTGATTCAGTCTCGTACCATCGATATCTTCAACAACATATCGGTCGAATCGAAGAACTTTGGCTATCATGTATGGCCCTTTGTATTTATTTTCGAGTTTTCGTGATCTTGTTAACGCATCCACTACAACAAGAATATGTTCGTTTCCTCGACGGCTTCTAATAAACGGTCCCAAATGATCCAGATGTAATATTTCAAAGGGCGTTCTCGGAATGTCCATCCCGTACAATTGACATTCTTTTTGCTTCGGTTCACGGCTGAAACAGCATTCGACGCATGACTTAATAAATCCCTTCACGAAGTTTCGAACTCTGGGAAACCAAAAATGTTGAGCGATTCGTTTCATTGTTCCATCAACACCAGGGTGTCCAACGTCATCATGGCATAGTTTGATGACTTGCCATCTCACACCACGAGGAATCACCAGCAAAAGTTTGTTTTCATCTTTCTTAAAAAGTCGATTGGATTTAATTTCATATTCGGATTTGGTATTTTGCCTTTTGACTCGAAACTAAATTTCCTTTCATTATTTCCATTATTTGCAGTGATTTCGGGTCCTGCCTCTGCATCGTCCATTACCAATCATCTGCGGAAGCTTGAATGGTCATGATGCAAGCACCAACATCTTCAGGTTCTCGGGAAGCTTCTACTGGAGCACGGCTCATCGCATCAACATGCTTCATAGATTCTCCGGGTCGATGTATAATATCAAAATCATATTTGAGTAGTTTCAAAAACCAACGAGCTATTCGTGGAATAAGGGGCTTGGTCGACTTTAGGCTTGAGATTGCGGCACAATCAGTTACTATTGTGAAGTGCTTTCCAAGCACATATATACGAAATCTTTCACAAGCTTCGACTACGGCCATAACTTCCAGCTCATAACTATGAAACTGACTTTCGGATTCACTACATGCTCGGCTGAAATACGCTACAGTTTCCAACTCTTCATGTTCGCCTTTCTGCAGAATTACTGCTGCAAGACCTACGCTACTAGCATCAATATGAATTTGGTGTTCTTTGCGCACATCGTAGATTTTCAAAACTGGTTCCTCAATAAGTATCTTCACTAGCTTTCGAAACGCACCGTCACAATCGGCTGACCACTTGAACTCGGCGTCCTTCCTCGTCAGACGCGTCAAAGGCACAGCAATGTGAGCGTTATTAGCCACAAATTTACGGAAAAAACCCAGTGAGACCCAGAAATCTTCTTATTTCAGTCGCAGTCGTTGGGACAGGGTATTCTCGAATAGCATTCGTTTTTTTCTGCCCTGGTTTCACACCATTCGCATCAAGTTCATGTCCAAGGAATTTAATTTTGTTCTTCATGAAGGAGCATTTTGATAATCGCAACGTTAGGCCAAAGATAATATAACAAGTAAAGATGTCGCACGTAGAACAAAAATCTGTGCCCAAAAATTTAAATCAAAATGGGTCCACCAACATGTATCTAAGCTTTGAAAGCCATAAGCAACACTCAAAAGTTGCTTACATCTGTTTTCTCATACCGTCTCTCTGCATTCTTTTGCTATTTTGTTGCTGGACCTATGCCTACCATAGGAAAAGAATTCATTTAATGTTCAGAGTTCGGCTTCTGTCAGTAGGAAGAAAAGAGATGGGTACCTGAATATGAACTATTTTAGTTTGTTCATTTTTTCTTTCCTACAGACAGATCGAAAGAAAAATGTGTCGAGAGAATGAATGAATTGCCTGTGTTTTGTTCGTTTTTTTTTCTTTGAGAGATTTAGATTTTTTTCTTGGTTGGGTTCTTCGTCCTTGTGTATTGTTGTTGTATCTTGTGCAAAATATTTTTTCAAAAATGTTGGTACACAAAACTATTAACATTTTTTGGAAGCTTTTGTATAAAAAAAATAATTGAAATCGGTCATACCATTTTGAAGAAAATCAAAAATTAAAAAAATGGTTCCTTGGGAGGTACCATTAATAACCATTTTTGAAAAATGGTTTTCCACCCAAAGAAAGCCTTTACTAAAATAAATGTATTGAATTTTTTTAAGAAAAGTTGTCGAGCCAGTTTTTGAGAAAAATACGATTATGTAAATTGGCCAAAAAAAAAATGTATGACAGGTAAATTACAAAATGCGTTCTATTAAAAGGTTTTTTAAAAAGAATTAAACTTTATTGATCTAAGTACGAAAATAATATAACAGGAGATAAGTTGAGGTTGACCGCTGGCTGCTACGTTCTAATGATGACTCTATGATGACTCGATGATGACTCTATGATGACTCTATGATGACTCGATGATGACTCTATCTTCACTTTATGAAAAGTATCTATTGTTGTGCGCTGTGGCGTCCTTTGTCAGCATTTTGTGATGGACTGTGGGTTTTTAAATGAAATGCCAATGTTATTCTTTCGTCTCTTATTACTGTTGCAGAAATATTCCAAATGATGGTTCTGCAATATTTGCTGCGGTGATCTTAATATGATCTTCTGGTTTTGTATTATCTTTGTGGGCTTCTTTGTGGGCTTTGTATGTAACTCCCCCCTCCTTAAAATTGTTGCTTCTCCTGGAGCAAATTTTGGCGAGTTTTTTCTTATTAATATATAATATGATAACTATTATTGACAATACTATTGGTACATGTAACATATAAGCTATGTTGGTATGGTTTTTAATATTTGATATTTTATCATGGATTTCATCTAAATTATTAATATCTTCAAATTTTATTTCTTTATATTCAAATATTTCTGACATGTTTTTATACAATATTGGATTGTTCATATAGATAGCTTGTTCAACTATTTTATTTTTATTTTCGTATAATATTTCGTCAATTTTTAAAACACAATTTTCAAAATTAATCAGCACATTATTTGTGATATCAATTTTATCTTTTTCGTTACAAGTATTATTTAGTTGAAATTTTCCATTTTTTTCTAACAATATACCTCTACTTAGTTCTGATATAATATTATTGTTTCTGTTTATTTGTTTCTTACAATTTTTAAAGTTTAAACAGTTTTTATAAACTTTCAATTTTTATATTCTATTTCTTCGTATAGAAATTCATTATCTTCTAATTGAATAATATAATCGTCTTTTATAATTAATTCTTCTTTAT
Source organism: Dasysyrphus tricinctus (assembly GCA_963921185.1). NCBI lineage: Eukaryota > Metazoa > Arthropoda > Insecta > Diptera > Syrphidae > Dasysyrphus > Dasysyrphus tricinctus. The sequence goes on along the minus strand of OY992530.1, from coordinate 273,090,714 downwards.
CAAAATTAGGCATACTTGTAATATAATATTTAGTAAACGTAACAATGTTTTCTGGAATGCTTATAATGAATATTATTTCATCTTTGTATGATGCTACAGATAATCTAATTTT